>CM073743.1:18147165-19347165 GCA_037127355.1 Schoenoplectus tabernaemontani | reverse complement strand
ATCTAACAGATGAAAACACACGACATATCTTTAAGATCAATCTGAAAGAGATACGCAACAAGAGGATAAAAACCACATTTATGATTTGTATGAGACTTCACTCTAATTTGAAATACAAACAAAATTTCAAGGTTTTACGGATGTTCCAACCTAGTTTACAATCAAATAATTATACAAATTACTTTGTTGCTGCAAAAGGGGAAACCAAGATCTGTTAAATAATGGGGTGTGCTCCAACTGGTGGAGAACTCAAAACCAATGGGCATCTCCCTTGTAATTTTACCAGAAATCTGTACAAGAGCATTCCCCATTGACAAAATGGTGAAACCGGACACTATCCTTGATAAAAATCGGACGGCCACACAGCCTGGACAGGTACTTAGCCCATGCGTGGCAATCATTGCAAACCCTAGTACTTTTTACAACCCTGATTGGTCCAGTACTATTCGAACGTACCAATCCGTATGTAATTGCCAACTTCTCAGTATGCCCCATGAGAAGCTGCACCTTCTCATCAAACTCAAGATTCTGGCTAACTACGCTTGTATCTGGTACATAGCCCATTTTACTAATCTCATGTAACAGCCAATCTAGCTTGTGCTTTATCTCTCTCATTTCTGGGTGTGCTGACCCCTCCACATAAAAAATGTGTACTTTCTTATTTAGCTCAATCCAGCACCAGCCATAGCGGCTTTTCAACCCTAGTGCACTCATTGTCATTTTTATATCCTCCACCTCATCCCATTGGTTCTCATTGGCATACATACTAATCATCATAAAATAAATTGCGGGGTTGTGAGGTTCGAGTTGGTACAGTTTGCTAGCTGCTGTTTCAGCCAGCTCAAGATTTTTATGGATTTTCGATCCATTGAGGATTGCACCCCATACGCTCATGTCAGGTTCCATTGGCATCTTTCTGACCAGATCCAGCGCCTCATCTAGATACCCTTTCTTTGCTAGGAGGTCGATCATGCATGTGTAGTGCTCTACTGTAGGAGAAATGTTGTATGAAGTTTGCATTTGGTGAAAATACTTCCATGCTTCATCAATCAAGCCAGAATGCCTACAACCTGACAATAAAGCAGTAAATGTAACAGAATTTGGTAATACTCCTGATTTTAGCATTTCTTCAAACAGTCTAATTGATTCTTGGCCACACCCGTGAGTTGCAAAGCCCATGATTATCACATTCCATGAGATTGCATTTTTGTTAGTAATTCTTTTAAAAACACTACACGCATTTCTCAAGCTGCCTGACTTACTGTACATGTCAACAAGTGCAGTGCCAACATAAGTATGTCTGTCAAATACCCTTCGAATTGCGAAACAATGCAATTCCATTCCCTTTGTAAGCGATGGCAGTGCAGCATAAGCCCCTAGCAGAACCGTAACAGTGATTGAGTTGGGCTCAATGCCTTCTTTGATCATTTCAGAGAGGACATACAAGGCTTCCCCATAATCTCCCTTCTGACAAAATCCAGAGATCAAAGCCGTCCAAGAGATCACATTAGGTTTCAGACCATCAGACTTGATCCGACGGACCAGAATCATTGCTTGCTTGCTCAAACCTTGCATGGCATAACCTGAAATTAAGGTATTCCAGGTAGATATATTAGGTTTGAAGCCTTTATCCTCCATTTTTCTTATGAGTTCCAGGGCTTTCCCAAATTGTGCTATTTGAATGTATCCTGAAATCAGTGCATTCCATGTATGAACATTTCTTTTCTCCATGGAATCAAACGCTCTTTGAGATGAGTTTAAACTGCCACATTTCATATACATGTCAACTAATGATGTACCGATATACACGTTACTCGTGAATCCATGCCGTACCACATATCCATGGATTTCTTTACCATATCTGAGTGATCTCAAATTGTTAATTGACCTAAGGACAGATGATATAGTGTTAGAATTCACTTTAAATCTGTTTCCAACAATTGAGCGCAGAACTTTGAATACTTTGTGGTCGTGACCGTTATGAGAATATCCTGATAAAATACTATTCCATGTCACCAAATCGGGTTTCAATCCTGCTTTGACCATACAATCTAGTAGCTCTGATGCTTCATCTAGGAATCCGTTTTGAGAGCAAGAAGAAATAATTGAATTCCATGAAATGACAGATTTATCCTCAATTAACTCAAAAACTTTTCTTGCAGTATCAATTGAAAAGTTCTTAGAATACATGGTTATTAAAGAATTACTGACCAATGAATTGTCAAAGAGGCCAGATTTAACTGTCTGGGCATGAATTGCCTCCCCTTCTCTCAATGCCTCAACTTTTCCACATGCATGCAAAACTTTAGATAAAGTAATGGGATCTCCAGTAATGCCAAAATAATGCATCTCATTGTACAATTGCAGAGACTGAGAATCCAATTTCTTTTCCACATACAGAGCAATCAATCGATTCCATAACACAGAATCCTTAATTGTTGCTTCATAAAATAGGTTGTATGAAGAATCTACACTATTACAATTGGCATACAGCTCCATTAGAGAACACCTGAGAAAGGTCTCGTCAGAGAACCCAAATTTGACCAGAAACGCATGAATGGAAAACCCCAAGTTCAATTCATACAATTCAGAACTGATTTTCAAAATGGAAACGAGAAATCCAACATTGAATCTGATCTTTAACCGATGCAACTCCCGGAAAACCAACAAAAGGCCATAAGGGTTCTTTTCTTTGTCAATTAAAAGTTCTATAACAAATTTCCATGATAGAGCTGTCGAAATCAAGGCCATGTAAAAAACAGAACCAGCGAACTGGTAATCATCATAACACAAGTACATTCTGATAAGCTTCTCGAGTGTAACTGCGGAATCACTAACATTGCTAGATTTCAGGAGCTGCGCGTGGATTTGTTTGAGAGAAGAGAGAGACTGTGCTGTCATGGGGTCGTGTAGTGCATGTGAGGTGGTAAAATCCTTATTGAGACAAGGTAAAATAGAAGGGCTGGTTTGCAAAAGTGTCTCTGATGTTTCTGGAGCTTGTGAGATATTCACTGGAGTAAACTTTTTTCGTTTTCTCCTGCGTGTGGAGAAGTTCTTGGGATATGGAGGGGTAAATTTGGCTATGGAGAGAGCTTGCTCCATTAGAGAAGTGCCCTGGTTTGGGAGGGGAGCGGGAGAAGCACCAATGTCGGGACTTCACATAGTTTCACTTTTGATACGGAGGCAGGCCCATAAAACCTCATCAAAATACAAGAACAACTAGCAATTTGGATAAGAGATGAGTTCTTCCCTTGCGAGAGGCCTGTTGCTCATTATGTGGTCATCGTGTTTTTGTTTTGGGGAGGGATGATTGTCGATTGAAAATGGCTATTTTGACAATTAAAATTGACGTAAATTTGAAAAAAATCTCTTAAAAATATTATTTTTATAAGATATATTTTTTGAACTTATATATTTATATGTTTCAGATTTTATATAATTTAATTATCTTGATAGTTTATAACAACATTTTTTTTATAATTTACAATGATTTCAATTTAACAAAGAACATTAAAAATTCATACAATTTGCAATGATTTCAATTTAGCGATTTTTGATAAACTATTAAACAATTGTTAAATTACATGAAAATTCAAACACCATCGATCTATATATTTGAGAATATATTTATACATATTTTATTTTTTAAGATTTTTCTAATTTATTTAAAGTTTCACCGTTAAAGCTGTCACAAAGAGCCATTGATTGCGTATTGGTGTGTGGCAGACCACTCAAATAAGCTCCCACTTCGTAAAATCAGTTGCTTTATTTAAAAAAAAATGCTACCAAGATATACAGAGTAGATACAGATTTTGTAATTAAGCTAATTTATATTAATAATTTTACTATGCAATTTTTTTAGATAACTGTGAATAATAAATTATTAACGTGAATAATGATAATATATATAAATTGAATTGCATAATAAAATCTTTAACATGAATAACAACTCATTTGACATGAATAATGATAATATTATATAAATTGAATAGCATAATAAAATCTTTAACATGAATATAACTCATTTAATATGAATAATAACATTCATATCGATTCTGGTATCTGTATATTAGCTCCCTTAAAAAAAATGGAGATTTGTAAGGGAAAATGGTAACGTGACCTTTAATATCGAAAAAAACACGCAATTTTGACAAATGCTCAAGTAATGTTTGTAGATGATATCTGAAAACAGCTAGCCATAATGCATTCAACAATTAAACAACTACAATAATTCCATCGGAACATAATCCCTGCAAAATTTTTCCAGACAGAAAAGCTACAGATATAATAACTTAATGCAAATTAAAGAAAGATATGCTATTCTTTTTTATTTTTAAAACAAAAAGCTTCTGTTGTTTCACACCAAACACCACTTTCAAGTGCAACCAGGAGCCAAAGAAGAGAAACGGTAGCAACTGCACTCAATAGTTGTAATGTTGAGGTGGCTGGGGTGTAAATGGTATTTGTTGACCTCCAGGAACTGAGCTTACAGGATACTGCTGAGACACCACACCTGCAGCAGGAAGTTGACTTCCAAACTGCTGAGGCGCAACACCAGGAGGCAGAACTTGACTTCCTGGAAACTGATAAGGTGCAGCACCATGAGATTGACTTCCAGGAAACTGCTGAGCTGTAACACCCGGAGGTGAAACTTGACTTCCAGTTAAATATGATGGAACTCCTGGAGGTGGTGGGAGGTACTGGAATTGTTCAACTGCAGTGGCAGGACCAGCAGTCAGGGGTACATATGCTTGGTTTGGTGAGGAGGCAGGTGGCTGAACCCCATTCGTCGGTGATGGTGATGCGTAGAGAGAGCTACTGGGGAGTGGTGGTGTGCCCAGGAGCGATGGTTGGTTGGTTGTGGCAGAGGTGATGTTCCCTCCTGTATAATCTCTGCCTCTATCATTGTTTATCTGAAAGAAAGAACCATCATACTCCCAATAAAAATAGTATAATAACGACAACATGTATGTAACTAGTAATAATAATTAAGAAGAAACTTCTGTTACTGCTGAAATTTGCTTCCTTGGTATTAAGATTGTACCATATTAAAAGTAACATCTGAAAGTCATCTCAGATCTAAAGATCGTTCTGTCCCCACCCCCATCCCCACCTCTTCAATATTGGACATGAGCACTATTAGTTGAAGTCTGGTACCAGTGTACACTGACTGAAGTTTGGGAAATGGATGCCAATTGGATCACTTCTCTTCTAGTTTCTTTTTGTTGTTTAATTAAGAACCTGCTTGATACTTGAATACTGAGATACAACCAAACAATTGAGCCAAAACTGGTACAGACATATAGTTCTAACTTCTAAGCTGTATTCATGTAGAATTTGATCAATACCTTCACATTGAGAGCCGTATGCCGAGAGTATGTCAGATGTAGCTTGCAGTATCCTCCTTCGTAGATCGGATGCCCTTCTAGAGCATCTTTAGCCATCATAGCTGTTTGCGTGTCTGACAAGAAACAAATACAAAAAAAGAGACTTAGCTTTTAACCAAATGGTTCCAAGTATTTTACTAAGCCACAAAATCTTTTTAATTACCAGGGTACTGAATTAAAGCTTGCAATCCAGAACTCTTCTCGAACAGAGCAATCTTTTGAACTGTTCCAAATGCAGAAAATACCTGGACAATGCATTAGAAAATTTTTAAAAACAGCTTTCGTTACAGTTATGGGTAGCTATTAGCACTCCAATTTCTCAAAATATTTTTTGATCTGTACCTTTTTTTTGCATTGCGCGGTGTTTTCATTTCACCATTAGATTAAACCAAGGCCTTGGTCAATTTTCTAGCAGGATTAAGATAACTTGATCTATATCTCATTTAGAAAGTTAAGGTAAATTGGTAATTTCTGGGGTCAATTGGGTAAATTGGGGTCTGAATGCAGATACAGGAACTGGTAGTATGATATTCTGACAATATTCTGATCTTAAACAAATTGCAATTCCTATTGGCATCAAATGAATTTATGGTGTATATTGGGTATTAACCAAAACAAAAACTAAAAGAAAATAAAGAAGATATTGAAATTACAGTGTGAAGCACGTCAACAGTAACAGCATATTGCATGTTCTCAATTGATGCCAGTAGCACATTGCTTGGTGGCTCGCCTTTCTGACCATCCTAACAAAATTACATTTACCATTAACAAATAAACAAATGAAAACTTAAAAAAAATAATATGTGCAACATATAGTTTCTCAAAGTGAGGCAGGCGGGGGGAGAGGGAGAGAGGGAGACTGACTTGACCAGTTCCATCTATAGCTGATGGTGCAACAGGAAGATAGGGGTTTGTGTAGTCCCTGGGATCAATTTCAACCAAAAGATGCATAAATAGTTTACTATGTGTTTTTAGCAAGAAAGTATGCTAATATGGAAGTAATTTCCATGAATACCGCACAAAAAAAAAATTGGAACTTGCTGTGCCAACCAAGACAATTTCTTCAAGCATGAGTATTTATTCACAGGTCAGTATGCACACATAGGGCTTTATTCACGCTTATGGATATTTCATTTTTTTTTAGCTTAATGAATTACCTGCTTCTGTGACTCTGAAACTTGACAGTCAAATCTGTATGAGCCGAGTAAGTTATTTTAAGGTTAACCAACCCAATGTGCTCTTCAAGCAAATAACTACAATTGAAATTTCAAAACACATGTATGAAAGAATGTAGAACAAAATATCATAAAAGAATAAATAAAATAAAAATAAACATGATTATATATATATATAGAGAGAGAGAGAGTTTGACTACGGTACTACGTGTAGCACGGATGGCCCGTGTGCTACGCCGTTTTTCCGTCTTCAAAGTTTTAAATGGTCGATCCGACCGGTCAAAATATTTTTCATATGAAAATCTAGTTGGGGACCAAATTTTAGAATTTTTAGAATTTTTTTACTATTTTTTAAGATAGCTAGAAAACCACTTGATTTAATTATTATGAGCCATTCAAAAGAAGTCATTTTCTATCTATCTTAAAAAATAATAAAAAAAAATTAAAAAATATAAAATTTGGTCTCCAACTAGATTATCATATGAAAAATATTTTGACCGGTCGGATCGACCATTTAAACTTTGAAGACGAAGAAACGGTCCGTAGCACACGAACCATTCGTGCTACGCGTAGCACCATAGCCAAACTCTCTCTCTCTGTGTGTTTTGCGCTCTATTTTTAATTTCAAGTCAGAAATAATCGATCCGAACTATTCAATCTAATTTTCATATAAAAATCTATTAGTAAACCAAATTTTATATTTTTTAGAATTTTTTTGCTATTTTTTCTGATGAGTAGAAAATGACGGTTTTCCCTCTATCCAAAAAAATAGCAAATGAATTCCAAAAAATATAAAATTTGGTTTACTAATAGATTTTGATATGGAGATTAGATTGAGCGGTTTAGATCGATCATTTCTGACTTAAAATTAATAATAGAGCGCAAAGCACACAACGCTCTTGTGCTTTGCAAAGCACCATAGCCTAATTCTATATATATATATATATATATATATATATATATATATATATATAGAGTGGAGATACCGTGAGCTTAAGCTCACGGAGGCCTTCCGTGAGCTTAACTCAAAAAATATATTAAATCATCTCGAAATTTTAATTTATCATTCTCATTAAATTCTTTATATAAAAATCTTGTGGGATGCAAAAATTTGGAGTGTTTTGAGCTTTTTAAGTCACCGTTTTTAATTTTTGAAAATGATGTTCAAGTATTGAATATATTATTATTATTTTTAGAGTTGATTTTCAAAAATTAAAAACCACAACTTAAAAAGCTCAAAACACTCTAAATTTTTGCATCCCATAAGATTTTCATATAAAGAATTTAATGAGAATGATAAATTAAAATTTTGAAATGATTTGATATGTTTTTTGAGTTAAGCTCACAGAAGGCCTCCGTGAGCTTAAAGCTCACGGTATCTCCACTCTATATATATATATATATATAGGTGTACTAACGTGCTTTATAAAGCACAAAATACTTCATACTTCACGCTTATATCTCATGTTTTAAAATTCAAATTGAAGATCCAAACCGTTAAATATGATCTTCATATCAAAATCTCCTTGGTAATCAAATTTTATATTTTTTGAAAAAAAATTTACTATTTTTTTGAAGGGCTACAAAATTCATTAATCTGACGTCATCTAAACCATTCAATATCAACGATTTTCTATCCCTTTAAATAAATAGCAAAAAAATTCAAAATATATAAAATTTGATCACCAAGGAGATTTTGATATGAAGATCATATTTAATGGTTTGGATCGTCCATTTGAATTTTAAAATATGAGATATAAGCGTGAAGTACGAAGTATTTTGTGCTTTATAAAGCACATTAGCACACCTCTATATATTTATATATAGAGAAGAGAGAGAGAGAGTTGGGCTATGGTACTATGCATAGCACGGATATATTTATATATGTAGAGAGAGAGAGAGAGAGTTGGGCTATGGTACTATGCATAGCACGGATCGCCCCCGTGCTATGGATTGGTTATTCGTTTTTAAAGTTCAAATGATTGATCCAACCGTACAATATGATTTTCGTATGAATATCTAGACGTAGAACAAATTTTATATTTTTTAAGATAGTTAGAAAATCACTTGATTTAGTTATTATGAGCCATTAAAAAAAAGTGATTTTCTAACTATCTTAAAAAATAGTAAAAAATATAAAATTTGGTCTACGTCTAGATATTCATATGAAAATCCATTTTGTACAGTTGGATCGACCATTTGTACTTTGATATCAAAGAACGAATCTATAGCACGGAGACAATCCGTACTATGCATAGCTATGAGTTGGGCTATGGTGCTATGCATAGCACGGATCGCCCCCGTTCTGTGGATCCGTTCTTCGATATCAAAGTGCAAATAGTCGATCCAATCGTACAAAATGGATTTTCATATGAATATCTAGACATAGATCAAATTTTATATTTTTTAGAATTTTTTTTTTATTTTTTAAGATAGTTAGAAAATCGCTTTTTTAATGGCTCATAAGGTCATAATAACTAAATCAAGTGATTTTCTAACTATTCTTAAAAAATAATAAAAAAATTCTAAAAAATATAAAATTTGATCTTCATCTAGATATTCATATGAAAATTCATTTTGTACAATTGGATCGACCATTTGCACTTTAAAAAAGAAGAACTGATCCATAGCATGTGGGCAATCCGTGCTATACATAGCACCATAGCCCAACTATCTCTATATATATATATTATCCAAAACAAACAGAAAGGAAGTAACAGGTGAATTTATACCTTGGGATAGACCTTCCATCAAGAGCATCTCTAGCAGATGTAGCAGTCTCAGTATCAGTGAATTGAATTAACGCCTACAAGCAGATTAATGATAACACATAAGATAATGCAATCATATCAGTTCTTGAAATTTTCACTCAACATAATATACAAGACGAAAGAGGAGAAACCTGAAAACCATGTGTTTTCTCAAAAGTAGTGATCTTGTGAACAAATCCGAAGGCCGAGAAAACCTGGAAAACATGGTAATATAATTGTAAAATTACCCACCTAAGAATAGTTACAATTGTACAATTGCAACATTACTCATTCTACATAGAGCTTTATATTACATGTTCCGAAGGAGAGGATACTTAAAATTAAAAGTGATGAAATCAACTCAGGATAGTCAGCAACAACCATATTGAAGACCCAAAGTTGTTAACATCAAATACGGTACAATGCATAAGAATCACTTTGGAAGTTCAATCCATTGAGATACTTCCATTTCCATCTTCCCTTTAAATAAGGAACCGAATAATTTTATCCCATTTGATTATTAGAAAAGTTAAAACCAATAAGACCATGTCATAATGTTATTTACAAGAAAAATATAAAATGTGGCCATTATTAATAGATCCTAAATTAAAATTGGATATATTCATAAATTGTGTCATACAAAAACCACCAAAAGATTCAACATAATGCTTATTTAACTTCATAGTAAAGTTTAATACATTCATTATTATCTCAGGCTTCCCACCATTTCAAAAAATGAGAGATAAAAGTATGCAAGAGGGAATGGGAAAGATTGACAGCAGGGGGAAGAGAGAGAGGAAGAGGGAGGAGAGGGTGAAGGGGAGAAGGGGAGAAAGGGAAAAGGCAGAGAAGGAAAAAGGAGGGAAAAGAGAGGAAACAAACACACATGAGTTGCACGTGCAGAGAAGCTGCCATCTCAGGTCGTGACATTTATAACCCTGGTAATCCATTCACATTTTATTAACAAAGAACTTTAATTTCCTCACAAACTAAGCTATTTAGTAAATAATGCGAATATCAACAAAGAATCTTGATATATTGAGGCCCAACGACAAACTACAATCAATCAAATCTTAAAAAGAGGCAAGATGGGTTTCTTACTAGGTGCAATACATCAATGCTAACATCACCAGCCTGGACTCCCTCTAGTGTAACTAACAGAACATTGCTTGGAACTTCTCCAGTGGTTTTGCTGTTTGTTATCTCTCCTCTGTTGGAGTACTGGAGATAGACTGTTTTCCCTCGTATCTGTGCCGGTTCAGTTGCTGTGGAATAGTAAGATATCATGGCCATTGCTTGATTCATGTCTGCCTGAAATCAACAACAGAGGAGACAACTTAATTATTGATAAGGAAATCTTACAATAAAAAAAGCAGGTTTGATTTGCCAATTTGACCTAATGTAAGCACCCTTTTGTTGTCCTCGTCTTTCTTTCTTATGTGCTTGGTCACAGTTACAAAATATAAAACTGGAGCCAGGTTGGTCAGAATTCAGATGAGAACTGCAACTATAGAATTTCTCAAGATTAAGTCCAGTAGGATGCTTGAGGCTTGAGGCTTGAGTGAGGTTAATGTAAAGCTTAATAGACTAATTTGGTGTTTGATAAACCAATTAGAAAAAAAACATAATATAAAAACAAATACAAAGAAATTGTCCTTACAAACTCAATAAATGCTTGGTTTTTATTAGTCCCAACATTGCATTTGGTATTAATAACCTTGCCAAATGGCTTGCCGAATTCTATCAATTCCTCAGCGGTGCACTCCCATGGTAAGTTTCTGAGATGAACTACTTTCGACGGTGGCTGGGTTAAGCGAAACTGTTGGCCAGATACAGATGTCATCTCACCTTTAGCTCAAATCTCTCACCTACGTGTATATACATTTTTAGTAAAGCAAATTTCAATTTATATAGCAATTATGTCAGGAGCCGCGATTTAGTGAAATGCATAAGCCAAATTACAGAAAATCAATACGTTGACCAGTTTTGCAGTATTATTATCATACCATCATGGATTGAAACGAAAAACAAAACCATAAGTTAAAACCAGCAAAAGTCAATAACTAGGTATAAGATACGTATCCAATTTCTAAAACGTACCAATTCAGAAAACGGTATCTATCTATTAATTCCACCAGCTGCAGGCAAGATACAAAATCTAGGGTTTCAATAGCAGTTAACAAAGGTTAAAATTGATAAATCCGACCAAAAAAAAGAAAAATTGCGATGGCCAACGGTTTCATACCTGCGGTTTTCAATGCACGGCGTGTCGGCGTGCGAGGAGAGAGAGCGAACGAAAGAGGGGGAGGGGAGAAAAGAGAGGGGAGGGGGTTTCAAAGTCGGGAAAGAGAGTCGGTGTGCAGATCTGATCAGCCAACAGCAGGCTATCCGTGCGGTAGGGATTTCATAGGATGCAACTATCAGGGATGGTCATAGATCTATATATCTATATATATATAGTATTATATAAAACAGCTAAGAATTAATTTAATTCATTTTTATCATTTCTTTCAAAATTTTTATATCCTAAAATATCACTCATCTAATGATTTACATTAATTTTGACTAATCAAACGAACACAGTAGCGTCAATTATTTTATATTTCTCTCAATTTCTTTGTTATATAGAATGAAGGGAATTAAAAAATTAAGAGAAATCATATGAAATTATATCTATATAGCATATTTAATTGATCTTACATTTATTGATGTTTTTCATATTAAAATGACATACATATTATCATATAATATTTTTCTATATCTAAATAAAAAAAATTGTTGCAATCAATAAGATTCTTCATTCCTTTTCAGACTAAGCCTAGTTACCCATTTCGAGTCGGATAGTTTTAGCTGTCTGATATAAATTGTACGGTAATTATCTTCTTGCAATCTATGAACTTATCATTGGTCGTTATCTCTAATGTAGACGGTTTAATCAGAATGTATTAATGTAATGACATTGTGTGATATGTTATTTTGAGAATTTTCCAAGGTAGTATGACGTTAAAGTGATTATTAATTGGTATATGGATACAATTAATGAGATAAATTAACATTAGAAGTTTAAAACTAAAAACATAGAATAAGTGTTATGTCATACTCTTCTATTTCGCTTATCTAACTTTAGAGATTGAACTGGTGCCAAAAGGTAAATTAAGCCCCATGAGGATCCATGAAAAAGTACCGGAGTATTAAAAACACGAACTTAATTGAAACTTGGTAAACACAACAAAAAAAATGAAGAATAAAAAAGTTAGAAGTGACAATCGTCCTCATGTATTTTGAAGTTTCCTATAAAAACAAAATGCAAAGGAAGTTACAAAAATAAATACAGACTTTATTATTCAACTTATGTGTTAGTGATTTCATTACGCAATGTATTTTGTATAGTATCATTCGACTTAGATACCACTAATATGAATAATACTTCATATAATGTGAATAATGATAATATTATACATAATGAGATAATGAAATGTGTAATAAAATCATTACTATAAATAATAATTCATTTAATATAAAATAATAAAGTTTATATCAATTTTGGTATCCGTGTATCCGCTCCTTAAAAAATAATCCAAAATAATTAGTTTGGAAAATATTTTTCCTATTAGCATTCACAAGCATCCAAATAATTTACGTCAATAAAAATATCTGGTAAGCAATCCATTTGGGTTCCATAGTATCATAACACTGTGTTTCCGAGTCTTAGATAGAGTTTTGCAAACGGTCAGCGTAGGTCCGGTCCAGGTCAAACTCGGGCGGTCCACGGTTTATGGTCTATACGGGACGGGTCTAGGCGGGTCAAACTCGAAAAAATTCAATCCGTCTCACCGTTGGCCCCCGGGGGCCGAACCCCCACGGATCGGCACGGTCTGGTCCGGTCAGTTTTTTTTTTACAAATTCAAAAAATTATGAAATTTAGAAAATAAATTTATGAAAATTTATAAATAATAATTTTTATTGAATTAATTTTATATTTTTAATAGTTTAAAAATTGAATAATACTCAAAAAATTAAAAAAAAATTACCAAAAATTATAAAAAGTTAGTCCGGGTCATGGTCCAGTCCATGGTCCCGGATGCTCCACGAGACGGTCCGATCCGGTCCACGGGTCCACACGGGGCAGGTCTACACAGTCCGGTTTTGGGTGAAGGGAGAACTAACCCAGCGTTGGACCGGATCGTGGTAGGGCACGGATTTGCCCACGGTCAGTCCGAGACGGATTGAACCGACGGTCCATTTCAAAACTCTAGTCTTAGAAAGCGGGTGAGTGGGTGGAATGAAAAGCGAGAGCGGAGAGATTTTTTTTGAAAACTTAGCAGAGACTACCAAGGATTGTATAAATGTAAAAGAGAAAGTTTTACAACTTACATCATTTTGTTTAAAAGAAAATCTCAAGAGTAAAATTTAAAGAAAGGACTAGGCTATTGGAATTACAATATATACCCCGCCCCCCTCTCCAGGAGCACCGGGCTCTTCCTCTGCAACCCATCTTAGTCATGTTCTCAACAATGCTTTTGTCACTGCGTTATATCCACCTGAATTCTGTTTATTACCACCTCTTCAGCAACCGGGGTGCAGGGGCGGAGCCAAAAACGATCGATAGGGAGTGTCCGGTTCAAATAAATAGAATATTCGGGTCAAAAGAAATTTTATTTTTTACCTACAACCTTTATTTTTCGGAAGACGCCTATCTTGAATCCGCCCCTGCCGGGGTGGACTGATCGCCTCCCGGAAGATAATCTCATATCTTCTTTTCCAGATATGCCAGCATGTTGCCAAAAGGATTGTTGACCATAACGACAGCTTTGTGGGTTCTGCGGCTCGAATCCGTGTGTAAGCCCTGGAGTTGATAAGTGTTATGGAGAGATCAGGTTTGATGATTTTCAAAGCATAACTGTGGCTCAGTGCATTCCAGACCGATACTGCGAACAGGCATAGAGAAGGGTGAGAAAGGGTGTTAATGGCGTGTTTTTTTCCTGACCGATTCACCCTTGATTTTGAGTTGCACAATGTAATCGTTCTTCATTTCCATTCTTTTTCATTCCATTCCATTTTTTCCGATCTCTGAGCACAGCGTAAGTAAAAACATAAGGTTTATTTGACACACTATGGAAATAATTTGTCAAACGAATTTTAGACTAAGTAGAAGAGTGCGGAATAGTCTTAATAATCCCGGTACACCAATTTATAGGTGGAATACCGGATTAACTCTCGTTGGAATAAGCAATTATTGTTTGATTATATTATATTATATTATTATATTATAATTATGATTAAGATTTAGTATTATTATATTATTATTATATTTATGATTATAATTTATTATTATATTAATATTATGATTATTATTTATTATTATTATTATCATTATATTATTATTATTAAATTATTATTATCATTATTGTTATTATATTATCGTTACCATTAGTATTATTATATTATTAATTATTATTATAAATATAATTTTAATAATATATTATTATATTATGAATATAAATATAATTATTTTATTATATTATTATTATGATCAAGATTATTTATTATTATATTATTATATTATGATGATTATGATTATGATTATTATTACTTATTATTATTTTATTATGTTGTATTATATTATTATATGTTGATTATAGTTATGATTAATTTATTATTATATTATTATAATTATAATTATTTTTAATTATTTTTATGATTATGATTATATTTTTATTATTATATTATTATTATGATTATGATTATGATTATGGTTATATTATTATGATTATGACTACAATTATTATTATCATGATTATGATTATGATTATTATATTATGATTATATTATTAAAATTATGATTACTTTTTATTATTATATTATTATAATTATGATTATAATTATAATTTTTTATTATTATATTACTATATTATGATTATGTTTATATTTTTGTTATATTACTATTATAATATTATTATTTATTATGATTATTTTTATTATTTTATTATTATTTTATTATGTTATATTATATTATTATATGTTGATCATAGTTATGATTAATTTATTATTATATTATGATAATTATAATTATTTATAATTATTTTTATGATTATGATTATATTTTTATTATTATATTATTATGATTATGATTATGGTTATATTATTATGATTATGACTATAATTATTATTATCATGATTATGATTATGATTATGATTATTATTAAAATTATGATTACTTATTATTATTATATTATTATAATTATGATTATAATTATAATTTTTTATTATTATATTACTATATTATGAGTATGTTTATATTTTTATTATATTACTATTATAATATTATTATTTATTATGATTATTTTTTATTATTATTTTTATTATTATTATTATTATTATTATTATTATCTTACTATTATGATTATTATTTTCCTATTATTATTATTATTATTATCATCATTAATAGTATCATAATTATTCATATTTTAACTATTTTAAGAAACAACTGTCAAATGATATTTTCACTCTTCCGAATAGTCAAGAACACCACTCTTTCAAAAAAACATTATTCTATCACTATTTCGAAACTATTTCTTGATTTGCCAAACGGACCCATAGTTAGTTACATACGTTATGGCATTGAATGAGATATTTTAGAATGGGCTACAGTATCTCTTCTAATTTTTAATTTATCAGAAAAGGGGAAAAATCATACCAAAAGGACCCTATCTTTTAATTTCTGGCTTGTGAGGGTCTTTCAAAAAATTTAGTCGGAATCCGAAGATCCATCGTATATTCGCGCACCCGAACATACCGAGCACAAAAAAACAGCGGTTCTGCTGACTGCTGCTCGCGCCATTACTTATGCCAGCAAAGAGGCGAGATCGCCGTAAACCGGCCAATTCGGCCGATCCGGTTCAGTCGGGCCGGTCGTCTCAGGCCGAGAGCTCAAAACCATCCAAAGCCCACCTCTCTCTCACTCATCCACGCATCCTCTTTCTCTTTGTACTGTTCTTCTCTTCTGTCTCCTTGCTCCTCATTTACCTCTTCAGTAGCAGCTCTCCAGTCCCCTCAGCCGCCGTTCTCTCCATTTACGAAAGGGGTCTCGTCAGGCCCGATATCACCTACCGAGACATCCTCGCTGTGAGCTTTATTTTTTTTCCATTTTGTAAGCATGTCTTACTACATTGTTAATAAATTGTTTTTCATGTGACACACATAGGAACATGGAAGAGTTTCTGAGAATCGGTCACATCGCCACTTTCTGAATCCTGTACTAGCATATGTAACTCCTTGGTAATTTTTTTCTGAAATTTAGCTTCTGTTTCCTTCAGTCATTCTAGCAAACCTTAATCAATCTTCATTTTTTTGCAATTAAACAAATTGATTCATAAGTTTTTCTCAATCCAGCAATTGAGTACCTATCAAACCGATGCAATGAACTACAATAGGGTATTGAATTACTTACCCTGAACCAGCAGATGATAGACCTGACCTAACTTGTACCATTCTGTTATAGAAGATTATACCTGTTATGTGCTAATTTAAACTCTTTCTGTGAATACAGGAATTCAAAAGGTTATGATATGGCAAAGCTGTTCAATTCTAAGTTCACTCACATATCCCCTGTGTGGTATCAGCTGAAGAGGTTGGTCAAACATTTATAGCAGGTCTTTTAATATTAAGAGAACTTTTTTATTTCTTTAAATGGCCGGGTTCTGCTTTTCTAATAGTGAAGGAAAGAAATTACTACTGCAAGGACAGCATGATGTTGATTTTGGCTGGATTTCTGAACTGAGAAAGGGAGGCAACCCACTGGTAATTGCCATTTAATATATTTGGCATATATAAATACTTCTTAGTGTACAGAGATTTAGTACATTAACAACATCTTTATCTTCTAAATTATAAAAATAATAGGTTGTGCCTAGAGTGTTGCTGGAAGCATCCCCTGCTGAGTTCCTAGTAAAGAAGAAACAATTAAGCAATGCAATAGATCTTATTATCAAAGAATGCCGGTGAGTTTTTCTTTGGATAATTCTTTGTTTATAACTTTATATCATTGTTGTAAAGTTAGAATTAATAGAAGCAGAGAAATAGTTGTAAATGTAATTATAAATAGTTTAGGGTTATGTATGTAATTTGTAACTAACTCTTTTAAATGAAAAATGGAAAAACTGTGGAGACAATCCACCTTCAATCCAATTTAGAATCTAAAGCTAAGCTTAAAAGCTCACATGGTATCAGAGCCACGCTGAGGTGACAGATTGTTTCCGTTCATCGCCGCACACTGGGAGTAGCTCGCGTGGAGTCCGCGCGGGGAGATCGCCGAGGCCTTGCGCTTGTTGCGTGAAGGTCGTGCGCGTCGCTAGTGCACATCGCTGTGGAAGTGGAAATTGCAAGTGAAGATCGTGCCTGTTCGAGTGAAGTGAGTCGCTGCCGCCTGAAGGTCGCCCGTGTGTTGCGATCGAGAGACTGCAGAGGGCAGCTCGCGATTTGGCTCATGTAGTCAAACGCTCGTTGTTCGCTGCTCAGTTAAAAGTCGAGTAGAGATCGCGAGGGTTGAGAAGAATAATTATTGTCGAGTGCTCCAGAGTCGAGCCCAGAGTTTTAATCGAACCGAAGGAGGAGCTTTTCTGACCGAAGAAGACCTTCTGTTGAAGGGTGTTTGCTTCCTTCGGACCGAAGAAAAACTTGTTCAGACTGAAGAAATTAGTTGCTCTTTCTCTGTCGAGTGGTGTTCCCTCTCCTTGTCTACTACTTATAAGAGAGGTACTCAGTTGTTCTCTTAAATTGAGTTGTCAAAAAGGGAAGAATGATAGAAAACTTGAACCGATCACGTACGATCTCCTCTCAAAGTAATACAAGTTGTTATTACTGTCACAAGAGAGGTCTCGTTCAGGACACTTGTTGGGGCCTAGTGGTGGTCGAGATCGGAATGATCGTGGTGGAGGTCGCAATGATAGACTGAGATGTACTCAGCAAGCGTATGCAGCAACAAAGCATCTGATGATAGAACCAGAGCATCTGAACTCACTGTGGAGGAGATGATAACTCAACTGACATCACATCACGGATAATAGCATTACAGGCACGAATCTCCGACTCGTCATCTGGAGCTCAGAGTTACCATTCTCATTCTCCTTTTCTCCCTTTACCTTCTCTTGTGATAAAATATGTGAATGTCCTACGAGGGATGGCTACTAAGAATGGTGTAGACAAAACTTAGATTGTTGATTCAGGAGCCTCTCAACATGACCCTAGATTTTACTGTTTTTAAATCGTACAAATCTCTCTCGGGCAAGGAAAAATTCAAACAACTGATGGTACATTTTGCTATAT
Source organism: Schoenoplectus tabernaemontani (assembly GCA_037127355.1). Classification (NCBI taxonomy): domain Eukaryota; kingdom Viridiplantae; phylum Streptophyta; class Magnoliopsida; order Poales; family Cyperaceae; genus Schoenoplectus; species Schoenoplectus tabernaemontani. Next base: position 19,328,529 of record CM073743.1, on the reverse strand, counting down.
AGCATGGATTGAAAATGTAACTTGTACCCCGAACATTCATCTCTCCTCGGTGCTTCATGTACCAAATTTCACAAACAATTTCATGTTTGTTAGCCAATTGGTCGATGACTTGAATTGCATTATCTCATTGTCTCCCTCGAATGTTGTTGTGCATGAGCTAAAGACGGGCAAGGTGATTGGTATTGGTAAGAGAAATGAAGACCTGTACAGACTTGAGCAAAGACGGATGTTTTGGATGCGAAGGCGTATTTTGCGGGAAATCCCAAAATGGAGATAAATGGCATCGTTGATTAGGCCATATGTCTTTTAGGGTCCGTTTGGCAACCCCTGAATAGTCTCTCTTTCAGAATAGCAGACTATTCCAACTTAACTTTTTTGCCAAACAAATTTTAGTATGTTCGGAATAGTGCAAAGTTTAGCTAATTCGGTATTCCAACCCATAGGTGGTATACCGGAATAGCAATTGTAGATTAGCAATTATTATTTGATTATATTGTATTATAGTTAGTAATTAATTATATTTTATCATATTATACCATCATCATTATTATTTAATTTATTATTTTTATTTTTATAATTGTATTATCATTATTTTTTATAATTGTATTAATTACTTTATTATTATTACTACATTACCATAATAATAATTATTATTATCAATATCATTCTCATTATGATTTATTATTATTATATTATTATTATTATTATTATTATTATTATTTATATGATTATGATTATATTATTATTATTATGCTTATTATTATATATTATTATATTAATATATTATGATTATTATTATAATATTATTATGATTATGATTATGATTATAATTTTTTTATTATTATATTATGATTATGGTTATATTATTATTATATTATTATTATGATTATGACTATGATTATTATTATTATTATTATCATCATGATTATGATTATTATTTGATTATGTTGAATTATACTATGATTATAATTATGATTATGTTTATTTATTATTATTATATTATTATGATGATATTTTTTATTATTATATTATGATTATGATTATATTATTATGAGTATGACTATGATTATTATTATTTATTATGATTATAATTATGATTATTATTTTATTATTATTTGATTATGTTGTATTATATTATTATATTATTATATTATGATTATGATTATATTATTATATTATCATTATGATTATTATTTTATTATTATTATTATATCATGATTATATTATTATTATTATTTTACTATTATTATTGTTTTATTATTATCATCATCATCATCATCATTGTTAGTATCATAATTATTCATATTTTAACTATTCGATTAACAATCACAAATGACATTTTTGCTCTTCCGAATAGTCAAGAATACCATTATTCTACCACTCTTCCAAAATGATATTATTCTACCACTCTTCCAAAATTACCACTCTTCCAAGACTATTCCCTCATTTGCCAAACGAACCCTTAGTGCTCTTGAAAGAATATTCCCGGACTTATTCAAGAAATGTAGTAGAAGTGAGTTAGTGTGTGATGCTTGCGAGTTTGCAAAGCATACCAGAACTACGTATCCTTCATTTGGCAGTAGAAACTCAAATTGTTTCGATATTATACATTCTGATGTTTGGGGGCCTTATCGTGTTGCCTCATTATCTAGTTTTCGTTGGTTTGTTACATTTATTGATTGTTGCAGTAGAGTAACTTGGTTGTTTCTGATGCGCGTAGTAAAAGTGAAGTTCCAAATTATTTTCGAATTTTCAAAAAATGGTCGAAACCCTCGTGAAAGCGATCAAGTAGATCGAGTACAATATCAAAGGCTTGTGGGGAGACTCATTTATCTTTCACACACTCGACCGGACATCAATTATGCGGTGAGTGTAGTGAGTCGGTACATGCATGATCCAAGAGTTATACATCAGGAAGTCGTAGATCATATCCTTCGATATCTCAAGAGTTGCCCTGGAAGGGGGTTGCTCATTGAAAAAATGAGCATATGCGAATAGAAGTGTATATGGATGCAGATTGGGTCGGCTGCCAGGATGATCGGAGATCAACATCGGGTCATTGTGCATTTGTTGGTGGAAACTTGGTTTCATGGAGAAATAAGAAACAAAATGTTATGGCAAGATCCATTGCTGAAGTCGAGTATCGTGCTATGGCCCTTGGTGTAAGTGAGGGGTTATGGTTGTAAAGATTGTTATTTGAATTGGGACTAAGTGAAAAAAGTTCTATTATGTTATATTATGACAATAAAGCCGCAATTAATATTGCAAACAACCCGGTGTAACATGATCGAACTAAACATGTGGAAATTGATTCATTTCATCAAAGAGAAACTTGATCGTGGAGAGATATGTCTCCCATTTATCCGAACAACCGAACAGTTGGCCGATGTATTCACTAAGGGATTACACACCGCTGAATTCTCCAATGTAATTTGCAAGATGAATATGAAGAATATATATAGTTCATCTTAAGGAGAGTGTTGTAAAGTTAGAATTAATAGAAGCAAAGAAATAGTTGTAAATGTAATTATAAATAGTTTAGGGTTATGTATGTAATTGTAACGGACTCTTTTAAATGAAAAATGGAAAAACTGTGGAGACAATCCACCTTCAATCCAATTTAGAATCTAAAGCTAAGCTTGAAAGCTCACAATCATCTACCTCTGTAAAGCTCCAAATTTGCAATTTCTGATTTGAATTTGGAAACACGTTGCTTGCTATGATGCACTGGGGCTTATTGCAAGATTCTCTGCACGACTGCACTTGACAGAATACATGAATGTGGTAGTTTTGTGTTACATACTTGGAAAGATGTAACACACCAAACAGAGACAATCACTTACATTGTGGTTTTTGATTTTTTTTTTTAAATATTAATTTGCTATGATCTTGTCAGTAAACAGGGAGATGGGTTTTGATGGCATTGTGCTTGAATCGTGGTCTAGTTGGGCTGCCTATGGTATTTTGAATGATCCTGAGCTGCGCAAATTGGTAATTCTTTCCACTTGACAGGTTTTTTTCAGTGTTGTATAATGCCAGAAAAGAAACGTTGGATTAATATCTGAACTGAAGTTGTACGAACATGGTGTGGTTGACAAATGGATCTTAGTGGTCAATACCTATTTGATTGTTGTTTTCTTCATTATCATAGTTGTCTTTACGTCCCTTTCACTTCTGCATGATCCACAGGCTTTGAACTTCATCAAGAAGCTAGGAGTGGCTATGCACTCAGTCAACTCAGGCCCAAACCCTAGTCGACGGTTGCAATTAATTTTGGTGATATCACCAGTACGATCTGAGAAACTCAGCAGCAATGACTTTGGCCCAGAGGATCTGAAACAACTTGGTGACTCGGTTGATGGCTTCTCTCTTATGACCTATGATTTCTCAGGTCCACAGAAGCCTGGGCCAAATGCCCCTCTCGAGTGGATTAACTATTCTCTTGGAGTTCTTTTAGGCAACAAAGGCACTGGACATGCTCATATGATATTTCTTGGGATTAACTTCTATGGGAATGATTTTGTGATTGCAGAAGGTGAGTCTAGTTGTTTAAACCTTAATTATGCACATCAGTGGCGTAAATTTAAGGCTGAATAACTTTTCATAAATCAGTTCAATATGCCCTAGAAAGCTTGAGATTGACATTAAATAAGTTTTGTTCCTCAATTGCATTCTTAGGAAAACGGGATATCTTCAACTGCATTTTGAATTTTTGATGTTATTTCAATGCTTTGGCTGTGTGATGAGTATTTTTCTCAGTTTGCAGGAGTAACAATTGTTGGATTAATCAAACAAATGCATGTGTAGTTGTGACAAATGTTACTTATAAAATGGATCATGTTACATGATGCTGATGTCTTTTTTTTTTGCATTTCACTGCATTTTCTTGTCATATAGATGGTCACTGACCAAAATATGTTGCTAACTGATACATTAATAATTAATTTTGAGGGTTTAAATGTCTATGATATATTGATATGTATGCCTATCACAGGTTTTGGTGGTGGTTCTATCATCGGGAGAGACTACATCTCCATACTAGAAAAGCATAGGCCGGCATTGGTCTGGGAGAAGAGAAGCTCTGAACACTATTTCTTCTATTTGCGTGACAATGTCAAGCATGCTGTGTTTTTCCCAACACCGATATCAATTTCCATTCGTTTGGAGGAGGCACGTGCCTGGGGCACTGGCCTCTCTATCTGGGAAATTGGTCAAGGTTTAGAGTACTTCTTTGATCTCCTTTAGATTTTAGAATATTGTGGCAATGAAAACAAAAAGTAAAACTGTTCAGAATAGAGTAAGAAGATTTTGCTATTGCACTCCTGGTTCTTGTGCGTTAAATATTTAATTTTGGAGGTTGATGAAAGGTTTTGTAGAATAATATTCATATTAGTGAATAGTGAGTGCTGCCACTGCCAAGCTTTAAAAAGAAAGATATTAGTGAGTGATGTCAAGGTGACCTATTTTCTAGAGAGATTTTATTCAGGTTTCTTTTTTGCTCCCCCTAATTTATAGGCAATTCTTAATTTTTTTTTTGTTAGTTTCTTTATCAATGATCATGCCTTGCTAGTTATTTGTTGCCTTCACCACCCAATAGTTCCACAACAAATCTCCTCAAGTATTTCATAATAGCAAAGCATGAGTTAAATAAAGAATCCTTGAGGTCGTAATGCTTTGTAGTTTAGCTTTTTCCTTGTTCAAAATGATACAAAGTGGTCGTTTGGTTAGATGTTGTTATAACTATGGCGAACTCTTCGAGTTTATGGTTTGCTTCCTAAAGGTAGTGTGTTTGTTGGAGATGGTTTGTTATGTAATATAAGTGGTTGCTGTTAGAGCATGATCTTCAAAGGGAAAAAAGAATCATATGAAACTTGAAATAGTAAGGTGAAAGCAAAGAAATAACTCAAGTGCCTCTCACAGTATTATCTTTTCATGGATTGCATTATGAAAGAATAAAATCAGGCTAAAACTTCATTTAATCATGGGTATTTCTCTTCTACTAATTTCTTGATCTCCATTCTCCTGCGTTGTCATCCAAAAACCCTGGATTTCAGCCGGCTTCCTCCCGGGAATTCGTCCTGCTATTAGTTCCCACCTACAAGAGCGATAAGAAACTTGTTTAGAAATAGCCTTAGGCATTGGAAATGAAAGGAACATGACACAAGTACACAAGTATTAAAGTATATGCTTTCGCGTGTGTATTAGGGGGGCTGGTTGTTTGTTTACCTGTTTCCAACAAGCAAATACATCCTCCGGATGAGATCCTCTTCTTCCATTGACATTGGGATAGTTGCTGTTGTCCTAATGCTGAGAACTGTGTTTTCGGCGAGCAAAGCAAAAATGTTTCAATAACCAAATTAAAAAAAAAAAGTTGTTGTTGCAAGTATTTTCTTTAATGTCAATCTGCATTAGGTGATAGAACGAGCTATTCCCTACTATTTCATTGGCCTCTAGTCATGCCACTACTTGAGCTCTATCCAAAGAAGTGGCCAAACACAACCAATTAAAAAAAAAAGAGAAGAAATGTTTACCAACCAAGACAATGAGAGAATGCCTATATAAATGGTACAATTGCTCATAAAATAAAACAAGGAAGAAAATAAAAATATAAAAAAGCAAAGCTCATGATCTTTGGTTTTATTTTTTTTTCTGAACAAAAAAACCTTTGTCGTCCTGATTGCTTTTTGTCGTGGAATTGCCTTGTGGGCTACTCTCCATGGCCGGAGTTAAAGTGAAGACATACGATGGAAAATAGCAAGACTGGTGCATATTTATTGTGTGGCAAATCTAAATCCAAATTTGGTTAAGATCTATCAACGTATCATTTAATGTGTGGTGCCTGCTACTCTGTCATGGTATTATTGTGGTTGTTCCCTAAACAGTGAAACAGAATCCGCTGCCCACATATGGGCAGCATTTTCCTGCCCACAATAATATTCAACCAATTTAAAGTTGACATATGGCATTTATCTTCAATCCAATTAATTTGAGATTAACGGTGCTAGTTAGCCTAGTTTTCTCCGTTACTAATATTTTTTTCCATAACAGAATTTTGTTTGTTATAGGTATCACATTTATTTTTTCCTTGTTTCTTCAACTTCATATTTTGAACTAATATAAAAGACAAATATTTCTCCTCGCGAAATATTGAGTTGAATCAAATAGCAAATTATTTATTCTTATATAATTTTTCAGTTGCAACTTCTTAAACGGTACTGTGACATGAAAATATCAAGTGTAATAACAGGATATCTGAAATTCATTTCTTTCAAATTATATATATATGCACTTTGCTTCTTCTTTTTTATGTTCAAATGATGTCTTGATAATATTTTTTATAAATCAAATTAATTGCTAGTATTTTATTCAATAGCAAGTTTAATCTGTCTTTTTATTATTTTTAACCACTTAACTAGAGATGATATCAAAAAAGTTTTTGAATATGAATTCAAATTTTGACATGAGTTCTTCTCATAATATTCAACAAATTGAAATTTCAAGCAAAAATCTATCAACATACCCAATGAATCTTCAGAATACATAGTGAATGATATGAATGGGTTGAGGTATTTTTTTATTGAATTATTTGAAGTTCTTGAACAGTTTTCAGTGAAGACGTTAAAAAACATTTTACATGAGTACTTCTTTACATTTCAAATGTATTTAGTTTCATTACAAGCTCATCACAAGAAAGAGGTCATTTTTTGTATTTTTATATTTTTGCTCTATTTTTTTTTGCTCAAGTCATTGAGAATTTCTATGTTGTCATATTTCGATAATAACATCAACCTTACTGATCACATTATTTTTTTTTCTATCTATGAATGCTTCTATATTTTTTCCCCTTGTGATTATTTTCTTATTGTAGTAGATATGATCTATATGGAAAAGAGAAAAAAATATTTGCTCTTTCTTAATATTTCAGTAAGGAAAGTCGAAGAGGTGAAGAAAGATATCTGTAATATATTTGTAATTTATTGATAAAAAAAATGAATATGTTAATGGAATGTTGCTATTTTGTAACGGAAGGAATTAACACAATTAAGCCAATTAATTAAATAGAATGTAGATGTTATATGTCGGTTGCACATTAGCTAGATATTACAATGGGCAGGAAAATCCTGCCCACTTATGGGCTGCAGATTCGGTTCCCTAAACAGTTAAACCTTAAACAGCTTCATCAAAAAAAAAAAATGAAGGCACAGTAGATTGGATTGGTCATTGGTCCCTTAAACAGCGCAGTACTGTGTAGCACACCACGGGATTGGTTGAATCATTCAGACACACGTGTCTCTACATCCAACGATTTACATGTTGCACCACAGAAAATGCAAATTCCAGTACACGGCAGTGTCTAATTAAACTTGCACGTATGTTGCAGTATCTTCTCGATTAATTAACCATCATCAGTTTTTCTTCTCAAAATGTATCCGAGAGTCAACATATTTCGATTAATAAATTACTCCTGACACCCACCAAATTATCTACAGCTCCTCTGATATCAATTGTTTGATTGTGCACCAGCGATTCAAGTTTCTAGCCATTAGATTTTAAATTGCAACTGTATGTACTTTTGTTTGAATCCTTGCCACTACGCTGTATTAGAAGTAAATGCAGATGTCCTCTCTCTTATCACATTAAAATGGGAATTTATATTCGCTGTCAGAGTATTATGTGACAGGTTTTTTGATTAAAAAAATAAAGAAAGATTTGCCTCTCACCTATTTGGGCATGCTATTGTCAGTACCAAAGCCAATAGACTAATGTTTCTACCACTTACTGAAAAGATGGAGAAGAAATTACAAGGTTGGATGGGAAAGCTAAAATTAGATATGATTTTCTTTGAGGTTAATTAAGAATGAACAACACGAGAGAGGATCTTGTACTGCACAATGTGCAATATTTGATTAATTGGACCACTGCATGTGTATTAGTATTACTAAGGTGGGTGAGGTTTGGGGTTTACAAATTACAATGAACCACACAAACTATGCTAACGAAAATTCTCCTCAAATTATATGGGCAAGCAAGTTATATATATTTTTTAAAATGGTTGATGGTGGCTGTCAACATTGTACTATCAACAAACAGCAATACCAATCAAAACAAACCACAGACCAAAAAACACACACTGCAGACTTCAATCTAGCTCATGAAATAGCTAGCTAGCACTACGCACTGTAGATAATTCTTCCAGTGTGAGATGTCATCTGGCGTACACAGAGAATCAAGAGCATCATGTTGTTTTAGCTATTTTTCTGCTAATATTAGTTTCCTTATTTTTAGAGATTTAGATGATATTTTATTATTCTGTTTCTTTATTTCTTTTGTGTTCAGCAAGTGAAAAATAAGAAGCCAAATGCTATTTTTAGTTGATAATGTATTAGGATTTTATTACTATATTTTGTTATAAGTGTTGAATAAAAGGCAATCAGAAAACTGAAATTGGTGCTGCCAGTTTTTGCACCACAATCTTTTCTCTCAATACTGAAACAAAAATCCATTGTTTCAATTCTAACATCCAGCCAACGCCTCTGGATGTTGAATCATGTTGTGCATGTCACCATTTGATTTGATGATCAGCTGCCTCTTGTAAGGGCCTGTTCGGCGCTTGGAAAAAGAGTTGGAAAAAAAAAATTGAGTACACCTAATGTTTTATTTCTCTTATGAACAGTAAAAATAGTTTAAATACCATATCCATACCCATTCCCAACTTGTAGCCGAACAGGCCTAAGTGTGCACTGAGACATAACCAGACGGGGATAGCGTATGGATAGCCTGCAAGCTACAGTCATAGCCCGTTCCTTTGGAAGAAAACTGGATATCCTTTATTCAAACGAAGCAAGCACGTGCTGGGTAACTAATTAATAGTAGAGAAATGTTTCCTTTTGATAATTGGTATGACAAAGAGTCCGTGATTTTAGACACTGACCGTCTCATTTTCCTCTTTGCCGTTTCTCTCTTTCACTCTTCGCTGCCCACTGTACGTGATACAGACTTATTGTAGAGAATATTCATTCCATCCAATGGCACACACGGTATCGTTGAGAGATGCTTTATCGGTTTTAGACGGGAACGGAGGGGAGAGGTACTCTTAGGGTGTCAATGGATCGGATCGGATCATATTATTTTATTATTTTTTTATCGATTTGAATCCGATCCGATTAAATTTGGGTCTAAAAATATTGACCCATACCTGACCCGACGGGTCACGAATCGATCCGACCCGATCCGTATAAAATAATTAAATATTTATTAATTTTTTTTATATAATTTTAAGTAATAAAATATTAATTAATTTATAATTAATCTTAATTAGTGTATATTTAAGTTTTAATTATTACTAAATCACAAAATTACTTCCAAAAATATAATTAATCGGGTCGGGTTGATCCAATCTAACCCGACGATTTGATCAAAAAAAAATTAAATCCATATCCGATCCCGACGAATCAGAGATCAAAAAATTAAATCAATATCCGATTCATTTATTTTCTGTGGCGGATCATGTTGGATTTTGAAAAACAATACTTTTCAATCAGATTTTTTTTGCCCTCCGGATTTCGATTAATTTTATTGAGAAAAAAATATTTAATATCCGTATAATGGATGTAAAGATCAAAAAGTTTTACGAAAATTTTCTTCATCAACTTCATTATCTATTATTTTGAGCTTTATTTTATTGTTATTTTTAATATATAAAATATTATTATTCTAATAAATTTTTTATTAGGTAAGAATATATATTAAATTATTATTATTTTTATTTTAATGTGCACAATTAGATTGTGCACGCTACATACTGACCGTCCAAATAATTTATCACCCGAGATTTCTTCACAGATCCGTATTTTAATTTTTTGGACAAAATATTTTTGTCTTTTGTTGTCTAATTGTCCTGTCGGCTACTCTCCATGGCCGGAGTTAAGAGTGGGATATATACAATATAAAATATATAGCAATGCTGGTGCATATTTATTGTGGGGGCAAATCTAAACCCTAATTCGGATTAGATCTATATAATGACGTGTCATGTAGCGTGTGGCCGAGTGCTCTGTCATACAGTGGTGGTTGCTCCAAAAAGTTTTTTTTTTTTGCCTTTTATTTTTGAAAGCTTGACAGCAGCTGTCAAAGAAAGTGGTTGCTCCGAAAAGTTAACAGCGTAGGGTGGGCCGCACTAAAAAAAAAATGTAAAAGGCACATTACTACAGTAGGTTGCGCCTCGCAGGTCGCAACAGTGTATCCGCCTGTACATATGCTACAGTATTTGATTTTCTAGATTAATCATCCTGTGTCATCAGTTTTTCATTGAAAAATGTATTCAGTAGTAAACACACTTTGATTGATTATTATTATTATTATTATTATTTTGTAATTCGTCCACCTTTATATCAACGAACGTGGAAATCAAAATCGGGTGTACCATTTATTAAATTTATTAAATTATTATTATTTTCCTTGACACACAATAATTTCCTGTAGTTGAGACTTGAGAGAGCAAGTTGCGTTGAGAATTGCACAGGAAATGTGTCAATGAATTTGACCACAACAAATTGTCAGACAAATTTAACATCATGATGGATTCATTTCCTAATTTGTAAACAGGACTTCCAAAAATAACCAATGTAGATATAAGCCCGGACCGTTGTACCACCATCTGACCAGTACTTGTCAAATTAAGAAGGGTCAGATATGTAACAGCACCAAATCTTAACTGGACCAGTTAATGACTGCTGGGCTGTGCCACTGCCAACTGTTACGGACCATGAATGCCCAAAGCATAGTTTAGCAGATGGTGGAATAAAACTGGTAGACAGATGTCTATAGTATGAAATACATTCAAGTTGCTGAAAATAAATCAAGACTGATTTTGTTACAAAAATTTACCACTTTTTTATAACATTCGCTACTTGATACATAACTCTCATCATTGACAAAAAAAAAATTCTTACAATATTTCTAAAACTATCTCTACTCTTTTTTTTTCTCCTCTTTTTTAACACATGATATTTTTTTTTTTTTTTTTTTTCCAGATACATACAGCAAGAACGCACCAGATATAAGCACTAAATTGAGCATTCTTGGCTTACTATCTGTAAATTAAACCATGCTGTTGTTATATACATGGATATTACTATCCAAAAATCAACATAGAAGATTCCTCTACCAATATTTTCTATCTATTACTTCTCAACCGGTACAATACTGATTTGTATAATTAATGATCATGTTGTAGCCCTTACAACACTACCATTCCTATTATACAACTCTTTCCCATCCCAATACTGAAGCAAAAATTCACAGGTGGAAAACAATTTTATAGATCTCCACTTTATATTAACATATTTTTTTCAGAGGTGTTTGCGCAAATAGTCGAGACGGGTTGGGTGTTTGAGCTTCATAAAAGCCTTGAGTTCATGTTTGCGCACCATCTCTCTTGAGATATTGAGATTTCCTGCAACTTCAGCTAATGAGCGCTCTCCCTTGCCGTCTAATCCATATCTTTGCCTTATCACAATGCTCTCCTTTGGCTTCAGTGAATCTAACTGCATGACATCATTAAAAACAAAAATGAACAAATGATCTGAAGCTTAATTGAGGCTCCAATTAAGTTGTAACAAAAATTTAGGTTTTCTTCAATTCGTAATTGTAGCATCATATTGAGACCGGCACTAAATTGGGTCCTCCAGTTGGTGGGACCTTCATTGTATCTAAATTGGTTGACTGATCAAAATTGGATGATCCAAATAATGCTCAGTCAAATTTGATCATGATTAGACAACTTGTGCTATCCTAAAGATGGTCTATTAGTTGAGAGAAGCTGAACCTCCGGGAACATAATCGGACCAGTTTTAATGGAACAGCAAAGCAAGATAATGTTACCATTTACAATACCACATTATCAGTTAAATTAAAACCATGATACGAACCACATCATCTATAGCAAGCCGCAGAAGAGCAGGAGACTGTCTTCTGCTTTTATCACCAGTAATCCCGTGAGTGTCGCTAATTCCATTAATTAACTCCTCTTGTGTTATTGGATGCTTCACATTAAGTGAATGGATTGGCCTCATCGCCTTCATTACATCTTGATATCTCTCTCTTGTAATTCCCACACTTTTTGCAATTTCTTCTTCAGTTGGTGTTCGGCCAAGCTCAAACAGAAGGTTTAGCTTTGCCTTTTGAATCTCATGTTTAAGCTGCAACATGTTAAAAAAAGAACTTCAGCAAACAAATAAGCATTTTTCTTCTTTGCAACATCTAGTTTAGTCTTTTACCAGCCAGCCACAAATGACGGAGGAACCGTAGTACTCGATGAACAGCATCATTGTCCACTAGTTTAAATGAATATCCTCATATACCAAAACCAATTGAGAAAACTTCAAATAAAAACAAAGTTGAAAACACACAAAGGATGAGCTTGCCTGATACGTACTGATTCAAATGCGAGTGGGTAACGAATTAAACTAGCCTTCGTCATTGATCGACTGATAGAATGCCTAATCCAAAAGAGACTGTATGTCGATACTCGTCCTCGCTTTGGCTCGAACCGGTCGATGGCTGTGACTAGTCCCTTGAAACCAGCTTGGCACAAGTCGTCAAATCTTTCATGTGTAGCAAATACAGAAAAGTACTTGTTGACCACGAATATCACAAGCCGTAGATTATGCTGCAAATGTGTAGTGCCCTTTAGTATATACCATATATGAGAGCAAAGATGGATGAAAGTGACTTTGTCCAAGGGCAATTTCATGGACCCCTCAAACGACTCCACAAAAGGGATCAGACGGAGACTGTAAAAGCCTTATATGTAGGTAATATATGACCCAAAAACTATGAAAGATGTTATAGCACGGTCCCTTCTTATTGTAAAAGGCACTCATTTTGTCCCCTTCTCTCACTGTTCCTTTTACGCACAGTAAGGAGAATTGAGTTTATTTTGTTGGTTCTTTTTAACAAATTGCATGGATGATAGGATTATATATGGATGACAATTACTATTCTCATGGAAAAGAAACTTTCATATTCTCTTCTTGCAGGGCAGCAGATGAATATTGTTCTGGATAGTCATAAGATAGAATTACAATTTAGTGAGTACCTTTATTAATTTATTTCTAGCTGCCTCTCCAACCTTCATATGTCTTCTTAATTCATGGACAATGATATTCATCCTGGCAGCAAGCTCTCCATCTGATGGCTCTCGTTGTAGATCACTTCTTAAGCTCTCCTTCAACTCATTTATTGCCTGAAAAAAAGTTAGAAATAAAAGCAGAAAGATAAGCACCTTTTTCATTATCCCAGTATTTTACAACTGGCATGGGACATGGCTCATATGTGGTGAGATGCATTTGTATTAATTTGTTGCTTTCATCATTTAGCAATATCTTGATGTTTAAATGCACTATTAATCTTTGATACCCATTAAGATGAACGATAAGTACCAAGTGAAAGCATTGATCTGGTACCTAGTAGAGCCAATTCAGGGCAAGAGTACTGGTCCTGGTATGATATTGCAGTGTATTAAGAATGACATACCCCCAGGATAACATTAAGTAGCGAACATCATCCAATTAGGTAAATTTACATTTCCATTAGATTTGTACTGATGTCGAATTTAAAAACAATAAGCATCAAAGAATTAATGAAATGATAAAACTAAAAAAAGCATAACCTAACCTTTATGGGCTGTATGAGCTTAACTAATTTTGTCTGCTCAGCCATTCGAAGAACTGGCGGGATCTTCATCCTTTTCCAATCCAAACTGCCCAAATTCCAGAAAACAAGGTTTTCTAACAACAATCTCTCCACATAGTGGTCTTGAATTATTCTTTCTTCATTCTTTGCCTTTTTCACAGCCGCTCTCTTCTCCATGCTCAACCGCTTTGCCTTTCTCTTCTTGCCTCGAACCAACCTCATCCCTCCAAAATTCCCATCTTGTCCCTCTCCGATTTTCTCCAATACCTTGGCAGGGCTAAGCCTGTAAATATTCTCCAATTGCTCCGCCACTTCATCATAGTTCAAACCAGTATGTTGTGAGGAAGAGGAGACAGAGGCGGGCCCCGCTTCTACTTCCAGTGAGACAGCCTTAACTCTCTTCGATTGCTTTGTGCTTCCTTTTGTGAGGCCTTTCTTTCTTGAATCCTTTACTTTCTCGGACGCAGATGTCAGAGCCGAGCGCTTGACGGATCGAACCGATGAAGAATTGCTCGAATTGAAGGTTAGTAATAGGAAAGGACGACGGAGCGGCTGCGAGCACCGGCGCACGGCGAAGAACGGAGCTTGAACGGTTGCGGATCCCATTTTCTCACCACTGGCGCCACTGGTGCGAAGCTTGGTTCACGAATTGCGTGGTCGAGATGGATCGATTAGACGGAGAATTTTGCAAAGGTGGAGAATCTGGTAAGCAATATCTAAAGCGGGAGTTTAAACGGTTAAATCAGACGGTAGTCGGTAAGTAAAGAGGGAGGAGATCGGACGGTGAGAAATGAGGAAGCGTGGCTGGAAGGGAGCGAGGAAGCATGGGAAGTTGTAGCCGTGAGAATATCTGGAACGAAGACGTGGATGAGGAAGGTGACACGTGGATGACCTTAATTAGTCGCGTGATATTTCTGGAGATCCTTCAATGGGGCCCGCTAGGAAGAGATGAGGCCGTGACTCGTGAGGCACTGCGGAGACTTGCACAAGCCGCTGGCTTTCAAGTTCCAATTCGTACAACAATAACAGATGCAACGCCGTGCAAACGCTGATAGTTACCGATTCAAATTTGGTTTATTTTAAGTTAATGAATGGAGTTTGAGTTATATCTGATTTGATTCGTCAGAATTTGTTAAATTATATTTAATTATAATTTATATAATATACAATAATATAAATAATAAATATTAATAATAAAATTATTATATAAAATATGTACTAAATTTTATTGTCTTTATTTTTTATTTTTTAAATAAATTATTAATGAATCAGTTTAACTTATTTATTAATTTAACGAATTTATTTTAAATTAATATTTTTAGCTCGTTAAATTAGAAATTTGAATTGACTCTGCTCAACTCATTTACAATTTATAAGCCCAAACTTTCTTCTAACATTTAAAAATGAATTGGTTGAAGAGAGGAAATGACGAAAAAAGCACAGCCTACAAAAAAATTTGGCGGATTCTATGAGGCTAAAGTCGTGCAAAATATCGCGCAGGGAAGTTTGTTGGCTTGTTACACACTTGCTCTCAAAATTTGCAACGTAACTCTGATCTCTGGAGACCTGAACATCCAAGGGAAATGTTGGTTTTCCAGAGACCATGTCAATCACAATCACCATCTCCACGTTTGCACTGCGTTGCATCTGTTATTGTTATACATACATAGAGCAGTGAAATTGAAATATCTAAAGAGAGTTCGGACTAGTCTTTTCTAGAAGTTTCTGTCATGAAGGATAGAAGCACGCGCTAAGTTGCTTTTGCCAAGAAAATAAAAAATAAACATTATTTTTCTTGACAAGAATAAATAAACATCATTGATGTGAAAATTGTTTTCGGCCGGCCCTTACTGCCCATAGCCGTTATATTATGAAAAACAAAAATGACTTACTTTCAAACTCCTTATGTGATATATATGCATGAACGAAGTCGTGATTTTACAAAAAAAAATAATAATTAAAATAATCGGTGAAAGAACATACTATGACGATCAACTTAATAGCGAACATTTAATAAGAAGTGCTCATCAATTCAAGTGCACTTCCTTGCTCTCAGAGCTTCTTATGAATATAGAATATATATCATTTTATTGTGTTATCTATATCTATAAATATGTATGGCTATCCAAATTCAGCGGTATAAATAATCTAATTAATTTGAATTATATAAGAAATTAATATTGTTGCGCGTCCTAGTTAAAATAATTTGATACATAACTTGCTCCATGCCATGCAGCTGAAGCCTATGGATGCCTCTTCCACCACTAAGGTTTTAAAATGTAGATTTCAATATGCATGCGGTTGATCACTGCATAGCGTATATGCGACATGCGGGTGCATATGTGGTTCAATATGTGGATATGAATTCTAAAAAATTCTTACAATATTTGAATCAATCATTTATTTTTAAAGAGTTTTAATGTAAAATAAGAAAATATAATAAAATATTAATATAATTTTGAATATTTTGCATGAAAAATATAATATAATTAATTTTATAAGCTTAATACGATAAATATTTTAAAAAAATAATGCGTATTATTGAATATGCGGATGCATAATCTTATATATGCGACATCGCATCGCATAAACATAACCGGACCGCATATACGATCATGCGACCGCATTTTAAAACAATACCCACCACCACCCATAGCAGGTAGACAGATGGTACAGCAGACTATTAGAGTATTTCAAAAATGGCGCAAACTTTGCTCTGGGGGCAATGCAGGTACTTAACAATTCAGCATATAAGAATAATTAAGACTGTCACAGGTTGGATCCTCCGTTGCCGGATTACTCTGATTAGAGGATAATTAGAATTTTAACTTAGAGGATGTCGAGTGTTATATTATATGTTAACTACAAATATTAAAAGGTGCAGACATGGGCGGATGAGGTGGAGTCAAAAGGGCAGTTGCCTCTCCAAAATAAAATTTATACTAATATCCTTTGTTTTTTTTATATTTTCAGAAAAAAAAAATATATATTTATTTTCTCTCCCTCAGAAAAAAATATTTGTTGTCCTTTCTAAACGGAAATCTGGATCCGCTCTTGAGTGCAGAGCGAACAAAACCTCTTAAAATATAATATATTTTTTAATTTTTTAAATAAATATTAATTTCTTTGGGGTCAAACACACTACTGGTCTACCCCTAAATTCGCTCATGACTTTGAGCATTCAGCTTCAGTCTTTTAAGAATCTCCAACCTATCATCTCTCAAGGATCTAGTTAAGCATATATTTTCATTTTCCAATATAGATTGATGGATCGCTATCTTCTGCGCGCGACACGCGAGCAGTACAACCGACAACCGCTGGATTCACGAGGGGTCCTTCAAAATTGATGAAACACGAATCTCCACACGTATCAAACGGCGTCAAAATCGCGCTGCATGATACAGCGCGACAGACGATATGAATTCTAGATTGATAATATATACATTCACACGAATAGATGTCTTTCATTGCATCACATTAAGATTTGAACTAAACTCAAAATGTAGATAATTGCAGATCAGGAATGAAAAAGGAGGGCATGAAAATAAAGGAATATACCAGGCATACAGAAAATATTGAGCCCAACAACACGTCAGCAACTTATCTCAGCTAAATAAGCGAGAGACGCCTGATAAAATCGGAGGGTGTTCTATGGCGAAAAGCACTGTTCATTAACTACTGTGGAACATTCAAAATTGAAGAATTATAATTTATGATAAAAATAGTTAATAATCCAAAATAGAAATTACATTGAGATGGAAAAGATATCAATTTAGAAGTGGTAAAATCCGACACGATCCGTTCGGATTCGAATCCGATCCGAGTTGATTTTTTCAGAAAGTCAAACTGACCTGAACCTGATTTGACCCGGACCTGAACAACCCGAAACCCGTCCGACCCATCCGGACCCGAACTCGACCCGACCTGATTTTTTCAGAAAGTCAAACTGACCCGACCCGGACCAAACGACCCGAAACCCGAGATGATCCGAGATCAAACAATATGAAATCTGACCCGATCCAAATCCGAATGACCCGAAACTCGAGATGACCCGAGATCAAATGACCCAAAATCTGACCCGATCCGAACCCGAACGACCCAAAACCTGATATTAGACAACTTGAAACCCGACCTGACCCGACTCATACTGCATATATGTATCTAATTACTTTAAAATTGTAAAATGAATTTCTAAAAAAAAAATTAAAGTCTGACGATTCGAAATCCAACCCGATCTGGATTTCGACCCGACCTAAAATAAAACATCACAAAAAAACCCGACCCGAAATAATCTGAAATTCGAGATTACTCGATATCAGATGACCTGAAATCCGACCCGACTTGGACCAAAATGACCCAAAATCCAAAATGACCTGAGCTACTAAGGACTCAAAACCCAACTCAAAATGACCCGAAATCCAAAAAAATCTGATAATATTCGACCAATAATCTGACCAGAGCCCGACCCGTAACCCGACAATTTTCTTGATAACTTACCAAACCCTACCTACCCAAACCCGAGCTACCCGCTCGATTACCTCTAGATACAATCAATCTAAATAAAAAGGGGCCCGTTGATTTTTTTTATCTTAACCAATCATTTATTAAGAAAACTGATATGAGAATAAAATTAAGTGAATACGAATTTATTTTTTGAAAAAATTCACTGAGAAGTTTATAAACAAGAAAGTTAATTTTTAAATTTTGGATAATTTGATGCTCCACGTGCCAATAAGAAAAGTGATGAGAAATCACTAATCTATTTTTTAATTTTATTTTGTATTCGCATTGAAAGGTTTATTTATTCTTGATATTTCAGAAATAATAATGTATGTAATATCAAATTTTAAAATAAAAATATGCAACAATTTTAACTGAGAAAATATTTTAAAGGGAGCACAACTGCACAAAGATATAAAAATATTCATTAATAGTTAAAAGAATAAAAAGAGTCCTTTCATGGCATGTTTACTTTAACTGAGATTGATAATTTATGTAAGCTTATAAATTAGGATGGAGATTCATTAGGAATTATTAACTTGATAATTTTGATTGTAAATTTTCAAATAATTTAAGAAAAAAAATAAAATAGTCGATTTACCGTTGTCAAAGCCTTCGAGGTCAGGGGCAGAGTCAGGATTTTAGATTGGGGGGTCGAGACTGAAAGGGTCAGACATTTATTACAGAGAAAAAAAAATATTAGAAAGGTCAGATATATAAATTTTTAAACTTTTTATGAAATTATACATGTTTTTTGGTCATTTTTGAAAAATTGAGGAGGAGAGGCCTCCCAGCCCCCTGGATCCGCCCATGTTCGAGGCCCATATTACCTTATGTTATGTTTGTCTCCGTCGGACGTGGATGCAATATGCAACATAGGAATTGGTTAAAAAAAAAAAAAAGAGTCGAACACTAAAAATTTATAAATATTTATAAAGAAAAATTATTCAGATTTTAAATTTATGACATCTCATATGGAGGATAATATCTTTTATCACTAAATCAGAAGCTGGCTCTGAATTAATTAACAAGTTAGAAAAGAGGACGGTTAAATTTCCAAATTGTACAAATGTTCTGATCGAAATGGACCCCGCATTGCCTAATTGAAAATTAGTTTATGCTAATCATTATTTGTCTGTGTAAGGCGAGGGGGATTTTCTGGATAGCATTTCTATCATTTTTTTTAACAAAATTGTCTTGGATTATATTTAAGAATGAAATTAGCGACATAATCTAACTCTTCTCTTTATTGTAAGTGTTGGCTGTTTTCCCTGCCCGGTTGTCAACATGAAGAGAAACTGGTTATTAATCAGCCGTCAATTTCAACCAGTTTGAAATAAGAGAACAGGCTTATTAAACTGTTCTTAATTTATTTTACTCTATTTGAATTCACATGATTCTATATGTTTGTATTGTTTAAATGTATTAGGTATCGCTTCTCCAGGAAATTCAAATTCTAAGAGATATAGAAAAAATAATATATGCCATAATTTATGGGAGTCTTATTTAATTTGCAAATATATATATAGAGAGAGATAGCTTATGGTGTTTTACAAAGTAAAAAAATGTTATTGGTTCGGAGTGAAATTTCATATCCCGATGTCTCAAATGGTCAATCTAAGTTTCTCAATAATTTTTTCATGTCAAAATCTTATAGGATATTAAATTTCATGATTTTTGAAGCTTTCTAACTATTTTTTAAATTATTTTTAAAAACAGTCCTGAAATAGACTATTTTCTTATGTTAAACAGGTCTGTTTTTAAAAATAATTTAAAAAATAGTTAGAAACCTCAAAAATCATGAAATTTAATATCCTATAAGATTTTGACATGAAGAAATTATTGAGCAACTTAGATTGATCATTTGAGACCTCGAAATATGAAATCTCACCCGGAAACAATAACGTTTTTTACTTTGCAAAGCACCATAAGCTATCTCTCTATCTCTCTCAATATATATATATTATTTTGAAATCTCAATTTCTTTACAAGTCCTTTCATCATTTTTTTAAAATTTTAATGTGAGGCTATTATATCAAAACTACATTAATACTTAAGATATTGTAACACCTCGAACTGAGAAGCTACAAAACTAATATCTTTTGCATCTCATTTGACGACCAACTAATCTATATCGTTAATAATAGACAAAAAAATCGGCTAAAAAGCTCAGCATCTGATTATTTTATGATTAAATTTCTCTATAAGAGATTTATAATGAAAATTGAATTTTGAGTTCAACTCTGAGTTGACGAGAGAGGGATTCATACAGGTTTGCAGCTCAGTATCCAATTTGAGAAGCCCTCTCAAACTCGAACAACGCCTTTTTATTTTACTTAAAAAGGGAATAGCATCTGTTTGAATTGCGATAAACCAAAGTGAGCCGCTCATTTTTCTTCAAAAGAGAAGTTAGTGCAGCTGTTATATCATGATATACGGATAGCTTCGAACAATGAATAGTTGAAGATGCGATACTTGTACAGCACTTGAACCATTAGATCTTCTCATGATTTGAATCGATACAGATCTCAAAATAATCTAACAGTCTACGTGCTGTGCTGTAGGATCAGAATCAGTTTGGCATCTATGATAAGTCACTTGTTTGGTTTGGGCTCTGGAGCTTCTCCGTAGTGATGTACCGCAGGGACGGAGAAAAGGGATCAGAATGGTCATAATTTATATAAATACAGAGAGAGATTATGAAAAAGTAATTATATTTGTATAGGAATATGGACCTTCTATTTGGAAGAAAATTATTATGCATCATCCGATCAAAATCGGATGGGTGAGAGCTGTTAAGAAACAGGCTGGCCACATGATTCTGATGTAGCCAACAAGCTATGTAGGTAGGCCAGCACTTTGATCCCATTACACATATTTTAAAGAGAAGAGATTAGTTGACAATTGGTTATTTTGACAATTTTAACAATGAATCTCTAAAAAAATCTTTAAAATAGATTTTTTTTTATAAATATATTCTTTTACTTTTAGATTGAATAATCTTTGATGGACTATCAAACGATAATGAAATTATATGAAATTTGAATAATCATCAATCTAAAAATAGAAGAACTCATCTATAAAAAAAAATTTAATATTTTTTTACAGTTTCATTGTCAAGATTGTCAAAATAATCCATTGTCCCATTTTTATTTTGAAAAAGACAATTTTAGCCTAAACGCGCGGATCGAACGGCTGGAAACTGCTCCTGTCCTCTTGACTCTTGTGATATCAATCAAACTGGGCCAGAAATGTACTCCGTTGTCCGTTGTAAATGTACCATGGATCATGAACACTCTTTTTTTCTCAAATGTTTGCTTCACAAACTATCATTTTTTAGTCTCAAAATCAATACAACTGTAGAAAGGCATTCAAGGGAACATAACTACAGCCTAAACAAGTTCTAAACTGTCATTTAGTTGTGACTGATCTATAATCTCTCCAAACAATCGATGAGCATAACACAACATACATGCTTCCCATTGGAACTACATTAATCTGACCTGAAGTAGACAAACTAAGATTGAACTGTGCCACAGTCAAGTGCAGCCTGCTCATGCCAGACTCCATTCAAGTTGCACTGCCAGAGCCGAACCATTCCATCCTCTCCTGTAGATGCCAGTGTCATGCCGCTCATGTCCCAATCCAACTGCCACACCTGCTATCCATCAAATAAAAAACTAAGTGGACTTCTGGAAAAAAAAATACAATATAGTAGGAACAGAAGAACAGGTAATTTCACTTGTACACCCCTAAAGAAATGGCAAATATCACCCAAGGCCCTTCACAATTTCCATGGAAGCATTGTCGGGGTTGTCAAATTTATTAGTTGCAAAAGGATTCCCATCCATATTAACAACCCACTATTTTTCCTTCAGTAGAGATAAACTGAGAGAAGTAGCATGTATCTCTGTGCATCTTTTTGACTCATGAAAAGATCATGCAATCAAGTTGGAGGGCAAAAAAGGAGCAACATTTGGTATTATGCAAGGGTATAAATGAAACTGTAAACACAATGCTGTAAGAATATAATTATACCTCGCCATCATGGCCAGAGAGCAATGCAACTTTTTTAGTTGACAGCCTTCCATCAGGCCCAGGATTGAGACCCACTTGCCATATCGCAATTCCTTTGAAACTTGCAACAGCTATTATTTCATATGGCCTAATAAATGTAGAAAATAATAAAACAGTTAGAATGGAATTTTGCTCAAGTAAACGAACCTAAAGAGGCCAGAAATGGAGCAACCAATATGAAATTGACCATATATTGGCCAATCTAAGAAAATATGATGGTGGAATTTTTATCTTCACCACCTGTTGTGATCACATTCACAATCATATCTTGATCGAACAACCCTTATTTTAATGGGGTGGGACACTAGGAGCATCTAAGATAGCCACAAAACAGAGATTTATTAAATAGAACTCTAAACACTGACTGATGCAGCTCAGTAAATTCTATGTACTTGAGCTTAACAGAACTGGTTGATACAGGCTAGTACATAATACAACAATAACAACGACGATGATGTAAATGGCAAAGCCTTTAATTCCAAATATATTGGGGTGGGTTAGTAACATCTGCTTGCAATTTTGCATACATATTTTCCTCAATGACTTGGCCATCTATCGACATTCACACCTCAAATCTCTTAAATAACCTCAACTAAGGACTTTAAACACATGTATATAATTTTAATAGGGACAACTACTTGAAACTTAAATTTTCAGACTGCATAAGGATACTGACAGGACTAAGACGCAATTCACTAATTAATGCAATCAACAAACATTGTCTAGTCTTTTGTTAAAAATAAGGTATAACCTGCCAATGTTTGGTGCCCATGCTACAGCATTTACAGCATCACCTTTATCTTCTGGCAAAGCAAGCTCACCAACCAAGATCCACCGATGATGTGCTTCATCAAACTCCCAAATCTGTGAAATTTCAGATTTCCATGGTCAAGCAAGCAACTCTTTTTTACTTTTATTGAATATGTGTAGGTATATTGAGAGTGTGTTTTATTGTATGTATTTAACTAGCTTGTTTGAAAACTATTTGCAGACATATCAAACTGAATCAGGAAGATCATAATTTTGCTAAAAAAATAATGTTCAAAATTAGAAAGATAAAAGTTATGACCTTTGAGGAGTTGAGCTGGGGAGAATCTGAACTGAAACCAAGAACAAAACTAGCTGGCGCCTGCTGAAGTTGTGCTTCCCTTGGTTTCCACGCAATGGATGCAGAGAAACAATCAGAATTTCCAAATCTTGAGACCGAATCAACCACATTTAGGAAGTCTGACTGCCAAAAAAAGGGGGTCAATTTCATGTTACCTCAGACAACATTCAATACAGTATGCATCCATTGAAGAAACTAGAAATAGCATAAGCCATCAAAGATCAAAGAAAACATCATGGAATGTTACTCTCCCTATGATATAGTTATTCAGCATGCTTCAGAGGGGCATATGAGATACGTGTCTACTGATATTATGGATTCTTCTCAGTTACAGGTATAGATTTTATACTGAAACAAAGGAGATAATATAAAAATGTTTAATTTTGATCTTCTTCGATTTAAATTTTGTAAAGATGCTATTGCTTAACCACTAACAAAATAAAAGCACATAACAAAGCCATTATTTCCTTCCTACTAAAACCCTATATTTATCTTATTTCAAAATTTTGATTGGTGTTAAGGAAAAGACAGTGTTTAATAATCTTGAATGGTTGGCCTTTTAGCTCAAATTAACCCCATCTTTTCCAAACTCCAATGAACTAAAAATCAACCCAGGGATTAAGTCTGAGATATCTTTTCCATTTATACGAAGCAAACAAATCAGGTGACATAATAAATTTAGTTTACCATGTGATGCTAGCAGTTTACTTTTTGAATTTGTTTAGTTCATGTGATATATTTCCTGCAAGATTGTGCAGAGAAATCATGAAAGCAAGGTAATTCACATGTATGCTAATATAAGCCGATTATGATTCTTTCTGCCATTGCTAATAATTAATAGTAATTGGATAAAAGCATTTTATACCATAGGGAGCTCAAAATGATGTAAAGTAAACAAATAGATATTCTCAAAGTCAAACCTGAAGCTGCCATTTGTCTAAATCTACCAGATCCAGAAGCTCAAATATCTTTACATGGCCATCAGAATATGCAGTGATCTGCTCCAAGACAAAATATAATAAAAAAGCCATAATTTGGAATAGAATGAAATGAAGCAATTGTTTTTTTTTTCCTGTTGAGAAATTTGTGTTGAAAATCATTACAACAATCTTCATGGTGTTCTCCAAATTTAGCAGAGAAGACTAGGAAATAAGCATACATGCTTTTCTAAACCAGAAAGTTGCTAACCAACTAACAAAATTACTCAATAACTTGGGATATTTTGCTAACTCACCCAAAAAAATTTTCAGAAAATAATTTTGAAAACCAAAAGTTTGCTATTTCCAAATGATGCTTTAAATTCCGAAAAGCTATTTGAGGCCAACTTGACAGATATTGCTTCCAAATATTATCTCAAGCCTTCAGATAGTATTTTGGCATTTCAAGAGTTACTTAAGGCCTTTCCATTTTCTCTATCAAAAGATAATAATGAGACTCTCACAAAGTTACGAAGAAAATACCATCTTAAGGTTTTCTGAAAAAACTCTAAATTGCACATCGAGCATGCAACAGCTGGTACTTTCTAATAGGAAACACCTCCTCCATGTAATTGTCCGATTATCTACAACAGATAATAACAGCATAAAGAAACGGTAAAAAGCTAGCTCAAAATAAGTAAAATTTTCTCACATGTTTATATAACTTTTGCATCTACCATTTTTTTTTTTTGAAAAAAAGGGCCCAGCACCCATTTCATTTACATGACAAAAAACTCAGAAAATAACTTTTGCCTCTACTATTAACATTTCTCCAACAAATACCTGGATTACCCTCCATTTTTTAAGTTTTGAAGTATTATACTTGATATGTATTAATGCATATACTTATACCATATAGAATCGACAAGAGACAAAAATACACAAGAATATATTCAGACCTTCTGCGACTTCCTCCCAGATGGAAAATGTACCATCGCCACAAACGCATGCTATGGCATCTCCAGCTTCAGGAGGAAGCCACACCACGTTAGAAATGACATTTGTATGCACCTGTACAAGTCAATTGAAAATAACAAACACCAAAAAAGGATGAATAGCTAAGACAAAATATGCTTCTCATACATAATCTAACACATTACATACTGAAGTCCGGTGTTTAACAGTTTGAAACTCACCTTCCACTTGTGAGAAGGAGAGGAGGCGGCGGAGGCAGAGGAATCGTGAGAGTCGTAGATGGAAACGACGCCGTCAAAGGAGCCGACGGCGAGCCGCTGGCCGCAGAAGTTCCAGCCGCTACACGCCGCTCCTTTCTCAAGCTCCGCCACCACTCGTTGCTGTTGAGCTTCCATTGAAATCCCTTGCTAAACTAAACCCCTCTCACGAATTGAACTGCGCCGCGCTCAGTTCTCAATTCCAGCTCTTAAACCGACGAGCTCAAACTTTCTGAGTAGGATATGTTAATTCATATGGTGTAGCGGGTGATGAGATGGATGCTTTTTGCTTTTATACTTTTATTAAAGCGTGAGGTCCACTGTCAGTGACACGTGCGTGACATGAGTACTCCGCATAAGGTCCATGGCTGCAATTATAGGCTGTCTTTTGTGTTATATAAAGAGTAAAAATAAGGTGAGTTTAATTTAAATTTAGAGTGTTTTAAGTTTTTTAATTTATTATTTTTATTAAATTTTTTAAGTCTCCGTTTTTAAATTTTTAAAATGATGTTCAAGTATTAAATATATTATTATTATTTTTAGAGTTGATTTTTAAAAATTAAAAATCATGTTTTAAAAAACTCAAAACATTCTAAATTTTTACATCCCATAAGATTTTCATATAAAAAATTTAATGAGAATCATAAATTAAAATTTGAATATAATTTGATATATTTTTTGAGTTAAACTCACGGAAGGCCTCTGTGAGCTTAAGATCACAGAATTTTTACTCTCTCTCTCTATATATATATGAGTAAAAAAATTAACTCAAAAATATATAAATTATTTTTAAATTTTAATTTATTATACTCATTAAATTATTTATATGAAAATTTTGTGGGATGCAAAATTTGGAGTGTTTTGAGTTTTTTAAGTCACCGTTTTTAATTTTTTAAAATGATGTTCAAGTATTAAATATATTTATTATTATTTTTAGAGCTGATTTTCAAAAATTAAAAATCATGACTTTAAAATCTCAAAACACTTCAAATTTTTGCATCCCATAAGATTTTCATATAAAGAATTTAATGAGCATGATAAATTATAATTTGAAGATGATTTGATATACTTTTTGAGTTAACCTCACGGAAGGCCTCCGTAATTTTAAGCTAATAGTATCTTTACTATATATATATATATATATATAGAGAGAGAGAGAGAGAGAGAGAGTAAAACTAATATGCTCCTAGAAGCATGAAGCTCCTCCGTGATGCTAGCTCAAAAAATATATCAAATGATCTTTAAATTTTGATTTATCACACTTTTTTAATTCTTCATATTAAAATCCTATAAGGTACAAAAAAATTAGGGTATTTTGAGTTTTCTATGTCACTCTTTTTAATTTTTGAAAATCAACTCTAAAAATAATAATAAAATATTTAATGTTTGTATATTATATTTAAAAATTAAAAAGAGCAACATAAAAAACTCGAAACACCTCAAATTTTTGAACCCTACAAACTTTCAATATGAAGAATTTAATGAGAGTGATAAATCAAAGTTTGGAGATCATTTGTTATACTTTTTGAGTTAGAATCACGAAGAAGCTTTGTGCTCCTAGGAGCATGCTAGTCTTACTATATATATATATATGATTCAAGGCCCGAGAAAAATTACTGTAGGGTAGGGTACAAATATTATTTTTCACATCCCGCATGAATTAATTTTAAATAAAAAAATCATAGGGTCGGCTGCAAATGAGTCGAGTTCGGGTAAGACGGGCTTAGCTCAAGTTCGGTTCATAAAAATTTGAGTTCGTAAAACGCTTAGAGCTGAAAAATCTAGCTCATGCTCGGCTCGTTACTATTGCTCGGCTCATAAGCTAATGCATGCACGTTAACTCAGTTTGACATTTATATTTAGTATATCTACAAACTACAAAGTTAGTATATCTACAAAAATGATACATGAGTTACTACGAAATTGATATATCAATAAATTATATTTTTAATGATATATTTTTCTGCACTAATTTAAACGAATGGGCCAACAAAAAAAACTATCGAATCAGATATATGAGCCGAGTCACAAGCTAATATGAGAAGTCATTAAGCCGCTCAGATGGTAAGATATTGATAGATAATGAGAAATGAATTATAAGATTAGAGTTTAGCATAAAAAAACCTATAAACTATCTAGAACTCTATGGCTAGTTAAAAGAGATGCTACTCGGGTTGGTAAGGTTATATATATAGGTCCCGATCGTCCTACTCCTAAAAGGGCGGGAGAGTTTGAACATCTAGTTTCCGATGTTTGGTGGTTCTGTGGAGTCTCAAGTTGCTTGTTTTGGATAGTGGGATCGTTGGTTGGGTCGTAGGTTGGAATATTAGAGCCGAGCCAATCCTAATTTATATAAAATCAAATTAGCTCTAATCCTAGTCAAATCTGAATTGAAATATGAGCCCGAATTTTTTTATACATCTCTACATAGCTTAACAAATTATATCTCCAAAAAGAGGTATATATTCTATTTTTCCAGACATGCCACGTCATCAAAATAAAAGTATACACATATTTGCAATTATTTAATTAATGTCTCTTTTCACTCTTGCTTGTATTTATTGCTAATTAATTTGTCCTTAGATCTTCTTTTTTCATCGTGATAAAACTGTAAAATTAATTAGCTGAATGAAATGTTTAATTACATAGCAATAATTATTTGGTGTTCTTGATGCATAGAAGATGGAAATATATAATGCTTGAAATAATTATTCATTGCATTTGTTATCGGCCTTGATTTTCACTATTTTATATCTTCATTTTGTAATATTTGAACATAAATGAATCATGACCCTTTTCAACTTCTTTCTAGGTAAATATTTCTTTTAAGATCATTGATTATTACTATTTATTCTCCTATTGGTAATAATTTTCTTTTGGCTTTGTTATATTGTCTTCGTTGTCTTATATTGAGATTTTATTTTTAATTACTACATAAATTAAAAATTAAAAATATATGACTGTTTATGTCTATGAGTGCTAAATCTGCAGCGAAGCGCGAGTTCGAACCAAATAACAGTGAGGCTAAGACCATCATCCCGATAATAGAATAAATCATAGAAGAAACGAGGCCTTGGTATACATAACAACTGAAAATAGTACTGTTGTATATATATTTTTTGAAATTAAATAAGATTTTTATAAATTTAATATATATTATTTTTCATTTTATTTTGAATTTTGAACGTACGACACTCCGTAGTAAAATAAAATTTATTACTATCTATACTAAATCTATCTTCGGATCCAACATTGTTATTCATTTTAAACGGTCATTAATAAAATTTAAAGATTTGACCATCATTTTTTTATCAAAAATATATATAAAGAAATAAAAACTAAAAGCATTTCTCACACTCTCTTTGCATGCCTTCCACTTATCACTTTATCAGAGATCTTTCTTAAATACAAATGTCATGTGCACTGCCATTATTACGATGGAACTAAAAAACTATTGACACATCATCCAAACCATGTGTGTCATTCAAACCGTGCACTATAAGTTTGCATGAACCTCAAAACCAGCAACTTATAACAAGCATATTTTACTCCTCATCATCTATTTTCTCATTAAGATTTATTCTTCACATTATCTAATTTTTTTAGCTAGCTCTATATTATTAAAATTAATGATAATTAATTTACATCATTATTATATAAATAATTAAAATTATATATATAATTAATAGTATATCATATAAGACCAAATTATCAGAATTTATATTAATTTAGTTTGGTACTCATTCATGATTAATTCAATATAGATTAATATCGAATAGTCTCTGATTTGGAACTACTTTTTAAATATTTTGTCTCATTTAAAATAATGAGCCTACACTTTCTACAATCGGGGCGGAATCAAAAACGATCTGTAGAGAATGTTCGGATTAAGAAAATAAAATGTGTGGATAATTTTTATTTTATTTTTTACTATATGAACTTTATTTTTTAGTGAACCAAAAAAATGTTCAGATACTGACTGACACCTATCTTGATGTCGTCAGTGTCTATAATTTGATATTTAAAAAAAAATTCAGTTAGCATTCTTTCTATTATTTTTACGGATACATACGTACATAAAAATTTAGGGTGACATAGAAACCCACCGATTGCCTTGTGGGACGGCACCTTCAACTGTGGAGCCCACAAGCCACAAGGACACCACCATGAGTGCATCTGGGAAGTCATCCAAAGAGACACCCGGAGAGGACAAGTGGTCCGGATAGGTCTTGGTATTTGCATGTGGTGGTTTTGCGAAGGAAAGAGGTGAAGAAAGAACATGAGCGACGTACGCGTAACTGAAATAAATCGATCAATTGCATAAAATTAATGGCCATTGCCCGTTGGTACTATTAGTTGAGAGAAGTGCATATGCATTTTTATGCATCAGTTAAATATATAGGTAGTTGCGACAGCACTTTGTGGGGAATTTCTTATGGTAACTGATAGTCGATAAAAGTATGTCTGATCTTGTTACTATATATCAACTTTTCATCCCTTTCTTCTAGAGAACATATTATCGCAGTTTTATTTTGATATTTCACTTTTGAGTTATTAAAAAAAATTAAAACTCAAAAAAGTTGAGACATCTGAACCCTCATTTACTAAACCTTTTTGGTTCTGTTTAGCAAAAAAAATATCATCTTTCAAATTAAGCTAACGCTTCAAAATACTTTATTATAGTCTTAAATGCCTAACCTTTAAGAACGATACAACCAAATGATTATAGCTACCCGGTTGGATTTGGCAGAGTTTCAATCAAAGCAGAGATTATGGTAGATACTCAAGTGAAGACATCAGGGCCGACTTTAAGCTTCACCAAAACGCTGGGCCCCACATGTCATTGTCCCTACCGACAACATATCCACTCAACTAACAATATACATGCCATATACAAATCTCTCATTCTCATATTCTTTTAAAAAAATACATGGGGAATTATCATCACAACAACAGAGTTGAAATTTTACACAGCACAGAAGAAACCCGCCAATTATGAGAATCTACCAAAGGGACGCTGACATAAGAAAAGTCCTGATGCGTTGCAACAGCTCTGCCTTCACCAAATCAGGCACTGATGCTGTATCAGATTCGCAAATTGTGGTTATTTACAGCACATATCCAGGGTTAATATTCTAGTCCTTGCAGACTGCAAACCATATCTAATGTTTAGGGGTTGCAACATTAGGTTTGAGCACCCTACTTCCACCATTTGGCTGCTACAGGCATACTGTTATATTATGGCCAGGTTATCCTGGTTATAAGGGGGGAAATGAATTTTAAATAAAAAATCAGATTCCCTATTGTCCCAAAATAACCTACTTCCATATTTTCTGTATTGTATTGAACTATTTCATCCCAAAACCTATGAGCAGCACTTAAAAGTTCAACAGTACCATATTGCAGTATTGCGCAAATTTTTATTGACCAATTGTGTTTACCTTCCAATTCTGATATGCACCTTAAAAAATGATTGATCTCATATAATAATGAAAATGTCATATTAAAGAAAATTGCCAAAAAAAAAGTTACCTCTTCCTTTGGGTGTAATAACGTGAATAAGATCATCGACTGTGACATTATCCCTCCCCTTTTTCCTAGCATAAGCCCTACTTATTTTATTCATTTTATAATTTAGTGAAACAGCAGCAGTGAAACATTATACTAACAAACTAAACACAATAGGGTACCATGATTAGAGGAAAGCAATAAAAAATAAATAACCAGATGGGAACATGAAATGAGGCAAAAGCAGCATATAATTATTGTTAAAAGGTTGGTTTTATATTTCTTTTGCAAAAAAATAGTTTTGGGAATATAATGTAATTTGAAAAATTGGAAACAACTAATTTCAGAAAGAAAGAGACCGGCAAAGAGATTTCATGTCATCACGCCATCCACATTCAATCAGCCTCTGTCTTAGTAGCTCCATTAATTTTTCCTTCTCACCGCTCTCTATCAACTGAACAAAATAACCACATTTCAGATGTGATTGACAACAAGTCAGGTAGAATCATAGGTACAGTAATTATTAATACCTTCCCACAAAAGATTTGGAGCTTAATTGTACGGACAATGACTCAAATCAATGATAATTGAGAATATGACTTAATTGAAATTGAACAGAGGCTAAACAGGCTTTGAAGTTCAAGTATTTGCTGAGACAAAAGATTACACCATTCAGCTTAATTTCAAGAACTTCGGATCACTCGATGCTGATTGGTCTTATTTTGCAATCTTTGGGTCTTACTACACCTTGTGGTTCAGAAATGCAATAATGGAAAATAATATAAAATACTACAAAAGAATAAAGTACCTTAATGTTGATGATTTCTCTAAGAGAAGGCTCTTTCTGGGGCACTTCATCCACATCTGGAGTTGGTGGCCGATTTATGGAACCCTTCCTTGATTTACACACAAACATTGCATTCGAATTGTAAAATCTCAAATCAGGCAAAATAATAGGGCAAATTTTGCACAGCAAACTTTACACCTTGTAAAAATTTAGAGGTCAAGCAAGAAATGGAAAATTTAAAAATGCATCCCATCAACTGCAAATCATCTCCATTAAGTATTTAAAACAAAAAAAAAAAGAAAAAGAAAAACATAAATAGGTGTGGACCAGAACTCCAAAAGAATTTGTTTAAACAAGTGTTCAGAAAAACACAGAAAGGGCAGCAAAGCAAGTTGTCCTGGAAAAAGAAACCTTAAATCAATTCACTTAATCTAAATATTAACCTCTATCTCTCGCTTACTGTCACTATACCACAGTCAAAAAAAATATCCGTGATTTTAAGGAAATGTAAAGATTCTGGTCACTAATTACCGAAATATCCTTTTCCGAAGTCAAAAAGTGGAGCATAAGGGATACTACACACAAATCATTCCCGAAAGTACTTGAAAATAAGATCGAAAGGAAATGAGAAGTAAAGCGCACAGAAGCTTACATAACGAGCGTAAAATCAGATCTGGAAGCGTCTCTCGATTTAGTTGCGAGCAAAGCTGAGCTGGCTGGCGATCGTTGCTACTTGCTAGGGTTTTCTTTCGGCGAGGTGCGATGGAAGAGAAGAATGAAGAAAACGAGCAGTAGTGGAAATCCGAAACTGGAGAGAGATGGAAGAAACGGGAGAAGGCAACTTGGTTTGAGGAATTTTTTTGGGCTTGGGCTTGAATTCTGTTTTACTTGTTTTCGTTTTTTCTTTTAAACATTGTAAGCCTTTAAGAGCTCTCGTTTTGGGCCGCCTTTTAAATGTTACATTGATTTCAGCCACAGCGTACACTATGTATTCCGTAATTGTTCGTTTTAGATTATTGATTTTTTTGTTAATTTTTGGCGCAAAGTGATCAGCAAAGAATTAACATTATATGTATTATCAAAAATTGAAACACAAGGTGTGTATATATATATATATATATATGAGTTTGTTACGGTGATTTCATAAGCACTTTGGCCAAGTGCTTATGGTTCGAATTTTAAAATTTCATGTCCGAAATTTTAGTTTAAATAGCTCAAAAAAAAATTTTCTATTATAATTTTGTAGATTATCAATTTTCATAACGTTTAAAGTTCATTTACTATACTTAATGATTTTTGAAAGATAGTAACATTTGGCCTATAAAAATAGATATTTTTAATTATTTTTAGAAACATCTTTCAAAAATTATTAAGCATAGTAAACTAACTTCAAATTTGATGAAAATTGATAATATACAAGATTATGATATGAAAAATCTTTTGAGATATTTAAATTAAAATTTGAGCACAAAATTTTAAAATTCGAACCGTAAATATTTCGGCTCGAAATACTTATGGAATCACTGTAGCCAATCCTTATATATATATCATATTTATCTTTTTTTTTTGTATAAAAATATGGTTTTGAATTTGAATTATGATATTTCGTAGAAGGGATCTAAAAAAATTCAAATGTGATGTACAATAGTTGGGCCAATGATTTTCTATCAAAATTTGGATTCAACCAAATTATACAGTATTGAAAAAGTTCTTTTGTTAATCCAGTAAGTTAATCCAACCTACATAATTTTCTACATAAAAGTTTTTGCAGAATACACGTGACAAACGTATTGTCATTTCAATTGCATAGTTTATTATGTATTCTTTATTACTTAATATTGAACATTATAAAAGTTTTTGCAGAATACACGTGACAAACGTATTGTCATTTCAATTGCATAGTTTATTATGTATTCTTTATTACTTAATATTGAACATTATATTAATGATGTTAAATATTTTTTTAAATATAAATCGATAAAATAATTCAAATAGAATACCAACAATAATAATAAGTTTTGATTAGGGGTGTAAATGGGTTCGGGTCGGGTCACATTATTTTTTATTATTTTTTTATCCGACTCGATTAAATTCGGGTCAAAAAATCTTGATCCATACCCAACCCGACGGGTCACGGGTCGACCCAACCTGACCCGTGTAAAATAATTAATTATTTTTATATAATTTTAAGCAATAAAATATTAATTAATTTATAATTAATCTTAATTAGTGTATATTTAACCTTTTATTAGTACTAAATCATAAAAATACTTTAAAAATTATAATTAATCGGGTCGGGTCGACCCAAACCCGACACGATTCGGGTCAAAAAAATTAAACTCATATCCGACCTATTTATTTTCGGATCATGTCGGGTCGGATTGGATTCAAATCGGGTCGAGTTAATCCGTCGAGTCAGATCAAAAATTAACACCCTAATCCTAATCCTTTGCGACAACATCAGAGCCGTTTGTTCACCTCCAGATACACGTTGACTTTAATTACGAGGAGATCAGACAACCTATGTGTTACGCGGCACAATGTAGCATGGTAGGGGATATCAATTGCCTACACACGATAATGTACGGTACCGTCTGATCGGATGTGCACTGTGTAACCACTCAATCACATAATAGAGGATGCGGAGCTTTGGAGCACCTTGCAGAGGTCCGACGCGAGGGACATCTTGTATCGCCAGCCGCAACAGACAACATGGGAATTCATACTCCACGGAAGAGCATAATATATGGGCGTGCAAACTGTATTCTTATTAGGGATAATAATTTAGTCCGCGGCTGGATGAATTTGTCCGATTCGGTCAGTAAATGAGTAGGACCGAGTCGGATTATCCTATGGGTTAGATACTTAGATCCGCCCGTCTGTCCGATCCGGAGTAGTTGTGTATATATATAATTTATTTATTTATATTTATATATTTATACATATTATAAATTAATATATTTTAAAAATTATGTATAATTTTAATA
The DNA here is from genome assembly GCA_037127355.1 of Schoenoplectus tabernaemontani. Lineage (NCBI taxonomy): Eukaryota > Viridiplantae > Streptophyta > Magnoliopsida > Poales > Cyperaceae > Schoenoplectus > Schoenoplectus tabernaemontani. The sequence continues at coordinate 19,293,718 of CM073743.1, read as the reverse complement.
TAATACTAATATCATTTCAATTATATTAAATATTTAGTTATGATATTATTATATCAATAGAAGCACTAATATTTTTAGAACATCTAAATGTGAACAATATAATTCAATAGATATCTTGATACTTTTTTAATCATATCTTTTAACTCGAAAATTCAATCAATACAAAATTAAATTATCTAAAATCATGACAACTTTATGTACTATTTTTATATTTTGGGCTCTTTCAAAAACAAAATATATTAATCTCAAAAATTCATATTTATGAAGATTGATTGCTGAAAAATTTTAAACCTCCAGATACATTTTTAATCATAACTTTGTACTTAAAGATCATATTAAGATGATATAAATTTCTATAGATTCATAACAATAAAATTTATAAATTTGGCCGGAAAAATTAGTCCGCGTGCAAGATTGATTAGGATTTTCGGGCCCGGAGGTACGGACCAGGCATGACAAATATGTAATTTTGATTGATTGGTCTGACCATGAGATTGATGTTTTACCTGTCTATCCGACTCATTGTCATCCCTAATCCTTACAAAAATCCATTGACTTTTTTTTTGGTTGTATGAATATCTGTACAGAATATTTGAACACCCATCAAAGACGGTATGAACACCTTTCAGAACATATGCATGGTTCTATGAATATCTACATATTTTGCATGGTGTTTATAGCACAATATGCTGGATATTCAGAACATAATCAACAAGGCGTTCAGAACACCATCAGCTAAATGTTCAGAGTACCTTATACTAATATTCAAAGCATAATCAGCAAGATGTTTTATAGCAAAAGTGAGAAGATTCTCAGACAACGAATCAATGATAACATCTCTTGTAAGCATCTCCCATAGTTTCTGGGCTACTCGCCTACTTCTCGCACTGTCCTAACACACTCCAAGCTATTTGGTTCAAGAAATAATCATAATATAATTATATAATACTAAAATTATATTATTATAATATAATAATAATAAATAATATTATAATACTAACAGTGATGATAAAAATAATAATCATAATCATAATCATAATCATAATATAATATAATATAATAATACTAATAAATCATAACCATAATCATAATCATAATAAAATAATATAATACAACATAATCAAACAATAATTACTATTCCGATGAGAGCTAATCCAATATACCACCTATAATTTGATATACTGAATTAACGCTCTTCCGCACTCTTCTACTTAGTCTAAAATTCATTTGGCAAATTAATTCGTCAGAATAACAATTATATTCTAACTTTTTACTATTTCATTGAGTGTCAAACATACCTATATTTGTTCGGTGATACTTATATCCAAGATATTGACTAGATTCTTAATTTAGTTTGAATAATTCGTTTCATCGTCTACATAGGAAGAAGTGCAAATGTCAATTTTATTTTCATTTCCTTGTTAATTAATAGTCGCTATGATTTTTTTGGGTGTATGACAGTCTGACACTAATATCTAGTATGTTTCATATATAATTAATCATTTTTTTCATGAAACAAGGATTTTAGTCATTATAGCAGAAATTATCTTAATGATATTGCTTTTAAGATTTTGGTGCTATGATATTGAGTTATTTAAAGTTTCAAAGAGCTTATTCAAAAGTGTGATTTTACTAAATTGTTTTGGTTTCTTCTATCTGAAAACTTAAAAGTCAAATTTCTTATTGAAAACTTCTTTTGTTCTCTCTCGTCAATATTCAAATTTTGTGTTTCAGCATCTGTAGAAATTGTCATAAATTAAACTACTTAGTTTAGTATCTTTGACATTTACTTGATATATCTAAACACTACGTTATTACAAAATAAATAAAAAATATATATGTGAATCTTGATAAAACAAATGCAAATAATGTAATTATCAATATAGGTTAAATACAATTATAAGTAGATAAAAATAAATATCAATGTTATTATAAATAGTGATGGAATGCAATTATTAATAGTGATTAAAAATTGTCATTATCACAACATTAATAACTATGGTAAAAAGTTTAAATGGAATATTGAATAACTATAAATAGTTGAAAATAATATATTATAATTTATTTTAAAAAGTAATAAAGTAATACTTATAAATAACTAGTTGGATTAGTATAAATAGCTATTTTTATGATTATAAATAATTTGAAACTAGTAATTATGAGATGGCACATATACTCTACTAACCAATCATCACAAAAAGTTATCGATTGCACCGATAGGAATAGATAACCATTTAATTTAATATAAATTGCAATACATCTATACTATTATATAAACATCTAAAAATTAGAGGGTCCATTTTTTATCATGGTAATTTTTTGTTATACCAATTTTGTCCCTCAATTAGATGGATAATATTTATTTTTGATTGATCGAACGTATGTAATCGCGTCCATTGATCTTTTTTTTTTCTCTATTTCTTTCTCATCTATATTGTTATTTTCATAATATAGTTTTTTTTATTTAGCAACCTTGTGCATGTTTGGTAAGAAATTAATGGTGATAATATATATTGGAATAATTCACTTTTGTTACCATAAATCCATGAATCATTCATACTGTGTAGAAAATCTCATCAATGTGAATTTTTTATCTTATAATGTTTTAATGTTTAAATAAAAGAGTCTGATGCAACGCGCGGATATATAGCTAGTTTCATTAAATGCTCCAAGCAAAGCGCTAGTCGCCTGTTGACTCTTAGAATCAAGTTTTTAGGGATATCACATGGAACAAATCAGTGAGATTATTATCAGCCTCCTATTAATTAATCCCAATCCAATCAAATACTTTTGGATCATTTATGTGGCCCCACTACAAAACACACCAATTAATAAAAAGATGAAGAAAAAAAACTATGTGCCCCAACCTGATAACCTCATGTGCCCCAATCATTATTATTAAATATGAGTGTATATTTTTTTTACTCATTTATCTCATCCATATTATATTCAAATATAAGATGAGTATGTTAACTTATTTGATACGGATAAGAATAAGATTTTTCATTAAATAAATGGGTAAGGATATATGTAAATGTCATTTCTTACTCATTTTTCATATAGGATAAATTATTAACAATAATAACTTACTCATTTTTTTTTCCTATAGGATAAATTATTAAAAAATAACTTATATTATTTCCAATATAATTATCTCATATACTATTTGTTGTCCCTATATTACTCCAAGTTATGTGAGTTAATTTATAATTATGAATTAGTTATTATCTTTTGCAGATTTCACTATCTAATAAATTATAATGTTTAAATAATATTTAATAAAATACTTCTTAAAATGATAGGATGAGGCAATGTAAGATTTTATATTGTTCTAGTTAAAAAGTTTGACAAGAAATGCTTGATTTTTTTTTTAAAATTTATTTGTTTTGAAATGACTTAAGTTGGGATTTTATATTTTAATTTCATAGTAAAGTAGAGATGTATGTGTATGAATGGAATGAATTTAGGTATTTTTTTTTATAAATGATGATAAACTAATTAATATATTAGTATTATTATTCTCATTAGCATCCGTCACCTTTTTGTTATCCGTTTATTTTAATAGATAAGGATAGGATATGAATAAGTCTAATTTTAATGATAAAAATATAGATAAAAATAATTTTAAATAAATATGATAGTGAAGATATTTCCACCCGATATGTATTGTATCCATTAACATCTCTACTATCAAAAGGGCCCTAAAAAACATCCTTTATGAAACCCATGCGTCATTAAAAGTGGATGAAATGAAGAGACATAATATGAGACACTAAAATTATATAGCAGTGCGTTTTACTAGCTGTTTAACTTAAAAATAAAGAAATATATTTATCCTCATCCATTTGTCCCCAAAATCTGTCCGTCCCCAATAATCTGATTTGCCTTGTTAGTCAAAACTTTTAAAAGTGACAAACAATTCTATTGTGGATAACGACATCATTTCATTAAAAAAGTGGTGAAAAAGTAGATAGTGGCCAAAAAGTTCTTTAAATACATGCTAATTGCACACAATTCTATGGTGGATAACGACATCATTTTATTAAAAAAGTGGTGAAAAAGTAGATAGTGGCCAAAAAGTTCTTTAAATACATGCTAATTGCACCTGCATGTCACTCTCTCTACACTGCATATAGAATCACGGAGATTAGAAAAGGAGAGAGAGTTTAGATGTTGGCCATCGTCACTATTAGTAGCATTCATCTTCATTTTTTGTTGATATTTTCTCCTAAAAAATATTTAGTTTGATTGATATGAAGGCTCACAGAGGAAAGCAGAAGCGGCCTGCCAATAAGATTTGTTTGGTTAAAGAAGAGATTTCATCTCATTGATATTTTGTTAATTTTATGGTTTATAAAAGCAATTTATTGATATTTTGTTTCATTTGTTTTTGTTTCTAATGTGACCACAATTCACTTTTTTTTCTTTGTTTCAAAAACCATTGAATTTTTTTTTACCATTTAATCATTGTATTTTCTAAGACAGCTTTTTGCACGCACAATCTCACTTTTCTGAGACAACTTCTTGCTCAATCATATTGAATCGTTGTATTTTTAATCATTAATTTGATTATCCATTTATTCTTTTATCTACTGATTTTTTATCATAATTAAATTTGATTATGATTTTTATTTTTCATCGTTAATAGATTTGACGGAAACTTCTTTTATTTACAAAATCATATTTTACTTTCTTTTATTAAATTCTATTCTGACTTTGTTTTCTCTCTCCTTATTTCAGATCTTGTGCTTTAATTAGTGCAATAGGTTATAATTTAGGATGCTGATAATTATTTCTTTTAAAAACTTCTGTTAGAAAATGGTAATGAGTCATGACATTGTTCTTATCAGTTTAAACTTTCCATTCATGCTGCTAAATTGAAAATGTACTTTTCTTTTATAAAGCATGTGCTTTCTTTCTTATTTCCTAATTGATTCTAAAGAACCGTCAACACCTCATTGATTTACAAATTTTATTTTTAGTTTGCAAATGGGAGAAGATGAATCTTTGCTTTTGAGAACATTAATTTAGAAGTTAGCAAATTGGTGCAGTCGGTTTTTTGTTTCATGTTTATTGCTTTTATCATCTGATGCTTGAAAATATTTTTTATTTTGAACTAATTAAAGAATGTTTTTAATAATTTTCCATAATAACCTCAGTATATGTTATTGAGACACATTAGATGTCAATGTCATTTTTTTTATATTTAGTTTCTCAATGAAGAAGATAATTGTACTAATTATTTATAACTAATTTAATCGATATAAATAAGATAGTAGATGAGTTATAATATATTTAAATCTTTGAAAAATCTTAAACAAGCCTCTCAAAATGAAATTATAAATAATTATAAATAACATCTTTCATAACTATAAATAGTTTTAACCAAGCATTGCCTTTGAATTATGTGTCAGACTTCATTTAAAAAGGTTGAAATTGTACATTTTAATACTTATTTAGCGCTATAAATAGCTTCAAGAATAAAAATAGCATATCATAAATTAATAACAATCTGAATTAGTATAAACAAGGTTTAAAATAACTGTAAATAGTTCATAGTCAATTATTTTAATTATGAATAATATAAATAAGTCCTATAACTACTATAAACAACTCAATAATTGAAAATTTATGTTAAGGACCAAGCATTGTCGACTATTCATGCTATTTAACTGGAATGTTTTGGTCAATGCTTAAGAATTATTTTGAAAGACTGTCTTAATATAAATAAAATTATCAGTTAATATAAAAAGTTGAATTTAGAGGCCGAAAAAAATGACTATCAGTGACTCCTTCATTTAATATTAATAATATCAATGTTTAGTATAAATAGCAGTAAAATTATTACTTTGACTTTTAATAGTCAATTCGGGATAAAATATGATGATAAATTCTTAGAAATCATTGTAAGCCTCCTGTGTTTAAATATTAAGGGTCCGTTTCGCACCCAATGGAATAGCAAAAAGTTGGAATAGAATAGCTATTCAGATGAATTAATTTGCCAAACGAATTTTAGACTAAGTAGAAGAGTGCGAGAATAGTGCTAATCAGGGGTATACCAACTTATAGGTGGAATACGGGATTAGATCTCATCGGAATAGCGATTATTGTTTGATTATATTATATTATATTATTATATTATGAATAAGATTAAGATTTAGTATTATTATATTATTATATTATATTTATGATTATAATTTATTATTATATTAATATTATGATTTGATTATATTTTTATTATTATATTATTATGATTATGATTATTATATTATAATTATATTATTAAAATTATGATTACTTATTATTATTATATTATTATAATTATGATTGTAATTATAATTTTTTTATTATTATATTACTATATTATGATTATGTTTATATTTTTATTGTATTACTATTATAATATTATTATTTATTATGATTATTTTTTATTACTTTATTATTATTTTATTATGTTGTATTATATTATTATATATTGATTATAGTTATGATTAATTTATTATTATTATTATTATTTATAATTATTTTTATGATTATGATTATATTTTTATTATTATATTATTATGATTATGATTATGGTAACATTATTATGATTATGACTATAATTATTATTATCATGATTATGATTATGATTATTATATTATTAAAATTATGATTATTTATTATTATATTATTATAATTATGATTGTAATTATAATTTTTTATTATTATATTACTATATTAATATTAAACAAATATGTTGAATAGCGGTAAAAAGAAAAATTCAAAATAAACATAGCTTATCAGATGAAATTCAAGTAATCAACATTACCATATCTCTATCATTATCTTTATCTCTATCTCTATTCCTTATTAAACACATAAGTTTTCTGATCCTACAATGGTCCAGATTTTTTGTTAAATTTTTAGAGCTAATATTAGTGATCTGATTGTGTTATTTGTCAAATAATATTACTATCTCTATGGTCATTTGTGTTGAAGTTATAATTTTCTCTCAATTCTGATTTTTATACGAAATGCTGCATAATTTAGGAGTACAACTACTCAACATTATTTCTTTTTTTCTTAGATCACCATTAATTATGAATTTCAACTTTTCTAAAATTCTGAATATCAATTTTCTTCTTAATTATGTATTTATTTTACATTAATTATGTATTCATGATTGAAATTTATATTAATTACTAAATCATCTTCATTTTTATTTTATTTTTATGTTCTTTATTTTCATATGAAGATATAAATTTTTATATTTTTAAAAGATATCACTGTAGCAAAAGACAGATAAGATACTAGTAAACAAATCATTTATAACAAAAGAGGTCACCATTCCGAGCGCCCAGATAATCAATCCTAGTTAATAAATTTAGGATAGTTTATCTGTTCATATTGTCTCTTTCCTTACTCCCAGTTTTTCTTTTTCGGTTTAGATTCATTTTTGTCCATATAAATGTCTGCTTGTAACTTTTTGTTTATTCAATGAAAATATAGTAGGCAATAATCTACATTAATATAAATAATGGATTAAAAGTTATATACTCAAGAAGAAAATATATCTAACAATTAATATTAAAAAAGATATGGCATATAACATCCATTAAATAAATAATAATAATAACTAAAATTTAAAGTACAATTTCAAATTATTATTTGATTAATTACTTGATAATTGTACATACAAAATTTAAAAAATAAATCATAACTCAAGCCAATGTGATGAATTAGTCAAAATCAGAAGCTAACATCACAACCTGAGAAAAACGAATTGGATCAAATGGGTTGAATGGACTGGACAGATTATCGACTTTTTTTTACAGCCCTAGCAATGTCCATCGGAACTGTTTTTTGTACAGCCGTAGCACCGAGATAAGAACAGAAGATTGAACAGAAATTGATATATCAGATCTTCACCCTCCTTTGTTAGAGACGCACTTAATTTGTAGAGATCTGACAACAAACCTAATAAAAGTCATACAAACAGACAACTCAGTTTATGTCACAGACACCGAGTGCCAAGAAAGCAGGGGATAGGACAATATTATGCCATTATGTCACTGATCTGGTTAGGTATTTATTGGACAGAGTCCATCCATTTTTTTTATTCTAAAATGGAATTTTTCATAATTAATCCCTTATGTGTTTCTTTCATATATTTTTGTCCAAATTTGAACATATATTGCTTGACAATACATCTCAGTCTCATAATTAAAATGAAATCACCATTATTCCCAAAATATTAGAAAAAACAACACTTATTATTCCGATTTAGACCATTAATTAAAATGTTGGTGGCAAACACACGCGCCAAAGGGGAAACGTGTGTCTGGGGGCCAATCTGACCCGTTCATTTTGATCCAATGATCCAAATTAGAATAAAAGTTTCATGTTTTCCTGTTAAAGTAACATCAATACGGATGCCATATATGATCAATTTGCAGGGACATGTGGATATAGCCTGACACATCCATCATCCATGAGACTAGATTATCCCAAGTCAAATCAAGTTTATTAAATTACAAATCTATCACTAATTAAATTAATTCAGTCATTGTCAGCATGTCGATCGAAATCCAGATGGACGCATCCACATGTGAATCTCAATAATCGAATTAATTTTATCCAATCGACGTAAGCATTTTAAGAAAAACCAGCGTAATTTATTGGATTGGCATTCAAATCGAGCAATAATTTTTTTTGAAGGAAAAAAAAAGAAATTCAGAGTTATATTTTCTTTTGAGTAATAATATGGAACGAAAGGATTTTACTGAATACAATTGAGATAATGGCTTGACCTTATCTTTACTCAAAAACAAATACAGATTTTAGAGTAAAATTCTCTGATACGTATAGTCAGGGGTGGATTCACAATATACCAAGGGGCAGCTGCCTCCTTAGATTTTGAAAAATAGTATTTTTCGGTAAATCTTTCAGTAGTTTGTTCTCCCTTGAAATTTTTTTTTGCCCCTCTGAATTGTCTGATTAATTTTATTGAGAATTTTTTTTTAATATCGTGCATAATGAAATAATTATACAAAGATATCAAAATATACAGTTCCGTAGACGAAATGTTTTTCATCAACTTGATAATCTATTACTTTGAGCTTTATTTTATTATTATTTTTAATATATAAAATATTATTATTTTAATAATTTTTTTATTAGATAAGAATATATATTAAATTATTATTATTTTATTTAGTACCCGATTAGTTAATGAATTTGAACTTGATAAGCTATTACAATCCGATAATTATCCCCCCGACCAAAATCCTACATCCGCCACTACGTATAGTTAATATGTTTCTGTTTTAAATGATTTACAGATTTTACAGTAAAATTCTCTGATACGCATAGTTACTATATTTTAAATGATGGCTTACATATAGTTAATTTGTTTCTGTCTAGATTAAATGATGGCTTTATATTTAAAAATTTAACACTCAAATTTCAAATTCAAACTATTGATCTTATTAATTTTTATGATAGATGTATACTTGTAAAATTTTATGATTTTCGGAGTTCGTTTTATATTAGATAAAATGATAGAAATGAATGATTTATAGTTAATCATGATTAATTATTTTTTTGTGAGTTCATTTTGTTATTATTTGATCTAATATAAAAGTACCTCCAAAATTCACAAAACTTTACAACCGTACATTTATCATAAAAGTTTACAAGATCAACTATTTCAATTCAAAATTTAAGAAAGAATAATAGTATTGAAATCCTCCAATAATTAGAGACCTATTATCAATTTATTATTTAACATTATTGTTAAAGGACTGTCAGGACACTCAAGCCACGTTTCGGTAACCGTCCTTGTAACCACAAAATAAAAGAAAAGGAAACAAAATATATGTGTCCGGAAATAAAAACAAGGGAAAACGAGACACTATAATTATAGCTTGTTTTATAATGGCTACTATTTATTAAAAAAATCATTCCATTTTATCTTTATTTTATTTCTGTAATACAATGATCACAAGCTCGTGACTGATGTAATTTACATATTAATAAAATTTAAAGATATAGACCATCTTTTGTATAAAAATATTACACTCATGATCGTGGAGTCGACTCATCGATGCCACCGCGGATTCAGTAAGAAAATAAAAATAAAAAGTTGTAATTTAATACCTTGTTTTGTAGTGAAATTAATTTTATATTTGCGATTAGTCTACAAATTCCACTATTGAAAGAATAACTTATAGAGAAGAAGCAAACTTGGTTGACAAACCTCGAGTTAATCTCCCACGCGCCAGTAAAATCGAGCCGATGCTAACTCTAGTATTAACTGTCGCTTGCATCGTCACCACGAAATAATACATCCATCCAGATCCTTCAAAAGGACCACATTTCAGCATGCAAACTTTCACAAAACCTCTCGATTGACAAAAGTATGAATAAAAGAGGAGGAGGAGCCTTCTTCCTTGGCTCTCACAGTGATCCAAAACCTTCGACATGAGCACACGTAGTTGTAGTATGTGACGAAGAGAGCAACCGTCAGTGAAATCGGCACTGTGGGTCCCACGATCGCCGATGTCAGGTGGAATCCCGCATGATACCATGTTCCAATCAGAAGAAAAAGTTGAAGAGATTTTAAGAAATTTTGGATTAATTAAGTGACTCTGTTTGATTTCAGTGGAGATTGAATCTGATCAGGATTGATCGATTTGTGTCAGACTGTCAGTTCGATCAGACCTTTAGACTCGAGCACGAATGCGGCACCAGCATCTAGGCATTTTTTTGCTCCAGATTCCTCCAAATGCAATGGAACGTAGGGAGCTTTATCGCTTATCTCTGCATGTGTATTCAGTTCGAATTTGAATAGGGGGTATGAATTACTTTACTAAAATATTTTAAAGGACGTGGATTCATTTCTCCCAGCTTAAATACTTGTATCTTGAGGTTCGTTTGGTAAATTAAAGAATAACATTGGAAGATTGATAATTTTGAAAGAGTGATAGAATAATATTTTTTTAAAAGAGCGATATTCTTTATTATTCGAAAGAGCGAAAATATCATTTGACAGCTATTAATCAGAATAGTTAAAATATGAATAATTATGATACTAACAATGATGATAATGATAATAATAATAATAATAGTAAAATAATAATAATAATGATAATAATAATAATAATGATGATAATATAATAATAATCCATAATCATAATCATAATAAATAATAATAGTCATAGTTGTAATAATAATATAATAAAAATATAAATATAATCATAATATAATAATAAAAAGTATAATTATAAACATAATTATAATTTTAATAATATAATCAAAAAATAATAATATATCATAACATAATCAAATAATAATCATAATCATGAATTCATGATAATAATAATCATAGTCATAATCATAATAATATAATCATAACCATAATATTATAATAATAAATTATAATAATAATCATAATACAATAATAATAAAAATTAATTATAATAATAACTATAATTATATATAAAATAATAATAAAATAATAATAATAATAATAAGTAATAATAATCATAGCATAATCATAATAATAATAATATAATAATAAAATTATAATCATAATATAATAATAATAAATAATAAATAATGATAATTATATATATAATAATAATATAATCATATTTATAATTATAATATAATAATATAATACTTATAATCATAATTATTATTTATTATAATATAATAATAATAAATAATATTATAATTACTAATATAATAATAATACTAATGATATTATAATAATAATAATCATCATAATAATAATATAATAATAAATAATCATCATAATAATAATACTAAATAATATAATAATAATAATAAATAATAATCATAATATTAATACAATAATAAATCATAATCATAATCATAGAATAATAATATAATAATAAATCATAGTTATAATCATAATATAATAATATAATATAACATAATCAAACAATAATCGCTATTCTGACGAAAAGTAATCATGTATACCATATATAGCTTGGTATACCGAATTAGTACTTTTTTGCACTCTTTTATTTAGTTTAAAATTTATTTGATAAATTAATTCATCAAAATAATAAACAACTATTTTTTAACATCAGAGTATTTTCAATCAACTAAGCCAAAATAAACAGTACTAAAATATACGATTGATGAATGAACATACAGGTAGGCAGGGAGTGAATGAAGACAGCTGTGAGTAATTTGGAGCACATGGACCGAGAGAAACAGAGGAAGTGGATGAGATGATTTAGGACGGCGCGCTTTAATTTGGTAGACCCGGTCTTGTGCGCTGATCAGTCTCTCATTTGGCCGCGCCGCCGCGGTCAACTACAAAATTAAAGACAGTCCATTCACTCCAAAAAAAAAGGACAGTCCACGTGTCAGGTAAATGGTGGTGTATTACTAAGAACAGAACATGTCTATGGAATTCAGAGAGGCAGTTATTAATAGGTTATTCTAATATTAATATCAGGCATTGATAAAGGGATCCTAGTATGAAACCCCGGATGGTCAAAACATGAGACATTGCCTGACATACTGACATGAATGTGCGATCACCTAATCCTGGAATTTGAAATTAATATGCAGCATTTTATTCATGAAGTTTACTTTTTAATAAAATCAAATGAAAAAGAGTAATTCTAATGAGCACAAAATTAAGTGATTTTATGCGCACTACATGAACTATAATTTTTTTTTTTGAAAGTTCAAAAAATAATTGTTTAAATTTTAATTTTATTTATGTTGATTTGACACCATAATTTGTGGAATAGGATCATTCGTCTCTGGCACGTCTTTCTCCAACTTTGTTGTACGCATGAGCCCTTCCCTGATTAGTTCTAACCTCTGAATTGTTGATTTAGATGGGTCTATTAGATAGGATATGATTTTTGTGAAATTTAGCAAAATAGACAGCCTGAGTCGCTCTGTTAGAACAACTTGAATTTAGACCATCTGATTTAAATCAGAATTTGAATCTAAATCATCGATCTGCTTAAATCAGACATTCCTGCTGACCTGGGCATTTTTGTTGCAGCCTGTAGAAATGAATCTGATGATCTCAAATTAGCTAGATATTTTGTCCCTTAACAAATTATAGATCAAAATAAATATTTTATTTCAAAGTATCAAATTTCAGTAAACTTGTTTCACCTTGGCAGAAATAAACTGATACCGGTATAACGTCGCCTTGGGAAAGGGAGGTGTTCAACGTCAATTGCACCGATGAGCGAACTAATCGCCGGATTGTCACATACATTCTGCATGATTATTGAAATGTCAGGATGAAACTTTATGTGAATCTTAATGGAACCAAACAGTTATTCCGCCCATCGGATCTGAATTTGTTCTGATGGGCGTTGGAACTCAGTCTGAGTTTGGTCTGATACGTTCTGGTATTCTTCCACATATAATGGTTTTTGGTATATTGATTAAAGTTGACTGAACTAAACACCATCATCGGAACTAAGTTCAAACAAAACATCACTATAACAACTTATCTATTGATATCAATAATGTGTATTTTGCTTACCAAAAATTAAACAAAAAAAAGATACAGAATAGTATTAGAGCACAAATGATTCAATCAACGACATTGTTACTAAAGAGCTTGAATTGGTTAGCATCCATTACTAGCTTCCTAACTGAAGACACTGCACCAATGATGCCAACTGCAGTAAATATAACCATAATTGATACATTTACCCAGTAAATCGGCTTTCCTTTAGAAGGTCGCAGTTCCATGTTGTACAAGAGCAGGGGAAGTATGAAATCTAGAGGGATAAATCCAACAGCACCTACAACTGCTACAATGTCACCAAAAAAGGGAAGCATGGCGGCTATAAATCCGCAAAAGATCATGTAAAGCGTTCTCAAGATTATTCTCGGAACTAAGTTTCTCTTGGAAAACTTCCCTTGGGTTGAGTCGGCTGAGTTCTTTTCCATAATCTCATATGCTACTTGTGAGTATACCTGCATTTGATGTAATATTTGTTATATTGTAAGTTAAAACAAAAGTAGAAGAGGTAGCTAAATTTTAAGTTTTCTTGGATGAAATATCCTTTTAGCTAGTTTACCCAAAATTTTACTATAAATTGGTGTTATTTACACACTGATTGAAAAGTAAAACATAAAGAAGATGAGCATTTCCAAATTAGAGTTCAATATATGTCATTCAAATCATCCAATAAACACTGCTTACTAGCCCAATGGCAAGCAGCTGGAGCAGGACAAAGGCGACAGCAAGGCCGAGCAGCCAAGTAGGAGCCAGAGAGGGCCCACTGTCAGGCATGAGACTCTTGAGCACATTTGAATTGACTTTGTTACCAAAGGCCCAGTAGCCAGAAATAGCAGATGAATAGAAGGTGAAGAATATGACAGCATAGCAAAGCCTTAGTGCTTTTGCCATCTTCCCTGCTGCTGGAGGCGCCAAGGTTGCCTACAAATTGCAAACCCATCCAAATAATTTACTAAATATGTTTGTAATAAATTGTCTCTGAGGAACATGGGAAGAAGAAATTTATGGCTTATCACTGTAAAATATTTTAGTTAAAAAAAAATAAGGGAACTGTACAAGAGTGAGCATTGAGGTAACTATGAATAAAAAAATTACCTGGATCTCAGGTAGTATTCCATTCCCAAACACAGATGCCAAAATGGAGATTGATGAAAATGCATCGAATGTTTGATTAAACTTAGATGAGCTGAGGGAGTAGTCTTTTATGGGTGCATTCTTTGATGCTCCTGTTGAATAACAGAATATGATGATTCCATCATAATATCAAAAACTTAAAATTTAAAACGAAAATAAGGTAAACAACAGAGTGCACATTTTCTTCTGTATGTGCACTCTAGTCAGTAAAGGATTTACAAGACAGCTTGAATTTTTTATTAGGACAAACGAGATGCAAGCTAGTTGTTACATCTGTTCCCTGTTGACCAAAATTCTGTTACATTCTGTTTTAAATGGTAAAAGGGGACATAAATCTTCTATTTAGCATTCATCAAATTTCATCTGGTATATGTGTGGTTGTTTTTTGGTTATATTTTTGTATGCTGTTGTTCCTTGATGTCTGTTATGCAGCTATTAAGGCTTTTGTTTTCGCACTTCTTTTTTGATGGGTTATACTGGGAGATTTATCCTGTTCTTAGGCAATTTAGCCTAGTCAGAATGCATCTCCCAAGCATAAAGTGATAAATTGACTTAATTAATGATGTACCCAAATTTGATATTAACTAATCTACCATTTTTCTACCCCAGTTTCTATGTTAATTTTTTTAGTTTTATTTTATTGGTTCCTTCCGATTCTACCGTATCTTTAGACCATCAATTGTTGTAAATGCAGCATTAACTTGCTTACACCTAAGAATAAGACATTGCATTTACTTGTCTGTTGACAGACATGTGAAGCTGGTAACTACTTCATTGATGCAGGTGTCAAAAAGTAAAATAGAAGCAACATTTATGAGTACTCCCTAGTTCAGACAGATTACTCATGCAAAGAGAGTGATATGAGCTTAAGCTAGACATTTTATATAGTGCTTTTATTGTAAATGATCCTTTCCGATAAGAATTATAACTTTTGTGGTTTTTCTTTTTCTTGTGCAAAACACTATCTCAGTAAAGAAACAAAAAAAAATGCAGAGAAATCGACCTGCACGAATGCAACCGGTAACAGAAAGAAGGGTATAGCTCAAGCAGAGAAGAAGGGATGCGAGGTTGATGTGCCGAAGGGAATGGAAGGATGGTAGCTGAGATAGTATGACAAGTACCACTGTCACTATTATTATGAAATGGTACAACTTCAGTGGCCCATCAGGATACAGATCTGAGTACATGATCTGATGTTATACAGAAAATATAAGTAAATTAATAAACGACAGGGTCATTTCATCACAATAACACAGTTAATGTCCTTGTCATAAAAATAAGCTGGTTGACAAACATATGGTAGTGTGACCATAATACCACATCACCGGTCCATGACAACATTTAATAGGATGGACAGCCCACACCCACACGCAATTAGTTAACAAAATGTGCACTCCAGGTATATTTCGGGCAAGTACATCTTTTATTTATTTACAGGGAGGGCTCAATCACTTAAAAATGACTATTTTGACAATCTTGAAATGAAAATTTAAATAAATTCAAAAAAAATAGATAGATATTAAAGAACTCTAGGTTTGTTTGATTAACTTGAATTTTCATTCATAGGTAAACTGAGTACATATATAACCTACTTTTATACATTAGTCCCTACAACTAATCTATTTACACTTTTATCTAAATACCCTAATAAAGAACATAGAATATTCAACAGATATATTCTTAAATTATAGATTGATAATGTTTAAAATTGCTGCAATTAAATTATTGTTTGGTAGTCACCAAAATCCATCAATTTTTATGTAATTTGCATTTTTTTCTAATTTAACAATATTTAATGGACTATTAAATGATGACTAAATTGCATGGTTTAAGAATATATCCAATAATTTTTTTCTAATTTTATAATTTCTTACAAATTTATTTCAATTTTCACTGTCAAAGATTGTCAAAATAGTCATTTTAGGAGATCCCGCCCCTTTATTTATACCATCTCGATATTATATTGTTATATTATTTCAAGATAATATGCTCTGTTTTTCCACATACTTAGATAAGTCATAAAAGCTTTGTCAGGTATCTACATCTAACAGTATAACAGCACAGCTGCACAGTTTGGAATAAAATCACTTGGAGATGCACACATGACAACTTGATCACGAGATAAAAATTGTGTAATGCAATCAAACTATTTTTATTTTATCGTCTTGCATCTAACTAACGTGCCGAAAGTCAACTCCAATGAAAGCTCAATGTGAATTTAGTACAGTGAACATGCTTTGCTTCAATAGTTTTTTATGTTTGCTTTGTCATGTTAGCGTTATTTTAACATTACGTATTACCGATCCAATCGTATTTGTGACTACATTTGTATATTTGTTTTCCTTGTTTCTAGTTTCTTCTCTACATAGGAGTCTATGCTATTTTTATTTTTTTTTAATAGGGACAAACAGAACCATATTAAACAGCTGCTACTATTTTATTATTTCACCAGGCCAGTATGTAATACTGTTATCTCATTTCCATGGCAATATTTCACACGATAATATTTGTTTAAACAGTTAAAGAAACACTTACCCATGTCTGTTGCGTTCTCTAACTATATTACAGATATCCAATCTTTTTCCTTTTAAATTATTTTTCTTTTTATATCAGTAAAACCGTATAAAAAAAGAAAAAAAAATAGAACACATATATTCGTATAAAAATAGGATGCAGTTATTCAGATATACACCTCCTAAAAGTATAATTAGAAGAAAACAAAAAATAATCCTCACCTCGAGGCTATCTCCTGCCAGTAAAATCGACCCGATGCTTACACCAGTATTAATGGTTGCTTGTATGATTACCACGAAATAAAACATCCATCCAGATCCTTCAAAGTGGACGACACTTCAGCATGCAAAATCTTTTACAAAATCCCCCTCAAAAACAACAGAAATTACAGAGATTAGAAAAAGGCAAAAAAAGAAGAACAAACAACGAACCGAGAATGTCGGCTGCCATCTCGCGAAACCGTATATGCCTCCTCCCTTGGCTCTCGCAGTGATCCAAAACCTCGGACATAAGCGCATAATTGTAGTATGTAACGAAAAATACAACTGTCAGTGATGTCAGCCCCAGGCCCCACCCCATGCCACGCAAGGCATACGGAAGTGTCAGGACAGTGGGCCCCACAATCGCCGTGGTGAGGTGGAATCCCGCATGATACCATTTCCCTATCACGAATGGAAGATAATTCGAAATAAAAAAGAAAGGGACTGAATTAAGCAACTCTGTTTGATTTCAATTGTTGTTGAATCGACCTCGGACTGATTAGATAAGATCAAACCTTTTGACTCGAGCACAAAGGTGGCACCGGCATCAACAGTTTTTGGCTTGGTACTATTTACACCAGCTTCTTCCTCGTGTAAGGAGGAATAGGTAGGTTTTTCGCTCATCTCAGTTTAGTTTGAATCTAAAGTTGTAGGCATGAAGTTCTCATTAATTGAGGGTTTCGGTGTATAACGATTCGAGGAGAAGTTATTGAAAGGATAGGAGTTAGAGGCGGGAGGGGGGGGCATCGGAAAGGAGGAGGTAGCAGAGGAAGACGATTTAAGAAAGCGCGCTAGAATTTTCGTAGACTTGGTCTACAGTGATCCCTCTGTGAAGTCATCATTTCAGACAAACCCACATGTCAGTGAAAAGAGGTGAACTGCTCAATACGAACTGGTCTATAGAAAATTCTGAAGAGCTTGGGACAGATATATGGAGTCATTTATAATGCTTAATATTAACAGGAAAAAGTAATTGATAAGTATATTCATATTATATCCCCAGACTATCTTGAATCCGTTTTCTGAGTTGCTACTATTTTAAGGAGGATCGGTCATTATGAAAATAATTCTGTTTGTTTTATAAATAAATAAAAAAACTCTCTTAAAATATTATGATCGATTTTTTTCCGGAAAAATCAGTTCAAATTATATATATATATATATATGTCACGTCTAAATATGTAATTGTATTTCCTCCAATGTTTTTTTTTCTGATTTAATAACTTTTAGGCAAGAATTAATGTGGTCTTTTGTATATGATGCACAACACGTAGTAAATATACTGAAGCATAGAAATGTCTTATGATTCATGTGTCACGCCGTAAAAAAAATAACAGCCATGCATCCAATGATTCAGCTAAATTTCATCACATTAAGAGTTGTTAAATATATTTATCTAGGCTTGGAAGATTTTTGTAATTGTAGATACTTTATACAATTTTTTTTAATGTGAGTTACTTCTAGTGCATATCTTGGAATGAGGTGAGTTCTTTTATTTAATTTTTTGTTTTGTTGTTAAAAGTAGAATGGGTCTAATATTGAATAACTCCTAAAATATTTGAAGGTTGTGTAATATGTTATTTAATTGAACCTGAGAAATTTTAAAATTTTATTTGTTTTTAGATCATGGTACAAAATACTTGCTCTTTAAAGTTATATATTGGGTTGTGTGTAAATTATGAAACATCTTTTCTAAATGCTCAACTCATTGTTACGAGCTTCACAAGCTTAATATTAGATACCTTTTCAAGGTGTGGTTATTGTACTTTCATTTAACAAATCTGGCACAAATAAAATAAAAATTTATTGGTTTAAACATAAAATAAAAGTGTCGTGTTTCTTTATAATTTAAATTGAGATCATTTTTTAAGAATGCTTGTTGTTTACCCTACAGCATATATGTTGACGCTAATCTTGAACAAGTTTGGATATCATGTTAGTTAATTTACGTGAATTGGGTCCTATGATATATAAATCTATGACCGTGCAAGCGAATATGTGTAAACTCAATTATATATCAACTGGTAAACATTGATGCATGACTATTGCACTCTTATGTCGATAATTAAGAACATAATAATTGTACTTATACTAATCTATATTATTGCAACACTCTTCCACTTTTATCAAAAAAATGTACTTATATTATATTTTCAATTTCCATCTTGACTTGATGAGTAACACACTTTTTTTCAATTTCATCTTGAAAGTTAACCCTATTGATCGTTAACGAAAAAAATAATCATTTTTGAATTGAATCGTATAAAATTGTTCTTGCTCATTTTGTAACTCTTTTTTTCTAAAGTACAAGAATTCTTTATAACTAATTCATTACCAAATATATAAGAATTTCAATAATAATTAAGAGACTTATAATAATTAAAACACCCCAAGGCCCATGCTATCCGAGCATTCGAGGCTAGCATAGTATACACAAATGAGACTGCTCGGATAGCATGGCCCCATTAAAACACCCCAAGAATTATAATAATAATTTTTTTTCAGTCCCCCAAAAAATATTCTAGGAACCGAGATTTTATAATTAAATTCGTATAATTTAATATAATAGGTATATTTTGAAATTGATATCATTTAGTTATTCACAATGGTTTTTTCATTAGAATTTTTCAATTTTTGTTGAAAATATTTTCTTAATTATAATAATGAAGAAAATTTACACCTTTTCCTATATTTAGTAGCAATAATTCACATTATCTTTGATATATTGTATTTTTCTAGGATTTTGATTATAATTTTTCATTTTGAGTAACAACATTTTTTTATACAACAAGCACATTTTGATTTCTAATAATTTACAATAATGTTCAAACAATGTTGAAATGAAATAAAATAACACACATTAATGTTTGATTAACATTAACGCAGAACATAATTAATTCTAACATAGTGATAACAATGATTTGTTCAAAGAAAACTTTCTGAAAAAAATTCTTTAAGGTGTCTAACAATGATGGTTGGAGGAAAATAAATGAAAATGAGAATGGAGCTAGAGAAGGAAAAAGTGTGTGTTTATATAGTCAGAAAATTTTGAAATAACATAATAAAGAATACAATTATAAAAGAATTATAAAACCCTAGAAGTGTAGAATCTGGCGTGAAAAAAAATAAATTTGGAGGGAGGTTCTTAAGATTTTTTTAGGGACTTCAAAAAAAAGTTTTAGGAACCGAAATAAAAATCTCATCCCTTCTAGTTATTTGAAAAAAAAGACACTCATACGTAGGTGTCAATGGGTCAAGTCGGATCAAATTCAGATCGGATCATATTATTTTATTATTTTTTTTATCCGATTCGAATCCAACCCGATTAAATTCGGATCAAAAAATCTTGACCCATATCCGACCCGACCCGACCCGACCTTATCCGATCCGTGTAAAATAATTAAATATTTATTCATTATTTTTATATAATTTTAAGCAGTAAAATATTAATTAATTTATAATTAATCTTAATTATTATATATTTAAGTTTTAATTAGTACTAACTCACAAAATTACTTCAAAAACATAATTAATCGAGTTGGTCGAGTTGACCGAACCCGACCTGACCCGATTCGGGTCAAAAAAATTAAACTCATATCCGATTCATTTATTTTCAGATTATATCGGATCGAATCAGATTTGCATCGAATCGGATCAATAATTGAGACCCCTACTCATACGAGGTGTCCCATAAAAATAAAAATAAAAAGTTTTCCTAAAAATAAAAAAATATAATTTGGGGGGTTCAGATTAGATAACACGAGTTTGAAATTAGAAGTCAACCCCAGGGGCCAGGGGGGTGACGCCGTATTTGAGAGCTTGATGCTTGACTGCTTGGACGTATTATATGTTTGGATTTCTTGTGGCGAGCACTGACGGTTGAAGAATCTGACTGCCTATTTTTTGTTTTTCTCCAATAGAGTAAATTCTTCACGTTTGTATTTTCTTTTAATTTTTTTTTAAAGATGGCCGACTAAATCTGTAAATATTTCAAGAAAAAAATTATTCTTTTGAAATTATCTGTGATAACCTTTTCAGGTTTCGATACCAATATAATATATATATATAATTAAATATGTATATATATATTTGACATATATACAGAAAAATATATTGAAGTGTATAGACTGATAATTAATATTTATATGTTTTAATTGGGGGAATATAATATGAGGATTATATGTTTTTTGTTCAAAACTTCAAGGCGATGAATTGAGCTTTCAGACTGCAACTTTCTTTTATCATCTTCCCAACAATAAAAAGCGCTGTTCCCTCCGTACGATATTCAATTAGACATTGAATGAATTAGCAATTTAGCATTTAGCAGCAGAAATAATATAAATTTTACATATATACTCAACGCCTTGGCGGATCATGACATGATATGGGCGTGGGCGGATTTGTTGCCACTTTGTGGGCTATTGCTATTTGCTATTGTGAAGGTTATAATACCAATAGATCTTTCATTTATGGTTTGGGGCACCCCTGATTGGGCTCTCGGGCTGTTCTTTTTGTACGAGATATTCCAGGCCGGTACAGTCTTTCACATGACAAAATATACCAAAGTGACATTTTCTACGGTAGTCATGCTATATATCAAAATTTATATAATACAATATTTTAGATATTTTAGAGAAATTGGAGAATTAATATTATAATACAATATTTATTTCACATTTCTATTATTTTTCAAGGGAGTATGACATTAGAATATTAAATTTTGAGAAAGAGAGTTTGATATAATTGTAAAAGTAAACCTCTCTATTTATCTCTTACAGATTACAGATAATTAGAGATTGGTGTTTTGGTATTCATTTTTATTTTTAAAGAAAAAAAGTAGTTCTAACATAGATGATGATCAATTTCATTCTCTCCGTCTACGGAGAGATGCATATTGCAATTCCGCACAATATCTAAATAGGAGCAGAGCCAAACTTTTAAATAGGGAGATAAAAAATTGGATTTTTTTTTAAATATGAAAATTCAATATAAACATAAGAACTTAAAAGATCTCGTTGAAATTGTTCGTTTAAAAATTTTCTGAAAAAATAATTCTAAGTTTTTCTCTCCATCAGAACATTAGGCATATACATAATTATAAAAATATTTTTTTTAAATTCTATCCAGAATATAACTCCGCCGCCGCCGCCCGCATAAAAAAAAAGGGGTGATGGGGGCTATGAGTGTTTATTTTATTTTTATTTTTAAAAAAAAGGTCTATCTTGAGCAGCTTGTTTGGGGAAAAGAATAATAACAGGTAAGATTGATCAAAACCGAGTCCAATGTATCAATTAGCTATATAATCGTTTATTTAGTTTTAAATTAGCATGCAAATTGCATTTAATTATTGAATGCGGTACCTTGGGGTTTCTTTTGTTCCCTTTCTCCGGAGGAATGCATAATTTAGAAAGAAATACCGAGTCTATTGAGTGCGTGATCTATAAGCTATGAAACTCCAGTATTATCGCACCAATACCTCACAAGTAACAACTAAGCTTTCCCCTTGCCAGTAGACCCAGTTTTCTTCTCTGTATATATTCATACCATCATAAGCGACAATGAAAGTAATCCAAAAAACCAAAAGTTTAATGAAAAAATAATAATAACTAACGAACTTTATAGAAGGAAATATGGTATTATTTTTCGCAAACAGGTTCCATGTAATGGATTTTTAATAATATAATTCCAAAATTAATATGTCAGACAGTGTTTCAGAGCCTAATAGGATCTATCAGCTAATTATTGGTAAGATAAGAAGTCCAAAAAAATTAGTTGAAATGAAAAATAACTATCCATTAATGCCATTATAAACAGAACTTGGAAATTTATGTTCTAGTTAGTTGACATATATGCAGAGAAGAGTCTCCTACTCCCAACTTTTGTAACTTAAACAATTAATCAAACTTATTAATTAGCTACAGTTCATAGCTACCTAGTATCTACCGACTATTTCATCCTTTTTAATTAAGAATCAGTGTGCCATACTACAACTTGAGCATCTCAGCCCAAAAGATTACAAGTTAATAACAACATTTTTTTTTTATTTTGAGATAAAGTTTGGAGTCAGGCAACATTTATTTCATTTTTGAGATAAAAAAATATGGATCGAGTCGCTCAAGGGCAGGTTCTCGGTTCATAACAAACATTAAATTAATAAAATCATTGAATAAATTAACATAACGCAAAATAAGTTAAATTGTTGCTGTTATGAATTTGTATCAGATCTCATATACTCGCCAGACAACGTGATTGCATAACAAAGTATCCTTTTTTTATTGAACTTGTTTCAAAGTTCAAAACCAGTACTCCAACTTGTGCAGCAAAATAAGCCAACTAATCATCATTTAAAACTAAAAAAAAAAAGTAAAAGAAAAAAAAATAGGTATCATTAGAAGCCAACTTTTGTGAACTGCCAAACTGCTATTATTGATCATTTGTAGCCCCACTATCCTTGGGCAAACAATTAAAACGAGAAAATATATTATTGATTTTTTATAATTCTTTTTGTTATTGATCATTAGTATGCAAATTATGAAATGCCTAGTACTCAAAAATAGTAGTGCTAATAATGAAATGGTTTGTACATTCTGTTCCAGTACACCAACTTTTAATTTTTCTTTAATCAATTTTAAACTAAATAGCAATGAAGCTGTCGTTGTATATTCTTATTAAGTCAACATTTCCACATGAAGACGCACAATGTCTGGTTGAATTGGGGTTCAATTAACTAATTAATTATTTTGAACCTTCATGTTCCGGTGCAATGTGCAAATTTGTTCTAGCAATGAATTTGAAAGAATAAAAGTGCACTGCTTTAGTACAGCAATATACCTTCAATTGCATCTTAGGAGCACTGTTCACAAGGGATCAAAATTACTAAACTATATAAAAGGACGTCAAATCAAGAAATTTTCTCCAGTTTCTTCAAGTTCCACATTTTCCAGAAATTTTACTCTAAAAAATATTACCATAGTAGTTACTAGAGCAAAGTCTGCTAATTCATGATATCTTGAGGAACTAGCATCCCAAATCCACGTTTTAATATTTCAATCCTACAAAAAGAAAAAAATGCATGATGAATAGAGAAGAAATGTAATGCTTAAAAAAACAGTGCCAAATTAACAAACTAAAAGTTGTTGTTT
Source organism: Schoenoplectus tabernaemontani (assembly GCA_037127355.1). Lineage (NCBI taxonomy): Eukaryota > Viridiplantae > Streptophyta > Magnoliopsida > Poales > Cyperaceae > Schoenoplectus > Schoenoplectus tabernaemontani. The sequence continues at coordinate 19,269,149 of CM073743.1, read as the reverse complement.
AATACAAGGATATAACAGTAGACTAGTATTGTGATAAACGAATAATGCATGCCTTTACAAATTGGACTTCAATGGTCCTTTTTTATTCTCTTTCGCTGAGCTTTTTCCCAAAACTAGAACCCCAGTTATACGGTCAAGAAAACCAAATAGTGACAAAATCAGACACAATGGGCCAATCCAAAAACAGCAACATTCACCAGAACAGTAAATTACTAAGATCAGGATTTTCATCAAAACAATGTATACATATCCTTCACTCAACCATACTTGCCATGACTGAAACAGGTAAAGAACCCATGAACATGAGCAGTCACACAACCTAACTAAACAAATGAAGTAATGATAGAAAGAAAACTTCAGAAGCAAAACTTACGTGGGAGCAAGCTTGCCGAGGTTACGATGCTCCTGCCCTGTCGCCTCATCGACAACCTTTCCTGACATCTCAATCGTGTATGACCGACCAGAGACAGATGGAAGGCCTCTGCCAACAAGCAGGTCCAGGTCTTTCTGGTGGAGTTCTCGGCCGTTCACTAGCACACCAGTGGTGCCACTGGCACAGTATTGTGGCATTGGATAGTTGAACTCCTTGATGAACGGCTGTGTCAGGATTGACAAGTCTTGTTAGTTGGAGATACAAACAAAAATTGGATTAAGCATCAATTATTGACACCCCAGGATGGTGGTTAAAAAATTTAGAATTACACTGGTAACTAATAAAGGTACACCTCAAAATGGTTAAAATAAATAATAAAGAAAAGGAGACAAGAAAGGAAAAGAACGAAATAAAGCACAACAACTGGTATTGTTGGTAAAAAAATGACAACAAGGCTTATGTAAGTAATAAATGGATACTAAAGGAGGAAAAGTGACTTACAGGGATGATGCCAAGGCATTGATGGCCCATGACACCCCAAAATCCTGCTCGGTAATCATACCTATAAAAATAGAAGCTTGATATTTTAAACAACATGATATCCTCAATTACTAAAACAAAGAGACACTACTTTATGCATAAACAAACAAATCTCCATGCATATCAAGTATAAAGCTAGAAAAGGAGAGACATCTAACCCACCACCATCCCCCCTCAAGAACAAACAAATTAAAACAGAAAAAGTGATGTATACTGCTACAAAATATGAAAAATATTTTTTAGGACCCTCTCTATCCCATTTTCTCAAAAGATGCCAAAACTGCCAACGCTATTTCTCTATGAAACGAGAATTTGGAGAGATTGTGGGCATACAGGGTAATAATTTTTAATTTTGATGTTTTATAGTAAAGGCAAAAGAATTGGAATCCTACTTACCAATAATCACCAGGATCTATGGGTCCTGCCTTCTTCTCAGCCCGCTTAACTGCCCGATCTGAAATAGGACGGCCATTGACCCACACCCTACATTTTGATCTCTCAGTAGAACGGTTGAACAAAGGCAGCTCCTTAAAACTTCTTTTAACTAACCCTCCAAAAAATGAATCCCCATTCTTACCAGTAACACCTTGCTCTTCATCTAATCTCACTTCAAAGGAGCCCCTAGAAGATTCCCTATAAGAACTTGAAGCAATTGAATGTGAATTGACTGAGTCAACCTCAAATGCCACATCCATATCTCCATTGGAGTTCTTCATTTCCTCCTTGTTTTCAGTGTTTCCTTTTAACGCCACTGCATCTGCTGGATTTTTCTCAACTTCCACTGGGACATCTTCAGTGGACATCTCTATCTCTTCCAAGCTTCTGAAGCTTCCATTTTGAACTGTGTCACTGGAGCTCTCTTCAGTGGGTTCAGTTGACATCTCAAAATCATCCTTAATTTCCATCTCAACTGGTTCAGTGGATCTATCTATTTCAGCCTTCATCTCTGTTTCATCATTAACAGCCTTTGTGTATGTTTCTTCATTAACAGAAGTAACACCAAGAATTTTGCCAGGAAGTGGTACATCTGCTAACTGGTCAATCTCAACTGTCTTTTTAACATCTTCAATGCAACTCTTGTTTTCATCCTTTTCCATGTCTTCAACAATGTTTCTCTCTCCAGTGTCTTCCAATACTTCATTTACTGAAACATCTCTAGCCTCATATGTACCAGATGAAGCTTCCCGGAAATCTCTTCCATTCATATCTTTTCTGGGAGTCTCAATATCACTCAAGCCATAGCCATATTCTCTGTCCTCAAAATCATGGTTTGTAGAGAGAGAAACTGACTTGACATCCTTTGAATAAACCCCTTCCCGTGAAAAGTTATTCGAGCTCCCATATTTCCAACCTTTAGAGGATCCAATCGAATGGCTTTCACTAAAATTATGTTTTCCTTTTGGTAATTTCAGACCAATTACCTTTGAGCAAGCCCCGCATTTAAACTGAGAGTCCCTTTTGTTACTATTGAAAACAAATCCTGCAGGAAGTTGCAACAATGCAAAACATCCATCACAAATAGCAAATGGTGATGCACCATTCATAGGTAGATATGACTTTGCTCTTCTCTTAAAGCTTTCTACTCTAGGAGAATACAGAGGTGCATTTATTATTGATCTTCGATCATAGTCTTGTAAACTAAGCGATGATCTCTCCGCTGAGGCAAAATAGCAATTATCCTCAAAACTATGGTGTGAGTCGCCATAGCTACTGCAACAAGCGGTGTTCTCCCTCGACCTCATTGAATATTGTGTGCATGGATCTCGATGCACTCGAACTCTTCTATATCTTTCATTAAAAGTCCTGACACCATTTTCTCCAAGCATGTAGTGCCGATTAAGAGAATGCAAATGGTGAGGAGAGAAGTGGTTTCCTGGTGAACATACTTCCGGAAAAGAAGTAGCTTGGTTGTGGTGGTGCCCAAAAGAGGAAGAGGAGAGATTTCTACTGACGGGTTGTAAATGCCTCTCTCTTGGCTTGTCAGAAATCTCACATGTACGGCTGAGATGCTCTCTCAGTTCATCCAACTTTCGCAAGAGATCCCTTGGGTCTTGGTTTATGAGAAAAAGGAGGTGGTTCATTAAATTTGTATCCAGGTTTGGATTCTGTGAGTTCGGTTTGTGTGAAGAAATTGTTCGCTCTCTCCTGTACTTGGAAGAGGAAGGAGGAAGGCCTCTGCTTGGCTCCATTTCGCTTAATCTTAGATCTCCATTGCCATACCTAGGAAATAAGTTTCTCACTCTTTTCTCAGCCATCAACCTTGCAAATCCAAGAAAGGATTTTTCTCTCTTAAATTCTACAAAATTCCAACTGCTTGAAGTGACTCCTCCTGATTGTTTATTCAACAAAGCCCTGAGTTTTATTTCGCTGTTTTAAAGCCAAAAAAAAGGACACCATATCTCAGTAAATTCATAGAAAAAAGCTTAGAATATCAAGGATTATAATGAAGAAAAGGGAAGCTCGAAAAACAAAATCTAAATTGCTACAATAAAAAATGGTTGATTCTTCCTTCAATTAGAGAACCACAAAAAACTATTTATTTTTATCACCCACAAATTTCCAAAGAAAAGCTATTAGTACCTTAACAAACAATAGCAAGAACAAACAGAGAGATTGGCAACAACACATTCCAAAGAGAGGTAACAATACATTGGTAACAACAACAGGGAAATGAGGCGATTCTAGAGGGGAGAACCCACCTAGAGCGACAGCATTGAGAGAATTGCACAAGAAAAGAATTGCAGGGGCGATTTCAGGCCATATACCTCGGTAGAAAGTTCCGATCTTCTTGTTAATTTGCTTGCGCTAATGCCTTTTCTTCCATGGGAAAGGCGATTCGAGAAAGGAGTGCTCGTTGTCTCGTCCAGAGAGAGAGAAAGAGAGGTTGCTGTGCACTGTTATGGTATGGAGTGGGAACTTTTGGAGAGAGAAAAAGACTGTAGAATGTACTAAAGTTTGGAGTTTCTTTTCTTTTCAGTGTTCACACAGACAAATGATTTTCTCCAGTTTTTAAGTACAGAAAACCTCCGTTTGCGTGAAACATTGGTTACATTACGTCGTTTTTGGCATGAAACATTACCAAAAGTAGAAACGTGTTGAGAGGAAAAGATCAAATGACCCGATTTGAGTAAAAATTAAAATATTAGCACGGAACGAAATTTTACCTGGTGATGGTTCTAAATTATAGTATACATTATTTATTCAGTGAGATCCTATTTGATTGTGGGATAAAATGGAGATAAGTTGAGATTAAAATTATTACGTATGAGAGATGGGGATTAGGGCTGGCAAAAAAAATTTGATTCACTCTGGATCGACTCGTTATTGGTTCACTCTTTAGTGAATCGAGCCGTTAACAAGCCGGCTCGTTATGTTCGTTAAGTTAATAAGCCGAGCTTGAGCTTTGGTTAGCTCAGCTCATTAGGCTTGTTTGGGTCGGTAAACTATTAATATTTATTATTTTTATTATGAATTTTTAGTATAGTAACTAATTTATAGCATGTTACATATTTAAACTATTATATTAAAATTGTATGAAATATATTATTATTAGTTATTTTTATTAATTTTTATATAAATTTTGATATAAAATATTATAAAAAATATTATTAATTATTAATTAAGTCTTAACGAGCCAGCTCGGTTAGCTCGTTAACTTAACGAGTCAATCTCAAGCCAAAGCTTTTGGCTCGGAAGTAGTTAACGAGCTAGCTCGACTCGGCTCATTAAGCTAATGAGTCTAGCATGAGCTTGACCTAGCTCGACTCGGCTCGGCCCGTTTACAACCCTAATGGGGATACAATGGGGATAAATTGAGATTAAAATTATTACGTATGACAGATGGTGATAACTCTATCTCTCTTTTATTCTAATATCAAACAAAGACAAATATTATATCGAATGCATAGCTCAACATTCAAAACACATAAAAATGAGTTTATTTTTAGGTCTTTTAGTTATATACTTATATCATATTATTAACATTCATTATTATTGATTTTGTTTAAATTTCTTCATATACTTTGATTTAATGGTCCATTTATAAGTTTTATCTCTCTTCATTTAAAATATGTGAGTGTAATATATCTAAGGTAAATTTAACTCATAAAATAATAAAAAATTTATGTCATTGTTCATAAATTATCATGTATTTAATCGTATAAATTATTATATATTTAAACATAGTACTTATTATTTTAAATATATTTGATATTAAAAAATGTATTTAAATTTTGCTTAATGTGAAATATGAATTATAAATATTTTTAAATTTTTTATTCCTCGTTGTTTAGTATGTAACTATTTTTTTGAGGACGAAGCCCCAAAAACAATCTTAGTTAATATAAATCCTATAATAAATTTTGGGTTGACCTAAAAGTGATCTAATTTTCATCAAATGATTGAAAATTTTGACTAATAAAATTTTATGGATGACCAATAAGTTCTAAAAATATATTCAAAATTGTTATACCTTCTATCTAAATGTTTAAAAACAAATAAAACATTAATTTTTAAATATCAAATGTTTGTCCTATAAAAGATAGATATACATCAAAATTATTATCATTTATCATAATTATTTCGATCAAAATAAATTCAAATTACTATGTTCAACAAGTCAATATACAATCAATTTCCTATATTGAAATATATGTTCGTGAAACAATATACTATTTAAATTAAAAGGTTCATTTTTTGTAAATAAAAAGCCATCAAAATTTAAGTATAATTGATTCAATAATATGTTATCCTATAAAATTAAGCATTGTCCTCAAGGTTTGGGTTGGGTTTCTCAAGGATCAGAACTACGAGAGGGCAGAGTAAGGGTAAGGCCTAGATTTGATAAGGATTTTTAGAGGATCGGATTCAAAAGATTTGATTTTTAAATAGTGAGTGGAATCTTTATTAAGTCATTCGGACTCTAAGTGCCGAGTAAAGGTCGGTATGAATTGGATAATGATCGGTGAGTACGGGTTTGATATTATTTTTACTAATTATTTATTTTTAATGTTAATTTATATTTGTATAGAAATATTAAATTATATATTTTTATTTTGACATTTTGTTTTATTTTTAAGTATAATTAATATATAATATTAAATATTAAAGAAAAAACCTGAGAAAAGTCAGATAAGAGTCGGAAAGGGCTGGATCAAAAGGTCATACTTTTTAAAAATTGAGTCCGACCCTTATCATTAGAAATGGCTGAAATGGACTTGTAAGAGACTTTTATGGGCTATGCCTATATAAAATATTATTGTGAAATATTTTTAAAAATATGATTTTTTGAGTACAAAAAGTAAAATATAATTGTAAAAATTAATTTATACTCAAAGGGTCCATTTGGCACTCCGTGAAATAGCAAAAAGTAGAAATAACATTGTTATTCCGACAAATGAATTTTAAACTAAGTAGAAGAGTGCAGAAGAGTGTTAATCCCGTATACCAAGCTATATGTGGTATACCGGATAAGCTCTCGCCAAAATAATGACTATTATTTGATTATATTGTATTATATTATTATATTATATTATGATTATGATTTATTATTATTATGATTAATATTTATTATTATAATTATATTATTTAGTATTATTATATTATTATTATATTACTATAATTATGATTATTATTATTATTATCATCACTATTAGTATTATTATGTTATTATTAATTATGATTATATTTTTATTATTGTATTACTATGATTATGATTATTTATTATTATCTTATTATGATTATAATTTGTTATTTATATTATTATAATTATTATTTATTATTTTTATATTATTTTTATGATTATTATTATATTATATTATTATATTATGATTATTATATTATTATTATAATTATTATAATATGATGATTATTATATTATTATTATCATCATCATCATTATTATTAATATAATATTTATTTATATTTTAATTATCCTAATTAAGAACGATCAAATAATATCTTCATTCTTCCAAATAATAAAAGATACTACTCTTTTATCACTTTTCCAAAACAATATTATCTTATCACCCTTCTAAAATTACCGCTCTCCTAAAAAAATTTCCTCACAAACGAACCAAAGATTATCCGCAATCACGAGGCCGCAAGGCGACACAGGAAGTGATCAGCGATTAAAAATTGTTATTTTCTTGTAGAACGGAGAGGATGCAAAATCACACAGTCCAAAACACTGATTATAGATTGAATACAGATCTTGTACGGTTTAAAAAAGACTGTTGCGTGTAATAAGTATAATCCTTTCTTTCGGTGGTCCACAATGCAAGACTCGGTACATAATTGAAAGCCTCTTTACATTTACAAGCAGTCCTTATTCTAACGTCGCGACAACAGTTGGAGATTGGTCCGGCACAGGGAACCAAAAATTCGGAGTGAGATTCGATGCGCCAGCTATTTAGATTAGACGTTTCTTCTCGTTTTTTCTAAGGGCGGTTTCCACTTCTCTTTTTTTTTTTTTCTTGACACGGATTAACAAATCACAATGCAAACTCATCAATTGTTTTTTAATATTATTAATTTATCTTAGGCATTGCCGCATTGATCCGTGTTGCAAACGGATACACATAACTATTGATAAAATTTGGTGAGGGATAATTCTACTATATGCATAGTATTTTAATGATATATATAATATATATTTATAATAATTTACATTAGTTCTTATTTATATTTATTAATAATATACATTAGTTTTTATTTCTTATCTATTAATGAAGTCAAATCTGAATCTATATCCATTTAATATTCATATATGTCTAGTAAAAACGGATATAAATATGAATTTAGCATTATCCATTTGAAATCCGGTCTATTTTCACCCCTATTCTCATATATCAAGTTTTAACATCTCAGCAATATATTGGACAGCTTAAGAAAAAAAAGTTGCGTGTATGTGACCCACAAAGCATATGCCAAAAAAATAAATAAAATAATCTAAATAGCACATATAAGTTTTTTTTTCATTTGATATAACGGTACTCTAAATGAGACAAAAACGTCTATGGTTTTAGTTTCTTTTGAATGATGATTATGATAATATCTAATTGTTGTCCCATCGAAAATGAATCCATATTACAATTGTCCTTGCAAGTGCGTGTTATGTAGGAATTTCAACAATCTATTTTACATAAGGATTAGGATTTTGTTATATTTAAATTAAGCGAAGTATTTGGAAATGAAGAATAAGTCGCCAAAATCTATAATATTTGACTAGCATATTATCATTATCATTATCATTATCATCTTTATTTATATATTATTATTATTATTTTATTTATTTATTTTCTTTTTCTTCCATCATTCAAATTCCTAGTTTATTATTATTATTATTTTTTTAATTGTCTCCTTTTCATCTTGCCTTTTATATGTTCTTTCATTTTTTAATTCAGTCATCATCTTTTGATCCTTATTTATTTTTCTTCTTTATAATCTAAAAATATCGTGGGTTGCTATTAAAATGATTCATATCATGGTAAAGTCATTCAACACAATTAAAGAAAGCAACAGAGAAAAACTACTAGAAACTACAATATCAAAGCAATTAAATGATATTTGTATTTGCTTTTGATTTTTGTTATGATAATTTTTATTAGGAGATTTAAAAAATATATGTATTATTATAAGTTTATTATTATTTTGGAGATAAATTAATTGTCTAATTGACTACTGATTTGGCTCAAAAAAATACCGAAATAGAAAAAGCATGGAAGAAAAGGTAAACTAAAATGTACCGGTTCAATATATATAGCAAGCTATACTGTACATGTCATGGACAAAAATGAAAAATTAAGTTTTTAGCAAAATGACAGTTACCTTTTGCAGAATGCCAGAATCAGCGTCCTTTATTTGTTACTTCCTCTATCTTGCCTCCATTTGTATACTTATCTCTCCCTCTTTTTTTTTTGTTAAGTAGCAGTACACTCTTTTGTATTCAAGCCACTCGCCATCGCCACTTGTTAGTTTGTTGAAAAATGAAAATGGGCGCATATATATATATACACACACACACACAATAAAAATATAGCACCTGCATCTTCTTATAACGACAATTGGCGTGACTAAGTTGCTAATAACACTTGAGAAGTAAATTACTCAAAGATATGTAAACGCGTTAAAGATATGCAAGGACAAATATATTTATTGATACAAGAAGAGCTATAAAAGTTGGGAAATAAAATTGTACGTACATTTGTTTTACTAATTAGGGGCAGATCGTATATTAAATTAAATTTGATGTAATTTCAAAACAACTATTTCGTCACCAATTAATCGTTAATAAAATTAACCTTTATTTTTCAATCAGATCATTAATAAATTTTTAATTTTTACCAAATTTAATATATAGACTATTAAATGTAGGGAGGGGATCAGTTGACAATGGTTATCTTGACAATATTTTTTCAAATAAATACGAAAATCTTTAAAAAATCTTATAAATATGTTCTTCTACTTATAATTGATGATAATTTAAATTTTATATAATTTCATTATTATTTGATAATTCATCAAAGACCGTCAAATTATAACTGTTATAAATTATATAAATTTTTTATGGTCCTTGATGGAATACCAAATAATAATGAAATTATATAAAATTTAAATCACTATAGATGCATCTATAAGTAGAAGAACATATCTATAAATTTTTTTTAATATATTAAAAATTCATTATCAAAATTATCAAAATAACCAGTTTGCAAGTGATCCCACCCTCTAACAATACTACTTGTTTTTTGTTTGATAAGGAGTTAAGGATGTTGATGATTACAGACATTTAAATGCCTTCTCGTCGTGCATTAATTGGTCACTGAAAAGAAGACTCTGAAGGCGAAAATATTAATGTGCGATCGTGCACGAACAGAACTATATTAATATAATTCAAAATTGTATTTTATTATACACGGAATAAATATGAATAAATTATAAATTCGTGAGTTTAGTATTTTAGTCACAAATTATTTATGGATACAATATTTTATTCACAGATAAATATATTATTTGTGAATAAATCACAAATAGAATGCGTTATATAAATTTAAATTAATATTATATATTTTTATCTGAATTTTGAAAATTCTAACATTTTAATATATCTTTTATCTATATTATATAAAATAAATTATTCCTAAATTACATTCAAATTATATTCTAATCACTATTTTTTTTATCTTACTGAATGTTTTCAAAATCATTAATTTATTATTATGAAGAGAACTAGTAATCCAACGACTAGCATCACATTAAAGGCCCGCTGCTGAGATTTGGATGGGATAATGGGAATGAGATTTAATGGGTATGGGTTTTTAATATGATTTATTTGGATCTTTTTTTCAGTTGTTAGCTGTTGAAAAAAATTGAGTCAGATTAAATTTGTATTTTCCCAAAATTTTAGCACTGCCTCATGAATTTTTTTGGGCACTATAAATCCAGATAATTAAAAAGCTCACCAAAATCCAGATAATAAAAAGCTGGCCGAAAGGATTAAGAAAATATCATCCAAACCTAATAATATCATTATCTTTCATTCTCAACTAAACTTAACAAATCGAACAAGCAATACTTATTTCTATAATAATTAATGTCATATTTTTATGTGTTTATAAATGTGAAACTCACTTAATAATAATTTCTATATTTAATCATAGCTATTTGAATAAATTCGATGCCATATTTGCTGCTATATGTTGAAATTTGTGTAGCTATCAAAACATGGATGGCTGTATATGTTGAAATTTGTGTTGAATGGAGCACATGGAGCAGTGGAGCATGTGGCAGCTTGCTACAGTTCCACTGCACTTCTGCCAGGTGCCAGCACATGGAGGTGGCGTCAACTTGCAAATCAACATTTTATTTTACACATTGCTCTCTCAATTATTGTATTATTATTGTGTGCTGAACGCCTGAACCAGCCAATATTCCGACGATATTTGTTTGAATATGCATATTTAATTTCTCATTAGCTCCATATTTTCTGAACGGTTATTGGGTACTCCCAAAGTTTCGACAACACCAGAAAGGGTAAGAGAGATTATAAATTTTTCTTTTTTGGTTGAGAAAACGACCAATTATATGAAAGTAGTTCCACCAGGTTGGCTGAAACTGGAAAGAAATATGGATAAACTAAACAACCAGATTGAAATAAATAAATTATAATCAGATTGGTGATGTTCGTTGAATATGTTGTTGACGATTGATGGTCGCTTGGGTTGGATTAGCATAAATTAAAATATTAGATATATTAGATTTAGTTGCAAAGATTACAGAGAGAATTTCACACGGCCGAGTGCCGACCGACTTTGTCAGATTTATTTATTTATTTAAATATATTCCTTTGGTTGGAGCTGGTCCGATGGTACACACTACACACAGTTGTTTGATTCCGAACTTGATTGAACATTTTATTTTAATTAAAAATCGATAGTCAAAATAATATTAATAATTACTTTTAACTTTTTTAATACAAACTGGTTCAAAAAATATTAATAAGTTCTTTGTATTCTGAAATTTGTTGCCACAGGTGTGATGTTGAATTTTACAATTGTCGGTGAGATCGAGATGTTCCAAGTTTTCTTAATATTTAATGCGGGCCAAAAAGATATAACCTTTTTAATATTGATTGTAGACTTTAAATATATATATATATATATATTTTGGCTATGGTGCTATACGTAGCATGAATGACTCGTGTGCTACAGACTGTTTCTCCGTTTTTAAAGTTTAAATGGTCAATCCGATCAGTCAAAATATTTTTCATATGAAAATCTAGTTGGAGACCAAATTTTATATTTTTTAGAATTTTTTTATTATTTTTTAATATAGATAGAAAATGACTCATTTTGAATGGCTCATAATAATTAAATCAAGTGATTTTCTAGCTATCTTAAAAAATAGTAAAAAAATTCTAAAAAATATAAAATTTGATTCCCAACTAGATTTTCATATGAAAAATATTTTGACTGATCGGATTGACTATTTGAACTTTGAAGACGGAGAAACGGTCCGTAGCACACGGGCCATCCGTGCTACGCGTAGCACCGTAGTCAAACTATATATATATATATATATAATCACTTGACAATGGGTTATTTTGATAATTCTGACAATAGGTTTTTAAATAAATATGAAAAAATCTTAAAAAAAAACTTTATAGATGTATTATTCTACTTATAGATTGATGATGATTCAAAATTTTATATAATTTCATTATCTTTTGATACTCCATCAAGAACCATTAAAATTTTATACAATTTACAACGATTATAAATTGACGATCTTCAATAGACTACCAAATGATTATGAAATTACATGAAATTTGAATCACCATCAATCTATAAGTATAAAAACGCATCCATAAGTTTTTTTTTCTATTTTTAAGATTTTTATCGTATTTAATTAAAAATTTATTGTCAAGATTATCAAGATAACCATTGTCAAGTGATCCCTTCCTATATATATATATACACATTATGGTGCTTTACAAAGTATAAAATTATTTTTTTTTGGCATCAGATTTCATACCATGACAGCTTAACTTATAAATCTCAGTTGCTCGATAATTTTTTTATGTTAAAAATCTTATGGGATATTAAATTTCAGGAATTTGTTAGTTTTCTAGTTATTTTTTTAATTATTTTAAAATAACTTTGTTTAACATGAGAAAATGATATATTTCAGGACTGTTTTTTAAAATAATTTAAAAAATAGTAAGAAAGCACAGAAAATTATAAAATTTAATATCCCATAAGATTTTAATATAAAGAAATAATTGAGTAACTTAGATTTATCGTTTGAGACGTAAGAATATAAAATATTATGACAAAGCAAAGCTTTTTTTTACTTTACAAAACATCGTAAATCTGTTATAAAATACAAATAAGCATAATATATTTTATTATCAAGTCTGAGAGAGAGAAAGAGAGAGAGATAGGGAGAGACTTGGGTGTTATATGTAGTTAAGGAAAGATTTTGCTACAAACTTCTAAACCGTTTGATTGCTTATAGATGCGTGCATTGATGATATCACTGATTGAGAAATGGAGATGGAAAAAGCCAATTCTGAAGGTCTCCGTCAACTCCTCTTACCTGCTCCATCTCCTCTCTTATCCCTTCTGTGTTCCTACCCTACTCCTCCCACTATCCTGCACCTGACTTGCTTTTCCGTTCAGATTCTCTTCCCCCGACACTCGACTGCTCCCTCACAGATCTATCTCTCATTCATGTTCTTGTTCGTGTGTGCGGTTCGTCGATCTCCCTCCTCCAACCTCACTTTCACCGAGTATGGAATGAGGATATCTGTCCATCTCTCTCTATCTCAATGATTTATGGAATGTTATGGTACATATTTTATACTAGCTTCTCAAATTTCTATAATTAGTTGTAATAAATTCTGTATATATAGACCGTACTAGGCATACATCGTATTCTAACTATATATATATATATATATATATATATATATATATATATATAGAATTAGACTATGATCTTTATAAAACACAAGAGCGTTGTGTGCTTTGCATTCTATTATTAATTTTAAGTCAGAATTGATTGATCCAAATTGTTCAATTATAATTTTTAGAATTCATTTGATATTTTTTTGGAATGGGAAAATAGTCATTTTTGGATGAACCAGCATTATCATATCAAGTCATTTTTGTCCTTATCAGAAAAAAAATAGCAAAAAAAATTTTTAAAAATATAAATTTTGGTTTACTAATAGATTTTGATATGAAGATTGGATTGAACGGTTCAGATCGGGCATTTCTGACTTAAAATTAAGATTAGAGCACAAAGCACACAACGACTCTATACTTTGCAAAGCACCATAGTCCGACTATATATATATGAAACAGCATAATAAGTCCTTGCGTTCTATTCGATTCTAAAAGTAACTGCGATGTGCATTGCAAATGTCACCGATGGAACCAACACTTTATCGTGTTTTTTTTATAATTTTTAATGTATAAAAAATATTAAGCTTCTAAATCGTTCAAATATGTCACATCATCAATTTTCATTATCGTTTGATAGTCCATCAAAGACCGTCAAATTATAATCATTGTAAATTATATAAAAATTTTACAGTCCTTGATGGAGTATCAAACGATAATGAAATTTGAGTCACCATCAATATATAATTAGAAAAACATATCAATAAGTTTTATTTTTATTTTTATGATTTTTTAGTATTTATTTGAAAATTCATTGTCAAGATTATCAAAATAATTCATTGTCAAGTGATCACCACCCTTAATTAAATCTTAGTTTTAGTAGCAAGTATTAGTTAATTGAAATTTTAATAATAAAAATGATAACACACTAGTCTGGCTGGCGTTTTAAAAATATATCCATCTTAGTTAAAAATGTGCCAGTCCTAGTAACGTTTTGTACAAAGACACCAATGGATATGACTTTTTTTTTTTACTTTACATCACTTGTGCAAAGCGCCCTACTTTGTAATTTAGTTTTTTGTCGTCAATGAAAGAACGTTATTTTCAATAACATTATTTTTTTAAAGTAACTAGAAAAAAAAGAAAGACGTATTAAAAGTGGTGTTTTCGCACAAAACGTTAGTGATACTAATGCATTTGCAAAATACAACTGCCACACGCACCACAATTTTATTATTAAAATTTTGGTTAAATAATATTTATTATTAAAACTAAAAATTATTATAATAAAACACGGAACACTTTAGAGTGGAGCAACAACCAAGCACAAGGGTACTGTTCTCCATCCTGCAGTGTGTAACAGTACTGCATGGTGCGCTTTCTGGTACCATTATCGGGCACGATTGGTGCATCAACAGGATGAGGATGTTCAGTCTTTGCCTCTTTGGTCTTCAGAAACGAATGGTTAGGCGACCATACCATTAGTGCTAACATTTGACATATTATTATTCAATACCATCTTTATTATTCAATACCATCTTTTTTGTACCGATCCAAAATAGGAACAACACCAGTGAAACCAGTACAGGCCAGTGCCACATTTAATTTCTGAGAACAACCAGTATGTGCATACCGTTAAAACTTAAAAGGAGTGGTGGCTGGGTTCTGTTGCATTCATTTAATTTCTCCTCTTTCAATTACTTTTTTTATGATCCAGGAGTAAATTCTTGAGTTGTTGCAAAGTTTTATAGTTATTTTTCTTTTTGCTCTCAATTTTGTTACTACAATTCTTCACATCAACAACTGCTGCCTGGAATTCAGAACCCTTGTTTCAGAGCGCTCTCTCTTTTCGTTGTATGTTTTATCACCATATCATAGAGTTTTCCAGTAGTTAAATTACTGATTGTAAATTACATGTAGGTCTCTGAAAATTCTTTGTGATTTTCAATTTGGTCCTTAAGTTGGGAATCGGTTCACGTTAGCCTTTGAGAAAACTGTGTTTTTCTCATTTGCTCTGTCATCTAAATAATAAAATTTGAGTTCAAGTTTAACAGCAGTCCTTAAAAATTTGAGGGATTCTTGTTAAGATCCTGAATTAAAAAAGGCGACAAAATTTGTTATATCCAATAAGCAGGGGAAAACAATATTTGTCGTATCATTTAATAAGTTAAGAAGTTAGTTCCTGTAGTCCTTTTTTCATATGATTTGTGTGTGCAAATTATCTGTGAACCTCAAAGTTCCAGCAGCATTATTCCATTGCTAAGCTATCATTATGGGTTTTTGAGCTACCTGTTGCATGTATTCAGGATTTAAATTATTGACTGGCGGTATTGTTTAACCCAGTTTAGACAGTTGTGTGGATTGGATTTCCTGTATAATTTTTCCAAAATTGTATATTTTCAAATTAATTTTCCACATTATTTAGGTGCCTGGTAAAACAATATATGCCAAGTATCATGTAATGCAAGGTTAATTATGTGTGGATGTGCCCCAATTATGTCTGTCTTAAACTCTTACTTATCCTTGTCAACTGCCATGTACCTTTCTATTGTGGCATGTGTTTTCCGAATTTAAATACAGCTGTTAGCTGTTACTTGCGGTTCACGCTTTGAAAACATACATAGAATGAAAGCGGCATAAAATAACTTGTAATGTTTTCTAGGAAATAGCTGCAATATTTTGCTCTGCTTGTTCGTACCTAGTTCTATAAAGATGATCACGGAAGACGATTTTTTTTTTTTTTTATAAATACTCGTGACTGATGAAGGCCATTAATTGACATATTTAATCATCGCTTTAAGCTTACAATTGTATAATTTATATTGAATTTAGATTTGTTACAACGGCATGTACTTTTATGGGGTATTACTGTGGATATTACAATGTTAAACATATCATCATTGATATCATTATTAGTATCGGACTTTATTACTTAAAATGAATAATTTATTATTTGTGTTAATGATTTTATTATGTATAATTTATTTTGTACACAAATTTTATTATTCAGCTTAAATATCAATAGTTAATTTAGATAATCTCTATCTCTATTTTTACTCCTTATTAAACATTTAAGTGTTCAGATTCTACAACGGTTGAGATTTTTAGAGCTAATATCAACCATCATATTGAACTATTTTTAGATAATGTTACTATATTTATACTCATTTACCTTAAAGTTATAATTTTCTCTTAATTTTGATTATTACACGAAATACTACATAATAAAGGAGTATAATGATTCTTATTTATTTTAATTTTTCTTTAAATTTCTCTCAATTCTGAATATCATCTTTCCTTAAATTTTGAATGCCAATTTTTCTCTCAATTTTATATTAATTTCATATCCATAATTAGAATTTATATTAATTGCTAAATTATTTTAATTTCTTATTTCTTTTATTTTCTTAAGAAAATCTATTTTTTTGTATTTTTAAAAACATCATCCGTAACAACGTATAAGCAAGATACTAATAAATCATGAATTACTTAAGCATTTAAATTAAATAACACAAACAAAATACTAAATACTAACCTCTCATTTGGAAAGTGAAATAAAATTAACAAGAGTAAATATTAAATCACTTCAATGCAGTGGTGTTTGTTAGTAGTTAAATTAATAGAAAAATAATGTGAGTAAAAAATATTAAAGGATAGGAAAAATTACGATTAAACTTTGCTCCACTTACATAAGTAATTTTGTTTACTTACTTCACCTTAAATTACATCTGTTTGATTTGATTTGAACAATAAAGCATATAAGTACTTCAATTGTTTATTTTGATTTGAGTATTATTTTTTCTATTATTGAGGTTGAGTGTTTTGTAATTTTTTTTATTATTCAAATTGAACTATTTTATTATTAATAAGTCAAATCAGATGATGGAGCACTTGGCGTTCGTAACGCAAGAGATCGCTGGACTGCAGTTGACAAGACAAACACCGCAGGTTTCAATAATGATCTGTAATTATGAAATTAAATTAATATATCAACTCCCAATTCAAACATATATAGGTTAATGAATGAATTAGTTCAATCGTAGCTACCGAAGCCACACTAACTGAATTGTTGTAAAATAATAGCATTACAGATCAATATTAAGTGCATACAGGTAAACTAGTTATAAAAGGACAATTCGGCGAATAAATGACTTATTAGTTATTAGCTCAACTGCTCAAGGTCTTAAATAATTAAGCTGTTGAGATGGTTTTAAAAATGTCATAAGTTCAATTTTCTCATGAAACAAAACAAACAAGGGGATGCCATATTTGCGTACCCTCTCCAAGCTTTCTCCGATCCCAGAACAATAATAAAATTATTATTATTTATTATTGCTACTACCATCAATTATTATTATTATTATACGAATAGTTCGAAAAAATGAAGCTCTTAATAACAACGATGGAATCCCAAAAAAAATAGTGAAGGTGACGACTTTTAAATGTCAACGACTCGCTACACGATGGTGCCGTTTTTAAAAGCTTCAGAAATCTTTAGTCCTTAAATATTTAATAATTAATACGCCCATCCAAAATTCCAAACGGTACCCTTCTGCAATTGCAAAAGTACTAAGAAACGAGTCCCACATTGCCTATGGAACCAAACAGAAGTCCAAAAAGAAGCCCAACAGCAACACACCACCTCGTCTCTTCAGTCTCCCCCCTTTCATGACACACGGTGAGAAAGTGAGGCCTTTTGCCACATGCTTGCATGCATGATAAACAACATGAACAAACAATCCAAGCAAAAATACAAACCGAATTTGGAAGAAATTCCTGAGAGATATTATCGCCAAGAAGCAATGATCATAGAACCAGATAGGAGAAGGGATGATAAAATTTGGGACTGTGGCAGCCCTCTTTACGATTCGTTTGAATTGGCATCTCTCTCAAACTCGCTTGAAAGACATCTCATGGCTCTGCCTTTCACTGAGAACCCGCCTAAAATTTATGAAGGATTTGATGAGAATTCAGAGGAGAAGAAGGTGCAGATTGCAAAAGTCAAAAAGAGGAACAAGCTGAGGTTGTTGCGTGCTGTTTTAAACGCTCTAGCATTTTGGAAAAAGGGTTTGTAAAGTGGGTGCTCTTTAGAAAATTTTTCAATACTAATCTTTGGAACTTTAAAGCGTGGTAGTAATATTTTTTTGTGTGTTCATATCTTGTTCATTTTTCTTTGGCGAGTTCTCTACTATTTGTCTAGTTTTTAATTTATTTTACATGGAATTACTATACGCCCTGATTTAGGGTGACATACCGTGTCAAGGTAGAACTAAATGATGTGTAAGTGCAAAAATGTATAAAGGGGCACGAAAACTATTATGACCTATAAATTTTGTGTGTGTGAAAAACTGAATTATTTTTTCTATCCTAGATAAAATTTTATATAGAGGAATGATGATATGGAGATTATGGTCAATTTATAGCACAATCTTAGTAAGAATCAATTCTAAAAGTAGCACCTACAAGTAGTAATGACAAGTCGGTGTTTTTGTCTTATTTAAGCTGTGTTATTTTAGGTTATGATCAGTTATAACCGTTATTAATGGTAGTGGACGGTTATCAAAATAATTATATTCAAAATGAATAGTAAAATGATCTCGAGTTTGTGGGTACCTATTTCGAAATTTGTCTATTTGAGATATATAATGAGTGAAAGAGATCGTCTATGGCCTTCTATAAGTCTTAGAGACTAAGTGTTCGAACTGATTGATAAATGAGCCTCCGAGAACACAGCTATATCAGTAATCAACTTGGATTTTTCTAGGTCAAGTAGGTTGGTCACAACAATAATACAAAAGAATTTCATCTACCTAATTTTACAAGAAAATATTAAAAAAAGCGCAGTTAAGTAATTTCATTTTGCCTTGCTGAGATGATGCTCGTGATACATTTCATAATAGTCATGCATGCAACATGATGTAAGTAGTAATTGGGTAGGACAGAATATTTCGCCTAGTAGTATGTAGTAATTGGGCCCGCGATGGTGGGAATATTAAATGACAGCCTAAATCAGACTGAGTAAATAATATTGGACTAAATTGGACCGAAATGATTTAGCTAGCTTCAATGGATATTTTCAAAAGTAGTTCTGACCCATTTTGATGTTTGCACAAAATGTTTATTCTATATTAAAATGAGTACAAGTTTTCGTTTAACTTTAAATTGTATTGCCCATTAGAATCTGCTCTTAATATCACTATCATCATCTCTCTTTAGTTCTTTCCCTCTCAATAAGTTCCTATGCAACAAAGTTGTGGTTCAAAATGCAGAGAATAAGGTGATGAGTTGATAGTTATCACATACAGTTTTTAGTAATAATAAGTTTTATTAAATTAATATTATTAAAAATAAAAGTGAGAAACGTAAAATTTCAAATATACGAATGGCAGTGCGCCACTGGCAGTGGCGCGCTCACTGTGCGTTTGAATTTACGAAATGCGCCACGCCGTTGGCGCGTTTCCTTTTTTTTTTTTTTAACGCGCGCTTTCGCCGGTGGCGCGTTTCCTTTTTTTTGTTTTTTTTTGTTTTTTTTTTACGAAACGCGCCACTGACAGTGGCGCGTTTACTTCTTATATATACAAAATGCGCGCGCGCAGCGCAAGTGAGATGGAGGCGCGCGCGCGGGTTTGGACGAAACGCGCCACCGGCGATGACGCGTTTCATTATTTTTATGAAACGCGCCACTGGCAATGGCGCGTTTCGTCCGCGCCACTAACAATGGCGCGCTGCCATTCGTATATTTGAAATTTTACGGTTTTCACTCTTATTTTTAACAATATTAATTTAATAATAATTATTAATAATAAAAACTGTTATCACATACAGATTCAATATTTTCTCAGTTTTCTGTTTCACTTATTAAATACTACATAAGTATATAGTTAAATTATGTTCCTTTTTCTGGGGGCGTACCTCCCGTAGCTTCTTAATCATTTCCGAATTTAGTTACGGTTATCTACCTTTTTCTGGGGCCTTGATTTGGTGCTTTGACTATTGATGCATTGCGATTTTCACCTCATTTTTATTTAGACATTCTCATTATTCTAGCCAGCATTTGCTTTCATGCTGGTTTTACGAACATATTCAGCGTAGTTTCGATCTGATGCTTTATAACCAGAGCTGAAGAAGTTTATGTGTGTAAAAAAACACATCTTTATAGACAAGATTTTACATCAGATCATCCATGGAACTCTTGACCGAAATCACAGGATTCTAAATAAAAGAGGGAGTGAGAAATAAGTTGATTTTCATAAAATTTACACGTACTACAGATCAATCAATGTACATTATTAACACCAGAAGACGTGGAATCAAAGCTGAATAGCCAGGATAAAAATAAGACCACCATGCCGTTACACACAATTACTCCAACATTGGAAATCAAAACCATTCACAGCATCTGACAAACGACCAAACAGATGTGCATACAGAGATTAAATTAACACCAGTTACAACAAGAGTCATGCAAATACTCTACCGTAAGGTGTAAGCGGTACTATAGTAACTCCCAAGTACATTGCGGTTCAGTATCTCCAGAACTTGATGATTGGAGGGCCCCACAAACCGAGGTGTCTTGAACTGACTCACTGCGGCACCCAACCCTAGAAAGTGATTCAGAATGCTGTGGAAGGTTCCTTTTCTCAGCACGCGTAACTCAAGTGGTCCAATGGCATTTGTTTTTCTGGAACCGATATAACCAGCATCTTTAAATGCCAAATCGAGGCAGTTTGCACAGTTATTCAACACATCGTCAGTAGCATAGGCACTAAGTTCCCAGAAAATTACATAGTGGCCCGGGTCAGTTGACCGGTCAACGAGGCTGGTGAAATCGACAATCTCCAGCTTCTCTTCAGCAAGGACCTTAGAGGCTTCTTCGACTGATAGTTGGAGATCTTTTTCGGTATTTTTGTCGATGTTTATTGACAGGAGGAGGCTTCGGCGGCAGATAAATTTCAGCCTCGGCGTGGAATTATGGAACCCGGCTATTTGTACCACATCACCTAACCTGTACCGGTACAGACCTGTAATTTAAAGTCAACGAGGGTCAAATGAAAAAATTCTTCGGACAAGAATCTAGCATAATTTCAGAATCTTGATAAGTTTGTACTGTACTGGGAGTTACCAGTATAGCAACAATTTGATATGGTATGCCCCTGAATGGAAAAGATGGAGAAGGAAGGCCTAAATTAACTCTGTACCGAGAAACATGTCACTAACCAACCAATTGAATTTTGGGGAAGGGGCTCTATTTATTTGGCTTCACTTGGTTACTATCCTTACGGTTGGTTATAATATTTGATTATGGAAAAGGAAGACCTAAATTAACCCTCAACCAAACAACATGTCCTATGATTGATTTTATACAATAAACTTAGCACGAGTAGGAATTGCAATTACATTATACAGACCACGTTGTTCAGTTAAGTTGGCGGGTAATGATTTTGAGTGTTGGTACTACAATTAGGCAGGAAGCTCGGACAGAATTAAGTGAAGAACAAGGAAAAAAAAGAGACAAAAAGCACAGAAAAAGAATTCAAAAATAAGTGACAAAAGAAGGGGAAATAAGCAAGATTGAGAAAAATTTACCGGCGCCATTAGTTAGCACAGGCTCATAAATTTTCCCAACCTCAACCTCAGTCAACCCAACCGGTTCTGACTCTATATAGTGGACTGCAGCACTGCTCTCCAATTCTTCCCCACTTGGTCTCTCCAGTGGTATAAACTCAAAGTACCCAATTTGCGGCAAAACCACAAAGGTTGCCTCTTCTGGTGGCAAACTTGGGTTCACATTTGCCCCAATCCAACCCTCTGACGAACCATAATCTGCGCTCATCAATGGTAAATGCCCTGCATAATGCCGTAATTTCTTTAAATACGGCTCCATCGACCCAGTCATGATGCCACAAACATACTTTGCATTTGGCCACAGCTGCGGTATGATCCCATACCAGTTACTCGAACCGACACAGGTATTATAAATCCTATCAGCTAGATCTGGGTTTGGGTAAAGTATTTTTGACACAGCCTGACGGATTGAGGGATCAACGATTCTTTCAGACAAAACTCCATCTCTGATATCTGCACAGAGTTCTTCCCAAACCTCCTCTAGTGTGCGAAAAGCATGAACAATGCTGTGTGCGAAAGTGGAGAACACAAACTGGACCTCATCAGAGTAGATGAGGCCGCACAATAGGTGGCAATATAGAGATTGGTTGAAGTCTGAGCCAAATATGACTGTATCAGGACTGCACAACTGTGATTGAATGTCTTTCATTGCCAACATGAAGCGGCTGTTTTTGAAGAGATTTGTTGTGGCTGTTGTTGCGATTATGCCACCTTTGGTAAGTGTTTGCTTGCTGCCATAGAGGAATTGCAGAGCTTTCCCACTGCTGATTGGATACTCCCTGGAAAAAAAAAGAAAAAAAAAAACTATAACATCTAGAAAAAATACGGTTTTTCCATTTGTTGGCTACTAGTTCAGTGAAATTCTGATCCCAGGCTAGATCAAACTGTATTTTATGTGATTTTTGTAATTCCTAAAAAATAACTTCACGAGGTGTAGGTAATTAATTTGAATGTTCATACCTAAAGAGCCAAGCATCAAATCAACCATGCTACTAACAGGGTGGGTTATGGTCTACTTATTATAAATCAACAGTGCATTATTTTTTGCAAAATCTGATTTTTACCTGCTTCTGAAAGCATAAGAAGTGCGGTATATCTGTATAGTCGAATCCAAAAGCTCGTCATTGAAAGGAATAAATTTAGGCTTCCCTTGAGTGGTACCAGAGCTGCAGTAACATAAACGTCAGTTAGTTTTTAGTTAGCAAAAAGAATTAAAGGGTATGGTACGGATAATAATTGCTCAAAGAAAATGTTTACCAGACTGGGACAATCAATAATTAATAGAAAGGCTGACTCAGATTGAAAAAGCTATTTCCAAGTACAGAAATAGAATAACAAATAAAGAAGACTGCTGTATACACACCTTATTTTGATATAACTGGTCAAGGAGCGACAGAATCAAGGAAAAAGAAAAAAAAACGTGTAAGCACAGAGAATAAACTTAATTATTACTTCTTTCTAGAAGATAAATATCTCTAATCTGAATATTTTTTGTAATCCAAACACCCACTTTAACAACTACACTAGATGAGCACGCAGTACCACCTCAATGCATTATTAATTAGAACAAGCTAATTAAGTGCCCCAAATCGCTATGAAAAGAGTGAACAGTATCAGAAACAAGTTGGCAATTGCCACCCATTTCTCGCGAAAATAAGCACACCAATAAACGGCCGATGCAAGCGATTATGGAAGAAGTGAGGGACCGCGCGCGAAGTTATGGGCGACAGGATGCAAATAGGATAGGCTAGTTTAATTTATTAGGGCAATTGTTTGATAGAACTATTACTAGTACAATGCATGTAATATTGTTTTATCATTTCTTCCCCCTTCTCTTTCTCTACTAAGCCTGTAAACTCTTTTTCTAATTTATTTTAATGAAATTCATAGTATCGCCTACTACTTAAGAAAAAAAGTACACCAATAAACACTCAACACAAACGCACGCGCACGCACAAACCTGAGAGAGAGTGAGGTGATGGATTTGCCAGTGAGGATTGCCAAGCTGTCACCGTCACCATCGGCGATTCTCCGTATATACGGTTCGACATCTTGGTGTGTGCACAGAGGCACACACATCTTAAAGCTCTCCTCATCAGTTCTCCCCTCCAACCCAAATTTCCTCAAGTACTCAGCATCTTTGTTTTCCTCTAGAATCTTCCTCAGAGTCTCCCTCTGCACTCTTTTGGGATTCCTCGTCATCTCCTCGAACCGCTCTATCACATAGTCTACGCAAGAGACTGTCATCTTGACTGGTAAATTGTGGAATCGGAGGGGGTTAATTCGAGAAGGTTTGATCTTGAGGGAGCGAAGGGGGGGTACTTATAGATAGAGTCGCCAAGAGTGAGTGATGCTGGTGCTTTATTTAATGGAGAAAAGGTGAGCTGAGGAGGAAGATTCGTAGGACAAAGAGGGAAGGATTCGAAAAAGGGTAGAGCAAGAGGAGGTTTTTTTTTGGGTTTTGCTGATTCGTTAGATTTCTTTTTTAAGGGTTGGAATTTTGCACAAGTTCCCTTCTCTCTATTGTAATTATTTTGAACTCTAATCTTTCTTTTTTTAGAAAAACCAACGAGGAAGCCAATTTTCTTCTTCTGTGCAATCACCATACCAGTAAGAACAGTAACCGAAAATGCGTAAATGGGTCACTAATCACTGTTGTGATTTGTTTGACGTTTCTATCAATTTGGTGAATTGATGAAATTGATTTGAGATTGTTATTTTTGGTAAAGAAGGATTTTATTTTCTTTTTCTTTTTGTTTAAATTTTGAGTGATGAACTTGGGTTTTTTTATTAGTGATTAGTGAAACAGTGGTCGAAATTTCCTCCTTTTTGGAGTTTGAGTTGTTTACTGCGCGAATGGACTTAATTTTATTTTATTGTTCTTTAATTAAAAAAATATCTAATCAGTCAGACAGACCATTATCCAGCCTTGCCATTTGTTTATTTTTATAATGGGGTTGGATTATGTTATCAATCTCCGAGACGACGTAATCGCTAAATAAACAGCAAAATACATTTTTTTTTTCGTTGTGCCATTAGTCTTCAATTTTCAGTATGACTTAGTTACGTGAAATTTGATGAAATATTTTATTTTTCTGAATTGAGCGATTTATTTAGTTATTTTTTGTTCTTTTTCTTTCTTTTTTTTTGAGTGAAAAATGAAGTCATATCACTCAGCTTGTTTATTTGTTTAATTGTAGAGCTGATAAATTTGCAACTATTTTCCCGAATGCGATCAGAAAAGTTTTTAATTGTAATTGAAGAAATTTCAGTTTTTATGAATACAAGCATATGTATAATTTAAAATTTCCATCTCCAGTTGTGCGGAATATTAAAGATGTAGGTCCTACTCTTTGTCTATTTTCTTTTTTCAAAAATTCTTAATAATATATATTTCAGAAGTCTTTCTAAGAAACTAAGAATATGAATTCCACTCAAAGCATTAGATAATGACTTGTATTTCATAGCATTATATTTGAACCAAAGATTGTAAAGCGACTTTTAGAACTTTGTTGTACTAATCTAAATGGTCAGTGGCCAAGTCATAAGTGGAATTTTTTTAAAAAAAATATGCTGATACTTTATCAAGTTGAATCCGACCAACAAAAATTAAATGGCTATCTAATATATATTTTTAAATATGACAGTCACAAATTGTATAGTTTGGAATTTAGAGGGTTGTTTATTCAAATCAAATGTTCAAGAGCCAACTTGTCACTCAAAACCCAAGAGTTTGGAACTCCCAAGTCATTACCTCTATGTATTTTTCAGGGAAAAAAAGTCTAACTCATTAATTAAGCTAAGAAAAAAGTACGTCTTAAGTCTATCAAACATGTGCTTTAAAGATTGTTCATTGGCCGGCATATATAAATTAAATTAAGCGACAGTTTTGATATTCTAAAAAAAATGAGCATACAAATAAAAAATATTTGTTAATAATACACTTAGATATAACACCTTTATTAACAATATATTTAGATAAACCTTGCCTAGTTCAGATAACAGCGCATCTCATCTTGGTGCGAAAAAGACAACTTCAAATCTTATAAAAAATATTTTTAAAAAAAAGAGAAAAAAACAAGATTCAGATAGGGCTTTCTTTAAAATGTACCGTACACATGGATTAACAAAATTACGTTGCCAAATCACATCATCATTTAAATATATATCGAGACAATACAATGAAAATGCCCCCATGAGACGCTACACGGCTACAAAAATCAGCCCCACACTAGAGTAGAATAGTAGTCGTGCCCATTCATGTCGCAATCAGTGGCACCAATTGTTGTTGTTGGAGCCACTAAATCATAGAAATGGACTTGCTTTATATCATCACCAAATTAAGCTCAAGGACATCTCCAGCTATGCATGAATTTCAACAACTCGTTGGTCCCAATTTTTGGATTTATTATCCCTGTTATTTTCCATTCAACTACCAACAAACAGATATTTAGAAATTTCTGGAATTTCTTTACAAAAACTTTCTCGAGAAAAGTTGTAAAAAACTATCAAATCATTTATATTTTTTTTATGAATTATGTACGAACCATTCAAGTCATATATTTCTTTCTTCATGATTTTGTACATTGCGATCCTAAATTCATGTTGCTTGTGGATCGGGTTCAAGACCCTTATACACAGGGGCGGACAAGCAAGGAGTTTGGTCCTCTCAACTTAAAAAAAAAAAGTTAAATTAAATAATTATTTAATAATATTAATAATAAAATATAAGATATTCAGAACTTCGGTCCCTTAATTCTCCAATGAATCTATTAGCCATCTTTCGCCTCTTATTCTTCAATCCTGGTCCAACCCCTTCTTATACATATCTATTATGCTTGAATTAATCATGAATTTTAAACATCGTTGTGTAATTTGACCTGCAATGTCAAATCTGGACTTTTCCATCATATCCATTTAATCTGAAGAAATTAATAGTGTAATCCAAATCATTCGATTACAAATAGATTATTTGGGTAGAGAAAAAAAAAACATTGCTACTCGACCCCAAAAGTGACAAGAGGTTTGAAGGAAAACACCAGGCCCGTCTCCATAAATTCTACAGAAAGAAAGGAGAAATCAAGAGAAAGTGCAAACAGATATTATTCTTGTTGTTCAATTACAAGTAAAATGATAATCATTAAGTAATAGGCTTCATGACTACATCTTTTTTTAAACTGTAGGTAATAATTAACTTTCCTAATCAAGTAAAATAAAGAAACACCTTTTTTTTTCATAATTAAGGCGCTGAAGCATTAGATTTTTCCAGAGAACACTTTTTGAGGACCAATGAACAGTGGTGCCTTCATATCGAAAAATAAAATGTGGTACTTTGTGGATGGGAAAATGCACTAAAAAGACAGTGGTGACTGTTGAGCACTGAGATGCGATGATTCCATGTAATGTAATTCAATTTATGTTTCTCCATTTTTGTCCATGCAACGACAGCCTATACGACTGTACCCTATTTTCATCCAACTAAAATATAATTGATTGTACCAGTTGTAGTTATTTTGGCATCATGCTATTGAACCGAAGCTCCATTTTGGAATCAAAAGAAATTATCCAAAAGTTATAAAATAAATATGACCATAGTTGTTGATAAGAAATTTCTATTGGGACATTCTCAAAAGCTATAAAAGTTGGCGACGACATTTACAGCAGTTCTAGAAAAGCCTTTTCCTTTTTAAAATGAATTGTTAATATAATTGTGTGTAGTCATCAGATATGTTGTATTTACTGCGTTTTAGTGTTCGTTGTAACAATTAATTAATTTTATTTGTATTTCTAATTGTGTAGGGTTCTATTGGTCAACAATGTGGTAGTTTGTTTGTGATTTTCTAATTATTATGATGGACTAGAAAGTGTCTAAAAAACATTGACTTATTTTAATGAAATTATGTTTTACAATAAAAGTAATTGAAAATCCAGTATTAATGTTGTTTCTTTTTATAGTTAAAGTCATTTTTTGTGTCAATTCTTACTGTAACAAATGGCACAAATAATATAATATAATTGTTAGTATCGTTTCTTAATGTAACAACCGACAAAAGGAAAATCCACTTTTAGTATTGGATGTTCATCCACTAAGTTATTAGTGTATTCGATATTCATATTGACTGTAGATTTAATATTTTTATCTAATATTATTTTAAGATAAAAGATGGGACTTTAAACTATTCAATTTTAAATTTCCGTAAAAAATCTTTATTCGGTTCTTAAACATACGACCTCTCATATATATTTAATATTTAATATTTGAAATTAATATCGCATACTAAATATCACTAATAATCAATTATGTAATAGTGGAACATACTTGATGATTCTCTAATTAATTAGCACCTATATATTATTTTATTGAAAAAATAGTTAATTGACAACACAAATTAAAAAAATATCACTTCAAAGTTAAGCCTTTTGATAAATGTTACTCTAAAATTAGTTTCATTAGAAATTTATCACTTTTCCTTTATAAAATTAAAAATTTAATATAAATGCCACCTCTAGATACAAGTGACAAAGAAAGTGATTTCTAGCTCATTAGTAGGCAGTAACAGAGGAGGATCACGAAGGATTAATGAGATAGTGGCAGGCAGTTGGATACTTGTTTCGATGGGGCTCAAGAGTTCACCCTTTTACCTTTCAATCATGTTCTCATGGGTCCCGCCTTAGCCTTTGTTTTTGCTGAGATGAGAGTTGCCTTTGTTCATTCTCAGAGCCTTGGAGTTAGGGTGTAAACGGATCGAATACGAACGGATACTAGTTTTATCGTATTCGCATTCATTATAATTTTTAGATACGAATAGTCTGGATACGGATCAGATATTTGACGGATATTCAGATACGGATGCGATATCGGATGGATACAAATACGAATATGGATATATTTCGGATATGAAAAATAATTGCATACTATTTTTTTGATAAAATCATTAATTATAAAAATAAATATTAATTATAAAACTTAAATATTAATTAATATTATATTAGTAATTTAAATGTATCAATGAATTATAAAAAAATATGATATATTAACACAAATTGGATATAAAATAAATTAAATTTATAATGTACACTAAATATCTGATTAAAAATATTTTAAAAATATTTCGGATACATATTCAGATAAAACCGAATAATATCGGATCAGATACTTTCGGATAATGTCGAACATTGATGAATAATAGCTAAGCGGTCGGATATGGATAAATAATAGCTAAATCCTTATCTGTAAAAAAAAATTAGATATGAATACAAATACGGATATATTTAAATACAAATATGAATCGGATAATTTTTACTATTTCTCGAATCAGATCACGAATAAAATCAAATATTATCAGATCAGCTAACGCCCCTAGTTAGGAGTACAGCTTAAATTCAGTGGAAGCATTTGTTCCTGTGAGTGAAACAAGTACTTGATTAATTATCAGATGAGGGCTTTAGAGCAAGGACCCCATCTCAGATCAGGACAGAGTGACTACAACGATAGATAGGTAATAATAACCAAGCCAATATTGTACGTAGATAGAGCATTCGCCATTCCACAATGCTTTGACATAGACAAGATCACATGCAAAGGATATCGATGCCTATCCGAACCATTCTGTTGAAGAAGAGTGGAAGGAGTAGAGTTGCCTTCTCACGAGATTTTCAGTCTCTTGAGATCATCTCGTCGTAGCATATGTATGTATCAATAGGACATAAGAGGGAAATACCAAAAAAAAATGTAAATACAGTTATTTTTTAATTAAAATTTTATATTATATCAACTGTATAAGAGTGACAAAATTATAAATTAGTTCAGTTTAAAGTAGCATTGGCCTAAATTTAAACTTTGAAGTGATAATTTTTAATTTCCGAACTTTAAAATGATGTAAAACTATTGTTTCCTTTTTTATATATTAATATTGTCATGCCGACTAACTAATGTTCCATATTTTTTTTATCAGGGTTGGAGTCAAAAAAATTTGAAATAGGGATGAAATATTGTATCATATTTCTACATTAATATATTTATTATATTAAAATCGCTAGATTGTAATTATGGGGTTCAGTAGCATTTTTTTTTACTTTCTGAAATTCAAATAGACATATTATTAAGAAAAATATAAATATTATACGAAAACTATTGCTAAATAATTAAATAAATGATCGGATAAAAAAATGAGGTTCATTGAACCCATTATCTTTTTAGTGGCTCCGCCGCCAGTGCTTCTTTTTACATTGGTTCATGCCTTCATGCGTTCGATATATTGTGCGTGCCAAAATTGCATGTATGACATGACATTATCGCACAGATAAAGCTCTCAAATTATTTATATTTTGGATGAAAACATTTTGTTAATTGTTGTTAATTACCAAACTGATAACTTTTATATAATCGTACCAATGATATGACAATGAAGGCTCTGAAATTCAGATTTTTTTTATTTTAGTAAATAAAACAAATAAATATAGCAAACTAGCCATCTCTCTCCTCGGTTTTGCACAAATAGCGGGACCGAGTTTGAAACTCGGTCGGATTTTTTTTTTTTTTTTAAGACAAAAAAAAAAAAATTTACCCGGACCGAGTTTCAAACTCAGTCCGGTAATTTTTTTTTTTTTTTTACGTTTGTGTATTATATTAAAAATAAAACACAAATAAGTAGATTGATCTAAAATATCACAACAAAAATTAAAATAAACACAATACAATACATTTGAAAATACAGTATCGGATCGAGTTTTAAACTTAAAGATACACTGAATCCGAGTTTTAAACTCGATTCCGGCATCATGCTATTATATAGCACACCCAATACATTTCTTCAAAAAATAACCATTTCTTCAAAAAATTAATGCAAGAAATGGAAATTTATTTTTCGACAGATAGGTTCGATCCGTATTCACCACTCTCGTGTCATCAACGTTGTATATTTTTTTCTATTTGGACTATTAATTTTTTCTTTGTAAAATTAAAATACACTAACAATAGGGTTTATCGTTCATACCGTAGAGACGAAAATGTTCTTGATCAATGTGTATCACGGAGGTCAAATTTTGAAAACTTGTAGAGCATTAGATTACCGGTGTGTTTATGTTTTTTGTTGTTATATTTATAACAATTGAATTTTAATTATTGTTGTAATATTTCAATTTGTTTGACGCTATTTTAGAACAATGTATTAATCGTGCTTATATTTGGCTTTATAAAATTTTATTTTAATTTTTGTTGTGATATTTTAGATCAATCATTAATCTAAAAATTTATTTTTAATATAACACAAAATAAAAAAAAAATTAGTTGACCCGAGTTTGAAACTCTTACTGGGTCCGCCCTGATACCAATGATATGACAATGAAGGCTCTGAAATTTGTATAAAATTTATCAGGTTATTGTTGAAGTCAAACTGACGTCCTCATAGCGATGCATTATTCTCATTATTATTATTTTTTTATTGAAGATAGAGTTGTTTATTGAGGTTTGAACTTACGATCTCTTTGCAATTATTATTCGAATAATTTAATCATTTGCGCGTTTTCATTTTCATATTGTAAGGACAGTTGAAGTTTTGAATAAATTTGTGCACTCTCGAACAAGAAGTATATAAATTAGTAACACGAATTCCAAAAAAATTAGTAATACGTGCGATATTATAAAAGGACGACAACCTTTTTAAGCAACACATGAGAAAACGAATTGTATGAAGTGCAGACAATTAAGGTACCAATATATCAATAAAATATATAATTTCAGATTAATATTCTGTAGTAGTAGAAGTATAATTTTTTGCTAGTTTAATGGGTCAGATAATCAGAATTTACTGCTTGCATGAGCTGACATGAAGTGTAAGTTTTGTATGTAATTTATATGTATATACATGCAAAATCAATATTTGTATTAATATGATGATTATCAGTTGATAGACGATTGAGCAGGACTATTATTTTAAGATAAAAATAGTTCATAGTTTTAAGTATAACTTTAAAAAATCATTCGAATTTCAAACATGTCGTTTTCACATGTATAATATTTTTCTAGTGACATAGTCACAGTATTTATTATCTTTCTAATGTTAGCGTTTACATACACAACAGACCTCCAATAAAAAAATGTTTTGTATGTTTTGTTGAATTTAAAAAATATATTTTTTAAGATAAAAAGTTAGAAAATAAAGCTTTTTAATTAAAATATTTTCAAAAATCACTCCAATTACAAACATATGCTTTACAAAAACATTCTTAGTCAGATGAGTAAAGATATCATGAGCTTAACTCAAAAATTATATTAAATCATCTCAAAATTTAAATTATCATGCTCATTAAATTATTTATATGAAAATCTCATGAGATACAAAATTTTTGAGTGTTTTGAGTTTTTTAAGTCACTGTTTTCAATTTTTTAAAATGATGTTCAAATATTGAATATATTATTATTATTAGAGCTGATTTTCAAAAATTAAAAACTATGACTTAAAAATCTCACTCCAAATTTTTGCATCCCATAATATTTTCATATAAAGAATTTAATGGGCATGATAAATTAAAATTTGGAGATTATTTGATTTACTTTTTCAGTTAAGCTCACGTAAAGACTCCGTGAGCTTAAACTCATGATATCTTTACTCCCCCCCCCCTCTCTCTATATAATATAATAATAATAATAATAATAATAATAATAATAATAATAATTTACTTCGTGTTTTAATATAATCAAATTAAATTAAAATTAGTATATATTTTTAATGACAATTGAAATGAAATTTTTTGTAATTTTTATTATATCTAAAGTGTTATTCATTGTTATATTTTATTAATATATTTATTTAGTATTATTTTTTTATTCAAATAATATATTTTTTACATTAAATTATAATTATTTTTAACGAATAAAGATAAAATATAAATAAAATTATTTTTTAATAAATAAAAATAAAATATAAATAATTTTTTTTAACAAATATAAATATAAAAATATCTCCAATCTTATTCTACCTACTCATTCACACCGTATGCAGAGACACATCTTATGTCAAATCAACGATTAATTTTCCCTGCCTGATCCATATACACGCAATCACGCCCTCTCACTCGTTCATAGAGCACCCAACCGTCTCCATCAAGTCCCAAAATTCATAAGTTGCATCATCTCCTCTCTAGATTTTAACTAAAGACAAGGGTCCCATTGTTTTCAGGTGTTGGTGGTCCTATTTGCAGCAGCGCAGAACCCAATTGCCTCTTCTTTTTACTTTGGTGTTCCGTAGTAAAAACCCCAAAGGAGTCGCCTGAGAGGCCGGATGTCATGAGAGAAGATAAAGATTGGATTCTGATCTGGTTGGGACAGCGATTACTGATCACAAAGTCTTCAGTGGTTGCTTTGAGAAACGATAATTTTTCATCAAAAAAGAAAAGGAAATTTTTTCTACCGTAAAATTCAACGACCAAAGCCTTTTATTTACTGTGTCAATCTATACACCTTAGTAAATCTGCAGTTTTTTTAATAATAATTATTATTAAATTAATATTATTAAAAAATAAGAGTGAGAATTGTAAAATTTCAAATATACGAATGGCAAGACGCTTTTGATCACAAAATGACACATTTGCCTATTATCGCGCAGATACTCATCTGTTTGTGTTTGTGATAATTTATAGGAATTAAACGCGCCACTGACAGTGACGTTGGATCCGCGCCACTGATAGTGACGCGATGTCATTCGTATATTTGAAATTTTAGGGTTATCAATCTTATATTTAATAATATTAATTTAATAATAATTATTATTAAAAAAACTGGTAAATCTGTGTTCTTTTCGGAGAGATTTCCAGAATCCCTGTCAATTATGATGTGGACACAATTGTCTGGGATCCGCATAACTAATTTGCGTTTTGAAGATGGAAAGGATTTCACTCAAAAAAAAAAGAAGGAAAGGTCAGGTGAGTTTTGTCTTTTAGTGGTTTTTCAGCGCATTTTTTTTTTTTGAAAAATGCAGTGCAGCTTCATAGAGCTATCGCCACCCTTAAGAAAAGACTTTTTTTTTTATTATTTCTATAACAAAAAATTAAAATCTACTAAAAAATAAAAATATGCTGCCTTATTTATGATGAAAAATTGCATAGTGTTTTGATACTTTTGATATTGAAACTATGTCTATGAAATTTTGTTTTGAAAATTTGACAATTTACGTATAAAAATGTTAATTAAAAATGGAATCTAATAAATAATTATTATAATTTATAAATCTAGAATAAAATAAAAAAATGGAGTCCAATACGATGTCCAAAATAATAGTTTTGTATGATTGCTACTTGCTACAGATGTTCAAAATAATAAAAAGGCATTAATATGCAAATTACGTTGTAGCTCAATTGATAGATAATTAGGATGTCTACAAGAGGTCTTGGGTTTAAGCCTCCATGAACACAAAATAATTAATTGCATGTTACTTGTATTGTAACTTAAACTAATCACTATTTGATTGCACTTATTGAATCAAAATATCAACATTTATCACAAAATACCATCTTATATAAAGTTCTCATAATAATGTAATTAGAAAAAAAAAAATCTCCCATTCGTCAAAAAGGAGCTTTCGCAAGAGTGAGTTGACTATTTGGTAAACTCTCTCTCTCTCTCTCTCTCTGCAATTTTATATTTTTAGAAAAAAAAATTCTTAGAATCTAAATAATTATTTTTTTACAAGAACGAAAGAAATCAAAGTAAAAAATTTATCCTTAAAAAGATCAAATTTTTATCTCATTTTATAAGTACAAAATATTGTAAAATGAAAAATATAAAGGGACCGAGATTTATATTGGTCAAATTATGTAAAAAAACAGTCATGCTAGATTTCAAGCGAAAAATTGACCTTCTCTAAAAATAAAAATAAAAAACCCCTCTCTCCGTCTTTTCTCATTTTAAGTAGACGCCGTTGGATCATAGTTGTACCACGTGTCTGCATTTGATCCGCCTGGATCCTACAATTCTCTCCGTACAATTGGAGATGAGCCCAACCCATTCTTTTGATGGTTTCTGACAAAAAGATTTCCAGCTATAGCTCCACATGACAAACTATTGAGACATCCAAAAGTTTTTGTTGCATTTCAAGTGTACTTGTTATAATTAAATTTGCATTTCCTATTTTCAATAATTTCCAGTAGACTTTCGTTAATTCAGATCAGTTCATTCAAATATAAGAAAAAAAATGTATGCACACAAAAAGCTATAGAAATAAATCAATTTACTTCTTTATAAATATTTTTTTTGCGGGATCTAAAACTTATTTTGGAGACAGATAAGACAAAATTCTTTCTGTATTATGTGTATAATTTTATATTATTTAACAATTTTTTATTTTAATAATTTTAATAATTTTTAAAGCTTCTTATTGCAGCGTCCAAAAAGTTTCTCATAAATGTGATTTGTATGATTTTTTCGGAGAAAAATAAATATAACAATAGGATAGTGAATTAATAAACGTGTATGTTGTATGTGTTATGTGTCAGCACGTGACATGCTCAACATAGGACGTGTTGTGTCAATAAGTATTCACGTGTTTAGATATGTATACTTACGTGTCAAAACCTTGAAAATCCAAATACACGTGTTTAAAACACATGACATATCTAACACATCGTGCAAGATATATTCATTACATATGTGTTTGTTACGCATCAAAACTTATATAACACATATAAATCTGAAAAATAATTGAAAAGATTATATATATATATATATATATATATATCATTTAAAATATATATATCATTTGTGTTGAAGTTATAATTTTCTCACAATTCTGATTGTTACACAAAATACTACATAACAAAGAAGTACAATTGCTCTAATTTATTTTCCCCCTTAAAATCCTCTCAATTCTAAATCTCAACTTTCCTTAAAAATTATGAATGCTAACTTTCCTCTCAATTCTCTATTTATTTATATTAAGTTCATATCTATGATTGAAATTTAAATTAATTGATAAATTATCTTCATTTTTTATTTTCTTTGCTTTCTCATGAAAACCTAAATTTCCCATAGCAACGAGTAAAATACGGGTAAAATACTAGTTTTTAGTAATGCATCAAGAATATTAAATTTGGACTGTTAAATAATTAAAAACTTTAATAATTAGTAAAATAAGTACTAAAAATCTCATTAAATTTCTTAATCTGTGATATGTATCATACAAATAATTCCTACAATATTAAATTTAAATTCATGTCTTGTTGTGACGGTTTTCAATATTATGAAGGATCATTTGACAGATCTTTTATATACGAGAATGAAAATAAAAATTTTCCAATGAATGCTTTTATTATTATTTTTAGTGAAATGCATGCTTTTATTTCTTTCTTCATGCTTTTAAACTATTTCATGTGCCTAAAAATTTAAAAAAATTATAGGTTTTTTTCGGTTGGGACGCCAATAACATGCGAATAAATAAAGTACCCAAATAAATTATAGTTTACTGAAAGTAGTACACACCCATCTTCATGATGCTCCCTAAATTTTGATGGATCCACATAATGCATGAAGTGCATATCTGAATCATTCCTTTTTGAGGTAGTGGACCACAGCCAAGCATAGCAAAATGAGAACAACAAACGAGGAATTTTTACTTAAACAGCCTAAAACTCAATAATATCTACAGGGACGGTCTAACAGGAAACTTATTTTCACAAAGAGCCTAGCCAAGGGCGTGAGTTCAACTCACGCCTTTAACTCATTTTTTTCTCTGCCCGTGAACTGCCCAAAGAAAAGAAATTCACGAAGATCGTGAGTTGAACTCACGTCCTTCAGCTCAATTTTTTCTCTTCTACTTTTATAAAATGTAACCGTTGTAACGCTGGCTGTTGGTGGGTCCAGATACAAAGGGCGTGAGTTGAATTCACGCCCTTTAGGTCTACCTACCGTATTTATGTCTTCTTTTTTCATTGTCTAAGTTGTAACAGTTCTAACATTCGCCGGAAATGGGCCCAGTCTAAAGGCGTGAGTTGAACTCACGCCCTTAAGACTTTCGATTTTTAACCCCCCACCAGCTGCATTTATTACCCTCCATCTCCTTCTTCTACCCATCCAACCCAGCAACAACCCCATTATACTCGCCATTTATCTAAAAACTCACAAATCTACTAATATCTTTCTCCTTCTACTACCTCATCCAACTCCTTTTATGAGTGATATTTTCAAACATCAAACTTATTTCTATTGTGAGTAATATTTCTCTCTTATCTAATATTTTTCTAACTTATTTTAACATATTCTCAATTCAAAATGTGATGTAGGAAGCATTGGATAATGTTCATCATCAATTTGTTTACGGGCGGTAGTGTGCAACACGGACATCTCGGGGTTTTCTACTCGCAAGGTCCAAGATTGAATTTCACGGTAAATGAAGATATTACTCTCTCTCGGTTAAGAAATGAAATTTATAGAGTTTTGGGGCTTTCGGAGATACAATTTAATTTAAAAATTCGAGTTAAGTTCAATGCATCGCCCCCACCATGTGTTTTTTTACCGAGATTGAGTTATTGAACAACGAAACTTGGAGATTTATTGTAGAAAATATGGGTAATTGGAAGGTGATAGAATTATTTGTGGACCGGAATCAAAATTGGGAACAAATATTTCTCAACCCATTAACACAAGCATTTGCTAGTAGCGATCGAGACACACCATACGAAGAACATCAAAGACCATCATATTCACCAAATCCTACAATGCATATGCACCTATCTCTTGATTCTAATAGCGATGCGGATGCGGATGCGGATGTGGATGCGGATGCAGATGCATTCGAGTTTGATATCACATTAGATGACATTTCTCCTTTTGAAAGAGTTAGAAATATGATATCA
Source organism: Schoenoplectus tabernaemontani (assembly GCA_037127355.1). Classification (NCBI taxonomy): domain Eukaryota; kingdom Viridiplantae; phylum Streptophyta; class Magnoliopsida; order Poales; family Cyperaceae; genus Schoenoplectus; species Schoenoplectus tabernaemontani. The sequence continues at coordinate 19,231,361 of CM073743.1, read as the reverse complement.
TCAGATGATACTCCGATTGGTAATACCTGCTCTGATGAACAATTTAATTTTATGAATTTTAATGATATGGATGAAATCAATGAAGATATTGTTGAGGAGGAGTTTAACATGGATAACAATGATAATTATCCCGGATGGCTACTCAAGGACCGCTCAGATTCACACCCAGTAGCATCGTTTAACTCCATAGAAGGAATTGTAGAATTTATTTGTGATGGTAACTACTTTAATGATATGAATTATGCAACTGATGATAACTTAGCAGTTGACCAAGTATTTCGTACTAAGGATCATTTGAAATGGGTAATGCATGATTTTCATATTAGAGCAAACCGTACATTTCTTGCTAAAAAAACCAACAAGCAAGTGTATATTGTTGTATGCACGAATCAAAATTGCAAATGGAGGTTGTATGCAATTCGTCAAAGTTATGATGACGCTTTTGTAATAAAGACACGAAAAGGACCACACTCATGTGTTATATCGGGGGATAGACTAGAGCATCCGCATATCACAGCGTCTTTCATAGCATCATTAATATGGGAGCATGTGAAAGCCAATGTGAAATACAAAATCATAGATATTAAGGTAATGGTGGAGCAAATGTATCATTTCAAGGTTAATTATATGAAATGTTGGCGTGCGAAGGAAAAGGGCGACAACCCCTTTTCATTTGATCATTTCTTCTCATTTTTGTGGAATTGGAGGGGATACTTCTCCACTTTCAACATAGGATCCTTCTAGTGTGCTCGCGAGTTAGCCGGAGAAAATGAATGGAGAGGAGGCTCCCGGGTTGGAATGGAGAGGAGGGAAAAAGAAAGATGAGACTATATTTTTATTTTTATTTCTGAATTTAAATTGAAGGAGATAAGAAATGAGATGAGGACAGAAGGTACATGGGAGAATTATTTATTTACTTTTCAAAAGTTATTCATCTTTGATTTAAAGGATTAAAAACTGAACATATTTCATATTTCCTTCCCCTTTCAATTCGGGAGCATTCTTACCTAAATTAATATTGACGGCTAAAGAGAGAACGGCTAGATAATCATGTATTTAGTTTAAAGTTTTGTATCTATTGCTCTTTTTTGCCTTCATATATAAAATATTGCTGCGTATTTACGTTGAAGTTTCTAAAGTATTGCATAAAAGCAATTTTTACATTGATTATATCAAGAATCTTTTATTCGTGACGAAAGACCGACCCAAATTTAGTACTTTTAGTAATCAAATGCACTGTTACATGAATTATGATGACATTTAAGTATAATAGTTGTGTGACAATTACTACGCATATATAGTATTTCATAATACATAATAAGTTTCGCCTAGAAAAGATATACAATTAACTATCTATAAATTGCATATAGTTGCTAGAGCTCAGCCAGACACTTCATACAGCCGAGCAATTCGAGAGATACCAAAATCGAGACCATAATCGATACTGACTTTAATATTTATATTAAATGAGTTAGTATTTAAGTTAACGACTTTATCATTCAACTTATTTTATATTATACTTTTATTCTTTCACAGATAAAATTAATTTGAATATTAACTCATTTAACTTTGAATAACAATAATATTATATAAATAAAATAAAATAATAAAATCGTTGATTTGAATACTAAAGCATTTAACATTTCATTGGGCTAATTTTAATGGATGACGTTTGGACCCTTTTTATTTGCTATACTTTACATTTCATACGTCAAAATCAATTGGCAAAATGGGCAGCTACTCATGGACTCTTTTCCAAAGTTGATCTCCTCTCTTTTTCTTAATTTAATGTCTTTCTTAACACAAGCTAATATGCACAAACAAAACTTTTATATTCTTTCTAAATTTAAACTCCAATCTATTACTCTACGAACTTGATCCTTAAACCTCTACAATACGAGAGAATATCATCGTTACTATACATCCATGACCATCCATTCAAATAATGCAAACCATAATAAATCAATAAATCTTAATTAATCTATACTCAATCTATTTATTTTCTGTTGACATTTTCACACCCTAGTTTTTTTTTTCATATTGTTTATGTCATATTTAATTAATTATACATTTGACATTTGGCATGCTACATAAAGAAATTATTCTTTATTCCATTCTGATATACAGTGGAATATTGTCCTTCAAAGCACCAAGCTCTTAAAAAAAATAACTAAAAATATATTTTATTGTTTCTAAATTTCAATTTACGTTGTTCATTTTTGGGATACAACTTTTTTTTTTAGTTTTAGATATTTGTTTCAAACTTTTGAAAATGACTTATTTTCATGTACTAATATTTAATATTATTATGGAGCTATTTTAAAATGGGATAAATACTTAAGAAAACTCCAAATTAGAAACTTTTTATGTAACACGTGATTTTGATACAAAGAATTTGTTAAATAATATAAATCAAATTTAAAAAGTTAAATAATACTTTTTAGTTAAGAAATGGAAACCTTGATGCCCTCAAAACACTGTGCTTTTTTCTCTGTACACTAAAGTTCGAATCATCGGAAACTTGGGAATAAATCATATTGATGGGAAGGGGTAAGAACCCACTTTTGACATTTATTTTATTCTACTCATTCCGTAAAAGTTGAAAAAAAAAGAGAACAGTAATTAATTAGGTGCAATTTATCTGAGAAGTGATTTAGTATATATCTAATTTTTACGGTACATTCAATACATATTGTATATTTTTTGAAAATAATGTACAAAATGATAGGATGTATTTCTAATGATTTAGATAGAATATATATCAAATTTAGTCAATTTGAAAGATTTTTTTACCTCTCATCATATAATTTTGAAATTTTAATAATAGAGTTGTAATAATAAAATGAGGAACGACCGATTAATTTTTAAATTATTTTAAATTCGATGCACATTTATCAAAATAATTAGAAACATATTTATAATTTTGATTTTTTTTATTTGAGCAATGTTTTTCAGAAAAATACACCATGAGCATTGAAAGTACGGTAAACGTTACATGAACACTACAATTACTCTTTGATATTATTATTTTTTTCATTTTTTGGAAGAAGAGACGATTCACTTTTCGGATGCATTGTATAGAGCCAATCTGGATCGTTCAATCTGTAATCAACACGCCACATATCTCTAAGGTATTCTAGCTTTCGATGGAGCAAAAAGTACGTGTGAAATGGGAAAATAAGGTGCTGGCCTTTTGTGTCGTCCTTCTTGTAGACTTTGTTGGATATAAATATTTTAGCGTTTTTTTTTTTACAACTGAAACCTGGAATGAAAGCATTTTGAATATATTTAATTATTTGTGGAGTAGAGATGAATAAAAGTGGTTGCATTGCACGGGAGGTGGTGATTGAACTGATTGTCGCACTGGATTGAGACCAGCAGAATAATTGCCTCGTCATATTCCCAATCGATCCCATGTTATTCAGCTTCGTGCATGTATGTTTGTGATCACATTGGCCATCTTCACAATTACCACATGACATACACAACACCACCGTGTAACATGAAATGTATCATGTGCGATTGTGCGATATATTTATATATAACTAACAGTCCTATTGACTATTGATTCGGCGTTGCATGATTGTATCGATCTTTATTCACAGTTAATAACGTGGCGTTGCATGATTGTATCGATCTTTATTCACAGTTAATAACGTGGTTGAGGTTTGGAGCCGCCCAAGCAGTCACCTGTGGGGGAGCCACATGGCCCACATGTAATAGGATGGACATTTGCCAACCCTGGCAAAAAAATGATAATAATAATAATGAAATTATATATGCTCCATCCTGAAAATTTTGCCCCACTCTATTTAACATTTTAGCTCCGCTCTGATAGTCATTGTGTATATTGAATTATTGACATATCAAGCATTGCTCGCCGGTCAAAATATCTTTTATGTTCTAGGCTTTTGTTAAGAAATTTTCGAATATACTTACAGTTCCATTATCAAGATTAATGTCAAAATAACTGTTAACAAATAATTCCTTCCCTTTAGTTATTAATACGAGATTTAAAGCTCACGCCGTCCAAAATAATACTTCTTATTAAAAAAATCGGATGAGATAATTCTTATGTAGTGTTTTTTTTGAAGCAGCAGCCGATTGGTTGCTATGTTTTTTATTAAGAAAATCAAAGTCTGTTTAATTGTGGTAAGCGGTTACACGTTGATTATTTACATCTCATAAAGTAAAAGAAACATAATTCTTATGTATTAATATATATGGTTTAAACTTTCAAACTTTTCAAATATGTTATATTATCATTTTTCTATTAGTGATTTTATTTAAATTTTTTATCTACTTGAATCCAGTAGTTCATATATAATTTTCCTCTCTCCTCATCTAATCTCCTTAAATTAAAGTAATGTGTAAAGTAATATATTTAAGGTTAAATTTAACTCTATTATCCAACTTTTTTACGTAGTCCTTTATGGATTATTATGTGTTTAATTATATTATTTTTAATAATAATTATTATTATTGTATAATCTTTAGCACTTAAAAATTATATTTACTTTTTTGTGTGAAAATTCATTATATATTTAAAATTTATATTTTCAGTTATTTCCTTGAAGACTATATTGTAAGCTCGAGTTGTGGTCTTAATTTTGATAACTTGCGGTATAATTATTTCATGCTGGTGACTATGACGCAAATGTTGACCTAATGGTCCACATCTTTCCATAAATGAATACAGGCCATAAAGTTTGTCTCGCGCTGAATTTGCAAATTAAACTATTTAGGTTCAATCTGTCAACATCCACTTTTTCAATTAACATGTTTAATTCCTCTAGAAGAAAATATTTTATATTTTTGAAAACCGGTTCTTATTTGGTGACAAAAATAACGCTATTCATGTGGGAAATTTTAAGTTTGAAACTCACGTAGGAGCCTGAAAGGTCTCTATATGTATATAAACATTTAAAAATAGAACTTTAAATTTTATCTTTCGAAAAAAAAATACATTTCAGACTTATTTATGTGCGATGATTGACATCATTTATGATAATAATTTTATTCATGCAGTGTTCCAAAATCTTTCAGATGGTCCAGATCACTAGCACACAAAAAGTGAACAGCATGCATGAGCTAACAGACCGCTGCTCCACACCCTAAACCCTAAATTGAAATGTCATTTTCAAGAAAAAGACTCACCACTAAATCAACAACCACGTTAAACCCTAAACCCTAAATCCTACACCCTATCCCAGGAAACAAACAAACTCTCGTAGATTTTATTAGTGAGACTGTGAGAGCAGTTGAAATATATAACTTTATGTCAGGAAAAACAAAATTCATGACTTTACATATTGGTATCACATTTCGAAAATTACATATCGCACACTATATATTGAATAAAGTATTATCCTTGTTGTAACAGGTCACATACACAAAAACTCGCAAATAAAGATGATTTAACAAATTTCATATTTAAATAACAAATTATGTACAAAATGAAGTTACATGCTGTCTTCTATCTTATCCACCGTGTAAAAAGTTGAAAATAAAAGGCAGAAGATTAGTAGGACAATTAGGTGCAATTTATTTGACGATATTTTTTTTGGGGCGAAGACACAATTCTTTGCTTTGATATAATTATACTTCTTTTATAAAATGAAAAGATTCTTCAAAAAAATTTAATAATTGCTCAACATTTCTATCAGCTTAGAAGTAGTTGTAGTGCAATTAGCCAAGATAATGCTTTTCGTGTGGAATGTTGTGCGCTTAAAATTCAATTAGTCATTTGTAATATTTAAAATTAGCCCCATTTTTTATAAAAAATGCAAACAAATTGAAATGTATATATGATTCTTAATTACACTCTATTTGTCTTTATATTCTGCTGTTACAATTGTTAATACAATTAGACAAAACTACTATGGAGAGAACACACTTGACAATTGTTATTTTGACAACTTTAACCAAAAAATGTAAAAATAAATAAATAAAAAGTGATAATTCAAATTATAATTTATAATTATGTTATCGTCCTTGACATATAAATATATCATAACAATCAAAGTATTGTTTGACGATGCTTCAAGATGCGTGGTCATGTACGCCTCACATTTATGATTTTATCACGTCTGAAAGGAAGAAAAAACAGGAGAAATCTCGATCACCAACTAACTAATTAATCCATTAATTTCGAGATGAAAGATGAAGTTCTAAATCCACTCATTTTAAATGCTCAGAAAACAATGTCTGTTCACATTTCGCACTTGTGATCTTCTATATAGACATGAGAATAATGACTCTCTAATTCATGCTTAGTTATATTCATTCTGTTTGATTTATTTTGGAATTATTATTTATATAAATGTACATGAAATTGAACTATTATTATTATTTATATAATAATGGAATTATTATTTATATTCTTAGATTCTAGGATTTTATGATTATAATTTAGATTTTTAGGATTTAGAAGTATATTTCATAGTATATATTTAGTATGATCATTGTTATTAGAACTATTATTATTATTATTATCATTATTATTATTATTATTATGGATGTCTATAGTATTATTATAGATATTTATATTATTATTAGTAACGTCATCATTACTATTTTTATCATCATCATCATTGTCTCCTTTATCATCATCATTATTTTTAATATCATTATCATCATCATTTTCATTATTTTCTTCTTCCATTTAAGATCTATGATCTCTATATTTTCGGATTGGTTTCCTTTCTAGCCTACCCTAATTTATTTGTGATTAAAGGCTTTGTTGTTGATGTTGTACATGAAATTCAACATTAAATTAGGCATATATATATAGTAAAGCTAGAATGCTCTTAGGAGCACGGAGCTCCTCCGTGATTCTAACTTAAAATATATATCAAATGATCTCTAAATTTTGATTTATCACTCTCATTAAATTCTTCATATTGAAATCTTATGGGGTACAAAAATTTGAGGTGTTTCAAGATTTCTATGTCACTCTTTTTAATTTTTGAAAATCAACTCTAAAAAATAATAAAATATTTAATGTTTGTACATTATTTTCAAAAATTAAAAAGAACGACTTAAAAAACTCGAAACACCTAAAATTTTTGTACTCCACAAGATTTCAATATGAAGAATTTAATGAGAGTGATAAATCAAAATTTAAAGATCATTTGATATATTTTTTTCAGCTAAAATTACGGAGAGACTTCGTGCTCACAGGAGCACGCTAGTTTTACTATATATATAAATTATGCAAACCTCCTGATAAGAAAAAGATACACATTAGACTAAATAGTCTATACTGTTATATAAATCATCTATGAATTGGAGGGTCCATTTTTTATAATGGTAATTTTTTATTATACCCATTTTATCCCTCAATTAGACGGATAATATTTATTTTTGGTTGATCGAACGTATGTGATCGCGTCCATTGATCCCTTCTTTCTCTTCATTTTTTTTCCTTTAAATACTATTATTTCCATAATATTATTTTTTTTATTTAGCAATCTTGTGCATATTTGGTAAGAAAATAATGGTGATAATATATGTTAGAATAATTTACTTTTCTTTTTCTTGCCATAAAAATCATGAATCATTAACTCATATTGTGCAAAAATCTCATCCAAAATTAAATATAGTCTTTATTATAGGTTTTCTTTATAATTTGTGAATTTATAATTTAATATTAGATAAATATGAATTTTTTTATCTTATAATGTTTTAATGTTTAAATAAAAGAGTCTGTTGCAACGCACGGGTATATAGCTAGTATATTCAAATTTCGAAGTATTGTCCTAATTCCGTGCATCATGAAAAGTTATCAACTAAATGCAGTAGGTTCCAAACGTCTCTATCAAAATTAAGGTAATTCCAGTTTAGTGATTGTTAACCAACTTTTTCTAAATGTATATCGTCCAAATTTTATCACACATGTATTGTCATTTTTTCTGAACCGATGGAATCAATTAATTTGCATTTGTTGTTCGGTTTTACTTTTCCAAAATGCTTGTGCACAACATTGTGGTCCTGAAAACTGATACCATGAATTTGGCAATATACAATACATTGATAAATGTCAGTTTCAAACTTTCAATAAAACCAAGAAATTTTTCATCGGTTTGAATCATTCAATCAAAGATTCAAAATTCAGTGTCAGAGTGTCGATGACAATAAAGATGATTTAACAAATTTCATATTTAAACAATAAATTACGTAAAATAAATGATGTTAGAATAAGACATCGAGATGGGGGGTGGACGGCGCGGTAAAGAACTCGTTTTACATTTTACATTTAATTTCAAGTGACCAATCAGTAAAGATTGAAAATAAAGGGCAGAAGAGTAGGACAACTAATTGCAATTTTATTTGGTGATTTTTTTGGGTGAAGACAAACTGGTCTGATTTGATATGATTGTACTCATTTTTTCTTCAATCGACATTTCTACTAGTTTCAGAACCAGATGTAGTGAAATTAGTCAAGATATAATGTTGTGCGTCTAAAATTCAATTACCACCTCTAATCACTCTTAGTCTATTGACATGCATGTGTTATTAGGGGCGGAAGCAATGTATGTCACGGGAGTTCGGCAAACTCTCTAATTTTAAAAATAGTATTTTTGGGCCAAAAATGTCACTAATATGACTCTTTCTAGATCTAATTTTTGATCACGTGGATTGTTTCATTACTTTCGTTGAGAAATATTTAATTAATACAGTGAATAATGAATGAATTATATAAATATTTTAAAATATAAAGTTTCATAGAGCAAAGCTTGTTTCATTGGCCTGATTATTCATTATTTTATTTTTTTTATTTTTAATACGTAGAAGGATATTACTTGATGATTTTTTATTAGTTAAAAATATATATTAAATTATTATTTTTTTATTTAATATCCGTTTAGTTAATAAATTTCAATCCGATAAATTATTACAATTTGATTACCGACCTCTCTAGCCAAAATCCTGCATTGCCCCCATATGTTATGCCATTTATGAGTATATATCAGTCACGTTTTTGTTAAGTGCATGCGTTATATATGTACTACAGTAATAGTCACAACGAATATTAATCTTTTTGAAAGATATATATTTCACTGAATGCAAATAATTTGACTTCTCTCTTTTATTAGAAAAAAAATGAAGGATATTGGGTACACTGTTTTTTTTTCCTCAGTTTTAATGAACTAAGTACTGCACATCTCACAATTTATCACATATGAAAGGAGAGGCAAAAAATAAAGGAAATTTTTTTATCACCAACTGCCTAATTCATCCATAATTTTAATTTAATAAAATGAAGCCCTCGGCCATCTAATTTTAAATGCTCAGAAAACACTTTCTGTTCACATTTCGAAGAACTTGTAATCTAGAGAATATTGACTTTTAAATTCATGCATTAGTTATTTTCATTTTCTTTGAATTTCTTGGAATAATTGGTAATATATGTATATCAGTTTGAACATTAAATCACGTATCTACATAACATGTTCCTTAAATTTATTATTTTCATCTGATGCAATCTTTTTTCTTACACAAGGAGGTTTGCATAGTTAATATGCTCATAGAGTACGGAGCTCTTCCGTGATCCTAACTTAAAAAATATATCAAATGATCTTTAAATTTTGATTTATTACTCTCATTAAATTTTTCATATTGAAATCTTATAGGGTACAATAATTTGTGGTGTTTCGAGTTTTCTAAGTCATTTTTTTAATTTTTAAAAATAATATATAAATATTAAATATTTTATTATTATTTTTAGAGTTGTTTTCAAAAATTAAAAAAAGTGACTTAGAAAACTCAAAACACTCCAAATTTTTGTACCATATAAGATTTTAATATGAAAAATTTAATGAGAGTGATAAATTAAAATTTAAAAATCATCTGATATATTTTTTGAGTTAGAATTATGAATGAACGCCGTGCTCTAGAAACATATTAGTTTTACTCTCTCTATATATATATTAACTATGCAAACCTCCTTGTGTAAGAAAAAAGATTGCATCAGATGAAAATAATAAATTTAAGGAACATGTTATGTAGATACGTGATTTGATATTGTTATTCGATACGAGGTTATCATGCACGGTATTTGAGTTATTATGCATTTTAAAGATTTAATTATGCTTTTCATTTTGTATAGTATTGTAACATCCCGACCGGGGTGTTACAGAGCCAGTATTTTCTGCATCCATCTAATAGTCCGCCAACTTACGTCTCATCAACAGAAAAGAAAAATAACAAAGAAATAAAACGGAGTCAGTTTAAAAGCTCAGGAACCGGTTATTTTACGATGCAACTTCTCTATAACAGATTTATAGTTCAAAATAATATAATGAATCAATTTAATCATAATAAATGTTCTATATGCAATTATAATACTGAAAATGAAAGTTTTAAGTAAAACCAACATTTTCATGCATTTGTACAGTTAAACTGAAGATCATGCATTATAATGTATTTCTTTTACATATGCAAGCTTTCTTATTTAAACTGAATTTATGTCTTTTCATGCAATAATTATCATATACAATATATCATAATTATTACGCATATTTTCATTATTATAATAAAAGACATAAAATTTATTATTTTCTAAATATAAAAATAAATTATTTTATAATACGTGCACATGAATTAAAGAAGGATTTAAATGAATTTGATTAATAGAAACAATCGGAAATCGAGCTACTCAAATAAAAAATGTTGGTGTCCTGACACAATTAACTAAGTCTAGTATACACATCAAATGTGTTCGGATTTTTTAACCCATATCTGTTGTGTCATAGGTTTATACCACTTAATAGTTTAGTTTCAGTTCAAATTGGATTAATTCAAATACATAGTCATTTAGATATATCAAGCAAAATATATTTGAACATATCAAGTCAGATTGACCCAGCGGTATGCCCAGCATACTTAGGTTAGAGCAGTAATATAACCCTCTTGCCCAACTGATACTGGGCTACAATAGGAGGACAAATTCAGTATGCGCATAGTGAACTGTTTTTTGAGGGTACCTCCACAAAGGAGTTTATTCTGTAGCGTTCACATGTCCAAATCATACAAAAAATTCAATTACGAAAACAGTTTAAATGAATATCAGACAAAATGATACATGCATATACATTTATTTTGTTTTGCATATGATGTAAGTTCAAAAGTATAACAATTGATTTGCAATATGCATAAATAATAATTAATAATTTTATTTTCATAATCCAAACAATTCAGACAATTCAGATCTCTAATCCATATTTCAAGTCATAGGTCAATCAATCCAAATAAACATATAAATATATATAAATTATAAAGAAGTTCGATTTTCTTATATGAAAATAATTTAAGATCCTTAACACGATTCACAACGATACTCGAATCCACAGCGGTCTCTGATTCTGAATCTAAATCGCAATGCCTATTCAAATTGTAAGAATATTCATTAAAAATGATTTCTTTTTACTTTTCTTTTATCTTCTATCTCTTCTTTTTGTTTCACTTTCCCGATTACTTCTCTGTTTTCATTTTCTGATTTTCTTTGATTATTTTCATTCTCTATTACTATTCGCCTATTTCAAGAGGGATGCTTTATATAGGATTACCATCAGTTCAGTCACATAATTGAATTGATTAAGTGTGTATAACCACTTGATCTCTTATATCATATTTTAATTTCTCTAGCTTGTCTTCCATTCTAACATTCAATTAACTTCACCACCATTTCATTTAATATGATTTATCTTGATATCAGATGAAAATCATACACTAAAACCCATTCATTTCAGCTTTCATGAATATGTGACACTAAACTTGTTTCATTTTATTAATTAACATGACTAACTTTTTTTTTATGCTCGATTAGAAATGACCCCCCCCCCCCCGGGTCAAAAACTAACAGTTAATTAAAATTTCTTCTCCCACGCTCTCTAATTCTTATTTGACCTCTTTTATTTCTTCTTTAATTCATATGTTTTAATGTTTATTCCCTCTTTATTTTTCTGATTATATCTTTTCTTCCATCGCAAACAGAAGGAGAAAAATAATATTTGGGTTAGCCCACCGCCTCTATGCATGAGACATTTGCTTAGTATTAACCATCTTAGAGCAGCCACGTGTCATAGGTGAGTTAATAACTTTTATTTTATTTTATTTGTTTTCTTCCACTTTGCATCTAAACCCACAAGTAATCTGAAATTAAAAAATAATCCCACGAATAATACCTTAATAAGTTTACTATGTTACAAGTACTTAGTTAATATCGCTAATATACATAGTAACTCATTTAGTGAGAATAATGATTATAAAAAATAAGTGATATAATAAAATCATTAAAATGCATAATAACTCATTTATATATTGTACATAATAATCCCGTATTGAATAACAATATCAAATAATGTCTATATATCAGCTCCCTAAATTTAAACATCGAAGTGTCCCAATTTCGTGCATTATGAAAAGTAATCAATTAAATGCTGTACGATAGGTACCATACGTCTCTACCAAAATTAATGTAAAGTTTAGTGATTGCATCGTCCAAATTTGATATATCACACTTGCGTCGGGAGAGACAAAGTAAAGCGGCCCGCATAGTATTGTCTAGATGTGGCAATAGGACGGATGGTATCAGGTTCAGATTTTTTTCAAACGGGTAGGCTCAGTTTGATTTTTTGAAAGAAATTGGATTGGATCGGGATCAGATAAATTTATATATTGTATTTTTTAGATCTTTGATAGATTTTGATTGGATTAAGATTTATTTGATCTCTCGGATCAATTCGGATTCGGATCAGATCACGTCAGATTAATTTGACTCTTTAAAAAATTAAGTCGGATTGGATTCAAATCTAAACGGGTCAGATGAGTTTTTCGATTCGGGTGGGTTCTACCACCATTGTCATTGTTCTGATACAAATCAATTAATTTGCTTTTGTCGTTTGGGTCTTACTTTCCAAATCAAATAATTGTGGTCCTAAAAACTGATACCATATATGAATTTGGCAATTATAAATGTTGGCTTTTAAGTTTTCATTAAAAGCAAGAAAATTTTTGTTTGAAACATTGGATGAAGAAATGGGGACAATTTGTTCAGGTACACACCTCAGGTGCATGCATATATAGTTGCATATAAACAGTTGAATATTTGGCATTTTTCTGGCATATACACACCTCAGGTGCTTGCATATATAGTTGCATATAAACAGTTGAATATTTGGCATTTTTCTGGTCTCAAGTTTCAAAATTTTATACTAGTGTACAAAGACGGCCAGACCAGTTGTATAATGCTCAACTGCTGTGTCGACACTACCCATAATTTATGCGACAATTTCAATGCGCAAGTGCAACGCGACAAGCATCAAGTAAAAATTTAGAAAAGAAAATAGTGTGTGATCATTTTTCATGATGAGGTCTTTGATGTTTGATGATTTCAAAGAAACATGTGTTTTACATGTCACCTTTAATTTACATTTACTAATTAATACGTATTAATTTCGTACGAGTTGTCCAACAATGCACATGTACTCTAACAGAAAACATGCATGTATGCACGGTATCTTTTTAAGTTCTAATTTCTTGAAATCAAATAAATTAAGTTTCATATTGGTTATTTTCTATATACAAATAACTAATAGTCCATCGAGTTTCTTGCAATTTAAGATCTTTCTAGCATGCCTATGGTGCCCTCTATATGCTTTATTAGACGCATGCGTGTTTGACGTGTGTTGGATTATGTAAAAACTGACCACTGACCATATAGTTTCTATTTTATGAGTTGTTAAATTAAAGTCCCGGTAGGCTAGGCCGGTTTGTCTTCGATTCTATCCTGTGTTTTCTTTGTTATTGGAGCAGGAAACAAAGGTGCAGAATTGGAAAGTGAAGACAATAAAAATCAAGCCCATATGGCCATGTATACAAGTCATCTATGGTTCTATACTATTCATCTTTGATGCACCTAACGTAGAGGTGCAAACGGATATCGAATTCGGATTGCATATCGAATGAATATGGATACAAATACATATATATTTCGTATATAAGTAAAAAATATTACATGTATCATAGAAAAAATAATTACATATTATTTTTTAATAGAATCATTAATTATAAAAAAATAAATATTAATTATCATTATATTAGTAGTTTAAATACACAAATTATATAAGATTAGTTAGTTTGTAATGTACGCAAAAAAATATCTAATTAAAAAAATATATCATGTGATTGTTTTGAATATATTGGATAAAATCAGAATCAGATCGAATATCTTCGAATAATATCGGATATCGATGGATACTAACTAAACGGTCGGATATAAATAGATAATAGCCAAATCATATTTTTATCCATTCATATTTTTCGGATATGAATATTGAATGGATTAGATAATTTTCATTATTTTCATATCGAATTGTGCATAAAATTAGATATTTTACTGACTGTTTGCACTCATTAAACCTAATGCCTAACAAGTCATAATCCTGTTGTACCATAACTCACAACATTAAAAAAAAAATTGTACTTGAAAGAATAATAACGTCTAGAAAATTACACCTTATTTTCTTTTAATAAAAAATTGGAGGTCAATGCCTCATAATTTCATTATATTTTGCAATTACATAGATCATGGGTGATCTTTGTTGTTACAATTCCTAAACTGAAAATCGAAAAAAAATAAGGATATAAATTCGGAGATGGAAATTCACAATCATAATACATAAAATGGTCAAACTTCTAAATTTTTTTAGTGAAGACACATAATTAGTATTATTTATCATTGATTTTGTTTGAAATTGTTCATCTATACTGTTTTAATGATAAATGTATAGTTTTACTCCCTCTTTATTTAAAATAGATGAGTGTAGTATGTCGAAGATAAAAATTTTAACTCTTAAAATTATTTAAAATTTCTATTTATCATTTATAAATTATTATATATTTAATTATATTTTTGTTGTTATATTTTTATTAAAAAAATATGTTATTTTCTAATACAAAATTTTGTATACATCTACTGCCTCAAAAAACATGAAGTACTTTAAATTTCGTATTTCTAATTATTTTATTTATAACTATTTTTTCTGGGCAAAATTTGAAGAACTACCCTAGTTATCTTGTTAAGGTAACCGTGTTTGATGTGTTGGATTAGGTAAAAATGACCATACTTTATTGCATATGACTTTTCTTTGTGTATAATTGAGTTGTTGAAAATTCAGAGTTTTTAATTTCTTTCACATTATATAGGGTTATCAATGATATCATTTTATCTATTTGGTATCATATTCAATAAGATAAATATGAATAAAAATTTATTTTGTTAACTTATTTGATATGGGTAAGTGTTAGATATTTTTTTCATTAAGTAAATGAGTAAGAATATAGATGAAGGTCTCGTACCTATTCGTCCTAAAGAGTAAATTATTTTAAGAAATAACTTATATTATTTCTAATCTAATTATCTTATATAATATTTTTCTATATTAGTTGCTTTGATTTTTGTGTGTTAATTACTATGAATTGTGAACTATAATTATTATCTTCTTCAGATTCTAGTGTCTCAAAAATTATAATATTTGAATAATATTTTGTAGAGTGCTTTTTAAAATGATAGAATGAGATAATGTAAGATTTTATTTTAGATAAAATATTATTTTTAGTTTTAATATTTTTATTTTCTAGTTAAAAAATTTGACAAGAGATGCTTGTATTTATTTTAATTTATTTATTTTGAAATGACTCAAATTATAATTGATTGTATAGTTATATTTTTTTTCATACTATTAAAATCGAGAGGTATTTGTATAGAAGGAATGAGTTCATATTTTTTTATAAATGATGATAAACTAACTAATATATTAATATTATTCGTTAGCATCCGTTACCATTTTATTACCCATTTATTTTAGCGGATAAAAATAGAATATAGATAAGTCTAATTTTAATAGGTATGAATAAGATATAAATAATAGTAATTTTAAATGAATATAAAAATAAAAATATCTCTATATGATCCGTACCGTATCAGTTGGCACTCCTAAATTTATCTTCCCATGCTTTCCATTGTATTTCTCTCTTATTTGGGCAGAAAACAAATGAATCCTTTTGATGTTATTCGGGGGCCTATATAGTATAACTATAGTAGTCCATGAGAAAACAATAAAGATCAATTGCATTTATGCACGCGCATCTTTGGTACACCTAACGAGTCATAATTAATCCCAAGATTTTAAAATTCTGTAATTGACCACGGCGCGCACATGTAATATAGGAATGTATATTTGATTTATATCTGCGGTTATATATTCTAAAAAATTTTGAAATATTTAAATCAATTATTTATTTTTAAAAGATTTTAATATAAAATAAAAAATATATCATACTATATTAATATAACTTTATATTTTTTTGTGAAATATATTATATGATTAATTTTAATATATTTGATATGATAAAAATTTAAAAAACAATATCACACACTATTAAATATGCATATAAATATTTTTATACATGTAATATCATACTGCATAAATATAAGCAGACCATCTATACGGACATATAACATGATTAATCGTGTTGTATACAAAATCTTAACCTTCAAGAATATATAATTGTAGTTAAAAGAATAACAACATCTAGAAGTTTGCACATGACTCGGTACAAGTTAAAAATAGGGATAATGAATTGGGACTTGGGAGACCCAAACGTTTGATTTATAATAAGTTGATCCTTATAAACATTTAATGTACACAAACATCTCTAATTATATAACTTATGATAATGACATTAACTATTAATTTACTTTGTAATACTCAGTTAAAAAATATGAATAAAAAATACTTTTGCATACCAATATTATAATATTCAAAATGTTTACAATCTACAATTTTTTTAATTTGTAGAAAGTTACTAGCCATTATAAAAATAATAAATACTGAATTAAATATTAATAAACATAAAATATTATTTTCATTTCATTTTTATTTTATTTATTACTTTATTTTATGTTTTGTAAGAAATATACAATTTCATTAATAATTAAACGCATCTAAGGAAAAGATCAGACGTGCAACTATTGCCGAGCAAACTTCTGATTTATTTATTGATGAGCACAAAGTATAATTAAATATTTTAACAATTTAATTACCGAAATCATTACTACTCAAGAATGTATAATTAAATAGTTTAAAAGAAAAAACTTCAAGGGCTTGTTAAGAACTACTGTCAAAAATATTTTTTTGATATAAAAATATGAGATTGGTAGTCTAAAGTTCTCAATTTTTAAATATTCATAAATTACCTCCAATCCGGATTTTGAACCATTACCTCTATCAAAAAATTTGACATGATATTAAATTAAGACTCGGGCCCAAACCTTTGACATCTCGCAATTAATTAATTAAATCTTCACGATCTGAATACGAACTCAACACCATAAATTCGTGTTGTCTAGTAGGAAAATTTTATTTTCTCTAGGTAGATATAACATGTAAAATCTCTATCTCTATCTTTATCTTCACTCCTTATTAAGCATATAAATATTTTGATTTTGTAACGGTTCAGATTTTTTTGTTGAATTTATAAAGCTAATATCAGTCATCAAATTAAGTTATTCGTCAAATAATGTTACTATCTCTATGGTCATTTGTGTTGAAGTTACATTTTTTTCTTAATTTTGATTGTTATAGAAAATGCTGTATATTTTAGGAGTATTGTTCTACTTTATTTTTTTTAGATTGTCATTAATTATGAATTTTAATTTTTCATAAATTCTGAATGTTAACTTTCCTCACAATTCGGTATTTATTTTACATTAATTATGTATTCATGATTGAAATCTACATTAATTACTAAGTTATTTTCATTTTTATTTTTATTTTTACATGAAGATATGAATTTTTATATTTTTATAAAAAATATTAGGATAAGATATTAGTATGTATATAAATATGTTTATATATACACGGATGGATACGCGCTATGATGTTATTACAAAGACATCGCACACGTGTTTATCAGTTTTTGTCATGCCAACTTGTAATTTTGTTTTTCAATGGTATTCCAGGTCTCTTTTTTTTTTATGTTTTTCAACTTGTAATATTTTATTACTTTTGAGTCTAAAATGAAAATGTTGTTGTTGTTCGCTTTCAGCACTAAATTGTACATATCCAAAATTTCATGTATAATCCCCAAAAAAAAAAGAGCTCGACCCATATTTTTCATTCAAAAAGATATTGAATTGTACGTATAAAAAAATTCTTGAAGAACTGATTAAAGAGTGTAAATTGAGAAATATTTGGTTTTATGCGAAATAATTCGGAAGAGTTTTAATCGTAGTCACGTGCTTCAATTTGGTCACAAAAAAATAAAATAAAAATAAAACACTTTATCTACCTTAATTAATTAATAGAATATCTGATGGGGCTTAGTTATGACTTATGAGCACGTTTAAAATGTGAAAAAAAAAATCTCTTTAGTGCCTGCAAAACATGATAGAATCATCCCGACCAATATTATTTTGTCCACTTCAGTCGTGATTTGTCTAATTTAATTTATAACCATGCCGGATAATATATAGTGTCATGATCAAAATAATAGTGATTTGAACTTGCTTTGAAGTACTAGTGCATCAAACCACAAAGTGTTTGTTTGGCACTCCATGAAATAGCAAAAAAATAAGAATAATATTGCTATTCCGACGAATTAAATTGTTAAACGAATTTAGATAAGTAAGTAGAAGAGTGCTAATTCGGCATACCAAGTTATATGTGATATACCGGATTAGCTCTCTTCGGAATAGCGATTATTATTTGATTAAGTTGTATTATATTATTATATTATGATCATGATTATGATTTATTATTATTATATTATTATATTATGATTATGATTTATTATTATATTATTTAATATTATTGTGATTATTATTATATTATTAAATTATGATTATGATTATTATTATTATTATATTACCATCATTGTTAGCATTATTATATTTTTATATTATAAATATAAATATGATAATTTTATTATTATATTATTATGATTATGAATATGATTTTATTATTATTATAATTATATTATGATTATGGTTATATTATTATAATTATAATTATGATTATTTATTATTATATTATTATATTTTAATTATGGTTATATTATTATTATATAATTATGACTATGATTATTACTACTTATTGTTATTATTATTTTATTATATTATATTATATTATATTATTATATTATGATTATAGTTATGATTATATTATTATTTTATTATTGTCATTATAATTATTTATTATTATTATTATGATTATAATTATATTTTCTATTATTATATTATGATTATGGTTATATTATTATATTATTATGATTACAAATATGATTATTATTATCATTATTATGATTATGATATTATTTGATTATGTTGTATTATTTTATTATATTATTAAAAATATGATTATTTATTATTATTATTATATTATTATGATTATGATTATAATTATAATTTTTATTATTATATTATGATTATGTTTATATTTTTATTATATTATTATGATTACAACTAAGAATATTATTATTTATTGTGATTATGGATTATGCTTATTATTCTTATTATTATTTTTTATTATTTTATTATTATTGTTACTATTATTATTATTATTTTACTATTATTTTTATTATCATCATTGTTAGTAACATAATTATTCATATTTTATCTATTGTGATTAATAACTGCCAAACGATATTTTCGCTCTTCCGAATAATCAAGAATATCACTCTTCCAAAAAGACACTATTCTATTACTCTTTCAAATTTATTCCTTGATTTGTCAAAGGAAGATAAACAGTTTAGTGCACAAAATAATAGTACATCTACTGAGCTAGACACCAACGAAAGAAAAAGAATGACATAAGACACTATTAGGATTTTCGATAGATAGTTATAATTCGGAAATTCGCTTGAAAATCATCTATTTTAATTCTTTTATAGCAAGATATATGATAATAGTTGTTTGTTTTTTAATATTATGATTGTAATTGTAATCTATGTAGTTAAATTAGACTCGGTGATCATTACTATTTTGGATTCAATTATTTTTTTTGTAATAATCTATTAATGGTTTAATGCTTAATTGTAATACTTTCATTATAATTATTAGATCCCATTAGTGCAGTTGAATTAGAGTAGTAATCTAATTGATAAGTTTATAAAATCAAATTGCACACATCTTCATCTTAAACATACATTTGATTTATTATTTTAATACTAGAATACAGTATTCAAGATATGACAAGAATCCATCCTAATGGCCATTGAATATGAATTTGTATTTGAATCCTTAAATTCTAATTGAATAGGCTTACATATATAGGTCTTGTAAACTTTTGGTAGATTTCCATTTGACTATATATGCTAGATCCTATCCGAATCTGTTTCATTGACAGCCCAAGAAACAACCCTTTTATTCTTGAAAAAAAGAAAGATATAATGTTTTCCTTTTCCTTCTTATTGTTTGATCAGGAAGTGACAAGGCTAAATTCGTTTGATTGGGGAGAAATATGTCGGTTTGCTCTGTGGATTACTGTTTAATTTTTCTAAACGGGCTTTGTGGGGGTGGGGTAAATGGGCTTTTTAGATTTTATATTGCACACATGTATGGCTTTTGCGATTCCAACTAAATTTCAAAAAAAATCAGTGGAATTTTGATCCTCGAACCCATCAGCACATGGTCAGGAATTCCAGACTCCCATCATCATTTCATAAAAGGGTAGAACCGCTGACCATCGTTTAATTTTAATGCTTTCAAATATTTTAAACTCCAAAATTAGTGTTATTATTTAAAAAGTGCGGGCAAGAAAAAAAAATCAAAATCATATGTCTGATTTGTAAAAGTAGCGGAACAGTGCATCACATACCTGTGCTGAC
Source organism: Schoenoplectus tabernaemontani (assembly GCA_037127355.1). Lineage (NCBI taxonomy): Eukaryota > Viridiplantae > Streptophyta > Magnoliopsida > Poales > Cyperaceae > Schoenoplectus > Schoenoplectus tabernaemontani. The sequence continues at coordinate 19,210,469 of CM073743.1, read as the reverse complement.
ACAGGACGAAGGTAGTGTTCTAAATCCGTGTGTACTGTATCGTATCGTGTTAAAGTACGTCATATTTTGTGTCGTGTTGTGTCATATTTTTTTATTTTTTCATATTATGTCGTGACCGTGTCTAAAAATGATAGAGGGGTGGCATGACACGGTTATGACACTACGCGAATAAGGCACAATGTGCCAACCATGTTGTGCTTAATCGTGCCGTGTGTCCCAGTCGTATCATTTGATTTCTTTTCAAATAAAAAATTATAACTCTTTTAGCCCAACTTGAATCATTAGATTAAAACCAATGAATAAGATTTATTTAAATAATACTTCTAAATTTTAAAATCTTCCGGTTTAATTAGTTCATCTATTTTAATTGAATGATAAGGATCATGAAACTTTAAGTATACATGATTAGTATACTTTGAATTTTGAAGACTTTGGATAAGTCGATTCCGCATAAAATTAGGCTATATTCATTGTATGATAGGATATACATGTGTGTCCTATATTGTGCTATGTCGTGTCTAAACCCTGTACCGTTGCGTACCGTGTCGACTTTTTAAAAAATCAGACACAATATAATTAAAGTATATATCCAAAATTGTACCATACCGTGTCGTTCCATCCTCAGACCGTATCATTCTGTGTCATACTCAACTACATTAGATACAAATTTAGAACTCTAGACGAAGGGAGGAGTTGACCAGAGTAAGAACCTGGCCCTCAAACTTTCCAAAACAGTTAGTTCAATGGTAAGCACATACATGCGCTGACCAGCACAAGGTATAATTAAATAATTTAACAACTTAATGATAAAATATAAGATCGGTGCTCTGCTCCTCCATTCTTCAATGGTGGTTCCATCCCGTGCACATATCTCTATCTTTACTGTTTATTAAGTATATAAGTGTTTTGTAATAGTTTATATTTTTTTGTTGAATTTTTAAACCTAATATTAGTCATTAGATTGAGTAATTTGTCAAATAATATTACTATTTTTATGATCATTTGTGTTGAAATTATATTTTTTTCTCTCAGCTTTAATTGTTACACGAAGTACAATTACTCTACTATGTGTTTCTTTTTTCCTTAGATTGTCCATCAATTATGAATTTCAACTTTATTTAAATTCTGAATGTCAATTTTTTCTCTAAATTTTATATTTATTTTACATTAGTTATGTTTTGTGATTGAAATTCATATCAATTACTAAATTATTTTTAATTTTATATCTTTTTTTTTACATAAAGATATAAAATTTTATATTTTTAAAAGATATCATCGTAGCAACGCACGATCAAGATACTAGTGTTCAATAGTAAACGCATATGGAGTATGAATTTTAGACCGACAATTCTAATAACATGACACGAGCAAATATGATGTGTCAATATGTATTTTTTTTAATGATATATAGAATGTGTCGAAGTATACTGTACCATACATACTTGTATGTATATGTTTAAATAATTGAAAATTAATTGCTAGTAACATTCAAAATTCGTAAAAAGTTTAAAACAAAACAGAAAAAAAAAAGAAATAACAAAATGTTCATAAGAAGTGAGAAATATGTTCAAAGAAGAAAGACTAATACCACGACGCTCCAAAAAACAGGATAATATTGTACGATACACATAAAAATATGACATGTACGAACTATCAACCACGTAAACTATATTTGTAGCTATGAATTTCCCTACGATTCTGAATGTGATTGAAGAGCCCTCCGATCATAATTCAGATCGTCCGATCCCAATCATGCGATGTTGAACAAATCAAATTGCAGACTATAAAAAAATCAAATCAATTCCAATCGTGTGATATCAATCAGACGATCCGAATTACGATCGGAGGGTCCTCCGATCGTGTTTAGCTCGTAGGCAATACGAATCCCGTATTTGTACCGTGCTGACATGGTGAGTGATGTTGGTGTGATTCGAAATTCGGACAATTTCTAATAAATTTAGAAACCAGATCTATGTGGGAGATGCTCTCATAGTTCTACTAGTACGCTAAGAGTCTAGCATCATGAGGTGTAAACTGATCGGATATCGATAGATAATGATTTTATTGTATTCGTATTTATTATAATTTTTTGGATACGGATTTGAATACAGATAATTCAGATGCTAATTGAATATTCGATGAATATTCAGATACAAATCGGATATCGAGCACATACAAATATGAATATGCATATATTTCAGATATTACATAAAAATATTATATATATTTTTAGAAAATAATTGCATGCTATTTTTATAGAATTATTAATTATAAAAAAATATTAATTATTGAAATTAAATACTAATTATTATATTAATAGTTCAAATATATCAATGAATTATTAAAAAAATTATACATTAACATAAATTGGATATAAAAAAATTAGATTCATAATGTACACTAAGAATCTAATTAAAAAATATATAATAAAAATATTTTAGATACTTATTCGAATAAAATCGGATAATATCATATTAGATTTCTTTGAATAACATAGGATATTGATGAATAATAACTAAATGGTTAAATATAGATAGATAATAGTCAAATCATATCTTTATTTGTAAAAAAATTCAAATACAAATATAGATATGGATATCTCTAAATATGAATACAAATTAGATAATTTTCATTATTTTTTAAATTGAATCACGAATAAAATCAAATATTATCTGATCCCCCTAATCATGTGAGCTTCCAACCTTTTTTTGCCCGCAATTACTTCAGCTCTTGCATTGAACCAAACGTTGACCCACAAATTAGACGGACTTGGGTAATACCATAGACCAGTTCTACCTTTCAATCCAGAATTCGGGAAGAACAAGTTTTGTGGCTTCGTGCATTCCATTCCTTTCCCGGTGATCGCTGATCAGACAACAAAACCCTACGAATAATAGACGCGGTGCACAGATAAATAAACACACCAAAACATTCCCAATCCAATTATAACAAACCCGCAGCCAGCAGCCTCCTCTTGTTTGCCTCGCCATCTCCAGTGTTCCCCACACCTCCCTCTCTCTCACCAACCTTTCCAGGGATCTTTCTTTGCTATCCTCCTTGGTGGTGTAAGCAGCCATTAATGGCATCGGAGGATGTGAAGAGCACTGGAGAAACAGCCGTGACGACGATAGTTGGCTTGGCTGAGGAGGCGAAGCTTGCTCGGGAAGGCGTCAAGGGGCCAAGCTACGCTGTTCTCAGTATTTGCAAATCCCTCGTCGCTGGTGGGGTCGCTGGCGGAGTGTAAGCGTCACTATATCGATCCGTCCTGTTTATTATTTGTGTTATCATTTATTTGTTTGATCATTCGATCTCTTGGTGCGATCGTTGATCAATACTGTTGTTCTTGTATTTTCTGCTTGTTTTGAATTTGATCAGCTCCTCGATTATACATTTGTTTGTCGTAGTACAAGATAGCCCTCCTTAACAGTCCGTAGTAAACCCTAACTCAAAAGAGACTGGAGGGACTTTAATTTGTTATTTGGTGCTTTCAGATACAGATGAGGATTTTTGTGTTATATTCATTTGAATAAAACGTGAAATATAAAGGGAAAAAAGTGTCAATTCGATTTCTCTTATCATTTATAATCAATTAATCCAATGTATCTTTTTCCTTTTGAGATTTATTTGGACTTTAGCCCAGAACATTTGAGATTTTTAATAGGAAATTTTGTTTGTGGCATCTGTATTGTTAATCTAGGCTGATTTCTTCTTGGTTAAACCTTCCTTCAATCCTGATCTTTTAGGATAAGAAAACCTGAAACATAGAAATTTTGCTTGTTTGTTGCCCTTTTAGTGGGTAGGTATTTCTCATTCCAATTCTAATTGGCTGGCACAAGATTTATAACTATACTTATCTACATCTTTTGTGCTTACCTTATCTTGCTATGCTATAGGTCGTGTTTCTGATTTAATAGGAGCAATGTTTCCTTTCAGTCATTGGCCTTGGATGAGTTTTCTATTATGGTAGATTTGGTAAATAACAAATTAGTGCTTTCATTGGAGGATTAGTTCATATGTGGAGAAAAAAGGCTGTTTCTATTAGGTGGCTTTATAATCTATTTTAATATATGATTATGTTGTCATGCGGCCAGTATTATATTGACACCACTTGAGCCCACATCACTAAAGTACTTCATGTTGTAATTCAATTCTGTTTTTGATACAATACATTAGTGTTTATTGTGATAGAGGCCCTTTCTTTGGGCCCAATCTGTGTAGTTTCAGTTTGACTTGAGTTCTAAACATTAAGGCTTAAAACCATAGCTGGAAGCAGACAACTAAAATTTTTGATTCTCATTTGTCGTGCTCTTGATACTTAAATAATTAAATTTATGGTGAAGTAGATTCTTCATTGAATTGTTCCATCCTAAAAGTCATAGTTCAAAGGGAAATACCATATTGCAACCTAAAAGTGGTAGTTCAAGGAGAAATAATTAAATTTATGGTGAAGTAGATTCTTCATTGAATTCTTCATTTAATTGTATTACTGATCACTCTAGGATTAAAGTTGGCCTTCCTTCGGAATAATTGAATGAATCTGAATGTGTGAAATTACCATGATTTGGTTAGAACTTGGAAGGCTTTCCCAAGTTCTGTTAAGCAAATTTCATATCATTTACAAAATAGTATCTTGATTACATGGCTAGAATCAGAAACAAGATTATTTTTTACTGGTTGACAAGCCTCATAAATCTGTATGTCCTCACTGGGACTTTAAGCCCTTGACCTACTGAAACTATCCTAACAGTTAACCACTTCATTGCGTTGCAGAAACAGTATCATTACACATTGTTTTATTTTGTTGACTAAGTTTTAAAATAATTTTGTTCAAAAGAATTAAACAAATGAAGTCAACAATGCACTTCTTTTTTTTAAATAAGCTTCATGATGCATATAGGGGAATCAACATGCTTGATGACAAGCTTCCAATAATATTATAAAGGGTGAACCACAAAATGGAACTCTACTCATCTTAATTTGCAGAAACCATGATTTTGGAATTTCAAGAGGTGGCAATTGGGTGCGGCGGGTCGGGTCAGGTCGGGTCATTTTGACCTTCTGGAAGAAATCGGGTTGAGTCGGATCGGGTCAAGGTCAGGCCGAGTCGGGTCAATTTATATGTTGAGTTTTTCAGATTTTAGATTGATTTTGATTGGATTGTAGGTCATTTGATCTCGGGTCGAGTTGGGTTTGGGTCGGGTCCGGTTGACTTTTTAAAAAAATCGGGTCGGGTCGGGTTTTGCCACCTCTAGGAATTTGCAAGATGCACCATCTTTTTAATTGGACTGTACATTAATCCATTGTTTATATCAATTTCTTCTCAGTAAACAAGTGATTAATTAGGATTTGTGCTTTTTATGACTCCATCAAATGTCTAAAGTAGTAAAACCCATCGGATTATTGAGCTGAGGGCATAATTAATATTTCCGTCCCAAGTTTTATTCCAGAATGTAGTGGTCATTGTAAGGCTGGTTACAGCCTTTTGTTGAAATGCTTTCCTAGTCATTGTAAGGCTAGTTTGATACAAATAGATGTTGTAATGGTGGATCTTACTGATCTTGTAACATCTTTCTATTGTGCAGTTCTCGTACTGCTGTTGCTCCACTTGAACGGATGAAGATATTGTTGCAGGTTTGGACTTCTTATATTTATATATCTTAGGTTAAGTAGCTGAATTATACTTTTATTTGCCTGATTTGTTAGTGCTAAATCAAATTAGAACTAGTGATGATACTTGGCAGAATCACAGCCTATTGTCGAAACTGATTTGATCATTAAATAGGCACCTTTATTAAACTACCAACTTATGCCTTGTACTGTAGTTGATCTGATGGATGGTTAATTGGTCATTTAATTCTGTTTTTCTTTATGAAGGTTCAAAACTCACATAACATAAAATACAATGGCACAATCCAAGGGCTAAAGTATATTTGGAGAACTGAGGGACTTCGTGGCCTTTTTAAAGGCAATGGTACAAATTGTGCAAGAATTGTCCCAAATTCAGCAGTCAAGTTCTTTAGCTATGAACAAGCATCAAGGTAAAACTAACTGCTTTCTATTGTTGTTTGTGTATTGCTATTGTATTTTGTAAGATGTTTTGGTAGTTTCTATCCAAATCAAATGTCTACCTTGCTTCCTGCTAAAAAGGGATAAATCAAAGATGGAAAAATAAATAACAGTTCAACTATAAGCTCCAAACAAACAGAATTCAAGCACAATAAATAATGAAAGCAGAAGATTTGGATCATGAATGAGGATGTTTTGCGGTTATTAGTACCATCTTGTCTCTTAATCCAATAAAGCTATTTATTAAACCAGTTATTGAGTGAGCAGAAGATGTTGTATATTATGTTAGTTTTGGTTACTGATTAGCATTCATTGTAACAGTGGCATTTTGTGGCTATATCAGCAGCATTCTGGAAATGGTATGAATTTTTTTTTCCACTTGTATTTCCTTGTTTAATACTACTGTATTGATTGGATTTAGCAACCGGCAGTTGATTTTTTTTTTTTTGCACTGCTGCTTTTGATTTTAAATTGAAGTTGATAAGAAATTTCTAACCATAAGCATGCACATTTTGCAGTATTTAAAAATTATTGCAGCTTCAATACTTTCAAGTAATAGTCTCTCTTTACCATTGTTGACATTTTGTAGAGAATGCTGAGCTTACACCAGTATTGCGCCTAGGAGCTGGTGCATGTGCCGGTATAATCGCAATGTCCGCTACCTATCCAATGGATATGGTTCGTGGAAGGATCACAGTTCAGGTCTGTCTAATTTTCTTTCTGCTCTTTTACACTTCTTTTTATTTTAAAATGTATGTATAACTCTGCTGAACTTTGGAATGCAGACGGAGAAATCTCCATACCAGTATAGAGGCATGTTTCATGCATTAGGAACAGTTTTCCGTGAGGAAGGCTTTAGAGCTCTCTACAAGGGCTGGCTTCCCTCTGTTATAGGAGTTGTAAGCCTCTCTCTCTCTCTCTCTCTCTCTCTCTCTCTCTGCTCTTGCTCTTCTCTCAGCAACAATTATAAATCTTATGATCGAGAATGACCAAAATGATCTTGTCATGTATGTAATTGCAAATACATCAATTTAAAAAACCATAAAACTGTTCTATTTTTTAATCATTATCTTTTTTTTGCCCCCTTCATGTGCATTGTATACAGTTTATTTTTTGTGTTAATTTGTAGTATATTCTAATTTGTCATGTTCTTGGTGCTCTAATATAGAGTAATTGTTGATGCACAGTAGTTTGATCTTCTGATAATGAAGAAGGAAAAAAGAGAGGAAGAAACATATTAGAACCTAGATCCTCTTTCGAAGCTGCTTCTTTAATATTTTCAAATTTTCCATGGTTGCAGATTCCTTATGTGGGCCTAAATTTTGCGGTCTACGAGTCACTGAAAGACCATATATTGAAGCAGAATATGTTTGGTCTGGCAAATGACTCAGAGCTGGGGGTGGCGACACGGTTGGGTTGTGGCGCGGTGGCAGGCACAATTGGACAGACAGTGGCGTACCCTCTTGATGTCATACGGCGGCGCATGCAGATGGTTGGCTGGAAGGATGCTGATGCCATCATCACTGCTGGTGGTCGCAACCGACAGGCTCTCGAGTACAATGGAATGGTGGATGCATTCCGTAAGACTGTCAGGAACGAGGGCTTCGGCGCTCTCTACAAGGGGCTCATCCCCAACTCAGTCAAGGTATGTACTGAAATGGTATTTAAAGTACAGATTAGTTAGATACAATTATGTACACTTAGGGCAGGATGCTTCCTCCAGTTGCCAATTAGTTACGGAAATTCTGTTCACCACAAGCCACTAAAGTTTCAGTTTCTTCCAATGATGTGGTCGCATGTTTCACCCAAAAACTAAACATAGGTTGTTGCCATCAATGGGTGCGTGTTTAACTATTCGTTGAATGATTTCAATTCTTGAACAATCTGGATTTATGTCAACAAATCTGTTATTTTTTTGGGGATTTACAACTTTTTTAAATAAATTTTGAGTTATATATCATTAGATTGTCTGGAGCCTATCCAGTTTAACATTGCGTTAGTTAGGTTGATTTTTGGGTTTGGAGGTTTCTTTCTTTTTTTTTTTCTTTTTTTCTTTCTTTTCTTTTTTTCTTTTTTGGACAAGCTTGGCAGTGGCTGCCAAGTAAGGATTCGAGGTTGCTGAATCTGAATTCCAATCAATTATGATATTGGATCATCCTTATACCTGCCAGTTACTGGATCCTTCCTTTCTCGTATTCCATATACAGATTCAGTAAGCTAAGGCGTATTTCAAGTTCACAAACAGATCCATTCATGGGATTCCTATGGTCCATATGAATCCCCTAAATGGATCTATTTGATTGGATGTAAATATATTATTTGTTGTGAGATGCCTGGTTAAGACAGTTTCCATTGGTCTTTTGACAGTTCCAATCTAATCTAACAAGAACAATTTGAGCACTTCTCCTTTTTTGAGATAACCAATTTGAGCACTTATTGTTCTTTTTCCTTTTTCAAGTTCCTTTACACACGTCCATTCCTGAATTTATCAAATTTGATCTATTATTTTGCTTCAGGTGGTGCCCTCAATTGCTATTGCTTTTGTATCATACGAGTATGTGAAGGATATTCTTGGAGTAGAGATGCGAATTTCAGACTGAAGCAATGCAAACTTACATCATAGATTGTTATTTTTTTTAGGCTATTGAGTGGTTTCCTTTTTATTATCTAAGTAGTGTCAGTTAGAGGATAAATTTAGAAAAACCTCTTAAAAGCATAAGGGTATCTGTGCCTATGTTGTCTGTATCTTAGTAATTTTCTACCAAATATTTTTCTTTCCATTTGTGCAAAAATAAGGCAGTGCTAGAGATAGAGAGAGGTCTCAGCGTGATCCTTAAATTGTGTGTTAAATGGTTTCAGTAACAATTCTAGCAGTCAGTGGGCAACTTACGTTTGGATTTGGTTTGTTCTTTTTTCTTTTTTTTTGCTATGCCGTGCACTTCAATTAATTTTCTCGAGCAAAAAGTTAATAATGCTACACTTGTTTGGCATCCTTTTTTCTCTCTTTTTACCTTTGGGCTCGATGTTTAAGTTATCGCCGTTAGGTCTGCCTTCTACCAGAAGGAAAAGAAAAAAGAAAGGGTTGGTTACAGCAACGAACATACACAAACAATAACTAAAAATGAGATCAAAAGCAAATTTAAAATGCTAGATAAAATACAAGTATACAACCCACTAGAACAATCATTAAAAAACTGTGTAACACACTAATGTTGAAAGACAAAGTACAGTATGATGGACACTTATTCTTTTTCTGTACAACAAAAGAAAACAACTATATACCCGTGGTATATCCTAAAGGAATGAAAGATGGAAAGCAACTCGGATGGCATTGGGAATTTAGCGGACTTCAGAATCTGAGGCATGGCCTGATCGCCGCCTTCCAGTCAGGCTGATAACGGAGTGTAGATCAGACTTGGTTCTCTGGTTTCTTCGCATTGTCCCTAATTGAGGTGGCAATTTGCCTTTTGGTTTCTCTCCTGGAAAAAAAGAATAAAATATGAGAAAACAAGATCAGTGGATTTGATTTTCTGCACGCGATGTACTGGTGCACCACCCAGTTCTTGTTTTTTGTCTTCATTTATTAGCGCTAATTGATTTGTTCTTTTACCAGTCGTTGTTATGACCATCGGTGTTTTAATTTCCCATTGACAGAAGTTGTTCCACAGCGCTGAACTTAAATGAGAGTAATGCCAAATAGACACAAACAATTTACATCTATTATCATATAACTAATTCACTATGCTTGTCAGTAAAATTAAAGAGAATGTACATACCAACTTGTTTGGTTTTCTTCCCATCCACCTTCTTCTTCACAACAGTTTTCTTATTTATCTCTGGAATAGTTGCTGGCACTGATCGCACTGAGAAGTTTGCAAGAGAGCATGTGTCTTCATGAAACAGTGGACCAAATCCATTCTCATCTCCATAGAAAGATGCGCCATCACTCTCTGATTCAGTGCTCTTCTCCTTATTACCATTATTCATTCTCTCTCTCTCTATGACTTTGTACATGTACATCTGGAATGGCACTTCCGTCACTTGTGTGTGACCTTCTTTACCTTGTGAAGCCAGGTTCCGTCTTAAAATGCTCATCTCTAGGTCACAATACTCAATTGGTGGTACCGGCGAGTCAGGTTGGCCGTGGTCAGGATTCAGGATCAAGAACCGTTTAACATACCGAAGAATACGGCAAATGGAGGAGAAGCTTGGCCTCTGTGCCGGGTCATGTTGCCAACATTTCTTTGTTAACAGAGTGAGGTATTTAGGGGATTGAAAAGGAAATAGAGGTCTCTCAGTGGCTTGAATATTTTTGCTTATTTTATCCCCATGCAAATGGTTATCTTCAAAAGGTACTTTACCAGTTAGTAGTTCAAAGCAAATCATAGAAAAGCTGTACACATCGGCCTTTTCGGTGCGTCTAATGTCAGCACTGGCATTTTCATGTGACAACACCTCTGGAGCATACCATATGCATGAGTTTGCATTTACTGCATGTCCTGAACCTGGTAACTCGAAACCCATAACTTTCACATGCAAGTAGCCATCAGGGGAAGTGCTTCTGGGCTTGACCAGTATGTTACCAGGACTCAGGTCACCATGATAAATCTTCTTTGAGTGCAAGTACTCCATTGCGCGAGCAATTTGGAGCATTATATCAACTGCCACTACAAGGGGGAAAGGTAGACGCCTATTTGGGCTACACACCTCCTTTATATAGCTCAATAAATCTTTCTTCATCAATTCTGCTAATATAAAGCACTCTTTCTTCTCCTCTTCATAAAAGGAATACAAGCAGTGTATCACATTTGGGTGGTTGATGGATGATAAAAGGGAAATTTCCTGAGTTAATGGGTCGAGCTCTCCAAAAACATGCTTAACCGCAAAGCTTGCACCATACCACTGAGCTTCTTTGATTTGGCTGTCGGCAGCCAGCCGCCTCCTTACTTGGTACTCGTTCAGTAAAACCGTGGCTTGATGGGTTTTTCCTTTTGGGCCAAGTAAGACATCAGCCAGACGAGCCTGCTGTTTCGTAATTGGTTTTGATTGGTTCTGTTTCTTTTCTTCTATGGCTTGAGAGAGAAGCCACATGTCCTCCTTCCATGCTGTTTGCATTCTCTTGGAGAGATCTTCGGTAGCCAAAAAGAGCTTGCCGAATCTGTGGTTGGTTGGTTTAACCAAGTTCAGTATAAATGAGATTAATTCGTAAGTCTACTTGTTTGGACATGTTTTACCAGTTTTTCTTGTTTGCTTTTGTGTAGAGTTGCAAAATCAAATCAAATTGGTGGTTAAATGAAGATGAATACATAGCTGAGGCTTACGTAGGGCATAACTGGAAGGAAACCAGTATCTAACGTAGTGACTGCAATACAAGGGCAGCATTATATACAAGCCTTTTCTAAATTAATAAATATATATATAACTGATAAAAAGCATTTTGCTGAACCTGTACTGGAAGATTTTCTTATCCAGCAATTCAGTGTCGTATTTCTTCCTTAACAACACTTTTTTTCTAGCAATCTCCTTTTCATCGCACCCAGAAAACTCTCCTGCATATTCAATCGCCTCGAGCACCACCGACAAGCACCAGAGCAAATTATGCAGGTGGATTTCCACACAATCCATGTTCCCGGCAAGTGCAACTGCCTTGGCCCACCAGTCCCTGCCAGGCTCCAAGCACAATCTTATATATGCGTCAGCTTCTTTAAATACACGGTTCAACTCCCTCAAGGGGTTTTCTAGGGTTTTCCACTTTGTATGTTTCTCTTCAAGGCGGAGGTGGGCCCTCACCTCAGTAGAAACCGAGTCAAATGCTAGGGATAGCATGTCTGTAAGAAGACGGCATTGACGATTGTTGATATGTATCTCATCTTTGAACAACATCAGGGTCTTGATGCCTCCTAGGGTTTCACCGATATGACGAAGCTGTTCCATCCTCAAAATGTGGAGTTTTGAGGATGGAGATTTAAATGTGGTCTCTCTTTTGGCCCTCCTTTGCTTTTATCTGTTGGCAGGTCTTAATAACACTGTTCTTCTTAAACAACTTATATTTCTGTGATGAAGAGAGTGAATAGCTTCTTTTATGATTGGTTCATGCGCTTGATGAATAAATAAGACTCAATTAGACAACATTCTCAAAATTTCTTATACAACAAAGTAACTTTAGGAAATCTGACCTTCATTGTTATCAGTAAAATCTTTTATTTGGAGGCAAGTTTTCAAATATTGACATTAAATAGTTGATGGAAGATAGTAAATTGCAATAAAATTGATTAGATTAATTTCAGTAACTGAATATAACATGAATATCAATTACAGGAAACAAACAACTTTGTAATAATTGATATCTCATACTCCACAAATTCCACTACATGCGGAAATACAAAGAACCAAACATCCATTGAATTGCTCAGTGCCATGCTGAAAGATTCAGAATTAAAGAAAAACACTTGAAAATTTAAAACAAAAACTCACAACTCCCCAACTACACTTGAAATTTAATGCAATCAGGACTACGAGTCATACCGTACAAAATCTGCTATTCTCCGATTATCCTTGCCAGAACCCAAAAAGACCAAATTATTTATCTTTTTTGTTTGAACACACACAAAAAATGTAGAAAAAGGAAAGTTCCAATGAATTGGTAACGGTACTTAATCCGAAAAAGTTGGAAGTTCTTAGAGAAGTTTGGAAAAAAGCCAGATGTCTATATTTAGTCAATAATGGAGTTTACAGGAAAGGAACAACTATCGTAAAGAGGGTTTGATAAAGAGACAACGCACCTGTCTGTCTGATTTACCTTTACAATGGTAACAACTCGTTTTCTCTCGCGCGTTTCTAAGTTACATTACCAACCAAGAAATGCAACTTCCCACAGATCAACATCACTTTGCTGTAGTGGCGGTTTTTCTCTCTTAACTTGGGCGTATTTTGGTCTAGTATTTTATTTTACCCACGGAGGCGTTTCTTTGGCATTACAATACTTGGGAAGTTGAAGAGTTGGCTGGTGGCAGTGGCACGCGTTATGTTGCAGTTCCGTTTAGCTCTTTGCTAAAACGGTTCAAGCCGGACAAACTGGAACCGGTCAAAATCCAGTTGAACCGGCCGGTTATAAGTTATAACAAAAGTACAAAATATGAACAACCTATTGGATGGCGGTTAGTACATTTTTTTAATTATCTTCAGGCTTGTTTTCAAATTAATTATTGGTGTTGACTATCCATTGATTATAGTAATTTTATTTGCTTCAAAATTTTATCCGTCAAAGCGCAATGAACGTCCGATAGATAATTTATTAGGAGGCCGATAATAATCCCCAAGCATTTATCCCCACAAATATCTTCAAACTTTGACTCCCACGAATTTAGTAGTTGAAACGTCAAAAGTCTTTCGCGATTTGACTATAATCGCAGAGACAAATAAAAATTTTGAATCTTCGCGAGTTGACCGTAACTGCAATCATTTGGCACAAAAAAATCGCTATTTTTTATGACCATAACATGCAATCTCAGCGACATCAATTAGATTCACTATTTTTTTCTGTTTCTAGGCAACTGGTCGATTAATTTATAATCAACCGTTAGTTTATATTAATTGACCATAAATGTTTGGATTATTTACAGCAACAATAAATTTGACACAAAAAATCAGCGCGCCATCAATTGATTTTCATTCTGACATTATTTATATCTTTAGTTGTCCCTATTTATATTTACTGTGCCAATTACTAAAATTTTAATAACTTAAAATATTATTATTTGATATCCATGTTATTTATATCTACGTTTTTGGTAATTGTTGTATCTATTGGCATCAACTATCAATTTTATTTATATCTATTAATTTTTGCTATATACATCAACCGATTTTGGTGGTTAAATTCCACCATTTATACAAATAAATAATCATAACAGTTGATATAAATAGCACAGTATAATAGATATAAGTAAATTTGATAGTTTTTACCAAGTGCTAACTCTCTCTAATTTTCTTAAAGAGACGCCATTTCAATTTCAATTTTTTTTTGAATTATAAATGTGCTATGCAGTTATAAAAATGGAAAGTCAGAAACACATAAAAAGTTAATTGAATGCTTAAAATGGAAATTTTTCGCTTGAGGACAACGAATGGGGATAAAAGGCTGGGGATGATAATAATATTCCAATTTATTAATAGTTGATTACCATATAATTATTCAAGTTAAAAAAATTATTATTCACAATAATAATAAAATTTATTCAATTTATTTTGTATAGTGTTTTATTATTCAATTTGAGTTATTATTCTAAATTGTTGTATTTAAATTTAAGAACATAGAATTATACAAAATAAAATGAATAAATTAAGTTGTTATTGTGAATAAAAACTCATTTATCTGTAATAATAATATGGTATTGATTTGGTGTCAACTATGAAATCTCTCAAACATTTTTTTTATATTTAATGTTCAACTTTTAGTTACGAACATTTAATAGAATACAGTTTATTTTTTTTCAGAAAAAATTGAATTCACTTTATTTTGTTGCTGCAAAAATATGAATATAAATGGATATTCAATGATATGGATCAACGGCTACTTTTTTTTACTAATATTTGATTTCATTGCCCGAATCAGAATATTTTATTACAACAATCGAGTTGACGAAATTATTGTAATCCGCAACTTTATAAAATAAAAAAAATCTTAATTTAGCGAAGGAAAGAAATAAAGTAATGTTATATTTTTTTTCTCTTTTCAAATTAAAATGATCCGATCTGATTTTTTCAAAAGATTAAACTAACCCAACTCAATTCGTCTAAACCCAAACATGCAGGGGCGTATGCAAAGGGTTACCAAGGGGGTCAATTGATCCCTGCATTTTAAAAAAAATAGTGTTTTTAGGCTAAGATTTTTTTTAATCTGATCACCTGAATTGTCTAATTATTTTTTATTAAGAAAGATATATAATATCATGGATAATAAAAGAATTATGCAAAAGTTTTAAAATATGAAGTCTTGTAGAGGAAAATTTTCTTTATCGCTATGATTATCTATTATTTTGACTTTTATTTTTTATTACTTTTAATATATAAAAGATATTATTTTAATAGTTTTATTTATTATTCAATTAATTAATAAATTTGAACCCGATAAGTTATTGAATCTGATTACTTTGATCGACCAAAATCTACATCCTCCCCTGCGAATATAACTTGACCCATCCGATTGTCACTCTAAAAAATATGTGGAAAATATAATCTTAGTTTAGTTAGTATTTATCTCTTCTTAGTTAATAAATGCTCATCAGGATTTTGTGGGACAGATACTGGGAGAACAATGGGCAGCACTCAGTTTGTAATACATTTCTTGTGAAAATGGTCCACAATTTTCATCTCAACCATTAAATAAAAATCACAGGCAACTTCATAGGAACGGGGTAGTTTTAACTAAAGGTTTGAAAAAACCCTCGGGCCAATTCGGTTTGGACTAATATGTGGTCGTAACCCGAACAGAGTCGAACCCGTGGCTAATTTGTCCCCTTCTAAATCCAGTCCAATGATAATTCGGTTCACCCCTCAATCTATTTTGATTCTCTCTAACCCGATTCGTTCTAACTTTTAGACTGGCCTCTGATCCATGCCATTTTAGACTGGCCTCTGGACCCCCCCAACCTGTTAACTGAGTTGCTTCTAAATTTGTTGTGGAATGAACTTAACTTCCATCCATTTTATAAAGAATATATTATGCTTAACCTTAATATAGTATGTGCCAGTGCATTTTTAGCTATCTTCACAATCAACATTCTTGTTAACCAAGGAAAAGTTGTTAACGGGTACCATTGGACACGTAATGGTATTATAATTTGAAGTTCATGGTCAATCTTTACATGTCACTGTGTTTTTTCTTTTATCAACACTATAATAAACCATGGTTTATTTTTCAATCACAAACAATCAGCATTTGGATCGTGCAAAGAATAATGTAAAAATAAAAGAATTAAAAATGGTAAATGAGGATTGTTTATTTGCGATAGTAACAAAAAGTTGAGAATAAAACAATTTAATCTCTCCCTCATGATAGCAGAATAATAATTATTCTCACTATTTTAAAATAACAAATTTATATTTAATAGCATCGTTGTTGTTCCTATTTTGAGAATAATAACTATTTCGTTGTTCTCGTGTCATCCAAACGTTTACAATTGCAAAAATATCTTGAGTGTGACTCAATCGTTCATCGAACCTAAAAAAATTCAAAATAAGAAGGGTAATTTGCAGCATGTTTTCAATATTTAGAAACTGATAAACAATTTTCTGAATGCTAATGGCCTGCCATTTTTTTTATATTTAGAGCCTCACAAGTTACAATATTGTTTATGTTCTTACTATTGTCAATCCTTTACATTGTTTATGTTCTTATCATATAATAATGAAACTTGTTTACATTATGACTAACGGTGAATAAGATTAGGATTTTTTTTTTTATTTTTGAATCGCTCTAATTCTAACCATGTAGTCTGTAATTATGGGCAAAACGTGGACCGTGATAACTCATAGTTCGGAAGAAATTTAAACCGGACCGCTCCGAACCAGCCTATCTTCAATACTAGAATTTTAACTTGAGTCCTAGATAGCAAGATAGTTAAAATATTGTCTACCTTCATAGAGGATGTGAATATGTTATCATGTGAACTGACAAAGGACTCACTCATTCACGATTCATTCGGGGTCAGCACAAATTTTGCTTGTTCGTTAGTGAACCGAGTCATTAACGATCCAGCTCGTTAAGTTGATGAACTAAGCTCGAACAAGATCTGTCTCAGCTCTCTAAAGTTGTTTGACTCGTTAAACTATTAATTTATATTATTTATATTACTTTATTATGATTTTTTTAGTATTTATATATTTTTTATGATATATATGAAATTATCATATAAAATATATATAAATATATATATTTCTATTTATTATTAATTTTTACATTAAATTTGAAATAAAGCTTTCTTTTAAATAAACTATTAACAAGACAGTCTCAACATTTTTTTTGTCGAAAGTAGTGAAGAACTTCAGAGAGGATGTGATCATGTGAACTGATAAAGGACTGAGTCACCATGTGGCATGTGCGCTCCTTAAATATCAATTAGTGTAATAGATCCTTTTCCAGTTAAAATCACTTAGCGACTGACTCACTACATATACTTATGCTATTTACACCAGCGAAATCCTATATTCTGTAGATATGAGAATCTCATCCATCTGTTTAAAGTCCAACGCTGATCTACATAAAATCCAACGTGGCATGTATTCTCTCTCTCATGTTCGTCTCCGCTCTCGTCGTCTTGAACGTGGCGTACGGTCGCATATGTATACGGTATCCGTATATCTAATAATATGAGATATTTTATATTAGGAATATTATTATCGTCCCCAGCCTTTTATCCTCATTCGTTGTCACCAAGCGAAAAATTTTCATTTTAAGCATTCAATTAATTTTTTATATGTTTCCGACTTTCCATTTTTATAACTGCATAGCACATTAATAATTCAAAAAAAAATTAAAATTGAAATGACGTCTCTTTAAGAAAATTAGAGAGAGTTAGCACTTGGTAAAAACTATCAAATTTACTTATATCTATTATACCGTGCTATTTATATCAAGTGTTGTGATTATTTATTTGTATAAATGGGAGAATTTAACCACCAAAGCCGGTTGATGTATATAGCAAAAATTAATAGATATAAATAAAATTGATAGTTGATGCCAATAGAGACAACAATTATCAAAAACGTAGATATAAATAACATGGATATCAAATAATAATATTTTAAGTTATTAGAATTTTAGTAAGCTTTTGATAAATATAAATAGGGACAACTAAAGATATAAATAATGTCAGAATGAAAATCAATTGATGGCGCGCTGATTTTTTGTGTCAAATTTATTGTTGATGTAAATAATCCAAACATTTATGGTCAATTAATATAAACTAACGGTTGATTATAAATTAATCGACAAGTTGCCTAGAAACAGAAAAAAATAGTGAATCTAATTGATGTCGCCGAGATTGCATGTTATGGTCACAAAAAATAGCGATTTTTTTTGTGCCAAATCATTGCAATTACGGTCAACTCGCGAAGATTCAAAAATTTTATTTGTCTCTTGCGATTATGGTCAAATCGCGAAAGACTTTTGGAGTTTCAACTACTAAATTCGCGGGAGTCAAAGTTTGGGGATATTTGTGGGGATAAATGGTTGGGGATTATTATCAGCCTCCTTTATATTATATTAAAAAAATTTAAAATAAATTATCGTTTTAAACATTTTAAGAACTATATATATATTTAATATGTATATTAAACTGTATTTGCATCCGTATGTCTGTTGTGTAGTGTCCAACCACATATACATAGAAATTCGCGTTTTGAAAGCTCGACTCAAATTACATATCTATTTTTACTCAACGAAATAGCAAGCCAAAACAGAGCCGCTTCTGGCCCAGCCAATCTGTTTGTCTGGTAACAAAAAGTTATGACTATTTTAATTGGTAGTGTGCATTATTAAACTTATTAGTGCAAGTCTCTTGTTTCTGCATCCTTTTGATTCTTTTCTTAACTTTCTTCCATTAAAGATTATTTTTCATAAGATGTCAATTTATCTTGCAAACAAAAAGGACACTCAGCTGGCTTTTCTATTTCTTTGTAATTTTTATTCTGTTACGATTTTTTAACGTATGCTTACTTAGAACTGATAACGTAACTAATTAGTGGGAATGTATCAACAAAAAAACAATACTTCTATAATGATTGCATCAAATTGATTGTAAATGATTTGATTAAATAAAAAATTCCCAGTACGACAGTGCTACGTACACAGTTTTCTAATTATTTGAAAATTTTACAAAAAAAAAAAAAAAAGAAAAGAAAACATGCTTCTAAAACAAATTTGCTCAATTCTTGTAGAAAAATTTGATTGCACAAGCCAATCTATTTAATGTCTTACTTATGTTTTGAAAAAATAATATCGTAGAATATTCATAACGAAGTGTTAATTGAACAATTTTATAACAGATATAATTAGAAGTAATAATATTAATTTATACGAAATTATCTAATTTCATGCAAAACATAAATAAGATGCACATTAAACTGCTGTTTAAACAAGTTTTTTGACATTTTCAAATTTTTTGGCTACATAACCGCACCTAATTTCGTGAAAATTAATATAATTACTCCATTAGGCTTTTTTTCTAAGTTGGTTCAATTAACACTTTGATATGAATATTCTACGATACTAATTGTTCCCAAAACATAAGTAAGATGCATTAGAAACTGATATTTAAAAATGTTGTTCGAGTTTTTCAACCTTTTTGGCCTCATCACTACACATTATTTCGTGAAAATTAATACAATTACTCCTAATTATGTCTATTAAAAGATTCTCATATTAACACTTCGATATGAATATTTTGCTCAAAACGTAAGTAGGATTCTTTAAAATCATTTGTTTAAACTAGTTGTTTGAGTTTTTCAAAAATTGTTTGCATAAGCGCATAAAATTTCAGATAAATTAATATAATTACTCATAATTATACCTATTATAATATTGTCCAATTAAAACATCAAGATGAAAATTCTATGATGCTAATTTTGCACAAAACATAAATAAGATGCATTAAAAACTGCTATTAAAAACTGCTATTTATAACGCTAATTTCATGCAAAACATAAATAAGATGCACATTAAACTGCTGTTTAAACAAGTTTTTTGACATTTTCAAATTTTTTGGCTACATAACCGCACCTAATTTCGTGAAAATTAATATAATTACTCCATTAGGCTTTTTTTCTAAGTTGGTTCAATTAACACTTTGATATGAATATTCTACGATACTAATTGTTCCCAAAACATAAGTAAGATGCATTAGGAACTGATATTTAAAAATGTTGTTCGAGTTTTTCAACCTTTTTGGCCTCATCACTACACATTATTTCGTGAAAATTAATATCATTACTCCTCATTATGCCTATTAAAATATTATCCAATTAAAACTAAGATGTTAATATTTTACGGCACTAATTTTGCTCAAAACATAGGAAGGAAACTTTAAAAACAGCTGTTTAAACTAGTTATTTGAGTTTTTTTAATTTTTGGCCGCATAACTACATATAATTTCATATATATTAATATAATTACTCCTGATTACGCATATTATATGATTTTCTAATAAAAACTTCTATATGAATATTCTATGACTCTAATTTTGCGCAAAACATAAGTAAGATGCATTAAAAGCTGTTGCTATTTAAACAAGTTGGTGGAGTTTTTCCAAATTTTTGGTCGCATAACAACATATAATTTCGTGAAAATTAATATAATTACTGCTAATTACGCATATTATAATATTGTCCAATTAAAACTTCAATATGAATATTCTACGACGCTCATTTTGCGCAAAACAAAAGTATCATGCAAATTAAAGCTAGCTTTGTTTAAAAAAGTTGTTTGACATTTTCAAGCGTATCTACATATAATTTCGTGCAAATTAAAATAATTACTCCTAATTAGTCATTTTCTACGTTGGTTCAATTAACACTTCGATATGAATATTCTACGACACTAGTTGTTCCCAAAACATAAGTAAGATGCATTAAAAGCGATATTTAAAAATGTTGTTCGAGTTTTTCAACCTTTTTGGCCTCATCACTACACATTATTTCGTGAAAATTAATATAATTACTCCTAATTATGTCTATTAAAAGATTCTCATATTAACACTTCGATATGAATATTTTGCAACACTAATTTTGCTCAAAACGTAAGTAGGATTATTTAAAATCTTTGTTTAAACTAGTTATTTGAGTTTTTCAAAAATTTATTTTGCATAACTGCATATAATTTCAGATAAATTAATATAATTACTCATAATTATACCTATTATAATATTGTCAAATTAAAACATCAAGATGAAAATTCTATGATGCTAATTTTGCACAAAACATAAGTAAGATGCATTAAAAACTGCTATTTAAACAAGTTGGTGGAGTTTTTATAAATTTTTGGTCGCATAACTTGCATATAATTTCGTGAAAATTAATATAAATACTTCTAATTACACATATTATAAGATTGTCCAATTAAAACTTCAATATGAACATACTATGACTCTAATTTTACACAAAACATAAGTATGATGCACATTAAACTATTGTTTAAACAAGTTGTTAGACATTTTCAAAATTTTTGATTGTGTAACTACACATAATTTCGTGCAAATTAATATAATTAATTCTAATTAGGTCTACTATAAGATGGTTCAATTAACAATTCTATATGAATATTCTACGACACTAATTTTATGTAAAAACATAAGTTATATGCATTAGAAATGCTACTTAATAAACTTGTTTGAGTTTTTCAACATTTTTGGCCTCATAACATCATATTATTTCGAGAAAATTAATACAATTACTCCTAATTATGTTTGTTAAAATATTCTCCAATTAACACTTCGATATGAATATTTTACGACACTAATTTTGCACAAAACATAAGTAGGATTCTTTAAAAACAACTGTTTAAACTAGTCGTTTGAGTTTTTTAAAAATTTTGCCGCATAGCTACATATAATTTGACGTAAATTAATATAATTACTCCTAATTATGCCTATTATAATATTTTCTAAATAAAACTTCAAGGTGAAAATTCTATGATGCTAATTTTACTCAAAAACATAAGTAAGATACATTAGAAACTGTTGTTTAAATAAGTTTAAGATTTTCAACAATTTTTGCTTGATAACTGTATATAATTTCATAAAAATTAATAGAATTATTTCTAATTATGCTTATTAGAAGATTATTCAATTAATAATTCAATATGAACATTCTACGATATAAAATTTGTACAAAATATAAGTATGATGCATTAACAACACTTGTTTAAATAAGTTATTTGAGTTGTTTAAAATTTTTAGCCGCATTACTACACAAAATTTCTTACAAATTAATATAATTTCTCTTAAATATGCCTATTATAAGTTTGTCTAATTAAAACTTTGATATGAATATTTATGATACTAATTTTGCACAAAATATAAGTAAGATGCATTAAAAATAGCTGTTTAAATCAGTTATTTAAGTTTTACAAAATTATTTGACGCATAAACTATACATAATTTTATGAAAAATTAATATAATTTCTTCTCATTATGTCTATTATAAGATTGTCTAATTAACACTTCGATATGAATATTCTACGACACTAATTTTTCATAAAACATAAGTAAGATGCATTAAAAACTGTTGTTTAAACAAAATGTTTGATTTTTTATTAATTTTTTGGCCGCATAACTAACTTAATTTCTTATAAATTAATATAATTACTCTTAATTAGACCTATTATATGATGATTTAATTAATAAATATGAATATTTTATGATACTAATTTTTCTCAAAATATAAATAAGATGCTTTAGAAACTGGTTTTTAAAAAAATATTTGAGTTTTTCAATATTATTGGCCTCGTAACTACACATTATTTTATGAAAATTAATATAATTCTCCTAATTATGTCAATTATAAGATTATTCAATTAACACTTCAATATGAATATTCTGCGATAATATTTTTTTCCCAAAATATAACTAATATGCTTTAGAAACTACTATTTAAAAAAGTTATTTGAGTTTTTCAATATTTTTGGCCGCATAACTACACATAATTTCGTGAATATTAATATAATTACTTTTAATTATGTTTATTAAATGATTATCCAATTAACACTTCGATATGAACATTCTATGACACTAATTTTACATAAAACATAAGTAAGATCCTTTAAAAATAATTGTTTAAACAAGTTGTTTGAGTTTTTAAATTTTTTTGGCCGCATAACTACAAATATATTCATATTGAAGTTTTAATTGGACAATCTTATTATAGGCATAATCAGGAGTAATTATATTAATTTTCATGAAATTATATGGAGTTATGCGGCCAAATATTTTGAAAAACTCAAACAACAAGTTTAAACAGTTGTTTTTAAAGAATCCTACTCATGTTTTGTGCAAAATTAGTGTCGTAAGATGTTCATATCGAAGTGTTAATTGGAGAATTTTTTAATAGGCATAATTAGGAGTAATTATATTAATTTTCACGAAATAATGTGCAGTTATGAGACAAAAAATGTTGAAAAACTCAAGCAACTTTTTTAAATAGGAGTGCGATTTCTAATGCATATAACTTATGTTTTGAGAAAATTAGTGTCGTAGAATATTCATGTCGAAGTGTTAATTGACCATCTTATAATAAACCTAATTAGAAGTAAATTATATTAATTTTTATGAAATTATGTGTAGTTATGCAACTAAAAATTTTGAAAATGTCAAATAACTTATTCAGACAACAATTTTTAATGTATCTTACTTATGTTTTATGCAAAATTAACGTCATAGAATATTCATATTGAAGTTTTAATTAGACAATCTTATAATAGACATAATGAGGAAGAATAATATTAAATTTCATTAAATTATGTGTAGTTATGCGGCCAAGGATTTTGAAAAGTCAAGCAGTAGTTTATAATGCATCTTACTCGATGTTTTGTGCAAAATTAGCGTCATAGAATCTTCATATCGAAGTTTTAATTGGAAAATCATATAATATGCGTATTTAGGAGTAATTATATTAATTTTGACGAAATAATGTGTAACGATGAAGCCAAAAATGTTGAAAAACTCGAACAAAATTTTTAAATAGCGAGTTTCTAATGCATCTTACTTGTGTTTTGTGCAAAATTAGCATCATAGAATTTTCATCTTGAAGTTTTATTTGGAAAATATTATAATAGGCATAATTAGGAGTAATTATATTAATTTACATCAAATTATATGCAGCTATGCGGGCAAAATTTTTAAAAAACTCAAACGACTAGTTTAAACAGTTATTTTTAAAGAATCCTACTTATGTTTTGTGCAAAATTAGTGCCGTAAAATGTTCATATCGAAGTGTTGATTGGAGAATATTTTAACAAACATAATTAGGAGTAATTGTATTAATTTTCTCGAAATAATATGATGTTATGAGGCCAAAAATGTTGAAAAACTCAAACAAGTTTATTAAGTAGCGTTTCTAATGCATATAACTTATGTTTTGGGAAAATTAGTGTCGTAGAATATTCATATAGAATTGTTAATTGAACCATCTTATAGTAGACCTAATTAGAATTAATTATATTAATTTGCACGAAATTATGTGTAGTTACAGTCAAAAATTTTGAAAATGTCTAACAACTTGTTTAAACAAGCGGTTTAATGTGCATCATACTTATGTTTTGTGTAAAATTAGAGTCATAATATGTTCATATTGAAGTTTTAATCGGACAATCTTATAATATGCGTAATTAGAAGTATTTATATTAATTTTCACGAAATTATATGCAGTTATGCGACCAAAAATTTGTAAAAACTCCACCAACTTGTTTAAATAGCAGTTTTTAATGCATCTTACTTATGTTTTGTGCAAAATTAGCATCATAGAATTTTCATCTTGATGTTTTAATTGGACAATATTATAATAGGTATAATTATGAGTAATTATATTAATTTATCTGAAATTATATGCGTTATGCGGTAGAATTTTTGAAAAACTGAAACAACTAGTTTAAACATTTGATTTTAAAGAATCCTACTTATGTTTTGAGCAAAATTAGTGTTGCAAAATATTCATATCGAAGTGTTAATATGAGAATCTTTTAATAGACATAATTAGGAGTAATTGTATTAATTTTCACGAAATAATGTGTAGTGATGAGGCCAAAAAGGTTGAAAAACTCGAACAACATTTTTAAATATCAGTTTCTAATGCATCTTACTTATGTTTTGGGAACAACTAGTGTCGTAGAATATTCATATCGAAGTGTTAATTGAACCAACGTTGAAAATGACTAATTAGGAGTAATTATTTTAATTTGCACGAAATTATATGTAGATACGCTTGAAAATGTCAAACAACTTGTTTAAACAAGCAGTTTAATGTGCATGATACTTTTGTTTTGCGCAAAATGAGCGTCGTAGAATATTCATATTGAAGTTTTAATTGGACAATATTATAATATGCGTAATTAGCTGTAATTATATTAATTTTTACGAAATTATATGTAGTTATGCGACCAAAAATTTGGAAAAACTCCACCAACTTGTTTAAATAGCAGTTTCAATGCATCTTACTTATGTTTTGCGCAAAATTAGCATCATAGGATTTTTCATCTTGATGTTTTAATTGGACAATATTATAATAGGTATAATTATGAGTAATTATATTAATTTATCTGAAATTTTATGCAGTTATGCAGCCGGAATTTTGAAAAACTGAAACAACTAGTTTAAACAGCTGATTTTAAAGAATCCTACTTACGTTTTGAGCAAAATTAGTGTTGCAAAATATTCATATCGAAGTGTTAATATGAGAATCTTTTAATAGACATAATTAGGAGTAATTGTATTAATTTTCACGAAATAATGTGTAGTGATGAGGCCAAAAAGGTTGAAAAACTCGAACAACATTTTTAAATATCAGTTTCTAATGCATCTTACTTATGTTTTGGGAACAACTAGTGTCGTAGAATATTCATATCGAAGTGTTAATTGAACCAACGTTCAAAATGACTAATTAGGAGTAATTATTTTAATTTGCACGAAATTAGGTGCGGTTATGTAGCCAAAAAATTTGAAAATGTCAAAAAACTTGTTTAAACAGCAGTTTAATGTGCATCTTATTTATGTTTTGCATGAAATTAGCGTTATAAATATATTCATATTGAAGTTTTAATTGGACAATCTTATTATAGGCATAATCAGGAGTAATTATATTAATTTTCATGAAATTATAAGGAGTTATGCGGCCAAATATTTTGAAAAACTCAAACAACAAGTTTAAACAGCTGTTTTTAAAGAATCCTACTCATGTTTTGTGCAAAATTAGTGTCGTAAGATGTTCATATCGAAGTGTTAATTGGAGAATTTTTTGATAGGCATAATTAGGAGTAATTATATTAATTTTCACGAAATAATGTGCAGTTATGAGACAAAAAATGTTGAAGAACTCAAGCAACTTTTTTAAATAGGAGTGCAGTTTCTAATGCATATAACTTATGTTTTGGGAAAATTAGTGTCGTAGAATATTCATGTCGAAGTGTTAATTGACCATCTTATAATAGACCTAATTAGAAGAAATTTATATTAATGTTTACGAAATTATGTGTAGTTACGCAACCAAAAATTTTGAAAATGTCAAACAACTTGTTCAAACAACAGTTTTTAATGTATCTTACTTATGTTTTGCGCAAAATTAACGTCATAGAATATCCATATTGAAGTTTTAATTGGGAAATCTTATAATAGGCATAATGAGGAAGAATAACATTAATTTTCACGAAATTACATGTAGTTATGCGGCCAAGGATTTTGAAAAAGTCAAACAGCCGTTTATAATGCATCTTACTGATGTTTTGTGCAAAATTAGCGTCATAGAATCTTCATATCGAAGTTTTAATTGGAAAATCATATAATATGCGTATTTAGGAGTAATTATATTAATTTTGACGAAATAATGTGTAACGATGAAGCCAAAAATGTTGAAAAACTCGAACAAAATTTTTAAATAGCAGTTTCTAATGCATCTTACTTGTGTTTTGTGCAAAATTAGCATCATAGAATTTTCATCTTGAAGTTTTATTTGGAAAATATTATAATAGGCATAATTAGGAGTAATTATATTAATTTACATCAAATTATATGCAGCTATGCGGGCAAAATTTTTAAAAAACTCAAACGACTAGTTTAAACAGTTGTTTTTAAAGAATCCTACTTATGTTTTGTGCAAAATTAGTGCCGTAAAATGTTCATATCGAAGTGTTGATTGGAGAATATTTTAACAAACATAATTAGGAGTAATTGTATTAATTTTCTCGAAATAATATGATGTTATGAGGCCAAAAATGTTGAAAAACTCAAACAAGTTTATTAAGTAGCAGTTTCTAATGCATATAACTTATGTTTTGGGAAAATTAGTGTCGTAGAATATTCATATAGAATTGTTAATTGAACCATCTTATAGTAGACCTAATTAGAATTAATTATATTAATTTGCACGAAATTATGTGTAGTTACACAGTCAAAAATTTTGAAAATGTCTAACAACTTGTTTAAACAGCGGTTTAATGTGCATCATACTTATGTTTTGTGTAAAATTAGAGTCATAGTATGTTCATATTGAAGTTTTAATCGGACAATCTTATAATATACGTAATTAGAAGTATTTATATTAATTTTCACGAAATTATATGCAGTTATGCGACCAAAAATTTGTAAAAACTCCACCAACTTGTTTAAATAGCAGTTTTTAATGCATCTTACTTATGTTTTGTGCAAAATTAGCATCATAGAATTTTCATCTTGATGTTTTAATTGGACAATATTATAATAGGTATAATTACGAGTAATTATATTAATTTATCTGAAATTATATGCAGTTATGCAGCCGGAATTTTTGAAAAACTGAAACAACTAGTTTAAACAGCTGATTTTAAAGAATCCTACTTACGTTTTGAGCAAAATTAGTGTTGCAAAATATTCATATCGAAGTGTTAATATGAGAATCTTTTAATAGACATAATTAGGAGTAATTGTATTAATTTTCACGAAATAATGTGTAGTGATGAGGCCAAAAAGGTTGAAAAACTCGAACAACATTTTTAAATATCAGTTTCTAATGAATCTTACTTATGTTTTGGGAACAACTAGTGTCGTAGAATATTCATATCGAAGTGTTAATTGAACCAACGTTGAAAATGACTAATTAGGAGTAATTATTTTAATTTGCACGAAATTATATGTAGATACGCTTGAAAATGTCAAACAACTTGTTTAAACAGCAGTTTAATGTGCATGATACTTTTGTTTTGCGCAAAATGAGCGTCGTAGAATATTCATATTGAAGTTTTAATTGGACAATATTATAATATGCGTAATTAGCTGTAATTATATTAATTTTCACGAAATTATATGTAGTTATGCGACCAAAAATTTGGAAAAACTCCACCAACTTGTTTAAATAGCAGTTTCAATGCATCTTACTTATGTTTTGCGAAAAATTAGCATCATAGGATTTTTCATCTTGATGTTTTAATTGGACAATATTATAATAGGTATAATTATGAGTAATTATATTAATTTATCTGAAATTTTATGCAGTTATGCAGCCGAATTTTGAAAAACTGAAACAACTAGTTTAAACAGCTGATTTTAAAGAATCCTACTTACGTTTTGAGCAAAATTAGTGTTGCAAAATATTCATATCGAAGTGTTAATATGAGAATCTTTTAATAGACATAATTAGGAGTAATTGTATTAATTTTCACGAAATAATGTGTAGTGATGAGGCCAAAAAGGTTGAAAAACTCGAACAACATTTTTAAATATCAGTTTCTAATACATCTTACTTATGTTTTGGGAACAATTAGTATCGTAGAATATTCATATCAAAGTGTTAATTGAACCAACTTAGAAAAAAAGCCTAATGGAGTAATTATATTAATTTTCACGAAATTAGGTGCGGTTATGTAGCCAAAAAATTTGAAAATGTCAAAAAACTTGTTTAAACAGCAGTTTAATGTGCATCTTATTTATGTTTTGCATGAAATTAGCGTTATAAATATATTCATATTGAAGTTTTAATTGGACAATCTTATTATAGGCATAATCAGGAGTAATTATATTAATTTTCATGAAATTATATGGAGTTATGCGGCCAAATATTTTGAAAAACTCAAACAACAAGTTTAAACAGCTGTTTTTAAAGAATCCTACTCATGTTTTGTGCAAAATTAGTGTCGTAAGATGTTCATATCGAAGTGTTAATTGGAGAATTTTTTAATAGGCATAATTAGGAGTAATTATATTAATTTTCACGAAATAATGTGCAGTTATGAGACAAAAAATATTGAAAAACTCAAGCAACTTTTTTAAATAGGAGTGCAGTTTCTAATGCATATAACTTATGTTTTGGGAAAATTAGTGTCGTAGAATATTCATGTCGAAGTGTTAATTGACCATCTTATAATAGACCTAATTAGAAGAAATTTATATTAATGTTTACGAAATTATGTGTAGTTACGCAACCAAAAATTTTGAAAATGTCAAACAACTTGTTCAAACAACAGTTTTTAATGTATCTTACTTATGTTTTGCGCAAAATTAACGTCATAGAATATCCATATTGAAGTTTTAATTGGGAAATCTTATAATAGGCATAATGAGGAAGAATAACATTAATTTTCACGAAATTATTATGCGGCCAAGGATTTTGAAAAAGTCAAACAGCCGTTTATAATGCATCTTACTTATGTTTTGTGCAAAATTAGCGTCATAGAATCTTCATATCGAAGTTTTAATTGGAAAATCATATAATATGCGTATTTAGGAGTAATTATATTAATTTTGACGAAATAATGTGTAACGATGAAGCCAAAAATGTTGAAAAACTCGAACAAAATTTTTAAATAGCAGTTTCTAATGCATCTTACTTGTGTTTTGTGCAAAATTAGCATCATAGAATTTTCATCTTGAAGTTTTATTTGGAAAATATTATAATAGGCATAATTAGGAGTAATTATATTAATTTACATCAAATTATATGCAGCTATGCGGGCAAAATTTTTAAAAAACTCAAACGACTAGTTTAAACAGTTGTTTTTAAAGAATCCTACTTATGTTTTGTGCAAAATTAGTGCCGTAAAATGTTCATATCGAAGTGTTGATTGGAGAATATTTTAACAAACATAATTAGGAGTAATTGTATTAATTTTCTCGAAATAATATGATGTTATGAGGCCAAAAATGTTGAAAAACTCAAACAAGTTTATTAAGTAGCAGTTTCTAATGCATATAACTTATGTTTTGGGAAAATTAGTGTCGTAGAATATTCATATAGAATTGTTAATTGAACCATCTTATAGTAGACCTAATTAGAATTAATTATATTAATTTGCACGAAATTATGTGTAGTTACACAGTCAAAAATTTTGAAAATGTCTAACAACTTGTTTAAACAGCGGTTTAATGTGCATCATACTTATGTTTTGTGTAAAATTAGAGTCATAGTATGTTCATATTGAAGTTTTAATCGGACAATCTTATAATATGCGTAATTAGAAGTATTTATATTAATTTTCACGAAATTATATGCAGTTATGCGACCAAAAATTTGTAAAAACTCCACCAACTTGTTTAAATAGCAGTTTTTAATGCATCTTACTTATGTTTTGTGCAAAATTAGCATCATAGAATTTTCATCTTGATGTTTTAATTGGACAATATTATAATAGGTATAATTATGAGTAATTATATTAATTTATCTGAAATTATATGCAGTTATGCAGCCGAATTTTGAAAAACTGAAACAACTAGTTTAAACAGCTGATTTTAAAGAATCCTACTTACGTTTTGAGCAAAATTAGTGTTGCAAAATATTCATATCGAAGTGTTAATATGAGAATCTTTTAATAGACATAATTAGGAGTAATTGTATTAATTTTCACGAAATAATGTGTAGTGATGAGGCCAAAAAGGTTGAAAAACTCGAACAACATTTTTAAATATCAGTTTCTAATGAATCTTACTTATGTTTTGGGAACAACTAGTGTCGTAGAATATTCATATCGAAGTGTTAATTGAACCAACGTTGAAAATGACTAATTAGGAGTAATTATTTTAATTTGCACGAAATTATATGTAGATACGCTTGAAAATGTCAAACAACTTGTTTAAACAGCAGTTTAATGTGCATGATACTTTTGTTTTGCGCAAAATGAGCGTCGTAGAATATTCATATTGAAGTTTTAATTGGACAATATTATAATATGCGTAATTAGCTGTAATTATATTAATTTTCACGAAATTATATGTAGTTATGCGACCAAAAATTTGGAAAAACTCCACCAACTTGTTTAAATAGCAGTTTCAATGCATCTTACTTATGTTTTGCGAAAAATTAGCATCATAGGATTTTTCATCTTGATGTTTTAATTGGACAATATTATAATAGGTATAATTATGAGTAATTATATTAATTTATCTGAAATTTTATGCAGTTATGCAGCCGGAAT
Organism: Schoenoplectus tabernaemontani; assembly: GCA_037127355.1. Lineage (NCBI taxonomy): Eukaryota > Viridiplantae > Streptophyta > Magnoliopsida > Poales > Cyperaceae > Schoenoplectus > Schoenoplectus tabernaemontani. The sequence goes on along the minus strand of CM073743.1, from coordinate 19,179,262 downwards.
TTTGAAAAACTGAAACAACTAGTTTAAACAGCTGATTTTAAAGAATCCTACTTACGTTTTGAGCAAAATTAGTGTTGCAAAATATTCATATCGAAGTGTTAATATGAGAATCTTTTAATAGACATAATTAGGAGTAATTGTATTAATTTTCACGAAATAATGTGTAGTGATGAGGCCAAAAAGGTTGAAAAACTCGAACAACATTTTTAAATATCAGTTTCTAATGCATCTTACTTATGTTTTGGGAACAATTAGTATCGTAGAATATTCATATCAAAGTGTTAATTGAACCAACTTAGAAAAAAAGCCTAATGGAGTAATTATATTAATTTTCACGAAATTAGGTGCGGTTATGTAGCCAAAAAATTTGAAAATGTCAAAAAACTTGTTTAAACAGCAGTTTAATGTGCATCTTATTTATGTTTTGCATGAAATTAGCGTTATAAATATATTCATATTGAAGTTTTAATTGGACAATCTTATTATAGGCATAATCAGGAGTAATTATATTAATTTTCATGAAATTATATGGAGTTATGCGGCCAAATATTTTGAAAAACTCAAACAACAAGTTTAAACAGCTGTTTTTAAAGAATCCTACTCATGTTTTGTGCAAAATTAGTGTCGTAAGATGTTCATATCGAAGTGTTAATTGGAGAATTTTTTAATAGGCATAATTAGGAGTAATTATATTAATTTTCACGAAATAATGTGCAGTTATGAGACAAAAAATATTGAAAAACTCAAGCAACTTTTTTAAATAGGAGTGCAGTTTCTAATGCATATAACTTATGTTTTGGGAAAATTAGTGTCGTAGAATATTCATGTCGAAGTGTTAATTGACCATCTTATAATAGACCTAATTAGAAGAAATTTATATTAATGTTTACGAAATTATGTGTAGTTACGCAACCAAAAATTTTGAAAATGTCAAACAACTTGTTCAAACAACAGTTTTTAATGTATCTTACTTATGTTTTGCGCAAAATTAACGTCATAGAATATCCATATTGAAGTTTTAATTGGGAAATCTTATAATAGGCATAATGAGGAAGAATAACATTAATTTTCACGAAATTATTATGCGGCCAAGGATTTTGAAAAAGTCAAACAGCCGTTTATAATGCATCTTACTTATGTTTTGTGCAAAATTAGCGTCATAGAATCTTCATATCGAAGTTTTAATTGGAAAATCATATAATATGCGTATTTAGGAGTAATTATATTAATTTTGACGAAATAATGTGTAACGATGAAGCCAAAAATGTTGAAAAACTCGAACAAAATTTTTAAATAGCAGTTTCTAATGCATCTTACTTGTGTTTTGTGCAAAATTAGCATCATAGAATTTTCATCTTGAAGTTTTATTTGGAAAATATTATAATAGGCATAATTAGGAGTAATTATATTAATTTACATCAAATTATATGCAGCTATGCGGGCAAAATTTTTAAAAAACTCAAACGACTAGTTTAAACAGTTGTTTTTAAAGAATCCTACTTATGTTTTGTGCAAAATTAGTGCCGTAAAATGTTCATATCGAAGTGTTGATTGGAGAATATTTTAACAAACATAATTAGGAGTAATTGTATTAATTTTCTCGAAATAATATGATGTTATGAGGCCAAAAATGTTGAAAAACTCAAACAAGTTTATTAAGTAGCAGTTTCTAATGCATATAACTTATGTTTTGGGAAAATTAGTGTCGTAGAATATTCATATAGAATTGTTAATTGAACCATCTTATAGTAGACCTAATTAGAATTAATTATATTAATTTGCACGAAATTATGTGTAGTTACACAGTCAAAAATTTTGAAAATGTCTAACAACTTGTTTAAACAGCGGTTTAATGTGCATCATACTTATGTTTTGAGTAAAATTAGAGTCATAGTATGTTCATATTGAAGTTTTAATCGGACAATCTTATAATATGCGTAATTAGAAGTATTTATATTAATTTTCACGAAATTATATGCAGTTATGCGACCAAAAATTTGTAAAAACTCCACCAACTTGTTTAAATAGCAGTTTTTAATGCATCTTACTTATGTTTTGTGCAAAATTAGCATCATAGAATTTTCATCTTGATGTTTTAATTGGACAATATTATAATAGGTATAATTACGAGTAATTATATTAATTTATCTGAAATTATATGCAGTTATGCAGCCGGAATTTTTGAAAAACTGAAACAACTAGTTTAAACAGCTGATTTTAAAGAATCCTACTTACGTTTTGAGCAAAATTAGTGTTGCAAAATATTCATATCGAAGTGTTAATATGAGAATCTTTTAATAGACATAATTAGGAGTAATTGTATTAATTTTCACGAAATAATGTGTAGTGATGAGGCCAAAAAGGTTGAAAAACTCGAACAACATTTTTAAATATCAGTTTCTAATGAATCTTACTTATGTTTTGGGAACAACTAGTGTCGTAGAATATTCATATCGAAGTGTTAATTGAACCAACGTTGAAAATGACTAATTAGGAGTAATTATTTTAATTTGCACGAAATTATATGTAGATACGCTTGAAAATGTCAAACAACTTGTTTAAACAGCAGTTTAATGTGCATGATACTTTTGTTTTGCGCAAAATGAGCGTCGTAGAATATTCATATTGAAGTTTTAATTGGACAATATTATAATATGCGTAATTAGCTGTAATTATATTAATTTTCACGAAATTATATGTAGTTATGCGACCAAAAATTTGGAAAAACTCCACCAACTTGTTTAAATAGCAGTTTCAATGCATCTTACTTATGTTTTGCGAAAAATTAGCATCATAGGATTTTTCATCTTGATGTTTTAATTGGACAATATTATAATAGGTATAATTATGAGTAATTATATTAATTTATCTGAAATTTTATGCAGTTATGCAGCCGGAATTTTGAAAAACTGAAACAACTAGTTTAAACAGCTGATTTTAAAGAATCCTACTTACGTTTTGAGCAAAATTAGTGTTGCAAAATATTCATATCGAAGTGTTAATATGAGAATCTTTTAATAGACATAATTAGGAGTAATTGTATTAATTTTCACGAAATAATGTGTAGTGATGAGGCCAAAAAGGTTGAAAAACTCGAACAACATTTTTAAATATCAGTTTCTAATGCATCTTACTTATGTTTTGGGAACAATTAGTATCGTAGAATATTCATATCAAAGTGTTAATTGAACCAACTTAGAAAAAAGCCTAATGGAGTAATTATATTAATTTTCACGAAATTAGGTGCGGTTATGTAGCCAAAAAATTTGAAAATGTCAGAAAACTTGTTTAAACAGCAGTTTAATGTGCATCTTATTTATGTTTTGCATGAAATTAGCGTTATAAATATATTCATATTGAAGTTTTAATTGGACAATCTTATTATAGGCATAATCAGGAGTAATTATATTAATTTTCATGAAATTATATGGAGTTATGCGGCCAAATATTTTGAAAAACTCAAACAACAAGTTTAAACAGCTGTTTTTAAAGAATCCTACTCATGTTTTGTGCAAAATTAGTGTCGTAAGATGTTCATATCGAAGTGTTAATTGGAGAATTTTTTTAATAGGCATAATTAGGAGTAATTATATTAATTTTCACGAAATAATGTGCAGTTATGAGACAAAAAATGTTGAAAAACTCAAGCAACTTTTTTAAATAGGAGTGCAGTTTCTAATGCATATAACTTATGTTTTGGGAAAATTAGTGTCGTAGAATATTCATGTCGAAGTGTTAATTGACCATCTTATAATAGACCTAATTAGAAGAAATTTATATTAATGTTTACGAAATTATGTGTAGTTACGCAACCAAAAATTTTGAAAATGTCAAACAACTTGTTCAAACAACAGTTTTTAATGTATCTTACTTATGTTTTGCGCAAAATTAACGTCATAGAATATCCATATTGAAGTTTTAATTGGGAAATCTTATAATAGGTATAATGAGGAAGAATAACATTAATTTTCACGAAATTACGTGTAGTTATGCGGCCAAGGATTTTGAAAAAGTCAAACAGCCGTTTATAATGCATCTTACTGATGTTTTGTGCAAAATTAGCGTCATAGAATCTTCATATCGAAGTTTTAATTGGAAAATCATATAATATGCGTATTTAGGAGTAATTATATTAATTTTGACGAAATAATGTGTAACGATGAAGCCAAAAATGTTGAAAAACTCGAACAAAATTTTTAAATAGCAGTTTCTAATGCATCTTACTTGTGTTTTGTGCAAAATTAGCATCATAGAATTTTCATCTTGAAGTTTTATTTGGAAAATATTATAATAGGCATAATTAGGAGTAATTATATTAATTTACATCAAATTATATGCAGCTATGCGGGCAAAATTTTTAAAAAACTCAAACGACTAGTTTAAACAGTTGTTTTTAAAGAATCCTACTTATGTTTTGTGCAAAATTAGTGCCGTAAAATGTTCATATCGAAGTGTTGATTGGAGAATATTTTAACAAACATAATTAGGAGTAATTGTATTAATTTTCTCGAAATAATATGATGTTATGAGGCCAAAAATGTTGAAAAACTCAAACAAGTTTATTAAGTAGCAGTTTCTAATGCATATAACTTATGTTTTGGGAAAATTAGTGTCGTAGAATATTCATATAGAATTGTTAATTGAACCATCTTATAGTAGACCTAATTAGAATTAATTATATTAATTTGCACGAAATTATGTGTAGTTACACAGTCAAAAATTTTGAAAATGTCTAACAACTTGTTTAAACAGCGGTTTAATGTGCATCATACTTATGTTTTGTGTAAAATTAGAGTCATAGTATGTTCATATTGAAGTTTTAATCGGACAATCTTATAATATGCGTAATTAGAAGTATTTATATTAATTTTCACGAAATTATATGCAGTTATGCGACCAAAAATTTGTAAAAACTCCACCAACTTGTTTAAATAGCAGTTTTTAATGCATCTTACTTATGTTTTGTGCAAAATTAGCATCATAGAATTTTCATCTTGATGTTTTAATTGGACAATATTATAATAGGTATAATTACGAGTAATTATATTAATTTATCTGAAATTATATGCAGTTATGCAGCCGAATTTTTGAAAAACTGAAACAACTAGTTTAAACAGCAGATTTTAAATAATCCTACTTACGTTTTGAGCAAAATTAGTGTTGCAAAATATTCATATCGAAGTGTTAATATGAGAATCTTTTAATAGACATAATTAGGAGTAATTGTATTAATTTTCACGAAATAATGTGTAGTGATGAGGCCAAAAAGGTTGAAAAACTCGAACAACATTTTTAAATATCAGTTTCTAATGCATCTTACTTATGTTTTGGGAACAACTAGTGTCGTAGAATATTCATATCGAAGTGTTAATTGAACCAACGTTGAAAATGACTAATTAGGAGTAATTATTTTAATTTGCACGAAATTATATGTAGATACGCTTGAAAATGTCAAACAACTTGTTTAAACAGCAGTTTAATGTGCATGATACTTTTGTTTTGCGCAAAATGAGCGTCGTAGAATATTCATATTGAAGTTTTAATTGGACAATATTATAATATGCGTAATTAGCTGTAATTATATTAATTTTCACGAAATTATATGTAGTTATGCGACCAAAAATTTGGAAAAACTCCACCAACTTGTTTAAATAGCAGTTTCAATGCATCTTACTTATGTTTTGCGCAAAATTAGCATCATAGGATTTTTCATCTTGATGTTTTAATTGGACAATATTATAATAGGTATAATTATGAGTAATTATATTAATTTATCTGAAATTTTATGCAGTTATGCAGCCGGAATTTTTGAAAAACTGAAACAACTAGTTTAAACAGCTGATTTTAAAGAATCCTACTTACGTTTTGAGCAAAATTAGTGTTGCAAAATATTCATATCGAAGTGTTAATATGAGAATCTTTTAATAGACATAATTAGGAGTAATTGTATTAATTTTCACGAAATAATGTGTAGTGATGAGGCCAAAAAGGTTGAAAAACTCGAACAACATTTTTAAATATCAGTTTCTAATGCATCTTACTTATGTTTTGGGAACAACTAGTGTCGTAGAATATTCATATCGAAGTGTTAATTGAACCAACGTTCAAAATGACTAATTAGGAGTAATTATTTTAATTTGCACGAAATTAGGTGCGGTTATGTAGCCAAAAAATTTGAAAATGTCAAAAAACTTGTTTAAACAGCAGTTTAATGTGCATCTTATTTATGTTTTGCATGAAATTAGCGTTATAAATATATTCATATTGAAGTTTTAATTGGACAATCTTATTATAGGCATAATCAGGAGTAATTATATTAATTTTCATGAAATTATAAGGAGTTATGCGGCCAAATATTTTGAAAAACTCAAACAACAAGTTTAAACAGCTGTTTTTAAAGAATCCTACTCATGTTTTGTGCAAAATTAGTGTCGTAAGATGTTCATATCGAAGTGTTAATTGGAGAATTTTTTGATAGGCATAATTAGGAGTAATTATATTAATTTTCACGAAATAATGTGCAGTTATGAGACAAAAAATGTTGAAGAACTCAAGCAACTTTTTTAAATAGGAGTGCAGTTTCTAATGCATATAACTTATGTTTTGGGAAAATTAGTGTCGTAGAATATTCATGTCGAAGTGTTAATTGACCATCTTATAATAGACCTAATTAGAAGAAATTTATATTAATGTTTACGAAATTATGTGTAGTTACGCAACCAAAAATTTTGAAAATGTCAAACAACTTGTTCAAACAACAGTTTTTAATGTATCTTACTTATGTTTTGCGCAAAATTAACGTCATAGAATATCCATATTGAAGTTTTAATTGGGAAATCTTATAATAGGCATAATGAGGAAGAATAACATTAATTTTCACGAAATTATTATGCGGCCAAGGATTTTGAAAAAGTCAAACAGCCGTTTATAATGCATCTTACTTATGTTTTGTGCAAAATTAGCGTCATAGAATCTTCATATCGAAGTTTTAATTGGAAAATCATATAATATGCGTATTTAGGAGTAATTATATTAATTTTGAAATAATGTGTAACGATGAAGCCAAAAATGTTGAAAAACTCGAACAAAATTTTTAAATAGCAGTTTCTAATGCATCTTACTTGTGTTTTGTGCAAAATTAGCATCATAGAATTTTCATCTTGAAGTTTTATTTGGAAAATATTATAATAGGCATAATTAGGAGTAATTATATTAATTTACATCAAATTATATGCAGCTATGCGGGCAAAATTTTTAAAAAACTCAAACGACTAGTTTAAACAGTTGTTTTTAAAGAATCCTACTTATGTTTTGTGCAAAATTAGTGCCGTAAAATGTTCATATCGAAGTGTTGATTGGAGAATATTTTAACAAACATAATTAGGAGTAATTGTATTAATTTTCTCGAAATAATATGATGTTATGAGGCCAAAAATGTTGAAAAACTCAAACAAGTTTATTAAGTAGCAGTTTCTAATGCATATAACTTATGTTTTGGGAAAATTAGTGTCGTAGAATATTCATATAGAATTGTTAATTGAACCATCTTATAGTAGACCTAATTAGAATTAATTATATTAATTTGCACGAAATTATGTGTAGTTACACAGTCAAAAATTTTGAAAATGTCTAACAACTTGTTTAAACAGCGGTTTAATGTGCATCATACTTATGTTTTGAGTAAAATTAGAGTCATAGTATGTTCATATTGAAGTTTTAATCGGACAATCTTATAATATGCGTAATTAGAAGTATTTATATTAATTTTCACGAAATTATATGCAGTTATGCGACCAAAAATTTGTAAAAACTCCACCAACTTGTTTAAATAGCAGTTTTTAATGCATCTTACTTATGTTTTGTGCAAAATTAGCATCATAGAATTTTCATCTTGATGTTTTAATTGGACAATATTATAATAGGTATAATTACGAGTAATTATATTAATTTATCTGAAATTATATGCAGTTATGCAGCCGAATTTTGAAAAACTGAAACAACTAGTTTAAACAGCTGATTTTAAAGAATCCTACTTACGTTTTGAGCAAAATTAGTGTTGCAAAATATTCATATCGAAGTGTTAATATGAGAATCTTTTAATAGACATAATTAGGAGTAATTGTATTAATTTTCACGAAATAATGTGTAGTGATGAGGCCAAAAAGGTTGAAAAACTCGAACAACATTTTTAAATATCAGTTTCTAATGAATCTTACTTATGTTTTGGGAACAACTAGTGTCGAAGAATATTCATATCGAAGTGTTAATTGAACCAACGTTGAAAATGACTAATTAGGAGTAATTATTTTAATTTGCACGAAATTATATGTAGATACGCTTGAAAATGTCAAACAACTTGTTTAAACAGCAGTTTAATGTGCATGATACTTTTGTTTTGCGCAAAATGAGCATCGTAGAATATTCATATTGAAGTTTTAATTGGACAATATTATAATATGCGTAATTAGCTGTAATTATATTAATTTTCACGAAATTATATGTAGTTATGCGACCAAAAATTTGGAAAAACTCCACCAACTTGTTTAAATAGCAGTTTCAATGCATCTTACTTATGTTTTGCGAAAAATTAGCATCATAGGATTTTTCATCTTGATGTTTTAATTGGACAATATTATAATAGGTATAATTATGAGTAATTATATTAATTTATCTGAAATTTTATGCAGTTATGCAGCCGGAATTTTTGAAAAACTGAAACAACTAGTTTAAACAGCTGATTTTAAAGAATCCTACTTACGTTTTGAGCAAAATTAGTGTTGCAAAATATTCATATCGAAGTGTTAATATGAGAATCTTTTAATAGACATAATTAGGAGTAATTGTATTAATTTTCACGAAATAATGTGTAGTGATGAGGCCAAAAAGGTTGAAAAACTCGAACAACATTTTTAAATATCAGTTTCTAATGCATCTTACTTATGTTTTGGGAACAATTAGTATCGTAGAATATTCATATCAAAGTGTTAATTGAACCAACTTAGAAAAAAAGCCTAATGGAGTAATTATATTAATTTTCACGAAATTAGGTGCGGTTATGTAGCCAAAAAATTTGAAAATGTCAAAAAACTTGTTTAAACAGCAGTTTAATGTGCATCTTATTTATGTTTTGCATGAAATTAGCGTTATAAATATATTCATATTGAAGTTTTAATTGGACAATCTTATTATAGGCATAATCAGGAGTAATTATATTAATTTTCATGAAATTATATGGAGTTATGCGGCCAAATATTTTGAAAAACTCAAACAACAAGTTTAAACAGCTGTTTTTAAAGAATCCTACTCATGTTTTGTGCAAAATTAGTGTCGTAAGATGTTCATATCGAAGTGTTAATTGGAGAATTTTTTAATAGGCATAATTAGGAGTAATTATATTAATTTTCACGAAATAATGTGCAGTTATGAGACAAAAAATATTGAAAAACTCAAGCAACTTTTTTAAATAGGAGTGCAGTTTCTAATGCATATAACTTATGTTTTGGGAAAATTAGTGTCGTAGAATATTCATGTCGAAGTGTTAATTGACCATCTTATAATAGACCTAATTAGAAGAAATTTATATTAATGTTTACGAAATTATGTGTAGTTACGCAACCAAAAATTTTGAAAATGTCAAACAACTTGTTCAAACAACAGTTTTTAATGTATCTTACTTATGTTTTGCGCAAAATTAACGTCATAGAATATCCATATTGAAGTTTTAATTGGGAAATCTTATAATAGGCATAATGAGGAAGAATAACATTAATTTTCACGAAATTACGTGTAGTTATGCGGCCAAGGATTTTGAAAAAGTCAAACAGCCGTTTATAATGCATCTTACTGATGTTTTGTGCAAAATTAGCGTCATAGAATCTTCATATCGAAGTTTTAATTGGAAAATCATATAATATGCGTATTTAGGAGTAATTATATTAATTTTGACGAAATAATGTGTAACGATGAAGCCAAAAATGTTGAAAAACTCGAACAAAATTTTTAAATAGCAGTTTCTAATGCATCTTACTTGTGTTTTGTGCAAAATTAGCATCATAGAATTTTCATCTTGAAGTTTTATTTGGAAAATATTATAATAGGCATAATTAGGAGTAATTATATTAATTTACATCAAATTATATGCAGCTATGCGGGCAAAATTTTTAAAAAACTCAAACGACTAGTTTAAACAGTTGTTTTTAAAGAATCCTACTTATGTTTTGTGCAAAATTAGTGCCGTAAAATGTTCATATCGAAGTGTTGATTGGAGAATATTTTAACAAACATAATTAGGAGTAATTGTATTAATTTTCTCGAAATAATATGATGTTATGAGGCCAAAAATGTTGAAAAACTCAAACAAGTTTATTAAGTAGCAGTTTCTAATGCATATAACTTATGTTTTGGGAAAATTAGTGTCGTAGAATATTCATATAGAATTGTTAATTGAACCATCTTATAGTAGACCTAATTAGAATTAATTATATTAATTTGCACGAAATTATGTGTAGTTACACAGTCAAAAATTTTGAAAATGTCTAACAACTTGTTTAAACAGCGGTTTAATGTGCATCATACTTATGTTTTGTGTAAAATTAGAGTCATAGTATGTTCATATTGAAGTTTTAATCGGACAATCTTATAATATACGTAATTAGAAGTATTTATATTAATTTTCACGAAATTATATGCAGTTATGCGACCAAAAATTTGTAAAAACTCCACCAACTTGTTTAAATAGCAGTTTTTAATGCATCTTACTTATGTTTTGTGCAAAATTAGCATCATAGAATTTTCATCTTGATGTTTTAATTGGACAATATTATAATAGGTATAATTACGAGTAATTATATTAATTTATCTGAAATTATATGCAGTTATGCAGCCGAATTTTTGAAAAACTGAAACAACTAGTTTAAACAGCTGATTTTAAAGAATCCTACTTACGTTTTGAGCAAAATTAGTGTTGCAAAATATTCATATCGAAGTGTTAATATGAGAATCTTTTAATAGACATAATTAGGAGTAATTGTATTAATTTTCACGAAATAATGTGTAGTGATGAGGCCAAAAAGGTTGAAAAACTCGAACAACATTTTTAAATATCAGTTTCTAATGAATCTTACTTATGTTTTGGGAACAACTAGTGTCGTAGAATATTCATATCGAAGTGTTAATTGAACCAACGTTGAAAATGACTAATTAGGAGTAATTATTTTAATTTGCACGAAATTATATGTAGATACGCTTGAAAATGTCAAACAACTTGTTTAAACAGCAGTTTAATGTGCATGATACTTTTGTTTTGCGCAAAATGAGCGTCGTAGAATATTCATATTGAAGTTTTAATTGGACAATATTATAATATGCGTAATTAGCTGTAATTATATTAATTTTCACGAAATTATATGTAGTTATGCGACCAAAAATTTGGAAAAACTCCACCAACTTGTTTAAATAGCAGTTTCAATGCATCTTACTTATGTTTTGCGAAAAATTAGCATCATAGGATTTTTCATCTTGATGTTTTAATTGGACAATATTATAATAGGTATAATTATGAGTAATTATATTAATTTATCTGAAATTTTATGCAGTTATGCAGCCGGAATTTTTGAAAAACTGAAACAACTAGTTTAAACAGCTGATTTTAAAGAATCCTACTTACGTTTTGAGCAAAATTAGTGTTGCAAAATATTCATATCGAAGTGTTAATATGAGAATCTTTTAATAGACATAATTAGGAGTAATTGTATTAATTTTCACGAAATAATGTGTAGTGATGAGGCCAAAAAGGTTGAAAAACTCGAACAACATTTTTAAATATCAGTTTCTAATGCATCTTACTTATGTTTTGGGAACAATTAGTATCGTAGAATATTCATATCAAAGTGTTAATTGAACCAACTTAGAAAAAAAGCCTAATGGAGTAATTATATTAATTTTCACGAAATTAGGTGCGGTTATGTAGCCAAAAAATTTGAAAATGTCAAAAAACTTGTTTAAACAGCAGTTTATTGTGCATCTTATTTATGTTTTGCATGAAATTAGCGTTATAAATATATTCATATTGAAGTTTTAATTGGACAATCTTATTATAGGCATAATCAGGAGTAATTATATTAATTTTCATGAAATTATAAGGAGTTATGCGGCCAAATATTTTGAAAAACTCAAACAACAAGTTTAAACAGCTGTTTTTAAAGAATCCTACTCATGTTTTGTGCAAAATTAGTGTCGTAAGATGTTCATATCGAAGTGTTAATTGGAGAATTTTTTGATAGGCATAATTAGGAGTAATTATATTAATTTTCACGAAATAATGTGCAGTTATGAGACAAAAAATGTTGAAGAACTCAAGCAACTTTTTTAAATAGGAGTGCAGTTTCTAATGCATATAACTTATGTTTTGGGAAAATTAGTGTCGTAGAATATTCATGTCGAAGTGTTAATTGACCATCTTATAATAGACCTAATTAGAAGAAATTTATATTAATGTTTACGAAATTATGTGTAGTTACGCAACCAAAAATTTTGAAAATGTCAAACAACTTGTTCAAACAACAGTTTTTAATGTATCTTACTTATGTTTTGCGCAAAATTAACGTCATAGAATATCCATATTGAAGTTTTAATTGGGAAATCTTATAATAGGCATAATGAGGAAGAATAACATTAATTTTCACGAAATTACATGTAGTTATGCGGCCAAGGATTTTGAAAAAGTCAAACAGCCGTTTATAATGCATCTTACTGATGTTTTGTGCAAAATTAGCGTCATAGAATCTTCATATCGAAGTTTTAATTGGAAAATCATATAATATGCGTATTTAGGAGTAATTATATTAATTTTGACGAAATAATGTGTAACGATGAAGCCAAAAATGTTGAAAAACTCGAACAAAATTTTTAAATAGCAGTTTCTAATGCATCTTACTTGTGTTTTGTGCAAAATTAGCATCATAGAATTTTCATCTTGAAGTTTTATTTGGAAAATATTATAATAGGCATAATTAGGAGTAATTATATTAATTTACATCAAATTATATGCAGCTATGCGGGCAAAATTTTTAAAAAACTCAAACGACTAGTTTAAACAGTTGTTTTTAAAGAATCCTACTTATGTTTTGTGCAAAATTAGTGCCGTAAAATGTTCATATCGAAGTGTTGATTGGAGAATATTTTAACAAACATAATTAGGAGTAATTGTATTAATTTTCTCGAAATAATATGATGTTATGAGGCCAAAAATGTTGAAAAACTCAAACAAGTTTATTAAGTAGCAGTTTCTAATGCATATAACTTATGTTTTGGGAAAATTAGTGTCGTAGAATATTCATATAGAATTGTTAATTGAACCATCTTATAGTAGACCTAATTAGAATTAATTATATTAATTTGCACGAAATTATGTGTAGTTACACAGTCAAAAATTTTGAAAATGTCTAACAACTTGTTTAAACAGCGGTTTAATGTGCATCATACTTATGTTTTGTGTAAAATTAGAGTCATAGTATGTTCATATTGAAGTTTTAATCGGACAATCTTATAATATGCGTAATTAGAAGTATTTATATTAATTTTCACGAAATTATATGCAGTTATGCGACCAAAAATTTGTAAAAACTCCACCAACTTGTTTAAATAGCAGTTTTTAATGCATCTTACTTATGTTTTGTGCAAAATTAGCATCATAGAATTTTCATCTTGATGTTTTAATTGGACAATATTATAATAGGTATAATTATGAGTAATTATATTAATTTATCTGAAATTATATGCAGTTATGCAGCCGGAATTTTTGAAAAACTGAAACAACTAGTTTAAACAGCTGATTTTAAAGAATCCTACTTACGTTTTGAGCAAAATTAGTGTTGCAAAATATTCATATCGAAGTGTTAATATGAGAATCTTTTAATAGACATAATTAGGAGTAATTGTATTAATTTTCACGAAATAATGTGTAGTGATGAGGCCAAAAAGGTTGAAAAACTCGAACAACATTTTTAAATATCAGTTTCTAATGAATCTTACTTATGTTTTGGGAACAACTAGTGTCGTAGAATATTCATATCGAAGTGTTAATTGAACCAACATTGAAAATGACTAATTAGGAGTAATTATTTTAATTTGCACGAAATTATATGTAGATACGCTTGAAAATGTCAAACAACTTGTTTAAACAGCAGTTTAATGTGCATGATACTTTTGTTTTGCGCAAAATGAGCGTCGTAGAATATTCATATTGAAGTTTTAATTGGACAATATTATAATATGCGTAATTAGCTGTAATTATATTAATTTTCACGAAATTATATGTAGTTATGCGACCAAAAATTTGGAAAAACTCCACCAACTTGTTTAAATAGCAGTTTCAATGCATCTTACTTATGTTTTGCGAAAAATTAGCATCATAGGATTTTTCATCTTGATGTTTTAATTGGACAATATTATAATAGGTATAATTATGAGTAATTATATTAATTTATCTGAAATTTTATGCAGTTATGCAGCCGGAATTTTTGAAAAACTGAAACAACTAGTTTAAACAGCTGATTTTAAAGAATCCTACTTACGTTTTGAGCAAAATTAGTGTTGCAAAATATTCATATCGAAGTGTTAATATGAGAATCTTTTAATAGACATAATTAGGAGTAATTGTATTAATTTTCACGAAATAATGTGTAGTGATGAGGCCAAAAAGGTTGAAAAACTCGAACAACATTTTTAAATATCAGTTTCTAATGCATCTTACTTATGTTTTGGGAACAATTAGTATCGTAGAATATTCATATCAAAGTGTTAATTGAACCAACTTAGAAAAAAAGCCTAATGGAGTAATTATATTAATTTTCACGAAATTAGGTGCGGTTATGTAGCCAAAAAATTTGAAAATGTCAAAAAACTTGTTTAAACAGCAGTTTAATGTGCATCTTATTTATGTTTTGCATGAAATTAGCGTTATAAATATATTCATATTGAAGTTTTAATTGGACAATCTTATTATAGGCATAATCAGGAGTAATTATATTAATTTTCATGAAATTATAAGGAGTTATGCGGCCAAATATTTTTGAAAAACTCAAACAACAAGTTTAAACAGCTGTTTTTAAAGAATCCTACTCATGTTTTGTGCAAAATTAGTGTCGTAAGATGTTCATATCGAAGTGTTAATTGGAGAATTTTTTGATAGGCATAATTAGGAGTAATTATATTAATTTTCACGAAATAATGTGCAGTTATGAGACAAAAAATGTTGAAAAACTCAAGCAACTTTTTTAAATAGGAGTGCAGTTTCTAATGCATATAACTTATGTTTTGGGAAAATTAGTGTCGTAGAATATTCATGTCGAAGTGTTAATTGACCATCTTATAATAGACCTAATTAGAAGAAATTTATATTAATGTTTACGAAATTATGTGTAGTTACGCAACCAAAAATTTTGAAAATGTCAAACAACTTGTTCAAACAACAGTTTTTAATGTATCTTACTTATGTTTTGCGCAAAATTAACGTCATAGAATATCCATATTGAAGTTTTAATTGGGAAATCTTATAATAGGCATAATGAGGAAGAATAACATTAATTTTCACGAAATTATTATGCGGCCAAGGATTTTGAAAAAGTCAAACAGCCATTTATAATGCATCTTACTTATGTTTTGTGCAAAATTAGCGTCATAGAATCTTCATATCGAAGTTTTAATTGGAAAATCATATAATATGCGTATTTAGGAGTAAATAATGTGTAACGATGAAGCCAAAAATGTTGAAAAACTCGAACAAAATTTTTAAATAGCAGTTTCTAATGCATCTTACTTGTGTTTTGTGCAAAATTAGCATCATAGAATTTTCATCTTGAAGTTTTATTTGGAAAATATTATAATAGGCATAATTAGGAGTAATTATATTAATTTACATCAAATTATATGCAGCTATGCGGGCAAAATTTTTAAAAAACTCAAACGACTAGTTTAAACAGTTGTTTTTAAAGAATCCTACTTATGTTTTGTGCAAAATTAGTGCCGTAAAATGTTCATATCGAAGTGTTGATTGGAGAATATTTTAACAAACATAATTAGGAGTAATTGTATTAATTTTCTCGAAATAATATGATGTTATGAGGCCAAAAATGTTGAAAAACTCAAACAAGTTTATTAAGTAGCAGTTTCTAATGCATATAACTTATGTTTTGGGAAAATTAGTGTCGTAGAATATTCATATAGAATTGTTAATTGAACCATCTTATAGTAGACCTAATTAGAATTAATTATATTAATTTGCACGAAATTATGTGTAGTTACACAGTCAAAAATTTTGAAAATGTCTAACAACTTGTTTAAACAGCGGTTTAATGTGCATCATACTTATGTTTTGTGTAAAATTAGAGTCATAGTATGTTCATATTGAAGTTTTAATCGGACAATCTTATAATATGCGTAATTAGAAGTATTTATATTAATTTTCACGAAATTATATGCAGTTATGCGACCAAAAATTTGTAAAAACTCCACCAACTTGTTTAAATAGCAGTTTTTAATGCATCTTACTTATGTTTTGTGCAAAATTAGCATCATAGAATTTTCATCTTGATGTTTTAATTGGACAATATTATAATAGGTATAATTACGAGTAATTATATTAATTTATCTGAAATTATATGCAGTTATGCAGCCGGAATTTTTGAAAAACTGAAACAACTAGTTTAAACAGCTGATTTTAAAGAATCCTACTTATGTTTTGAGCAAAATTAGTGTTGCAAAATATTCATATCGAAGTGTTAATATGAGAATCTTTTAATAGACATAATTAGGAGTAATTGTATTAATTTTCACGAAATAATGTGTAGTGATGAGGCCAAAAAGGTTGAAAAACTCGAACAACATTTTTAAATATCAGTTTCTAATGCATCTTACTTATGTTTTGGGAACAACTAGTGTCGTAGAATATTCATATCGAAGTGTTAATTGAACCAACGTTGAAAATGACTAATTAGGAGTAATTATTTTAATTTGCACGAAATTATATGTAGATACGCTTGAAAATGTCAAACAACTTGTTTAAACAGCAGTTTAATGTGCATGATACTTTTGTTTTGCGCAAAATGAGCGTCGTAGAATATTCATATTGAAGTTTTAATTGGACAATATTATAATATGCGTAATTAGCTGTAATTATATTAATTTTTACGAAATTATATGTAGTTATGCGACCAAAAATTTGGAAAAACTCCACCAACTTGTTTAAATAGCAGTTTCAATGCATCTTACTTATGTTTTGCGCAAAATTAGCATCATAGGATTTTTCATCTTGATGTTTTAATTGGACAATATTATAATAGGTATAATTATGAGTAATTATATTAATTTATCTGAAATTTTATGCAGTTATGCAGCCGGAATTTTTGAAAAACTGAAACAACTAGTTTAAACAGCTGATTTTAAAGAATCCTACTTACGTTTTGAGCAAAATTAGTGTTGCAAAATATTCATATCGAAGTGTTAATATGAGAATCTTTTAATAGACATAATTAGGAGTAATTGTATTAATTTTCACGAAATAATGTGTAGTGATGAGGCCAAAAAGGTTGAAAAACTCGAACAACATTTTTAAATATCAGTTTCTAATGCATCTTACTTATGTTTTGGGAACAACTAGTGTCGTAGAATATTCATATCGAAGTGTTAATTGAACCAACGTTCAAAATGACTAATTAGGAGTAATTATTTTAATTTGCACGAAATTAGGTGCGGTTATGTAGCCAAAAAATTTGAAAATGTCAAAAAACTTGTTTAAACAGCAGTTTAATGTGCATCTTATTTATGTTTTGCATGAAATTAGCGTTATAAATATATTCATATTGAAGTTTTAATTGGACAATCTTATTATAGGCATAATCAGGAGTAATTATATTAATTTTCATGAAATTATAAGGAGTTATGCGGCCAAATATTTTGAAAAACTCAAACAACAAGTTTAAACAGCTGTTTTTAAAGAATCCTACTCATGTTTTGTGCAAAATTAGTGTCGTAAGATGTTCATATCGAAGTGTTAATTGGAGAATTTTTTGATAGGCATAATTAGGAGTAATTATATTAATTTTCACGAAATAATGTGCAGTTATGAGACAAAAAATGTTGAAGAACTCAAGCAACTTTTTTAAATAGGAGTGCAGTTTCTAATGCATATAACTTATGTTTTGGGAAAATTAGTGTCGTAGAATATTCATGTCGAAGTGTTAATTGACCATCTTATAATAGACCTAATTAGAAGAAATTTATATTAATGTTTACGAAATTATGTGTAGTTACGCAACCAAAAATTTTGAAAATGTCAAACAACTTGTTCAAACAACAGTTTTTAATGTATCTTACTTATGTTTTGCGCAAAATTAACGTCATAGAATATCCATATTGAAGTTTTAATTGGGAAATCTTATAATAGGCATAATGAGGAAGAATAACATTAATTTTCACGAAATTACATGTAGTTATGCGGCCAAGGATTTTGAAAAAGTCAAACAGCCGTTTATAATGCATCTTACTGATGTTTTGTGCAAAATTAGCGTCATAGAATCTTCATATCGAAGTTTTAATTGGAAAATCATATAATATGCGTATTTAGGAGTAATTATATTAATTTTGACGAAATAATGTGTAACGATGAAGCCAAAAATGTTGAAAAACTCGAACAAAATTTTTAAATAGCAGTTTCTAATGCATCTTACTTGTGTTTTGTGCAAAATTAGCATCATAGAATTTTCATCTTGAAGTTTTATTTGGAAAATATTATAATAGGCATAATTAGGAGTAATTATATTAATTTACATCAAATTATATGCAGCTATGCGGGCAAAATTTTTAAAAAACTCAAACGACTAGTTTAAACAGTTGTTTTTAAAGAATCCTACTTATGTTTTGTGCAAAATTAGTGCCGTAAAATGTTCATATCGA
This sequence comes from Schoenoplectus tabernaemontani, assembly GCA_037127355.1. Lineage (NCBI taxonomy): Eukaryota > Viridiplantae > Streptophyta > Magnoliopsida > Poales > Cyperaceae > Schoenoplectus > Schoenoplectus tabernaemontani. The sequence continues at coordinate 19,160,311 of CM073743.1, read as the reverse complement.
AGTGTTGATTGGAGAATATTTTAACAAACATAATTAGGAGTAATTGTATTAATTTTCTCGAAATAATATGATGTTATGAGGCCAAAAATGTTGAAAAACTCAAACAAGTTTATTAAGTAGCAGTTTCTAATGCATATAACTTATGTTTTGGGAAAATTAGTGTCGTAGAATATTCATATAGAATTGTTAATTGAACCATCTTATAGTAGACCTAATTAGAATTAATTATATTAATTTGCACGAAATTATGTGTAGTTACACAGTCAAAAATTTTGAAAATGTCTAACAACTTGTTTAAACAGCGGTTTAATGTGCATCATACTTATGTTTTGTGTAAAATTAGAGTCATAGTATGTTCATATTGAAGTTTTAATCGGACAATCTTATAATATACGTAATTAGAAGTATTTATATTAATTTTCACGAAATTATATGCAGTTATGCGACCAAAAATTTGTAAAAACTCCACCAACTTGTTTAAATAGCAGTTTTTAATGCATCTTACTTATGTTTTGTGCAAAATTAGCATCATAGAATTTTCATCTTGATGTTTTAATTGGACAATATTATAATAGGTATAATTACGAGTAATTATATTAATTTATCTGAAATTATATGCAGTTATGCAGCCGGAATTTTTGAAAAACTGAAACAACTAGTTTAAACAGCTGATTTTAAAGAATCCTACTTACGTTTTGAGCAAAATTAGTGTTGCAAAATATTCATATCGAAGTGTTAATATGAGAATCTTTTAATAGACATAATTAGGAGTAATTGTATTAATTTTCACGAAATAATGTGTAGTGATGAGGCCAAAAAGGTTGAAAAACTCGAACAACATTTTTAAATATCAGTTTCTAATGAATCTTACTTATGTTTTGGGAACAACTAGTGTCGTAGAATATTCATATCGAAGTGTTAATTGAACCAACGTTGAAAATGACTAATTAGGAGTAATTATTTTAATTTGCACGAAATTATATGTAGATACGCTTGAAAATGTCAAACAACTTGTTTAAACAGCAGTTTAATGTGCATGATACTTTTGTTTTGCGCAAAATGAGCGTCGTAGAATATTCATATTGAAGTTTTAATTGGACAATATTATAATATGCGTAATTAGCTGTAATTATATTAATTTTCACGAAATTATATGTAGTTATGCGACCAAAAATTTGGAAAAACTCCACCAACTTGTTTAAATAGCAGTTTCAATGCATCTTACTTATGTTTTGCGAAAAATTAGCATCATAGGATTTTTCATCTTGATGTTTTAATTGGACAATATTATAATAGGTATAATTATGAGTAATTATATTAATTTATCTGAAATTTTATGCAGTTATGCAGCCGGAATTTTTGAAAAACTGAAACAACTAGTTTAAACAGCTGATTTTAAAGAATCCTACTTACGTTTTGAGCAAAATTAGTGTTGCAAAATATTCATATCGAAGTGTTAATATGAGAATCTTTTAATAGACATAATTAGGAGTAATTGTATTAATTTTCACGAAATAATGTGTAGTGATGAGGCCAAAAAGGTTGAAAAACTCGAACAACATTTTTAAATATCAGTTTCTAATGCATCTTACTTATGTTTTGGGAACAATTAGTATCGTAGAATATTCATATCAAAGTGTTAATTGAACCAACTTAGAAAAAAAGCCTAATGGAGTAATTATATTAATTTTCACGAAATTAGGTGCGGTTATGTAGCCAAAAAATTTGAAAATGTCAAAAAACTTGTTTAAACAGCAGTTTATTGTGCATCTTATTTATGTTTTGCATGAAATTAGCGTTATAAATATATTCATATTGAAGTTTTAATTGGACAATCTTATTATAGGCATAATCAGGAGTAATTATATTAATTTTCATGAAATTATAAGGAGTTATGCGGCCAAATATTTTGAAAAACTCAAACAACAAGTTTAAACAGCTGTTTTTAAAGAATCCTACTCATGTTTTGTGCAAAATTAGTGTCGTAAGATGTTCATATCGAAGTGTTAATTGGAGAATTTTTTGATAGGCATAATTAGGAGTAATTATATTAATTTTTACGAAATAATGTGCAGTTATGAGACAAAAAATGTTGAAAAACTCAAGCAACTTTTTTAAATAGGAGTGCAGTTTCTAATGCATATAACTTATGTTTTGGGAAAATTAGTGTCGTAGAATATTCATGTCGAAGTGTTAATTGACCATCTTATAATAGACCTAATTAGAAGAAATTTATATTAATGTTTACGAAATTATGCGTAGTTACGCAACCAAAAATTTTGAAAATGTCAAACAACTTGTTCAAACAACAGTTTTTAATGTATCTTACTTATGTTTTGCGCAAAATTAACGTCATAGAATATCCATATTGAAGTTTTAATTGGGAAATCTTATAATAGGCATAATGAGGAAGAATAACATTAATTTTCACGAAATTATTATGCGGCCAAGGATATTGAAAAAGTCAAGCAGTAGTTTATAATGCATCTTACTTATGTTTTGTGCAAAATTAGCGTCATAGAATCTTCATATCGAAGTTTTAATTGGAAAATCATATAATATGCGTATTTAGGAGTAATTATATTAATTTTGACGAAATAATGTGTAACGATGAAGCCAAAAATGTTGAAAAACTCGAACAAAATTTTTAAATAGCGAGTTTCTAATGCATCTTACTTGTGTTTTGTGCAAAATTAGCATCATAGAATTTTCATCTTGAAGTTTTATTTGGAAAATATTATAATAGGCATAATTAGGAGTAATTATATTAATTTACATCAAATTATATGCAGCTATGCGGGCAAAATTTTTAAAAAACTCAAACGACTAGTTTAAACAGTTGTTTTTAAAGAATCCTACTTATGTTTTGTGCAAAATTAGTGCTTTGTAAAATGTTCATATCGAAGTGTTGATTGGAGAATATTTTAACAAACATAATTAGGAGTAATTGTATTAATTTTCTCGAAATAATATGATGTTATGAGGCCAAAAATGTTGAAAAACTCAAACAAGTTTATTAAGTAGCAGTTTCTAATGCATATAACTTATGTTTTGGGAAAATTAGTGTCAGTAGAATATTCATATAGAATTGTTAATTGAACCATCTTATAGTAGACCTAATTAGAATTAATTATATTAATTTGCACGAAATTATGTGTAGTTACACAGTCAAAAATTTTGAAAATGTCTAACAACTTGTTTAAACAGCGGTTTAATGTGCATCATACTTATGTTTTGAGTAAAATTAGAGTCATAGTATGTTCATATTGAAGTTTTAATCGGACAATCTTATAATATACGTAATTAGAAGTATTTATATTAATTTTCACGAAATTATATGCAGTTATGCGACCAAAAATTTGTAAAAACTCCACCAACTTGTTTAAATAGCAGTTTTTAATGCATCTTACTTATGTTTTGTGCAAAATTAGCATCATAGAATTTTCATCTTGATGTTTTAATTGGACAATATTATAATAGGTATAATTACGAGTAATTATATTAATTTATCTGAAATTATATGCGTTATGCGGCGAATTTTTGAAAAACTGAAACAACTAGTTTAAACAATGATTTTAAAGAATCCTACTTACGTTTTGAGCAAAATTAGTGTTGCAAAATATTCATATCGAAGTGTTAATATGAGAATCTTTTAATAGACATAATTAGGAGTAATTGTATTAATTTTCACGAAATAATGTGTAGTGATGAGGCCAAAAAGGTTGAAAAACTCGAACAACATTTTTAAATATCGTTTCTAATGCATCTTACTTATGTTTTGGGAACAACTAGTGTCGTAGAATATTCATATCGAAGTGTTAATTGAACCAACGTTGAAAATGACTAATTAGGAGTAATTATTTTAATTTGCACGAAATTATATGTAGATACGCTTGAAAATGTCAAACAACTTGTTTAAAAAGCAGTTTAATGTGCATGATACTTTTGTTTTGCGCAAAATGAGCGTCGTAGAATATTCATATTGAAGTTTTAATTGGACAATATTATAATATGCGTAATTAGCTATAATTATATTAATTTTCACGAAATTATATGTAGTTATGCGACCAAAAATTTGGAAAAACTCCACCAACTTGTTTAAATAGCGGTTTCAATGCATCTTACTTATGTTTTGCGAAAAATTAGCATCATAGGATTTTTCATCTTGATGTTTTAATTGGACAATATTATAATAGGTATAATTATGAGTAATTATATTAATTTATCTGAAATTTTATGCAGTTATGCGTAGGAATTTTTGAAAAATGTAACAACTAGTTTAAAGCAAGCTGATTTTAAAGAATCCTACTTACGTTTTGAGCAAAATTAGTGTTGCAAAATATTCATATCGAAGTGTTAATATGAGAATCTTTTAATAGACATAATTAGGAGTAATTGTATTAATTTTCACGAAATAATGTGTAGTGATGAGGCCAAAAAGGTTGAAAAACTCGAACAACATTTTTAAATATCAGTTTCTAATGCATCTTACTTATGTTTTGGGAACAACTAGTGTCGTAGAATATTCATATCGAAGTGTTAATTGAACCAACGTTGAAAATGACTAATTAAGAGTAATTATTTTAATTTGCACGAAATTAGGTGCGGTTATGTAGCCAAAAAATTTGAAAATGTCAAAAAACTTGTTTAAACAGCAGTTTAATGTGCATCTTATTTATGTTTTGCATGAAATTAGCGTTATAAATATATTCATATTGAAGTTTTAATTGGACAATCTTATTATAGGCATAATCAGGAGTAATTATATTAATTTTCATGAAATTATATGGAGTTATGCGGCCAAATATTTTGAAAAACTCAAACAACAAGTTTAAACAAATTTGTTTTTAAAGAATCCTACTCATGTTTTGTGCAAAATTAGTGTCGTAAGATGTTCATATCGAAGTGTTAATTGGAGAATTTTTTAATAGGCATAATTAGGAGTAATTATATTAATTTTCACGAAATAATGTGCAGTTATGAGACAAAAAATGTTGAAAAACTCAAGCAACTTTTTTAAATAGGAGTGCGGTTTCTAATGCATATAACTTATGTTTTGGGAAAATTAGTGTCGTAGAATATTCATGTCGAAGTGTTAATTGACCATCTTATAATAGACCTAATTAGAAGAAATTTATATTAATGTTTACGAAATTATGTGTAGTTACGCAACCAAAAATTTTGAAAATGTCAAACAACTTGTTCAAACAACGAGTTTTTAATGTATCTTACTTATGTTTTGCGCAAAATTAGCGTCATAGAATATCCATATTGAAGTTTTAATTGGGAAATCTTATAATAGGCATAATGAGGAAGAATAACATTAATTTTCACGAAATTACGTGTAGTTATGCGGCCAAGGATTTTGAAAAAGTCAAACAGTAGTTTATAATGCATCTTACTTATGTTTTGTGCAAAATTAGCGTCATAGAATCTTCATATCGAAGTTTTAATTGGAAAATCATATAATATGCGTATTTAGGAGTAATTATATTAATTTTGACGAAATAATGTGTAACGATGAAGCCAAAAATGTTGAAAAACTCGAACAAAATTTTTAAATAGCAGTTTCTAATGCATCTTACTTGTGTTTTGTGCAAAATTAGCATCATAGAATTTTCATCTTGAAGTTTTATTTGGAAAATATTATAATAGGCATAATTAGGAGTAATTATATTAATTTACATCAAATTATATGCAGCTATGCGGGCAAAATTTTTAAAAAACTCAAACGACTAGTTTAAACAGTTGTTTTTAAAGAATCCTACTTATGTTTTGTGCAAAATTAGTGCCGTAAAATGTTCATATCGAAGTGTTGATTGGAGAATATTTTAACAAACATAATTAGGAGTAATTGTATTAATTTTCTCGAAATAATATGATGTTATGAGGCCAAAAATGTTGAAAAACTCAAACAAGTTTATTAAGTAGCAGTTTCTAATGCATATAACTTATGTTTTGGGAAAATTAGTGTCGTAGAATATTCATATAGAATTGTTAATTGAACCATCTTATAGTAGACCTAATTAGAATTAATTATATTAATTTGCACGAAATTATGTGTAGTTACACAGTCAAAAATTTTGAAAATGTCTAACAACTTGTTTAAACAGCGGTTTAATGTGCATCATACTTATGTTTTGAGTAAAATTAGAGTCATAGTATGTTCATATTGAAGTTTTAATCGGACAATCTTATAATATGCGTAATTAGAAGTATTTATATTAATTTTCACGAAATTATATGCAGTTATGCGACCAAAAATTTGTAAAAACTCCACCAACTTGTTTAAATAGCAGTTTTTAATGCATCTTACTTATGTTTTGTGCAAAATTAGCATCATAGAATTTTCATCTTGATGTTTTAATTGGACAATATTATAATAGGTATAATTACGAGTAATTATATTAATTTATCTGAAATTATATGCGATTATGCGCGAATTTTTGAAAAGCTGAAACAACTAGTTTAAGCATTGATTTTAAAGAATCCTACTTACGTTTTGAGCAAAATTAGTGTTGCAAAATATTCATATCGAAGTGTTAATATGAGAATCTTTTAATAGACATAATTAGGAGTAATTGTATTAATTTTCACGAAATAATGTGTAGTGATGAGGCCAAAAAGGTTGAAAAACTCGAACAACATTTTTAAATATTATTTTAATTTGCACGAAATTATATGTAGATACGCTTGAAAATGTCAAACAACTTGTTTAAACAGCAGTTTAATGTGCATGATACTTTTGTTTTGCGCAAAATGAGCGTCGTAGAATATTCATATTGAAGTTTTAATTGGACAATATTATAATATGCGTAATTAAGTTTGTAATTATATTAATTTTCACGAAATTATATGTAGTTATGCGACCAAAAATTTGGAAAAACTCCACCAACTTGTTTAAATAGCAGTTTCAATGCATCTTACTTATGTTTTGCGAAAAATTAGCATCATAGGATTTTTCATCTTGATGTTTTAATTGGACAATATTATAATAGGTATAATTATGAGTAATTATATTAATTTATCTGAAATTTTATGCGGTTATGCAAGGAATTTTTGAAAAACTCGTAACAACTAGTTTAAATAAATTTGATTTTAAAGAATCCTACTTACGTTTTGAGCAAAATTAGTGTTGCAAAATATTCATATCGAAGTGTTAATATGAGAATCTTTTAATAGACATAATTAGGAGTAATTGTATTAATTTTCACGAAATAATGTGTAGTGATGAGGCCAAAAAGGTTAAAAAACTCGAACAACATTTTTAAATATCAGTTTCTAATGCATCTTACTTATGTTTTGGGAACAATTAGTATCGTAGAATATTCATATCAAAGTGTTAATTGAACCAACTTAGAAAAAAAGCCTAATGGAGTAATTATATTAATTTTCACGAAATTAGGTAAGGTTATGTAGCCATAAAATTTGAAAATGTCAAAAAACTTGTTTAAACAGCAGTTTAATGTGCATCTTATTTATGTTTTGCATGAAATTAGCGTTATAAATATATTCATATTGAAGTTTTAATTGGACAATCTTATTATAGGCATAATCAGGAGTAATTATATTAATTTTCATGAAATTATATGGAGTTATGCGGCCAAATATTTTGAAAAACTCAAACAACAAGTTTAAACAATTTGTTTTTAAAGAATCCTACTCATGTTTTGTGCAAAATTAGTGTCGTAAGATGTTCATATCGAAGTGTTAATTGGAGAATTTTTTAATAGGCATAATTAGGAGTAATTATATTAATTTTCACGAAATAATGTGCAGTTATGAGACAAAAAATGTTGAAAAACTCAAGCAACTTTTTTAAATAGGAGTGCAGTTTCTAATGCATATAACTTATGTTTTGGGAAAATTAGTGTCGTAGAATATTCATGTCGAAGTGTTAATTGACCATATTATAATAGACCTAATTAGAAGAAATTTATATTAATGTTTACGAAATTATGTGTAGTTACGCAACCAAAAATTTTGAAAATGTCAAACAACTTGTTCAAACAACGAGTTTTTAATGTATCTTACTTATGTTTTGCGCAAAATTAACGTCATAGAATATCCATATTGAAGTTTTAATTGGGAAATCTTATAATAGGCATAATGAGGAAGAATAACATTAATTTTCACGAAATTATTATGCGGCCAAGGATTTTGAAAAAGTCAAACAGTAGTTTATAATGCATCTTACTTATGTTTTGTGCAAAATTAGCGTCATAGAATCTTCATATCGAAGTTTTAATTGGAAAATCATATAATATGCGTATTTAGGAGTAATTATATTAATTTTGACGAAATAATGTGTAACGATGAAGCCAAAAATGTTGAAAAACTCGAACAAAATTTTTAAATAGCAGTTTCTAATGCATCTTACTTGTGTTTTGTGCAAAATTAGCATCATAGAATTTTCATCTTGAAGTTTTATTTGGAAAATATTATAATAGGCATAATTAGGAGTAATTATATTAATTTACATCAAATTATATGCAGCTATGCGGGCAAAATTTTTAAAAAACTCAAACGACTAGTTTAAACGGTTGTTTTTAAAGAATCCTACTTATGTTTTGTGCAAAATTAGTGCCGTAAAATGTTCATATCGAAGTGTTGATTGGAGAATATTTTAACAAACATAATTAGGAGTAATTGTATTAATTTTCTCGAAATAATATGATGTTATGAGGCCAAAAATGTTGAAAAACTCAAACAAGTTTATTAAGTAGCAGCTTTCTAATGCATATAACTTATGTTTTGGGAAAATTAGTGTCGTAGAATATTCATATAGAATTGTTAATTGAACCATCTTATAGTAGACCTAATTAGAATTAATTATATTAATTTGCACGAAATTATGTGTAGTTACACAAATCAAAAATTTTGAAAATGTCTAACAACTTGTTTAAACAAAGCGGTTTAATGTGCATCATACTTATGTTTTGAGTAAAATTAGAGTCATAGTATGTTCATATTGAAGTTTTAATCGGACAATCTTATAATATGCGTAATTAGAAGTATTTATATTAATTTTCACGAAATTATATGCAGTTATGCGACCAAAAATTTGTAAAAACTCCACCAACTTGTTTAAATAGCGTTTTTAATGCATCTTACTTATGTTTTGTGCAAAATTAGCATCATAGAATTTTCATCTTGATGTTTTAATTGGACAATATTATAATAGGTATAATTACGAGTAATTATATTAATTTATCTGAAATTATATGCGGTTATGCAAATTTAATTTTTGAAAAGCTGAAACAACTAGTTTAAACAATTGATTTTAAAGAATCCTACTTACGTTTTGAGCAAAATTAGTGTTGCAAAATATTCATATCGAAGTGTTAATATGAGAATCTTTTAATAGACATAATTAGGAGTAATTGTATTAATTTTCACGAAATAATGTGTAGTGATGAGGCCAAAAAGGTTGAAAAACTCGAACAACATTTTTAAATATCAGTTTCTAATGCATCTTACTTATGTTTTGGGAACAACTAGTGTCGTAGAATATTCATATCGAAGTGTTAATTGAACCAACGTTGAAAATGACTAATTAGGAGTAATTATTTTAATTTGCACGAAATTATATGTAGATACGCTTGAAAATGTCAAACAACTTGTTTAAACAAAATAGTTTAATGTGCATGATACTTTTGTTTTGCGCAAAATGAGCGTCGTAGAATATTCATATTGAAGTTTTAATTGGACAATATTATAATATGCATAATTAGCTGTAATTATATTAATTTTCACGAAATTATATGTAGTTATGCGACCAAAAATTTGGAAAAACTCCACTTTGACTTGTTTAAATAGCAGTTTCAATGCATCTTACTTATGTTTTGCGCAAAATTAGCATCATAGGATTTTTCATCTTGATGTTTTAATTGGACAATATTATAATAGGTATAATTATGAGTAATTATATTAATTTATCTGAAATTTTATGCGGTTATGCAGTAGGAATTTTGAAAAAGCTGAAACAACTAGTTTAAGCAGTGATTTTAAAGAATCCTACTTACGTTTTGAGCAAAATTAGTGTTGCAAAATATTCATATCGAAGTGTTAATATGAGAATCTTTTAATAGACATAATTAGGAGTAATTGTATTAATTTTCACGAAATAATGTGTAGTGATGAGGCCAAAAAGGTTGAAAAACTCGAACAACATTTTTAAATATCAGTTTCTAATGCATCTTACTTATGTTTTGGGAACAACTAGTGTCGTAGAATATTCATATCGAAGTGTTAATTGAACCAACGTTGAAAATGACTAATTAAGAGTAATTATTTTAATTTGCACGAAATTAGGTGCGGTTATGTAGCCAAAAAATTTGAAAATGTCAAAAAACTTGTTTAAACAAGAGTTTAATGTGCATCTTATTTATGTTTTGCATGAAATTAGCGTTATAAATATATTCATATTGAAGTTTTAATTGGACAATCTTATTATAGGCATAATCGGGAGTAATTATATTAATTTTCATGAAATTATATGGAGTTATGCGGCCAAATATTTTGAAAAACTCAAACAACAAGTTTAAGCAAATTGTTTTTAAAGAATCCTACTCATGTTTTGTGCAAAATTAGTGTCGTAAGATGTTCATATCGAAGTGTTAATTGGAGAATTTTTTAATAGGCATAATTAGGAGTAATTATATTAATTTTCACGAAATAATGTGAGTTATGAGACAAAAAATGTTGAAAAACTCAAGCAACTTTTTTAAATAGGAGTGCGAGTTTCTAATGCATATAACTTATGTTTTGGGAAAATTAGTGTCGTAGAATATTCATGTCGAAGTGTTAATTGACCATCTTATAATAGACCTAATTAGAAGAAATTTATATTAATGTTTACGAAATTATGTGTAGTTACGCAACCAAAAATTTTGAAAATGTCAAACAACTTGTTCAAACAACAGTTTTTAATGTATCTTACTTATGTTTTGCGCAAAATTAGCGTCATAGAATATCCATATTGAAGTTTTAATTAGGAAATCTTATAATAGGCATAATGAGGAAGAATAACATTAATTTTCACGAAATTACGTGTAGTTATGCGGCCAAGGATTTTGAAAAAGTCAAGCAGTAGTTTATAATGCATCTTACTTATGTTTTGTGCAAAATTAGCGTCATAGAATCTTCATATCGAAGTTTTAATTGGAAAATCATATAATATGCGTATTTAGGAGTAATTATATTAATTTTGACGAAATAATGTGTAACGATGAAGCCAAAAATGTTGAAAAACTCGAACAAAATTTTTAAATAGCGCTTTCTAATGCATCTTACTTGTGTTTTGTGCAAAATTAGCATCATAGAATTTTCATCTTGAAGTTTTATTTGGAAAATATTATAATAGGCATAATTAGGAGTAATTATATTAATTTACATCAAATTATATGCAGCTATGCGGGCAAAATTTTTAAAAAACTCAAACGACTAGTTTAAACAGTTGTTTTTAAAGAATCCTACTTATGTTTTGTGCAAAATTAGTGCCGTAAAATGTTCATATCGAAGTGTTGATTGGAGAATATTTTAACAAACATAATTAGGAGTAATTGTATTAATTTTCTCGAAATAATATGATGTTATGAGGCCAAAAATGTTGAAAAACTCAAACAAGTTTATTAAGTAGCGAGTTTCTAATGCATATAACTTATGTTTTGGGAAAATTAGTGTCGTAGAATATTCATATAGAATTGTTAATTGAACCATCTTATAGTAGACCTAATTAGAATTAATTATATTAATTTGCACGAAATTATGTGTAGTTACACAGTCAAAAATTTTGAAAATGTCTAACAACTTGTTTAAAAGCGGTTTAATGTGCATCATACTTATGTTTTGTGTAAAATTAGAGTCATAGTATGTTCATATTGATGTTTTAATCGGACAATCTTATAATATGCGTAATTAGAAGTATTTATATTAATTTTCACGAAATTATATGCAGTTATGCGACCAAAAATTTGTAAAAACTCCACCAACTAGTTTAAATAGCAGTTTTTAATGCATCTTACTTATGTTTTGTGCAAAATTAGCATCATAGAATTTTCATCTTGATGTTTTAATTGGATAATATTATAATAGGTATAATTACGAGTAATTATATTAATTTATCTGAAATTATATGCGGTTATGCAAATAGGAATTTTTGAAAAGCTGAAACAACTAGTTTAAACAGTGATTTTAAAGAATCCTACTTACGTTTTGAGCAAAATTAGTGTTGCAAAATATTCATATCGAAGTGTTAATATGAGAATCTTTTAATAGACATAATTAGGAGTAATTGTATTAATTTTCACGAAATAATGTGTAGTGATGAGGCCAAAAAGGTTGAAAAACTCGAACAACATTTTTAAATATCAGTTTCTAATGCATCTTACTTATGTTTTGGGAACAACTAGTGTCGTAGAATATTCATATCGAAGTGTTAATTGAACCAACGTTGAAAATGACTAATTAGGAGTAATTATATTAATTTGCACGAAATTATATGTAGATACGTGGCCAAAATTGAAGACTGGCACCAGCCCCTCGACAATTGAATCATAAACCCACTATTATTTTAGCAGATTATGGAAAATGATAATTAATACTAATACCTGCCTACATACTTCAATTTTGTGTTAACTATTGCACATGTTTCCGCCACACTCTCTTACCATCTCTAACAATTTAATTACATTGTCAGATGATTGACTCATAATACATTTTTTAATGTCAGTCATTGATCATATAATTGATACTATTACTTTATTTCCTTTTTTGAACCAAAAGACCTGCAGGGAACAATTACTAGCTGAGTGAAATACAAATCTTCTATCTTTCCTATATCTACTGGATCCGTAACTTCAACAAAAAAATTCAAAAGCATATACAAACATAAATTTTCCTTGTATAAAGGAAAAATTATTATATTTATTATATAACAACTCAACTCAACTGAAGTGTTTTACGATTACTTGAAGTTTAATTAGAAGATTATGGAAAAAAATCCGAATATATATTTCTTTATTAGTGATATCAATTTTAAATTTTTCTTTGTCAATTATTTGTTTCATGTTAATTTAGGCATGTATTTGATTTTTAATTTTAACATATAAATAATATTTGCAGTTTTATCCATAATCATCTTCAATTTCTCAATCGATTCACTAATAAAAAAAGGTAGTACAAGTGATTTTCATTTACATATTAATTAAATAAAGAAAAAGTAACAGAAAAAAGAATATCAAGTTTAAATGAACAAAAATAAGCTATTTTGAAGTATGCCATTTTGAAAAAAAGAATGTCAACCGAAGGCCTGTCATTAAGGGAAGCATATTGACCTGGGAGAGTATTTGATTTGTCCTGGAGCAATGGCACTTACGATGGGTAAATTTGGATCTGGGTTCTTTGTTGGGGCGAGATTATTTGTTGGTTCGAGAGCATTTTAGTGGGCCAATAGTATAGTTCTTGTAGTCTGTTGGGGTTGAGTGTGCAGTCTAGGTTGTTTGTTTGGCACTGAGCCTAATATACTCGAGTGGGTAGGTTGAATTTTGGGTCCCGAGGGGTGATGTGATTTGCTGGCGTGATTGTTGACTGACGAGTGACACCTATGCTGAGGGATGTTGCGACTTGGGATGTCATGGTTAGACTTTAGCAATTTGTTATTGGTTCGTTTGGATTACGCGAGATTTCCTGACGAGGGTGGCTGTGTGGTATATATAGTACATACATGCTCCTTTTGTGCGTATTTCTCTAGTGAGCTTTTTGTTGGAGGCATCCAACACCGCCTCATGTCGTCCCGAGTTGACCCTAATGTGTGAAGTACCAAGCGCCTTCGCGCCATCACAGTCTCGGAGTGCGGCCAACACCGCGTCTTTAGTAGCGGACGATGATTCCTGAGCACAAAGTTGTAAGATGAAATCTCTATCGACTGCTACCCTTCCTCTCGGTGGTAGATCGATAAGCGACAACATCTTGTGCTCGCTAAGGTGTGGTCATAAGAAGTCCTCAATGGGGGAGGTTGATCTCTGAACCTTATCTTCTTCCATATGTGCATATACTTCCATAGCTCGATCTTCATACACGGTTTCTGATGGTGTTGCATCCGTAATGGTCCCAAAAGTCACTGATTCTTGCACCCAGCCAATGATGATAACTGGGGTTATGAAGTAGCACCCATTGAGAAAAAGAATGGTGGGTCCTACCCAAAATGTCTTTTTAAAATGGAGATATATCTTAGATGGGGTAGTGCCTGCTTAAGAACTTCATTATACCCATATGTCCAAAGAACCTGAATTGTTAGTTAAGTTGGATTTCGAAAAGGCTTTTGATAAGCTAAATTGGGACTACCTTCTTAAGTCCTTCCAACAGAGAGGTTTCTCGTCTCAATGGATTTCTTGGATTGATCAAATTCTAAGAGGAAGAGTTTGCATCAATCTCAATGGCACTTTGACAAAGTACTTTAAGTGCACTCGTGGTATCCGACAAGGGGACCCTCTTTCCCCTCTTGTTTGTCTTTGTTGCAAAAGGGCTTAGTAAACTGCTTATTAGAGGGGCTGCAGTTAGGCTCTTCAAAGACATGAGGCCTACACTCCAGAATGGTTCCAAAATGACTCATCTACTGTACGCCGATGACATTTTGATGTTTGTTCAATCTTCCTCCTCAGCCATTGATACCTTGAAATGGATCTTATTAGCCTTTGAAGGGTTCTCTAGCCTCAAGATTAATTTTGCTAAAACTGAGGTTTTTTCCTTTGAATATCTCTACATCTGAGGGGCTGCTTAGGTTACTATGTTTGAGTGCACGCTGAATGACTTCCTTCTATCCTAGTTGGGGGTGCCGATTCATTGGCGGAAACCATCTATCTAGGGAGGTTTGGAAGAATCTTTTCAGCAGGGTAGAAAGAAAAGTTGAACAGTTAGAAAGGCAGGTACTTATCCTTGAGGGGAGAATCATCATGTTGCAATATGTCCTAACAGCTGTTACCTTGTACATCCTATCCATTCATGAACTACCTATATGGATAGAGAAAAAATTGGATAGTATTCGAGCAAAATTTCTTTGACAGGGTCCTGATTCTACACAAATAACCTTTGATACGGTGATAAAAAAATTGTCGCGGCAAAGCAAATGGGGGATAGGGGATTTTGGAAATGGATAAGATGAATAAGGGGCAAATGGTGTTGGCATTACTTAAATCTTCATTATCATAACCTCGGGAGAGATTCTTCTAGCGAAACAATCCCTTGGAATCAAAGGTAAATCTCCCTTTTGGAAGGCTGTCGAATTGGAATTGGAGTTGGAGTTGGTGAGTTTGGGTGCCAGGATGGATTTGGGTAATGGTGCCCTAACCAGATTCTTGCATGATGTTTGGTTTGGTGAAATGTCTATATCTCATATGTATCCCCAACTAGCAGCTTTAGCTACTGATCCCTCTCTCACGGTTCAGGATGCTTGGGAGGCTAGGCCAGAGATTAGATATCAGGTGGGTTTTAAAAAGCCCCTCACCCATCAGCAACAATTAGATTGGGAGGAATTGCAACGCCATATTATGGCCTTTTCTCCCCATCAAGGACATCTGGACACTATGTTGTCGCACCAACGGATTTTAGGTTACTCAGTTAGATTTCAGTACCAATTCCTTGATTTTGGGGGTATCAAGACCCCTCGATACCATTCTCTGTGGAAGGCAGGTCTTCCTCTCAAAATAAGGGCTTTCCTTTGGTTAGTGTTTCATCATAGAATTCTGATCAAAGATCAGTTAGCTAAGAAAGGTTGGGTGGGTGACGTTGGATGTATTATATATGATGGTTCATAGGAGGATGTTGAAAACTGTTTGTTGCATTGTGCGATAAGTGCACATATTTGGGATTGGGCAAAAGGCTTGGCTCCTATACCAATTGATAACACGTCCTTGACGACACTATGAGATAGTTCTCTCAAGCCGACATTACATTGCATTATGTGGGGCCGTATGTTGGAGGATATAGGGAGAGCACAATAGACTCACCTTCAATTCTGGGGTTGAGCCGAAATCTATCCGTTCTCTGACATCACATATTTCTGCTCTGTTTCTTTATTGGACAGGTAGGCAGATGTCGAGGGCCGTCAACCCGTCATGCTACCAGATGAGCCACATATCCTCTCTGATGATTCTATTGGTTGTTTTCTGGTTAGCATGTTGCTTTTGTAATGTCAATATCAGAATCACAAGGCAAAACCGGCACATAGCAGACCTCACTATTATAGCAACAGTGCAGTATTGAAGCAACTTCTGATACTTCATTTTTATTTTCCTTCATATATTAATTACAAGCACCATCAACTCTAATTAGGCTTAACTAAGTATCTCCAAGACACAATGAGATGAATTGCTATTCAGCCACTATGGACCAAGTTTTCTATCCACAGTTCCACACATATTGGCATCAGACTTGACTCTAATGCACTGTAGATTAAATTTGTCCATTAAAATATAGAAAGGAATTTTAGCTTTAGTGGCATTCTATTTTAGCTGATCAAAAGCACAAGCTTTGAATGTATCAGCACAAACCAGTGTCGGCTTCCATCTCTTCTTCTAATGATAATATGCATACTTTGTACAAGTTGTAGTCTTTCCACAACCTTATAAATCACAAAATGTGAATACATCAGCGATATTTAAATAAGATACACAAGGGACTCGCTCAAGATCAGTAACCAATTCAACAACACCCGTAGAACCCAACAGAAATTGAGTCACTACTTGTAAAAGTCAAATCAAAGGCAACATAAAATGGATTTTTTACACTTGTAGAACTTGATTCCTTACATAAAAATAAGCTGTCAAGTCTATCGGTAACACGAGTGACAACACACTCAAAAATAATAAGCATTATAGCTCAAGAAAGAGTTGGGCACAACAGCCCAAGAAAAAGTCCAGAAGAAGATCACGAATGATCAAATTGGGAGAATCGAGAGAAACTAGACTGAGTTTGAACAAAAAATTGACTAATTGAGTGTATCAATATCTTGATTTTTCTCTTTTTGAATATGACTAGTAAGCTCTCTGGAGTAATGATTTTGCTTGATGGATCCATTTTTTCATTGAGAGAGATGATTCTTTTAAAATAGATCTTCTGAAACAGCTGAAGAAACTATTTTTCGGCCTGTACCGTTATAACGATTTACGAATCGTTATAACAGTTTAGAAATAATAGCCGTTGGATCAACTGAGCTGAAACGTTATAACGATTCATCCAATCGTTATACGTTTCATGAATCGTTGTAACGATTACAAAATCGTTACACGTTTCATAAATCGTTGTAATGATTATTGAATCGTTAGATAACGATACGCTCTGATTTCTTTGAGAATTTTTCTGCTTTAGAATATTTTTGAGTATTGTGATGAACTGTTATAACGATTACTGAACCGTTATAACGATTCTCTGGGCATAATTTTTTTTTTTGTTTAAACTCAATTTATCTTGACCAATTCAACTCAGTTTGAGTCTAACTAAAGCTAAGTCTAATACAGTCTTGATTAAGCTCTTGTATCTCAGCACTAGTCTTGGTTTTTGTGCACTAGTCCATTTATATGTTAATCCCTGCATAAAACTCAAACAAAACAAATTGTAAAATTCAAAATTACTTTGCAAATCGACAAACTAAAGAAGATGTTAAGTGTAACGGTAACCAATTCAACAACACCTATCTCTAACAAAAACCAAATACAGGAAGAACCCATCAGAAATTGAGTCACTACTTGTAAGTCAAATCAAAAGCATGTTTAATGTGAGGTTTATCGTAATAATATGAGCACACATAACCGAAATAAAGGAAAGTTTATAATCAATTACCTTGTAAACCAACAAACATGACAACACTAATCATTGCCTTCTTTGGAGTGAATGATCGCGTACCAGGTCAAGCAACTTACAGAGTTCATTAAAAACCGTCTAAGAAATGCAAGACATAAAAAAGTAGATATGAACCAATTAGTTTACATAGCAAGTAATTCAATCGTTACAGAGAATACAACTGTGAGATACTGGTTTATTTATAATTAAAAGAATTCTTTTAATTAAAAATTCTAATCAAATAGTAATAGTACTATTTACCAAGTTATCTTCAGAACTTAATATTATAATTTACTAATTAATTGACCACAAATCACTTCTTCAAGACCTACATCTGAAAAATCATGCTCAAAATTACTCAATAATTTGTTTATTAAACCAAATTGAACAAAACTAATCATAGATCCCAATTAAATGATCTAGCCAAATACATATTCCTCAATTTAAAATTGATCATCACCAACCTGCTGGATGATTCTTCGTTTATTTTGTCCAGCTGCGAGGTCATCTAAATTAATAATTTTCTTAATATTCGCTTGCATATCTCGCACTATACGGAATTGTACATTCAAGCACTCATTCAACACCTTCTCATCGATCACCGTTGCGTTGCTCGTCTGTTGCAACGCACGGGATATGCTCTTATTCTTCGCTTGTCCGTAGGTTATTTGTGAACCTGTTTTGTGCAGCTTTCATGTCATGGGTAAGCCCTTCTGTCTCCCCATTGCTTGTGACCTTGCAAGTCTGCGTCATTGAGAGTTCCAACTTGCATGCTGCTCTAACAAGGTCCTCCTCTAGAGCCCTTGCACCCTTCACTTTCCCCATAACAAATCGATACAAACGTTACACCACGCTAAATCAAATAGAGCCAGTTGTTTCCTCAACAACTTTGCTTTCTCAGTCCCATCCTAGTATAACCTTCACCAGTGTTTCAAACTCATGAATGAATCGTGAGGCAGCCTCCATGAGAAATTTCCTTTTTGCCCCTCCCAGTGAGAACAACATTCGGGTGACCTAATATTATACATCACAGAGTACCACTCATACCGCATATTTGGAAAAGGCTTCTTTGATAATTTACTAGCACTCCGTTTCTTTGCTGTGGCTCCTTGAGATCTGGACTGTTTTCTTGGGGACCCAAGGTGCTTCAAGAGGTGGTGTTTTGTGGAGCTAGCACTGAGCTTCAAGAGGTGCTTCAAGAGGTGGCCCAAGGTGCTTCAAGAGGTGGCTGAAGCAAGAGAAATGATGAAGCATCTCCCACAACGTTCTAGTAGTAACCTTGTGGTCTCAAGTGTAGTGGGAGACTATTAACCCGGCGACTTGTTCGAAACGCATTGATTTTACAGATTGTGAGTTCAAGCCGAGAGATTCATAAGATTTGGTCAGAAAGAAGCTGGTGCGCTTTGATCTGATGAATTCCACCAACACCTGATATGACATTTGAATAATGCTAATAGTTAGTTCTCATTTTTTTTTCACAAAACACATCTGTGTCCCAAGTCCTAACTGCTACGCCTGATGGTTGTGCTATGAAATGATCTTCTTGTTAAGCAAGTTTAGAACAGTATTTTCAATTTTTTGTGTACTTCAATTGAAGGCAAATTTGAAGGACAGAATTGGAAAAATATGCAGACCTAGCATGCTTTGTAGAGAGAATATCTCCATATTTTTTCCCATGTGGAGCGAGGACTGAACCTACGAGGGCTGTCTCTCTGCCTCAGGTACTTGGCTCTTTGTGCATTTGCCTAAATTTAAAACATATTCATTTGTGTCAAAAATTCTGAGAGAATTTTTTTTGTGGGCATACAACAAGAAAGAGAGATAGAGCAGAAAATACTCTTTGGAGCTTGTCTTTTAGCTGTTGCTCCATCCTCAGCTTGGCAGGCCTTGAACTTAACACGGGTCCCAGCTCCGCCTCCACTTGGCGGGCCCAAGACTCAACACAGGTCAATCTGTAAGTTTCATCTCACTTGTTAACAAACAGAACTGACATATAGTGTTTTACTTATTTAACAAGTTAGTGCCAGAAATAACTAGTAGCAATTGTTATGTGCTTAGCGCTCTACTCACACGGATTCTTACCAGTACAAAATCCCCTGCATAAATAGCAAAGTGCCAACTTCTCAACTTACACAATCAAAATCATATCTACCAATTTTACCATCCTGATAAATGAATGCAGCCTGAAGCTCTAAAATGCCAGTATGTTAGCTTATACATGTAAAAAAGTGAAGAAATACCTTTTCTGCTAAGCAGTAAAAAGTCTGGCCTAGATTCATTGGCCAAGAACCTCCTCTTGAGATGACCATGAAGCAACAGAAATGATAAATGAATAAATAAATAAATAAATATTTTTTCTTCGAAGTGATGCCTCTTAAATAATTTTATGTGCTAAGCAGACGAAAGTAAATCTAATACTTTATCTACAAAGATAGTTTACTCTTTGCTTGATCCAAGCATCACCTTAAGCTGGTAAATTTTGTACTTTTTCACTGAAAGGAAAAAACATTAAAAAACTTCAAACCTTACTCAATGCAGAATGGATCAGGTGAGTTGTATGATAGTAAACACTTCACCGCTTACAATTCATCCATTGTAAATTTCTATGATAATTCAAGTTTGGCATACATTCAAAGGACAGGCAGCGTGATCTAAGTCCCAAGGTGAACACAAAACCAAACTACAGGTGTATAGATCTTTACCAAAAAGGTCCTCAAAATTAATCATGAAAATTTTATTGACAAAAAACGAACACTACTAAATTTATAAATAATGGTGTGAAAGGTTATATGATATTAATCTCAAGCATATTAATAATAATAAATAACAGACACAATGTTGTAGATTTAAGCCATTCAAAAAATAATCGATCAAAATAAAAAAATATTCTAATAAAATTAAAAAAAATTAGAGAAAAAAATATTTACAAACTCTAATTCTTTTAATTTTGTCAAAATTTTATTTTTATTTTGATCGAGTATTTTTTAAATGGCTTAAATCTACAACATTGTGTTTGTTATTATTAATATGCTTGAGATTAATATCATATAACCTTTCACGCCATTATTTAAAAAATACTCCATTAAAATAAAAGAAAAGTTCTAACAAAATTAAAAGAATTAGAGAAAAAATATTTTGCAAACTCTAATTCTTTTAATTTTGTTAGAAATTTTCTTTTATTTTGTTCGAGTATTTTTTAAATGGCTTAAATCTACAACGTTGTGTTTGTTATTATTAATATGCTTGAGATTAATATCATATAACCTTTCAAACTATCTTTTTTAAAAAAAAAATACTTTGATACTCATTCAAAATAAAAGAAAATTTCTGACAAAATTGAAAGAATTAGAGAAAAAAACTATTTACAAACTCTAATTCTTTTAATTTTGTCAGAAATTTTTTTATTTTAATCGAGAATTTTTTTAGATGGCTTCAATCAACAACATTATGTGTTTGTTTTTATTAATATCATATAACCTTTCACACCACCATTTAAAAAATACTCGATCAAAATAAAAGAAAAGTTCTGACAAAATTAAAAGAATTAGAGAAAAAAATATTTTGCAAACTCTAATTCTTTAATTTTGTAAGAAATTTTCTTTTATTTTGTTCGAGTATTCTTTTAAATGACTTAAATCTACAACATTGTGTGTTTGTTATTATTAATATTCTTGAGATTAATATTATATAACCTTTCACACCATCATTTAAAAAATAATCGATCAAAATAAAAGATTTTTTTGATAAAATTAAAAGAATTAGAGAAAAAAATATTTACAAACTCTAATTTTTTTAGTTTTGTCAAAAAAATTCTTTTATTTTAATCAAGTAATTTTTTTAAATGGCTTACATCTACAACGTTGTGTGTTTGTTATTATTAATATACTTGAGATTAATATCATATAACCTTTCAAACCATCATTTAAAAAATACTTGATACTTGATCAAAATAAAAGAATTTTTCTGTCAAAATTGAAAGAATTAGAGAAAAAAATATTTACAAACTCTAATTCCTTTCATTTTGTCAGAAATTTTCTTTTATTTTGATCGAATATTTTTTAAATGGCTTAAATCTATAATGTTATGTGTTTGTTATTATTAATATCATATATCCTTTCACACCATCATTTAAAAAATACTCAATCAAAATAAAAGAAAAGCTCCGACAAAATTAAAAGAATTAGAGAAAAAAATATTTTGCAAACTCTAATTCTTTTAATTTTATCAAAAACTTTCTTTTATTTTGTTCGAGTATTTTTTTTAAATGGCTTAAATCTACAACATTGTGTATTTGTTATTATTAATATTCTTGAGATTAATATCATATAACTTTTCACATCATCATTTAAAAAACACTCGATCAAAATAAAAGAAAATTTCTGACAAAATTAAAAGAATTAGAGAAAAAATATTTACAAACCCTAATTTTTTTTTATTTGTCAAAAATTTTCTTTTATTTTGATCAAGTATTTTGTTTTTAACGGCTTAAATCTACAATATTGTGTGTTTGTTATTATTAATATGCTTGGGATTAATATCATATAACCTTTCAGACCATTATTTATAAATTCATTAGTGTTCGTTTTTGTCAAGAAATTGATGATAAAATGTTAAGGACATTTCTTGATCAAGAATATTTAAGAAAAATCTTGGTCATAATTAAAAGAAAATTTCTGAGAAAAATTAAAAGGATTATAGATTAGAATATCCTTATTTGTGCAGGGTTACATGTGCAAGGCAGACGTAAGTTAGAGATTACTAGAAGCAACATTCCCAAATTGTCAAAAGAGAAACAACAGCAAGGACAAGTAAAAAAATAAAGCATAGAGCTTAACTAGAGCAACGAAAATAAAATATGGTGATATAGAAATCAAAAGGGAGCATAATAAAAAATAAATAGACAAAATACTGACAGATTCTTATATTTCTGTGTGAAGCGCAGCAAGCAGACATTTTATAATGAATGAGTTGTATTGAGAGGCCAATATTGCCTAAAAAGAGAACAAAAGATAAAAAATAGATATGTTGTCCTATTTCTCTATTTGAAAGAACAAATGAAGAGGTTTGGAAGGAGAAGAGGTGCTCCTCTTAAGTTCTTTTTTTGTGCTATGTATTTTATAACTCTCCTGTCCTGATGTTTGTTTTTAGATTTTAATCCATGTCTATTGAGTTTTTCATCCAAAGACCAAAAAAAAAAAAATGAAGAGTTGAGATCACAAAACAGAGATTAACTCCAGAATCCACCCCTCTCTCTCTCCTCTCTCCTCACTCCATGACATGCAAATCACTTAAGCCTTTGCGCTTTACCATGTGCCACTTCCAGTTGCTTTTGCTTGTAGATCTTCTGTCCATTACATCACTTAGAATTTTATACTATGAACTTTTATCCCAAAAGAAAGCCATCCATCATGTCTCTTGTACTGTTATATATCCACAAAGATTGTTGTAAAGAATCCACTGAAATGAATATTGTTCTTAGTTATGCATTTATTTTGTAACTCCATTTTTAGGCTGGCATCAAGAAAAAAAAACATACTTGCAAGTTTTAATTAAAAAACTAACTTTTTTTCTATGATGCAATTAAATTATTTAAAATAAACCTTCAGTCAAAAAATATGCATAGACTGTCTTCTTTCTCAAAAATCAAATTATATAAGGACAACTTCAAGCCCATGCATAGCGGGTCAAATTAGGGCATGTCCCCCGTCTTTTATCAAAAAGCAGACCAGCTAGGATCAGGAAAAAAAACCAAGAGACTGACATCGAATTTTAACTTTGTTACCTAATTAATTCCAATTTCAGAAAAAGAAATTTGAATAAGCTGAATTCCAAAGGTACGTGTGCAAACTAGGACCAGATTTATAGAAAAATATAACAACTTATCTAATTTTGCTGAGCTTCAATCATAAACTAATCCAATAAAAACTTAAAATAAAGGTGCACGCCTCTTCTTCAAAGTCGGAATTAGTAGAAAATATAAAAAATAAAAATAGAAATGGAGATATCACCTCACAAAGATATTGGAACAGGTCATCATCCCCGAAGTACTCAACCAAACTCCGATCAATAGCAAGCAGGGTAGGATCCGTCAGTAAGAAAGCATCACAACCATAGCCATGGTTCCTCATGTCGATTCTTCGCCGGAGATCTGGTTCTTCTTTTGCAACCCTCTGCCATGACTGACACACTGATCCAGCGGCTCTAATTGCTTCCATTAACCTGACCTTCAGAAAAATCACAATCAGCACATCTCGCTGAAGCTCCACCTAGTTGTGGCCACAAAGGCAAGTCTCTTCTTTATGTCATAGTCCTGAAATGAAGATAAGAATCGCTGTATAATTTCACAAAATTGAGATAGGAATAGTTACTTTATTATATCTAAGAGGCTTGAACATTAATATCTGCTAATGGACATCACAGATGCATTACAAATAGACAATAGAACAATATCAGTATCTAACCATACCCCCCATTAAAAGAAGTTTCTGGCTCCACCCGTCTGTTAACCCATTTCCAATAGAAAAATTGACCATTTTAAAACTAGTTGACGCTAAAAGAGAAATAGTCACATTTATTAAAGTTTTCTCCAACTATAATTTATTTGCTTTTGGTTGAATCTTGCGCATTGCAATTTGGAGAAGCACTTTTGCCTTACCTTTTTCTCTACTGGCAGTTGAAGAAAATAACCAATAGATAAAAGAAAAAAAATTGACAATGACAACAACTTTGACCCTTTTCCCTTTGTGCAGTCCACAGCGACAACAACTATTAATTTGAATTTCACCTTTTTGTGTTGCCCCTTTGCTGCTCGCTCTTGAGTCTTGTCAGCCTTTGTGCAAGAGCAAGAGATGTCTTCGCGCACGGGAGCCAGAGAGAGAGGTCTTCGAGCACGATTCTGAATCGCCCCTTTCTGCTTCTCGCAGGTCAGAGAGCGAGTACCTAGGCTAATAGTTTGAGAGCGGAGAGCGTCAGAGTCGGAGAGAGACAGAGCTGAGAGGCGGAGAGACCATTTAGAAAGCGAGAGGCGAGGAATATTAGCGCCAGGGTTAGGGCTTTGGAAAGGGACTACGCAATAAGGATGTGTGGGAATGGGTTAATTTTCCAATGGCTTGGGATCAAATTTGTCCCAAGCCTTGTTTCAACCATTGGATTAGCATTGAGATTGTAAAAAGTATAAAATGGAAAATGAGTTTGCATCGAGATTGGTGAAAAAAGTTTGATCCAATGGTTAAAACAAGGAATAGAGGAATTGAGAAGAAAAAAGAGGAAGCTATTACTGAGTGCGAACTAGTCGTGTATATCATGGATACAAAGGTGTGATTCGGTAAAGGAAAGGGGTGAGTCGGTCCATTCGGCTGGACAAATATATCTGCTGCCATACTTTTTTACTGGAGAGATTGCTCTGCCTGCACTGCTAGGATGCTTCCTCGACAAATATTTTGTGGGCCGGTTCGTATTTAATGAAAAGATTCTGCATCGATTTCATTCCCATTAGATTAATTAGTGACTGATTCGGTTTTTATTCGTTTTTGGAAAAAAAAAATGATTATTACTATTACATCATTCATGAATGAGTATGCGGTATCAATTTTATGACCGTTAAACTGATTAATTGCCTAATTTATTCGATTATTATTCTTTTTTTCTGAAAATGTCGAGTCTTTTTTTTGGCTTGAAGAATCGTGCGTATCTATCAGATTATGTAATTTATTTTTGCCCTCATATATAGCGATTGTATTGTATATTTTTATATTATATTATAAGTTTATATTGTTTTAAATTTCTAAATATGTTGATGCTAGTTATCATTTAATTTTACAGTTCTAAATATTACATCCACGAAATATTTATTTATGAATAATTATGTATTATGAGACTTTTAAACTAGTGTCGGCGACCGACTAAGAAAAAGATGTTGACAACTAACAATGAACATTGATGAATTTGAATAAGATGAATTTCTATGAATAAGCATTGCTGATAGAAATTGTTGGATAAGTATTTTCTATTGTATGGATTCATGTTTGAATATTTGAACGAAAATAACAAATATTTGCTGATATTTTCATGGGATTATGAGATGTACGTATATAACACAAGTTTCAATTGCAGGTACGTGCAGATGATGATGATGAGGGAACAACAATAAAAATGAAATATGTATAAACTCCGCATCAATAGACATGAGAATTTTGAATGGGAGAATATAATAAAGTGATTAATTTGGAGATATCATTAAAATTTAGCAATCAATAATGAAAATAGAATATTCAATTATCAAATATAAATTTCACAGAAAAAAAGTAACCTCTGAAAATTTAACCTAAAGAATATAAATTATAAAAGAAAACTATCAGAAAAGGCTTTAAAAATGCTCGTTTAGTACTAATTTTATAGATAATTGATGCTAAATATTTTTTTGATGATATTGATGAAATTTTGGTAAAGTTAAAAGTCAGTCCTAAAGGTTAATTTTTAGAAACAATCCGTAAAAAACTATTTACGAAGGTAGATAAAAATAAAATAAAACTTTGACATTCGTGCATTGACGTAGAAGTATAGTTCTATTCACTTCTTCACAGAATTAGTGGAGTTGCAGCGAGAACGTAGCATAACAAACATATCTTTTTTTTTTCATATCCTCGCACTCAGGTCAGTAACTCAATATAATGGTTTACATCTCTCATATGTTCCATAATTTCATTGCTGATTTTTTATTAATGATAAAATAAAATATCAATTCACAAGTCCAACATTTGAGAACTGATTTTTATGAATTTAATAGAGATGAAAACTGGAAATCCGTCCCTGGACCTACTTTTGCTTTTTCATCCCCTGAGAGAATTCGCATTTCCATCGTGCTTAACCACTAGAAATATTCGAAATTCGTAGTTCATTCGTGTTTGATTCGAAAAAAATTCGTTCGATTCATTTTGAAATTAATTTCGAATCAAACTGGTTCGATTCAAAATTATATCGAATCAAACTCAAACTGTGGTAAGTTCATTTGAATGGTGTTCGCGAACTATTATAGTTTGAATCTTGAGTATTTGTGAGCCGTCCGATTATTTATGTGATTATCGCTGAGTGACTGAGTCCGACTGTTGTCCTATGAATTTTATTAATTTTGTTGAATGAACTATGAAATTTGTATGAATTTGTATTAAAGTTTATTTGTATGATATGAAATATGAACTATATGATATTTTGTATTTGATTCTGTCATTCTAGTATGAACTATGAAATTTAATCATTTTATAATTTATTTTTGAACTATTTACGAATTAAACTGAACAGTTCAAACTTTT
The DNA here is from genome assembly GCA_037127355.1 of Schoenoplectus tabernaemontani. Taxonomy (NCBI): domain Eukaryota; kingdom Viridiplantae; phylum Streptophyta; class Magnoliopsida; order Poales; family Cyperaceae; genus Schoenoplectus; species Schoenoplectus tabernaemontani. The sequence goes on along the minus strand of CM073743.1, from coordinate 19,133,165 downwards.
AACGAATCGAATTTCGGACTATGGTTTGAGTTTGAAACTGTCTATCTATTTTGAATTAAACTAGTTCAAAATAAATTTCAAATCAAATTTGAATACAAGTTAGTTTGTTCGTGTTCGATTTGTTTGTAGCCCTAGTAAGCACACACCCACTCTTCTACCCCCGTCTCTCTCTCACTTTGTCCTTTTTTCCGTATGAATATGTGTTTGCGCCATCCTTTTCTCCACGCTTATAGTCTTTCGGTGGAAAACAATGAAATATGTCCTTTCTCCTCTCTCCACCGTGCTTAACTATATCGTTGTCCTTTTGCCCATTGTTTTTCTATCATTCAAATAATACCTTATATTTTATCGTAATTTTGTATACAATACCTTGAGTTTGAGTTGAGCATTGCCCACCGAAATAATTATAACATTCGGACAAAAAATATAGTTATGAATATATTATTGATATTTGAATAGTTAGTAGCGTTAACTTTGTTATAATTTAAAATAATTTGAAAAAAAAATTATGTATTGTATGATATGAAAATCCAATAATTATCCAATTTCATGATATTTAATTTCTGACGAAGTAATTTTCTAATGAATTGAGTTTCATAAGCAAATATATGCATACTTTTTATATTTTATTTTGATAATCTTTTTGTCAAACATATTTCCAACCAACATTCATCAACGCAACTTTTTTTCAAAAAACATGTAGTCAAATTTTGAATTTTTTTAAACCTGTATGGTTTTTTGAAGAATTACCCTCATATATATATAAGATCTTTTACTAATTTGTCCCATTACAATGAACAATTTTTTTAAAGTTCAATTTGTCCCATTACAGAGAAGAATTTTTTCTCATCCATCATTATTTTTTTAAGAAAAAACCATTGGTTTCAAAAATTACTAGCATAAGTGGGAATATCAATTAGACAAAAAAATTTAGACATATATTTTTTAAAGTATCACTTGATCTTCATATCTATTGAAACAAGAATGTGAAATTAATATGTTTTAAAATGACATGGATTACTTGATTTATCCTTTAACCTTTTTTGGACGGGCGACACAATTTATTTTTAACCTTTTTTTACAATGTGATATTGACTGCAAGTGGTTCATCACAGTTAAAAACTTATAACAAAATGCCAAAGAAAACTACAAAATATTGAGACTTAAATATAACGGTTTAGCATATTGGATGTTGGACAATTTTTTTTATTTATAAATTATTATAAATATAAGAATGCATGCAAGGATTGCTGTGGAGTCTCATGTCACAGTGCATAGAGAGCGGACGTCGATGAAAAAAATTATTGAATAAAACTTTCTACAAAACTGTGTTGATGAACAACCGACCTGGAGAGAGTTCAGCATGATTCCTACGGTTTATGTGCTTGTTAGATTCGTAAAAATCGATTATCAACTATTAGATCCATGAATTAATATTTTAATTTTATCATTAAGAAAAATCAAAATTCATTGTCTGGCAATAACAATGCCAATGCCAAGAGTAATGGATAGTGTCAAGAATGAAAAAAGTCTGAAATATTAAACCAAATCTCTCATGCACTAGGAGCGAATAATGATTTTAACAACAAGAAATATTACAATCAATGTTATCATAACCGAATCAGATGTCGACCTCATAAAAATTCTGGATCAATTAATGGTTCATTGAGCGGACCGTCGGGTTGATCGCCTCTATAGAACTTCATGAAATAAAATAAATAAAAGGATATAATATTTCTTTTTTAGCCAGGACTGGAACATCAACCATTACATATATGTCCACTGTCCAGGAACAAGAATTTTAATTAGAGATGAATTCACTTGTGTCGCCATTAGGAAAAAAACGGAGATGACCTACTAAAAAACAATTTTAGTTCCAAGATGAAGGGAAACGAACGAATGGAACAAGCATTGCGGCATTGTACATAAAAGGAAGGGAAATTTTTATTGCTTCGGAATATGTGAGTTTATTTACAAGACTAAAACATAAATAAAAAAGTACATCTGTTGAAATCAACAAACTTCATACTCCTGATTGTATAGCAGGTAAAGGTTCGACCGGAAACAATTCTCCGATCTCCCCAAAAAACCCGTCCCGGTGCCACCCGTCTCGGCGCCAATCCGATCCGAAGACCTCCTCATCCAGACCTTTAAAATCATCTGGTGAGAATTCGAAGTGTACTGCTTCATCAAATGTACCTGCATCCATTAACCCGAAATCCGACAAACCGTCCGGATAGAACTCAGATGGCAAGGGCTCATTGATGGATTCCTCCTTGTTTTCTTCTTCCTGTGGCGACTGCACCTGCATGGTGTTTGGAACGAGAGAGGGAGGGAAATTGGTGATTGCACCTGGTCCACGGAGTCGGAGTGAAGCAGCATCATAGACCAATGCAGCCTCCTCGGCAGTGTCAAAAGTTCCGAGCCATACGCGGACCCCACGTGTCGGGTCACGGATTTCTGCTGCATATTTACCCCATGGCCGTCGCCTAACGCCCCGGTACCTATATTTTGAATAATAATTAGTCGATATTTCATATGTTGGTACAACATGTTGTGCATTTGTTGTTCCTACTTCGGATCCTTTCCAACTTTCATTTTACAATTTACAATAATTAAATTTGCAGCAATTACATATACATTTTTCATACCTTTAATTTGAATTTATAATTAATCCAATTGAACGGCTGCTGGGAATAGAAAAATAGGCTGAGAAAATATGATTTTCCTTAACCACGGCACATAATTTTCTTCTTTACAAATCCAGCCTTTTATCCTATCACTGCGCTTTATTTTGGCATTTTTTTTCTCTATAATTTACTTATTCTTATTCCTTTTTAAGTAATCTGATTCTTCAAATTGCAGATGATACTAAAACTAATATTCAATTCAATTCATAGAACGAATATACGTACTTTGTTGAAGAGGGCGCCTTCTTCGTTCCATTACTGGTCTTCCTACTGTTACCGGGTTTTGGGGCTGAGCAGTGTCCGGAACCTGGTTCAATATCTCTGACAACCCGTGTAACCCGTCGGCCCGGTAACTGAACAGCTGTTTCATCGCCCGACGACTCAGTCGCATCAGGGTCGTTCCAGTGAATTCTCAGAGTTCTTGATTTAGACATGGTAATGTGTAAATTGAGAGCAGAGATGTTTTCTCTGTTTGCTAATATTACATAGGACTATAGCGTAAAGAGAATATAGATAGCCCAGAGAAAAGATGGACCTAGAGAAAGGGACGAGAAGATGAGGTTTTGTGCAGGGTTTAGGCTTTTGTGGGGAAATGAGGATCTTTTGTGGGGTTTTGGATTTATATAGGGATTCTTATGTCACACTTACAGAGAAGTATTACCATTTTATTGAGGCTCATAGGATCACACACACGATGGTCTAATTGGGAGGCACGCTCAGTAAATACTAAATACTTTATACCAGTTTCTGATTTTCTCATTACTTTATTGGATAACTTTTAGTTTGCCCCTTGATCTGAGGTGGTTGTCAGGATCAAGTTTATTGAGATTCTTGGAAGAAAAACACATTTTGAGTTGTGGTTTCCATTGTAGCTTACGGTTGAGCACTTGGGTATTTCTCTTGAGATAAATAAAAGTAAATTTCAGCAAAAAGATAAAAGAATTAAACATTTTTATGTAATTCAAAATATTAAAGGTAAAAATGACACTTGTACGCATTAGTGAATGCTTGATCATATTAATGTGTATTTTTTAAACATATATTATCCTCGACGGAATAATGTATGGGAAGGGATCACTTATAATGGTTATCTTAATAATTTTGACAATGAATTTTTAAATAAATATGATTTTTTTTTAAAAAAAATTATAAATATATTTTTTCTACTTATAGATCGATGGTGATTTAAATTTCATACAATTTCATTATTGTTTGATAGTCCATCAAAGATCGATAAATTATAATCGTTACAAATTGTATAAAATTTTAATGGTCCTTGATTGAATATCAAATGATATTGAAATTACATCAAATTTGAATCATCATCAATTTATAAGTAGAAAAACATATTCATAATTTCTTTTCGATTTATTTAAAAATTTATTATCAAGATTATTAAAATAATCCATTGTAAAGTGCTGCCCACCCTTAATGTATATATACTAGGCTGAAAATTACATATTATTAATTGCTCGTGCACCTGGCTAGATGGATAAGAAATTTTATGGTTGATACAGTTAACTTGTCTTTATTTTATTATAGGCCAGAAAAAGAATAGTAGTATTTTTCGAGGTGCCCACCAAAACCAAGTTTTTGGCATATGCGACTGCAGGCTTAGCGTCTATTCAGTGGTTTGAGATTTAGCAGATATACATATGAATTGTATCTGGGCTGGTCAAAATTTTCGTCACTCACCACTCGATCAGAACAGTTTGAACTTAACTTATCAACACTACGTTTCTTATCAGTTTTTGAGCTGGAGTTTGCCTCTTGTTTTTATGAGTCCAATTTAAAATAAACCCAACTCATTTAGAATCAGCTAGAATATTTTTCATATTCGGATAATTTAAATAATAAGCTGACCCGAATATCTAATTAATCTTAAAACTATTCTAATATAAAATTCTTTTTTGGAAGATCCCTTATATATATGAAAAATATTTAAAAGCTCAGATACTTGAGCATAAAGTTCTTTTTGTATTTTAAGATAGTTTTCTTTTTTTTTTCTTTCTTATTATATCTATATTGTCTATTATAGATTCATTCTTCAAATATATTTTATCTAAAATATCTTTTGTTGTTTTGATGTTTTTTTTGAGATTTTCAAACTATTTAGTGAAAATGCAAATCGGTTAATGAAAATTTTTCAACAGAAAAACAAGAGGAAATATTATCTCTCCTTGGTAGTTTTTTCATACAAACTTTTGAGCACCAATGATCTCAGTCGAAATCACATCCAAAATCATTATCTACATGGCTCGTGAGTCATATTCGCGTGCTAACTCGAGTTATGATGAATTGATCTTAAACTTAGTGAGTGTCATGAATTTCGTTTAGCTCAGCTCAGCTCGACATTTTCAATTGTTTTACAATTCATCCAATTTAATTTTGTGTAGTTGTCTGAATTTAAATTTGCAGTTTCACCAGTACAATATAATAAGTAAGGTATACAAGTGGTGATTTGATTTCAATTGAATCCAAGTCAAGTGAACTATTAAAGAATAATCTACTTATATTTTTCACTAGCCAGAATATATAATAATTTCAGGTGTTTTTTTTTTTATTTGTCATGTTTTTTCGAAAATATAGACAAGAAGGTAAAGTTCACGTATCTCCTCAGCTGGAAGCATTACAAGGCTGTATATTTAAAGAAGGGTTTCTCCACGTAAAATCCCCAAAGCAAAGTAAAAAGCGACCTCAGCTTAAAAAAATATTATTTGTATTTTTTTGGAAAATAGAGATATATTAATTAACCTACAATATTTTTATGACTCATCACGACAACTTTTTTATTATACCAATAATTTTAATTTTATGATCAACAACATCAACATCAGTGAATCATAAATTTTGTTCAACCTTTTCATTTTTACGTTTTATCTTATTCACATTTTGGCCGGTATAAATTAATTATTTTCATTGATGTTTTTTACTTCTCGATCTAGTATCATAAGATCAAAGGTTTTGTAACTTTTTCATAAACAGATATTCCTTGGAAAATTAAATAAACACGATAATTCAAATTTAATATTGAAGATCCTAAATTTAAATAATAATAATAAAATATAAAGTTGTGTCATTATTTGTCATGAAAGATAGCTATTATTTGATCCTTTAACTTAGTTTTTTAATGAACAACATGTTAAACTGTTTTTGATACAAAATAATATTTGTATGGTACTCAATTTAGTGCCAAATAAAATTGAACTGTTCTTTTCAAATTGTTTGTTCGATAACCATGTTCCGAATTGCATCGATTTAATACAACTATATATAAATAAAAAAATATTCTAATAAATATTTTTCTGGTTTTGATAATTTTTGCTTCATAGTTGCTGTTGTCAATATAATTTGTTCCGAATGATTGTATTCACTCTTAACTCTGGATGGGGGATTTATAGACTAAGAATTATTCTTTTTCTTTTTTTCTTTTGACATTTGACAATATAATTTTAATTTTCGATAGTTGAGAAACTTGTTACATTATCTATATGATATACATGAGAATTAAAATTTAAATTTTTTAACTATCCTTATTTAATGGGTAATAATATTTGATGGAATATTAAAAATATACTGAAATTGAATAAATAAATGCACCACCGATTACAACATGTTTGTATTTTTATTTTAAAAAAAAATTGGTTGATTTGAGAAAGAGTTGTTGATCGGACAAGTAAAGGGGTTGCCACAGAATATACACCATAATATAATTAATTCTACCTCAATAATCGTACATAATATAATAATATTAAGTTAAATTTATCAGACAAAGATGTTGTAATTTAATCTTTTTTAGTTCTTGGTGAGAGCGCACCCCAAAGTTTCATTATATATATTACATAACCCGCTTAAACAGGAAATAAACTTTTTTATTGAAGCAATATATTTTTTGTTAGTTGTTATTGTTTGGTGAATATCAAATCAGACGTGGAGTGTTTTCATACCGAATCATGACGTGATGTATCATAAAAATAGTGACCATCTGTAATCTTAATGGAATAGAAAAGAGAAAAATAATAATGACCGCCTTTGCTAAAGACTAAAAGGATAATAGCTGACGGTGCTGCCACGTACTCTGGTTAAAGACGGATGAAAAAAGAAAGCTGTTTTAGGGATGCTCAATTAGATCAAAGCTGATTTTGTCATTAAAATAACGAAGAGAACAAAGAGGAAAAAACAAAAGAATGAACGGGGGAGATCATGCGACTAACCGACAAGCGGCCAGACTCAGCCACGGACCCGGAGTGAACCGATGCAGATGCGACGCGTGTGGGGAGATAGGACGTGCACCGCATTGGACAGCGTGTGGGGAGAGGTGCGCTGGCCGTGCTCTCTGCGGCCTCTCACGTGACCTTGATTCCTGTCTCCCTCTGATATTCTGTGACTAATGACTATTACCAAGAAGCTATATTGCGTCCTACTCGTATGTCATCGGCTGATCGGCATTCAGATGAGATTATGAGAAAGGCGGAGATGGGATTGGAAAGGAAAATATGAGAGGGTTCAAGTTTTTATGATTCGAATAATGTATGTTATTGTGTTTTTATTAAATTTATGTCACATTGTGATCATAATTCTTCAAAACTTACAAAAATATTTAAATAGTGTCTTCTGTATTTTTATAAATTTATCCGTCAAAATCTATATAATAATATACTTACTTAAACTGAAGGAAACACAAAAAATTATAGCAAACAACATGCTAATTGCTAGATATCATGATCCAAATTATATTTAAGCAAGTCAAAACACGGACATCCTCAGAAAATTGAAGCATGTCAGACTTGGTTGGAGAGGCAGGAGTGTTGGGCCGTGCTGTTGGCGCTTTTGGGCCTGCGAAGGAGAGGAGGAAAGCTAATCCAATCCAATCGCTGTGTCAAGGGGCCCGCATGTCATAATCTCCTACGGTCCTACCCCTTCTCCACCACCTCGCGATTCACACCATAACTTTCTCGGCCTCTCCCTTTCCTGATGCCATTTCCTTCAATTTGGCGCTTTCATTAGAGGATTACATTGGTTCTACTCGAGCGTTTTACATCTCGGCGAGAATGGATTTAGTTCGAGGTTCCATGGCGGATGAATTTGTGATCTTTGATCGCGTCGATGTCTATCCTTCTGACCCTACAGGAGATGCCATCGCTAGTGTTTAGATGTGACATTAATTTTAGATTCGAGGTATTGAAAATGCGGGTGGACTCGAAAGTGGGACATATTAAGGTTAAATCTCTGCTCATTTTGAGTTAAATTCTTTACGTATTTAAGTATCTACAATTCTACATATATGAAATGGTTCATCAAAGTCCATTTTTCTTGAACATGACACAACAGTTATAGCAATTATTTATGTAGTTAATGAGCGGTTTCAACTCTAGTCCATTGCAAGATTGTAATGCATTTAGAATCTATGAAGTACATATCCAATTGAATTGTTCTGGATTTTATTTGCCTAAATGAAATTGCTTTTAGTCATTATCAAGATATACATGTGGTTTGTTTTTCTACCAACAGTAGAATGCAAATAAACGTTTAATAATATAACAATCTGAGCAAATCTCATTCTTTTCTACCTTTTGCTATTTCCAAGAGATGATCATTTTACTTTATATGTTTGCAACTTCTTAAATATTTAAAATTGTCTGGGACTCGCAAATGTTTTCGAGTTAATTGGGATAAATAGCCCATGAATCCGTGTAAGAAAACTACTTCAATTATACACGTTGAAGATGAAAGATGCAAGAAGGCATCCAAGCCTAAGCAATAAATAGAAATCAGTATTTTAATAATTTGATATCTATTTTTAAATTAGTAGAGAATTATTTATTATATGTGCCCAAAAGAAGGGGAATATATTTTTACCACTTACTAATTACTAGTAATTGTTCTTGTTGATGGGACAATTCTAAATTTGATTGTTAAAATAAAATATAATATAGAAAGTCTGTATTGCCTTTCAAATATACATTCTCTTCTTGAATGGTGGATATTAAGGCATAGTTAGATCCGAACCATCAAAACTAGGGTTTGGGATGGAGGTGGGTAAATGCCCATTTTTTTTATTAATAATCAAAAGAAAAATAAAATCACGAGACTAACAAGTAACAACGAGGTTTAAAAATTTACAGAAATAGCAAGTACAAATTTGTTATTTCCATTCGAGGGATTCATTTGGCTCATTTAACTACCGAAAGTTGGCATTTCCGCCCCCCGCCCCACTTTTTTCTTTCTCCGCACTGCCTCATATCCTTTGCGTCACTGGAATTATTTTTCTTCTTTTTTCAAGTTTGTTTGTTTTTGATAAAATTAATTAATTAATAATTATAATAAAACAATCTATTTAATAAAACTAATTAATTAATATTATAATTAGTATTTAATAAAATTTAATTAATTAATAATTATAATTAACATTTTGATCATGAGACAGCCTCTCCAATGTTGTTGTCGTTGTTGTTGAGATTTCTGATCTCTATTTTCCGGATTGGATTTTATTTTTAGCTTACTTTAATTTATTTGAGATTAAAGACTTTGTTGTTGTTGTTTAATCAATGAATGTCGAAAGAGGCCATGTGCCATTCTTGCTTGAATTTCCATGAACGAGGTACTACTTTCAGGCATCAGTTATAAATTTTATTTGATTTCAAAGATGCAACACAGACTATTTGCCTTGATGTAGAAATAGGGAACTGTAGAAAGCTGATTAGCTTTTATCAACTCGTTTAGTTAAATATCAATTTTGGGTTCTTGTACTGTGCGGAGATTTACCAGACCGAATGAGACATCAGAGTGCTCAAATTTTTGTTTTAATTGACAATCTTCCATCAGGGCCTATTTGGTATCACGCATTTATTCTAGAAGAGAGTGGAAGATCAATATTCTAGAAGAAATCTTCTTCTACCGTTTTCCAAAATTTTGAATTAGTGTTTGGCAAACTTTTTTTTGGGAAACCGAGAAATAAATCAAACTGGAGAGAGAGAGTAATAAATAAATAAATAAATGAAGGTATGATGAGTTTTGTGATGTTCTTCTGGAAGAAAGTATCTTCCACCAAATTGGTGGAAGAAAAAAATTCATTTTTTTATCTTGTTCATCCATTTAATTTCACATATGTTTGATAAAAATCTTTCAGAATAATTCTTCTTCTAGCTAATTCCAGAAGAAGTGGCGGGTACCAAACAGGCCCTCAGAGAAAAAAAAATAACAAAAAAATTTAACTAGAGATTTTGAACTTATTATATTATTTCTACTTGCTCCAGTTGCAGTTAGTGAGGTACTGAGGTTAATGACATCTGTGATCTGTCACAAAGTATTATTGATTTCTAAATGCTTATGAGGTACTGCTATAGACTATAGTGCTATACTTGGACCATATTTTATTATTTTTCTTTTTTAAAGGGATAATATTTTAAGTGCTCTTAGACTTCTGAGTTGTGATAGGTTGGCCCACAAAAATTTAACAAACACCTCATCTTTGTGAACTATTCAATTCGTGATAATGACTCCGTAATGGATAATTAATCTTTAATACTTCATTTATAATAATAAATTGATCAAATTATCCTTATATGTATGTGTATGATATTTAAATTAATTACACATGATAAAATTTTAATTTACATAAAATTATAAGCAGTTGTTAAATATTCAGAATATATAATATATTTTTGAGTATACAAATTTGATAGATACATCAAGATAAAATAACCAGTTTATCATAGAAATAAATGAATGGATTGGTTAAATTCTGAGAAGTGAGAAATAAGTGTCGTGATTAACCACACAAATTGGGCGACACAGGATCCCGAAACTTAAAACCCTAGAACGGCGCCCTTTCCTCTTTTCTCTCTCTCTTCGTCCCCGCCGACCTCACCCTTCCCATTTCCTTTTCTTCTTCCACGGCAGGGGATGAGGGGAAGCATTCCTTGTCACAACTCGGGGGAAATTTAAAAGAACATACAAGTAGGGAAATGGACAACAATAATTGGATGAAACAATCCCAAGTGAGCTTGGTAACCTGCTTGGTGGCTTGGACTTTTACTTTTACCTAAACGTACTGAAATTGCGCCTTATGCAAGTATAACAACATTCCTTTCTAAAAGTAATTCCATATAATCTACCATTCTTTTTATTCTTTTATTCTAAGAATACCATTAGTAAGGAAAGCCCAAGTGAAGCTTTGAAACTGCAACTAGAAAAATGCTAGCTTTCTTTCAGGAACTTATTTAATCTATCTATAATAGGCAGCTAAAAACAATAGCCTTCAAGTTCAATCCCCAATTTATCTAAAGTAATAAGTTGACTGCTAGTACAGTGAATAGCCTGAGAAATAGCACTGACATGAGCATTAACTTTTCGTTCTACTTCTTTTTAACTTTTTAAACGTTTAGAGGGTCTCGGTCTATTTCTTCAAAACCTGATAGAATTTGATGTTTGGCTGAGAAATAGCACTGACATGTTTGGCTATTATTGTGCTCTTGGGTTTTCTGGTTTGTAATTTTAATTTAGGTCTTGTTGCTTTTTGGTATGAGTTTTTAATTTGTGAGAGTTATGCTCAGGCACAATTGTATTTACATTTAGCTGAGGTCTTCAAATAAATTCTTGAGAATGAAGAATATTGTTAATATTTTATAATAGTGAAGGGATCTGTTAACAATGGTTTATTTTGACAACTCTGACAATGAACCTCTAAATAAATACAAAAAAATCTTAAAAATGAAAAAAATTTATAGATGTGTTTTTCTATCTTTAGATTGATGGTCATTCAAATTTTATGCAATTTCATTATCATTTGCTAGTCCAACAAAGACCATCAAATTTTCATGTAATTTACAACGGTTCAAATTTAACGGTCTTTGATGGACTATCAAATAATAATAAAATTACATAAAATTTAAATTACCATCAATCTAAAGGTAGAAAAACATATTTATAAAAAAAATCATTTTTAATTTTTTTTGTATTTATTTAGAAGTCTATTGTCATGGTTGTCAAAATAACCTATTGTCAATGAATCCCCACTCTTTATAATAAGCCTAAACTAAACTTGGTAAGACAGAAATATGTGTAGCGGATATTTCCATTTATTTGGGTTATTGAAATTTAGGATTCGTGTTCTTGTCAAACTCAAGATATACATCCTGGCAATATTTTTGCCCCTTATAATTTGTTTTTTTTATAAAGATAAATATAAATATATTAAAAATATATATTTGCTGTTAGTTTATTTGAATTTTGTGTCATTTATAGTTTAATTTCAACATAAAAAATCATCAAAATATATAAAGTCATTTATGATGTCCTCTATTGATTTATTATAATATTTGTGTTTTTAAATCTTTATGACATAAATGACATTGAAAAATTAATATAAATATATTAAAATAATATTTTAATTTATTATATTTTAAATCTTCATCTCAACACATCATTTTTCATGGACTTAACACAATTACATAACACATTAATATATAACTTTATTCTGTAATTAACCATTTTATTTCAGAATACAGACGTGTATATTTCCAGTACAACTCAGTTAAGAATTCACAAAAGGAAAAAAAATAAAATAAAGAAGAATTCAGGTCAGCTACATGTTCCTTCATGCTTACACACTTTAAAATAAACACAAGTGGACAAAAAACAAACTATTGATATGACAAATTATCTCGCTACTGGGCCGCTTGCCATCGGAACCCTCACGACCCTCTGTTCCATTTCTTGTGTGCTGTTCTGGCTAACATCACTTGGTTCCTTGTAATAATTCTCACTGGTATGATCATTGCTAGTGTTTCCAGAGTAATAATTACTATTGTAATTTCCTCCGGTCGCTGCTTCCAGCTCAAGACATTCCTTGAGCTGTATTACAACCTCAGTCATGGTCGGCCTCTGTACCGCACTCTGTGCAGTACACTTGAGCGCCACATCAGCAGCTTTCCATACTGAATTGATATTGTATTCCCCTTGCATTCTTGTATCAATCACACTCTCTATGTTACCCCTCGCCAGTCTCTGACGGACCCATTGAATTAGGTTCATGCTTCCACTATCGGGTCCAGATCCTTGGATAATTGCTGGTTGACCCGTTACTATCTGTAGTAGCACTACCCCAAAGCTATACACATCACTCTTTTCGGTTAGCTGGAGTGTCATGTGGTACCTATACATTCAGAGATAATTGTACATTACTTACCAGTTTACCAGTTTTATCAGATTTTAATGCAGGAAAGGACACGCTACTTACTCAGGATCGACATATCCGGGTGTACCAACCACATGATTTGTTGATACATGTGTATTGTTGTTACTGTTGAATGCCTTCGACATGCCAAAATCAGCTATTTTGGCCTCTAATTTTGCATTTAAAAGAATGTTGTTTGGCTTCACATCCCTGTGAATTAGTGGTGGGTTACAACCCCTGTGTAGATACTCTAGCCCTGCAAATTATTATTCAATTTAGTTAGAAATTGTATTCTGATTCCTTCAGATTTATACTTATGTGCATTACTCAGTAACCTTATTTATCATTAACTAGTAAAAACCTTGTTTTGGATAGAAATAAATACATTAATTCATGTTCTATTTATCTTCACACCTTGTGCAGACTCGAGCGCGATACGGATCCTTTCTCTCCATGTCAAAGGCCACATCCCTCCAGCTCTGCCTGTTAAATACAAAAAAAATTCCCTTGTCTTGTAAATTATTTTTAACTAAAAAAAATAACAACGCAAGATGAACAGCACAAACTTAAGACCTCGTATGTGATCTTGTAAACTTCCTTCAGACATGTATTCAAGGACAAGAGCCAAACTGTTTTCATCCTTGCAATATCCAACGAGCGATACAAGATTCTTATGATGAATCCTCGTCAGATGCTGTGCCTGGAAAAAAATATTAAATCTCCGTGAGATGTCAAGTCTAGATATTTTTTTTGAGGAAAAAAAATAATATGAAAAACATATAACATGGAATCATGAGAGCTCTGCGATGAATTATATTGCACAAGAATTTAAGACTAGATCTTACATCCCATTCTATGATTTCAGGCCTGAGGTTTCTAAAGCATCTAATCTCTATCATTATCTCAGAATTTATTTATGAAACTAGGTTTGTATTGCATAAATTTCATTCAATATTAAAAGACACTCTAATTTTGGTACTGAATGGTAGCATAAGAAAGTTTCATACCTCGACCATAAATTCCTTAACCCCCATTGTTGATGTGTGGGGCCTCATTTTAACTGCAACTTGAGTTCCATCCAAGAATCCACTATACACAACACCAAATCCGCCTTTGCCGATTTCTTGTTGGAAGTTATTTGTGATGATCTCTAAGTCCTTATATGTGAATTGGCGGTTTTCAAACTGTATAGAAGGATCCACGGTGCTTGTTCCAGCTGAGTTTCCTGTTGGATTTATTGTAGTATTCATTGTTGAACCTTTTCAAAAAAAAAAAAATTTGTTGGTAATTAGATTTAGCTTCGGGGATTAAGAGAACAGCAGTTTGACTTAATAAATGCCAGTACATGCGTGTTGTTACTTAAACAGTTGTAAAGGTGTCTCGATGGTATATTTTGTTCTATTAAATAGCTTCAATGGATTCTATAAAAAAAAAGTAGCTTCAAAGAAGCAATTAAAAAACTCTGTCAGATAAAATAAAACAACTAACTGTATAACCGCCAGGTTTGTAAAAAAAAACATTTAATGACTTTTAACGGTGAAGCTACTATTTAACAATTTAATGTTAAAATGGAATTACATGACCGTTAAATTATAAAATGTATAATCATTTTATACCTACTTTTTAAATTTAAAAAGAATAGACCATGTAATCTTATTCCAACGTACGTAATAATAAACTAAATTAATATTTTAATAATAATTAATAATTAGAAGTTGAAAATCTTAAATACAAATAGTTATTACATTTAAAATATTAAAAAGAAAATATTTTTGGTCAATAATAAGAAAGGTTTAAGTTTCCTTAATAATTTATTGGGCGGAGAAAAACTTATCATGGATTTTTAAACTGTTTGAAATTCAGCAATATATTTTAACGGAGTTTAAATGCTTCTAAAACACGGATTTTAAAGGATTTTAATCGTTTTAATTTCGTTAAAAGTGTTAAACATAAATAATCCGTTAATTACTCTTTTTAAGAACACTTAACTTTTAAGTATCTCAAAACAGTTTTAATGAGTCAAATGAAGTTTAAATCTATTTTTAAAAGCTTGATAACCACACAACTACATAGTAAAAATGAGAATGAAATTATCTATTATTATTTCTTTCATACCTCGCCGTCTTTTAACTTTGTAAATGATCAGGGTGCCTACTGCAGCAGCTAAGATAACCACCACAACTATCGGGATGATAATTGCAATGACTATTTTGGAGCTGTTGCTCTTCTTTTTTGACAGATTGCAAGAGGTCCCATCAGAACAAAGTTTTGCATTATCTCCAACCCTAATGGAAAAATTAAAATTATTCAGAATAAAGTTTTGTATGATAGTTTGTTATTGATTTTTAAAAGTTTGAAACAAACCTCAAAGTAAGTGAACCATCTTGTGATCTTTTGAGGAGACCAGATGGAATTGTCCCATTTAGCTGGTTGCCCGTTAAATCTCTAAAGAAAATCAAGTTCAATCAAGTCTTGAGACTTCAAGAAATCAAGAAACGAAAGGCGACATGAGTTTGCAAAAATAAAAGAAACTTACAAGAGATTAAGTGATGGTAATTGAGAAAGAACATCAGGAATTGAGCCAGTCAAATTATTATGAGATAAATCCCTGCAAAGAGGGGATTTTTGAAGGGGCTATTATTAGAACCGAAAAAAAAAATTCTCTCTTAAAACTTCAATTTAGAGAAGGCTAAAAGAAAGCTGGAAGCAAGTAAATACAAATTTGTACTTACAAGGTCTGAAGCTCCTTTAGATTTGCAAAGACATTTGTTATTTCACCAGTCAATCCACTTGATGCTAAGTTCCTGTCAGTAAAATTGAATGATCATAAAAAAGGATTAATTTCTGACAACCATAACTGCTTTTTTTATAACTGAGCAATTATTTTGCGAACTAAGGCTTAATTGAGCTATTAATTGTGTGAGCTTTGTACAATTGAGTTCGATGAAGGAAAATTTGACAATGAATGATTCAATGCAAAATAGGATGTACCAGTTCATTTCGGGCTGTGGTTAAAATCTTTGGGACTCCCAAAGAAGATGAATAGAATTTATAGTAATATTGAAAGGAAAAGAAGTGAAGAGAACTCACAGAGTTGTGATCCTTGGAGAGCTGGAGACGACATAACTACAATTCAAGCCATCCCATGCATAGGTCTTGGGAGCACATGGATCACCATTCCAATTTCTCTTTATACCATATTTTGACTTGATTGCATTTATGGCATTTACTGGCGGTTGTCATTAAGCACATGTATTACTCAACTATATTTGTTTCTGAAAAATGGAAATTGAATTGGTAAGAAAACTAAGAACCTTACCATCACCACTATCAGTTGGGATGTCAGAAACTGACATCGCAATAAACAACTCAACCGCATTGAGGATTGGTGGTAGAGTAGAGTTTGCAGTAGCTGTGAGCGTGACATTGTACCGCTGGAATCCATGGATAGGCCTGAACCCATAAATTGCATTCGCGGTTAGATATTCTGGAGTGAAAGATCCATTGTACCACATGGCATCGTTTATTGTAATGTTAAACTCGCGTGTTGCATTGTTGGTGAGGTTAACTATCTCAGAAAAGTGCAGGTTGGCCAAGTAACCAGGATCTTGTTCAAGCGGGTCAGTATCCCAGTAAAACATGAGTTGCGAGGAATTGACAGGTGTCACAGCCGTCTGGAAGATAGCAGAAGGTACCTCAAAGATGTCATTGATGATGTTTTGGACGTGTGAGGTAGTGGTGATCTCTGTCCAAAATGGGACATTGCTCCATGGCTCCCACATCCGGTCATGTGGGTCATCTGGATACCTGATTAAGTATTTTTTTTTTCTTGAGATACATTTTTCTTAAGCATATTTTTAAAATACTTTTGTTGTGGTCTGATGGATTGCAATTAATCATGTGAGGAGAAATCATAATGACTTTTGAAAATTTTACAATTTTTTCTTCTTTCCTTTATTGTTCTTTTGAATATTGCGACTGCTTTTCTTCTTGCAGATGGAATCGCATGCCACTGGGCAAGATAACTTATCAAAATGTTATCATCTGGATCTAAAATTTATTATTATGAGAGTTTATATACCTTATGATCGTTGTGTCTGTCGGCCCTGCATTAAGACGGCGTATAAGTGAGAGATACTGACTTGAGTTTGAAGAAGGGTAAAGACTGCTCTTCATTGGCCTTAAATCCAATGAAGAAATGAATGGCGTTCCACCACCAGTGTTCACCAAACAAACTTGGATATAATCAACAGAAGGAACAAACAATACTTCGGCAATAGTCATTTTTTCAGGATTGGTGATGTTAACTGTCTTCCAGTGGTTAACCCCAATGTGAAGGTCAAATATGATACTACCCTTGTTAAGCCTGTCATAGTTTCCGTACATGAATGTTGCTCTTACAAGGTACTTCAGGCCCGCCACCAAGGATTTTATTGTATAGCAATTTCGGATACCAGTATCAAAGCTTCTGACGTTCAAATAATGAGGTGATAAAGTTGATGTTATGTATTCCACAGAAATATTATAGTTGGTGCCAGTATCGATGTATTGCGCATCAGAGCTGTATGTGAGTGTGCTGCTAGCATCTTTGTAACTAGAGTTTCCAGGTAATCCACAGTCAATGCTCACAAATCCTATCAAAAAAGAAAAAAGAGAAGTGCAATGTATTATTTTGTGAGAAATTTGTTGTGATGAACCAAATTGGGGAAGTTCTCAACTTAAATTAATGTCATGAACAGAACCGCGCAACTAGCACATTTGTGAAAGGAAAAATTGATGAATGAAACAATGGAAAAGGATGAATTAATTGGAGAAATAACAACTTTCAAAGGCTTACCATTATTATCCTGGCCTCGCACTCCTATATTATTCAGAGAAAACGAAGCAAGAAATATAAACCAAAGCACCACTTCTCTCAGATTGTAGTTCTTCATTGTCACAGTTAGCAAACTCTTGTGAGACTCAAAAACCTTAAAATATATAAGTACTGAATATTGATTATTACATAGCTCTTACATGTGTTCTTTTAAATATACGCCCGTGGTTCATGGTTGAAACTTGAAATCAATAGAATGGCTTCTAGTATATTTATAGTAATTTAATTATATATAGGTTCACGCGTCTTAGATGCCATGTCAACAATGCACATCGTCCTTTAAGTAAAAAGGGCGTGCTCTGCTATGTAGAGTGTCACAGGTATATTAAGGAAAAAATATATAATATACATTTTAAATAGTATGGTCAAGTAGTTCATGACTCACTACACAAATGCAGCGATATAGTATTTAGTTAATGCAAGCAAAAGAGATTTCCAAACAAGAGAATCGCACTTGTCGATTTGTATCGCAGTTACATAATTGGATTTAGCGAATACGTTAGCCGAAATGGTTGAATGTCTCTATTGGCTAGAAGTTCTCAGTGCCAGCTAGTTTAAGAAGAAATATGGATGGCATTTGCCATCTCATCTCCATTAATTGATTAAGGGACACCTACTTTATACCTGGTTGATTTCTTCCCTAAGTTAATTATTAATTTTCTATTAATTCTTGACATAAAACAATTATAGTATAATATTATGTAATTTTCTCCAATTTCTCCACGATAGACAATTGCAATTTGGAAATAAGAAAATAGTTGAATAGAAACAATAAATGGCAGCCTCCAGTCCAAAATATTGGAGAAGTTCAAATCGCACTTCTAAATAGCAAGGTCAACTGGTTTGTGGGCCAGTGTACCAGTGTAGTCTCATCCTTCAAGCAACCTGGCCGGAATGGATCGTTCATTTTAAATTGAATGATGCAAGTTTAATTCAATATATGATATAATATAACTCTCAATTATATCTCTATTTTAGCATATCTACGTGGGGCCCACCACATGCAGAGTTGTTGACTGATGTAAAGTCAATGGCAGAGAAATTTGATAATATTTTTTGCATTATGGGCGAGGAAATATGCATCCAGAGAGAAGACTTTGACTTGTATAATATATATAGATTGAGCTTATCTAGTGGCGAACTTCACGAACAATTTGTACTGGGCTACTGTGCATCAATTATAATATAACTGCCACTTGTTTATATATAATAATTGATTTATTTTCTCTTCTTATATGCTAATTGTAGGTCTTTTCTTTAAATAAACTTTCAATTTTTTAGCGGATTAGAGAACACGTTCTTTTGTTTGAACGGACAAAACGACGTGCATTGTCCTCGCCAAATAAATAATTATATATCATTTGCCAAAACATTACTAATTAACATTTCTAACAAAGTAACAATCATCAAATTCAGCACAGAACATTTAGAAAATCGAACTTAATCAATGAGGAAAATTACCAAGTGGATTCGTCGTGCGCAGTGATGGGTGGGTGCACAAGAGGTGTTCGATGAATCGGCGTCGGACTCAACAATCTTGCCATAATACTAGTTAATCTATTTTATAATTAATGAAAAAGATATTTCAATATTATGCATTAAAAAATTTGTCATCTCTTCAACTCGTGATTTTTTTTTTACTAAAACAATTGCTTCTCTCATTCATTGCTAAGTTCTCACAAAAGAAAAAAAATATAAAAATGAGATTATCAGAATTTTCCTTCGATCGATATTGGACACAAAAGCTCCAACACTTTTACCTGCTCCTCCAATCAAGTACTCTTGACCAGCACAAAAATCACGATTTTTGTATGGCTCATGCTGCAGAACAAAATATTCACAATCATAATCTGGTCAAAAGATGATGGATGTTGTCTAATATGTATCATCTGTGCAGACAAAATCAAGAAACAATAAGACACATATTCGATAAGACAGCAAATTAGACATCTAACAACAAGGGATTTTTCGCAAGAAATTACTATCACACATGATTTCAACCAGAGTAATTATGATCAAATCATACTCTACCACGGTGGGAATAAATTGAAAAGGCTGCATATCACATTGTGTTCCCAAATTTGGAAAGAAAAATGTCATCGAATATTTAGAGAGATCCAGCAATCAGAGCAACAACTAACATTGCAAATCAGGATGCAATACATGCAGTGCTCTAATACATAGCAAAATAGAAGATGGAAAGAGAAATACAGAACTGTAGATCAAACATGTTTCATTTCCAAATTCTCAATATGTAATTTAAATTCTCCTTCTTTTATTCCCTTTAACTTTTTCTTTTATTAATGTACAGAAAAAACACCTCTGGTGTTATTTAATATATATATGTGTATATATATATATAGAGTTTATCTATTGTGCTTCAAGTAGTATTTCGACCGAAAAACTATCAGTCCAAAATTTAAATTTTTTATGCTCAAAATTTCAATTTAAGTAGCTCAATAAAATCTTTATATCATAATCTTGTAGAATACTAATTTTTATCGTGTTTGGAGTTAATTTACTATGCTTAATGATTTTTAGAAAGTAATCATTTTTGACATACAAATTTTATTATTTTAGGACAATCTTTCAAAAATCATTAAATATAATAAATTAATTCCAAGCAAAATAAAAAATAGTATTCTATAAGTTATGATATAAAGATTTTATTGAGCTATTTAAATTAAAATTTTGACCATGAAAAATTAAAATTTGAACTGAAAGCGTTTCGGCGGAAGTGTTACTGAAAGCACAATAGACAATATATATAATAGGCTTGGGTGCTAAGCGTAGTTAATGATCAAATTTGCTACGGACTAAAAAATATAGTTAAATCATTTCCAAAACTTGATTTATGGGTCTCAATAAATTCTTTATATCAAAATATGATGGGATGTAAGAAATTTCTATTTTTCGAATTTTCTAAGTATTAGTTTTGGATCTTTAAAAATGACTCAATAATAATAATAAAATAATACATATTTTCTAGGTTATTTTTAAAAATCTAAAACTAATACTTAGAAATTTTTTACATCCTAACATATTTTGATATAAAAAATTTATTGAGACTCATAAATCAAAATTTGGAGATGATTTAACTATATTTTTGAGTCCGTAGCAAATTTAATTATTAACTACGCGTAGCACCCAAACCTATCCCTATATATATAAAGAAATTTGAGGGCTAGAGCCTCATCTTTTCATAAAAAAAAAAAACTTTTGGAATAAATGGAAAAATGTAAAATTAGCCAAATAAAATTGGTCTATCATATTTTCTCTCCCATTTCATTTCTCCCACGAAATGGAAAAAATATTTTCTTTTAATTAATAACTTGAGAAAACTAGACTTTTTTTTTCTTTTAACAAGTCGGTGGCAATGTAATTTTTTTTTCTAACAGTAACCATCCTATCGTCACGTCCCACAGGATGCTAGAACTCAATTATATCAGACGTTGGATTTATTCAAAATAATATTCTCATGCTACAATCCAGCTGGCTACTTGGTAGGCGGTACAAGCAAACACGTACTTAGTCAACAACAATAAGCAATGCATGCTCATTATTCATTGTCATTCATAATTTGTTACTTGTCACAATCAATTTGAAATATGTTACTCTTTTTTTTCCTTGATCTCTAGGATGTCTTCTTTATTTGACTTATTAAAGTCTTCTTGCTTTGTTTCTTTCTGAAATGTGACTTGACGAAAAGGACATTCTCTGTTGCTCTATGGGGCCTATCCCATAGAGGCATAGAGAAAATATGTTAACGTCTATATTAAAAAAAAATAGGTAAATACGTTAATGTCCATTAAAAAAATTTTTCTTATTTTTTTACTAACCAAGAAAAAGTAATCTATAATTTGCTTCCCACATTTTTATGTTCTTATTTATAAGATAGATCAAAATCTCAGGAGATTCTCGTTGTTGTTGGAAGATTCTCTAGTTTTTCAATCCAAAGCCATTGCAGGTGATATGTTGTGCGCGCATTATTAACCTCGAGCAAATCATATTTGAAAATAGAAATACTTTTACAATGCATATTTTATTTGCCACTTGTAGTTAATTCACCGTACAACCCTTCATTACCAACTTAACTTTTATGGTCTTTCTTTATTTAAAATACTTGAATCATATAGATTATGACAATGTATTATATATGTTGCATCTGGTAGATACCCTATCAAAAGTCAGCTTCAATAAGTATTACACCATCGACTATTATGTAATCCAACTAGCTATTCCTCTGCTATAATTCTTGTGGCCTACTGAATGGTTTTTAGAAGATTATACGCGCTTCTCTTGGTCAAGAGGAAAGGTGTCGTTCCAACTTCCAATACCCGTGTGAGAACGAAAGATGAGAGCATTAACGACTTTTTCTTCAGTTAACAGAGAGACCTTCAAAAGAAGAAACCCATCCGTCTCCGTTTCCATGAGCAGAATCAGTGCATACATATCAAGACTCATTAAGCTCAAAGCTTTTCTTCTAACTTTTTTCTTTCTCAGATTAAACAAAAAGGTTTTGGGTGTGTTATTAGTCAACCCTGTATAATAACTCCCAGTTCTGACAGTACCGTTACTGTTACTGTGGCCAGAATAGCACTTGGAATCACCAATCACCTCCAATTTCAGGGACTCCTTCAACTGTAGCACCACTTCAGGCATAGACATAGTCGGCCTCTGTGATCCATTGTA
The DNA here is from genome assembly GCA_037127355.1 of Schoenoplectus tabernaemontani. Lineage (NCBI taxonomy): Eukaryota > Viridiplantae > Streptophyta > Magnoliopsida > Poales > Cyperaceae > Schoenoplectus > Schoenoplectus tabernaemontani. Next base: position 19,110,730 of record CM073743.1, on the reverse strand, counting down.
GGAATCATTTCAAAACTAAATTGAGATTTTTTTTTTATCCGTGCACTGTGTTTCATCCTAATTGAAAGATTACATTAAGTGGAAACACATTGTTAAATTGACTATCAAAATTCTGCATATATAAACCTTGTAATTCTCAGAGGCTAAGAAAAACATCCACCAGAGAGGCAAAGAAAAACCTTCTAATTTTCAGCGCGCACCCATTTGCCATTACCCAAAAGGCTAAGATAAAGCATCCACCAGAGTAACATTGTTTCCAAACTAAACCGCTCTCTCACTTTCTCCATCTCCAGAAGCTCTCTCAGCAGCTGTTTAACTTTGTCTCTCTTTGACTAGCTCGCTTACACATGCATAATTAGGAAACATTCGGTGAGCAGAAGAAAAGAGAAGATGCATGGAATATGTGACACCTTCTTTTAGTAATCCAAGACACTCAATAATCAAGGGCATTAATTGGGACACGAAATAATTAATTGGTTTTAGTACTCACAGCGTTGTTGGTTTTGGGACGGGGAGTTCCCAAGCAATTGAGATCATTTTTTATTGTAAGGTTATTTCAATTGTTGGATCAACATCGAGATTGAAATAAAATATAAAAATAAAAATAAATTTCATCGAAATTAGTGATTAAATACAGATATGATCAATAGTTGAAACAACCTTTGGACCAAAATTGGTCCCAATGGGAACTCTCCCCCGGTTCCGTTGGTTTTTGACTTAGTATGTGGAATACTTTTGAGTTGTTAGACCTTCAGTTTACATAAATTTGAAACGTTATATCCTATTTACTTAGTGTACCTATGTTGAACAAGTGCTTATTATATCTAATTCGTGCACTTATTATTATGCCGAGTTAAAATGACAAGAATAAAATTTGAGAAACAAAATTATTAGAAAAACTTTAATATGGACAAAGGCTTCAAAATCCAACTTTGATATATGATCTTTTGTCACAGTGTGATATCACAAGTGACAAGTATATGCGGCGGGATATCATATCACAGCACTGATATAACTGAAGTCTCTAACTTCAAATATCAATAATAATTTCTCCGATCAATTTCTAAGAAATTTTGTTTGTTAATATTCATCTCTATTTTGATTATTTTTTTTTTCAGTTTTGCAGTTCTTATTTTTTTATAACCCAATGAGAATCATGTTATAATCTCATGGATCATTCTCATACAGCCCTATTAATTTACAAAGTTCGTCACAATTCACAACTACAATAAATTAAATTATGGTTTACAAAGTTATGCGGCCCAAATCTAAATTAAATATCATATAAGCCTACAGCCCTTTGGGCCTAAGGGCTAAGAGTAGCGCAATTCTGTACAATAAACCCCTTCTGGCTTCTGGCCCACTATTACACATCTTTGAGAAGCACCGTTTCCCTTCTCTTTTTCTCTGATGATGAAAAAGAATTACACATCTTTGAAAAATGTAAGAGCCAAGTTTGACTGAAATTTATAGACTTGTCAACATAATATAATAAATGATGCTTAAATAAATATATTGGATCACAGAGTCTCTATAGTAATATCTTCAAGTAGCAATTTCAAGTTTCAAGTGACGTACGTATAAAAAACATTTTCACTTATTCGGTTATTGGGGGAACCCTGAAATATCCATAAATTGTAACAGCAGTAGTAAGTCCGTGCATATTATCATAGAATTTCAAAAGAAGCCCCTCCTTATAATGAATTTGCATCGCCTAGCTACTATACGCGTAAAGTATGTGTTCTAACTGCTCGTTCCATGAATCTAAAGGATACCGTTGTGATTGTCTACGCGTAAAGTCGGGGGCGTCCCATGATCTAAAGGACAGTGTATCCTGCCAGGGGCGGGTGTATCCAGGTGGGCACGTGCCCCCTCTGGATTTTGAAAAATAATATTTTTCGATAATTTGTTTTGATATAAAGTTCCTTAAACGAAAATTTTCTTCATCAACTTGTTTATCTATTACTTTGAGCTTTATTTTATTGTTATTTTAATATATAAAATGTTATTATTTTAATAATTTTTTTATTAGTTAAGTATATATATATTAAATTATTAATTTTTTTTTATTTAGTATCCGATTAGTTAATGGGTTTGAGCCCGATAAGCCATTATAATTTGATAATTGTCCCCCCCCCTCAACCAAAATCCTGAATCCGCCCCTGGTCCTGCTCACAGTCCAAGTATGACAACCGTTGTGAAATCGGAGAGTTAATGTATACATATAGTATTACAGAGGAACCGGACGTTGGACCAAGGGCAGATCTATTAAGAGACAAGTTTAGGCCAATTCCTAGACTTAAATTTTAAATTTAAGTAAAATGTAAATAATTTTTCCTTTGAAGCTTTCTAAAATAATACTCATTTCTATAGTTGCGTCTAGGCTTAATTATTGTCGGATTTAAAATTTAAATGATATAGACTTCTCTTTAAATCATTGTATCCATTGTAGAGGACTTATATTTTTTCTGAATCCGCCCCTACGTTTGATCGCTTTTAATTTCAGTATATAAGACCACTATCCGTAATGTAGTTCAAAACTAATTCAACAATAATAAGTTATAATTTGGATGCCATGTCATCTATTTAATAATATCATCTAGTGTTACTTAAATAAAAGGAATATCAATGCTTCCAAAACATTATGAAAAACTTTAACTAATTTATATATATAAAAAAATGGTTTATTTTGGGGGCAATCAAAGCGAAGTATATTGATCAACGTGGCCAATAGGACCTCCTTTCTTGCAATTACAAGTAACTGTGGAAACTTTAAATTAATAATATTTTTTGTTGAAAAATTCTCAAAAAGTGCCGAACCTATCAGAACTTTTCACAAATTTTTTTGTGTGAAAAGAAAAGCAAAAATACCTTCTTATTTTTTGCTTTCTTCATTTAATTAAAATAAATAAAATATCTTAATTCGCTACTGGCCTTCTTCTAAAAACTGAAATGGAATCTTCATCATATCTCCAACCAGAAAAATTAAGAGTATAGACTAAAAAAATATAAGAAAAAAAATCATGAAATTGCTGTGGAAACAAAAGGAGGTATGTATATTAATTTCACTGCTACTAATTTGAGAATAAGGGTAAAATAGTAAGTTTATACTCCATAAGAAAGATAATATAAATTAAGTGGAGTTTAATTTCCTTACAATTTAATATTAAAAATATAAAAATGTTTTTAATAGTTATGGCAGAAATATACATACAAAATAAACAATCTTATAAGTTTTGAGCAAATGTTGACCGATATGCTATTTTAGAAATTTTCAAGGACACATGAGCAATTTACCCTTATTTATTCGCTATCGTTGCCGGGTGTTGTTTTTTCCTTCCAAACTTGAGAAATTCAAATTACGTCTCTCTCTCTCTCTCTCTCCCTGTCTGTCTAGAAATCTCGTGATCTTTCTATGGCTACTCAATCTACACCTTAAACCTCCAGTTTGGTAGAAAACGCAGTGCCTCGAATTGGCTGGTTGAGTCTTGATATGGATTTCAAGAAGATCATTGATCAGGCGGTTCGGGAGATGTAAGCGACTCAACTTTTTTTCGTCCTCTTTTTATATTTCTTTGCAATTTCGTAAAAATAAGTATAAAATACCGTGTTCTTTTACTTGTCTCAGAAAGAGGGAGGTGAACTTGAAGGTTCTCAACGTGCCAGAGATTGAACAGCAGGTTTGATTTATGTATTATGTTTGTTTTCCTCTAAAATTTTGATGGTTTTTCTCTTTTCAGAGGATTTGAGTTTCAGTGATTATACTTTCCAGTATAATTGTGTTATTGATTCTATAAATATAATCATCTAGGTTCTTGATGCTACCAGCAATGAACCGTGGGGCCCGCATGGATCCGATCTGTCAGAGATTGCTGGAGCCACTAAAACATCATTGTACAACACTTTGTTTAAAATATATTAATGATAATATAGACTTAAATCTTGCCGTTTATTGATCTATTTACTTTATGATTATAATTTTTGCCAATATTATGTAGCTTAGATTGTGATTTGGTAATGAATGTACTTCAGCAACGGCTGAGCAATACGAAAGCAAATTGGCGTCACTTATACAAGGTGTCGGAGAGTGATATTGTTAAAAAAAAATAATTAAAATAAATTGATCCTGCAATAAATGGAGTAATTTCTGTTTCAGGCATTGGTTGTTATTGAGTACCTTGTTGCAAATGGGTCGGAGCGTGCTGTTGATGATATTTATGACAACATCTCTCAGATAACAGTTAGTTTTCTTTTCTTATTTTATATATAAAAAAATATTAATTTTAGATATCAGTTAAGTATCAAATTTGCTTATTTTTTAAAATTGAAAATTTGAAAGGCGCTGTTGAGATTTGAGTGTGTTGAACCTAATGGGAAGGATGTGGGGTTAAGTGTAAGAAAAAAATCAGATGCAATTTTATCAGTCTTAGACGACAGGGAGAAACTACAAGAAGTGAGAGAGAAAGCAGCCGCCACACGTGATAAGTAAGATTTGTCTTCTTTTTGAGATTTTTCTCATCTTATTTTTTTTTTCACTTATATATCGCTTCTTTTTCATGCCTCAAAATAAAGACCCAAACAGCACCCAATAAGGAAAAATGTTGTCTAGTATATGCCAGACAGGTGTGGTGAGCTCAGGTGGGTATTAGTTCAAATCAAGGTCAAAATTATTGTAACGGAGATAAGTCCACTTGACAAAAGAGATGTTACCAGTACTGTATCAGCAAAATGCTGACAAAAGTCTATATGTCAATCTATTATTACCAAGAATTTTGTACAGATATAATCCTCACAAGCAACTCTTTCTCTTGTTCCTGTTTTCTTATTTATTATTATAACTATGTACGTAGGTATATTGGTTTATCTTCAACTGGAATGTCACACAAACCAAACTCAGCATCATACAGTAGCGAGTACTATGAATCTACCAATGGATATGGAGGTACAAACAGGTCAAAAGAGGCAGGCCTATTTATAAGAAATAAAGAAACCAAATCATACAGCAGCACTGAAAGAGATCAGCAGATCAAGGAGAAGGTTAGGCAGAAATCTGAAAGAAGCACATTAAAGGATGACTCTGATGATGACTTCGATCCACGTGCAGAAACACTTACAAATGGTAATAGTGAACAAAATATAAAATCACATACAAACATGAAAGGTTTCGCATACAAACATGAAAGGTTTCGAGTAGATAAACGAAGAGAAATAAATACAACAAAGGGATCAGATTTAGTTTGGAAATGTTCCTTAGCAGGACCCAAGGAGCCACAGAGAGCCATGGATTAACTGTCCCTGTTGTAGCAACAAACCAATCAAATTTTGCTAATTTTGTTATTTTTTTTATCTTTTGGCATATATAAAGCAGCAGCTGATAAAAGCACGAAAAGCATGGGCATCTCTGTACCTAATTTGATGGATGACATAATTAACACACCTGTATCCACTCCAAATTTAAACACTACGAACCATATGCAAGAGGATGTCGATTTATTTGCAGATGCCACCTTCAAATCATCTGCAACATCCAATGCAGAATCAACTTCAGTTCAGGTATGGACCGTTAAGAATTAATGATTTCAGTTGGTTTTTCATACTGCTTAAAGAAATAGAAGCAAGATGAAGTAATTTTCTGTTCCTTTTTTGTCCTTCCAATATAGTTCAAACAAAAAAAAAAACTTTTAAGTGAGACATCAGGGGTAATGTGGGCAAACAAATGAATATAATGAAATTAGGTTTTCTGGGCTTAGTACATGAATAGAGACATGACCAAAGTTTTTGTCCTTCCAATATCGTTCAAACAAACAAAAAAAAAACTCTTAAGTGAGACATCAGGGGCAATGTGGGCAAAATAAACGAATATAATGAAATTAGGTTTTCTGGGTTTAGTATATGTATAGAGACATGACCAAAGCAAAAGAAAAGCAAAGTGGCTTACAGACTACACTCGTGTAGGACCCCTGAGGGTACTCCAAAAATATCTGGCTTTTATAAATGTTTACCGACAGTGGCTTAGGCCTTTCATTGATCTCATCATGATATAATTTTCAGGGTAATATTGATCTTTTTGCAAATATTTCTTCTGAAGCAAGGCCTATTTCTTCCATTTCTGGTAACAAAATTGACAACAGTTTCGACCCTTTTGTGGTGATTCTATCAAATAATTCAGGCACTCGGATAGACAACAGATCTGGCCAGACAGCTGAAACTGAATTGGCATTTGGTTCCTTTACATCAAGCGCTGAACAATGCCATAAACCCAAAACCAAGGATGGTGTCCTTCAGGTTAAGTCAGGGATATGGGCTGACTCCTTGAGCCGTGGATTGATTGATCTTGATATTACTGCACGTAAGTTTCGGACCTCCGGTCAAACTGTTGAATTGCTTTTATTATTGATTTTACTATAACTTGTCTGTAGCATTTCCAGCAAGAACATCTTTTTTTTTTTGTGCAGCAAAGAACAAAAGCCTGGCTGATAAGAAAGACTCAGCACTCGGAAAAAGCCAATTTGCAAAACCAAAGTGATTTGTAGTTGTATCAACTCGAAGATGAGAGAAATACATTTCAGTAAAAAAAAAATTCCCCAGTTTTAGCATTGGAGGGTCTTCTCATTCTTTTTTATCCTTTTCTATTCTTTCGGTCTGGTTTACCACACCATCCTACAAATAGATGTATTTATCTGTATCTATAAATATATATTATCCAATTAATGCCATTGTAGAGCAGTGAAGTTGGTCTTCCTTTCTCATCTACTCCTGAGGTCATTGTATTTAGTACTTTTTTGTTTATGAATTTATGTTTATATAATCGGGAAAGCTCAATTTTAAACATACCTTAACATAAAACAGTGCTTTTTGCAAGATACATTGTCAAATTAAATTTGCTCAGCTAGCTCTGTTTTCGTAAATTAAAATTAAAATATGATTTTGGTTTCCATCTTTACTCATTTTCTTTTTAGCATAGATAGTTAAAATTCTTAATACATAAATAGAATTGAATTTTTAAGTTTTTTAAGTATGCCATATCATCATTTTTTTTACCATTAATTTATTTAGGTCCTTTCATCTACTAAATTCAATGGTTCATATAAAATAGTTTCTTTCTCCTCATTTAAAGTAATGTGTGTAATATATTTAAGATGAAATTAACTCTTAAAATTATTTAACTTTAAATTAACTCTTAAAATCATTTAATTTTTGTAAATTATTGTGTTTAATTATATTTATTATTATAATGTTAATTATTATTATCATTATTATTTAGTATTTAAAATATATTGCTAATGTGAAATTTTATTAAATACATTTAAATTTTATATTATTAATTATTTATTTAAGAACTATATTATCGGAGCGAATCCCGAGTAATAGCTCTAGTAAAAGAGAAAGACTGGTAACAATCTTTTATCCTTTTTAGGGTAAGGAGTTGTTACTCTTTTTGAGAGAGAAAATATATTGAGCTAATATTTTTTTATTTTTTAAAGAAATTGATATTTTTCTCAAAAAATGTATAATTTGGTCCATGTGTATATTTTAATATGGAGATCACTTTAAACAGTTAAATCGACGTTTTAAATTTAAAAATAAAAGATATAACGTGAAATATAAAAGATATTTTATAATTCGCGACTCATTGTAGCATGATTCTCTCTCATAAGGGGAGGATATGATATTTTGATAATCTTGACAATGAATTTTGAAATAAATTCAAAAAAAACTTAAACATAGAAAAATATTTTAGATACATTCTTTTACTTAAAAGATTAACGGTGGTTCAAATTTTATATAATTTCATTAATATTTGATAGTCTATCAAAGATCATAAAATTGGAACCGTTATAATTGCATAAAATTTTGTTAGTTTTTGATGGACTATCAAAAATCAAATGATAATGAAATTACATGAAATTGAAATCAAAATTAATTTATAAATAAAAGAATATATCTATAATTTTTTTATTTTTAAGATTTTTTTTCATATTTTATATTTTTTAAAAATTCATTGTTCAAGATTGTCAAAGTAACGCATCATCCAAGGATCCCTCTCCTAATATATATTCTCACCCATAGTAACAACACTCACGAATTATTCGTGAATAATTTGTTTTTCACCCTTAGCCGGATGTTTCACGAATAATTCATCAGTTTAATATACAGTGCATTTTTTGGGTCAAAAAAACATTTTATTCGCGAATTATTTTGCAAAAAAACACATTATATATTATTTTATATAGAATTTATAGTTTTTAATATATTTTTAATTTTTATCAATATAATATATATTTTATTTATATTATGTGAAACGAACTATTTCCGAATTATACCCGTATTATATCCGAACGTCGAATTTTTAAACTCGCCGAATATTTTCCGAATAACGAACTTATTACTATGCTATCACCCACAATTTATCGTGTCTCGATTTATTGTGACCTAAAGATGAGACGACTTGGCCGGGTTGAGAACAATGACATCATTGTAGACAAGCAAGTAGCAACTAAAGTAAAAAAAAACACTCTGATAGAAACAACATAATGGATGACCTGGTTCTAGTGCTGAATCATCATCAATTAATGACTCGGTCCACCGTTGAAACCTGAGACATGCTATTCTATAACTTTTGCATTTCACCCTAGTATATTATGCAATTAGGAATATTACGAAATAGCGAGGCATCTTGGCTTATAATGCAAGTATATATAGTACTATTTTTTTTTTACATGTTAGAATAATAATAATAAGGCTTGAATTGATCTGCAATTTGTTAGATAAAAAATCGATTCTAATCGAACAAGCTTAACGGGTCGGTTGCAACTTTGTTTCACATATTTTGATGGGCTGGTTTCTGTCGCCTTGGTGAAGGCTCAGCCCAATCCGATTAGCACAAATTTTAGTTTTCCGGAATATTGCGAGATAGTGTATAGGTCCCACATGGCAGTGTAAGTAAACCGCGACGGATTTTATCGTGCTATTGGGCACCCGAACAGCAGTAACAGGACCCAGATCCGCGAATCCTGAACTCATAATCTCGCTGTCGTAAACGAGGCGCCATTGCCACACACACGCCGCCGGTTCTCCTCTCTCTCTCTCCCCCTCCCCGACTCTCCCCGTCTCTTTCGTGGATTTCTCACTGTCGTCGACCATGTACAGAGCTGGAAGAAGCCGTCTCCGTTCTCTCCAGGTAAATCTCAATTCATCCGATCGAAAACCACCTGTTGATTAACCTATACTGCATTCCTTTATTCGAGGCCTCTTCTTTTATAGAATTTTATCACCTCAAATACCTGTGAACATACGAAAGAAGAGTTCCATCTCTGCATTCTTCAGGACAAGAATTTTTAACAGAACAGGTGGCATTTTGATTGATATAAGCTCTCAGGAGGAAAAAAGATTCGAACAAAACTGCGGGAGATTATACATTTGCAAGCTCTTTTACTTATCCCTTGGTTGTATTATTAATTCCATATGTATACTGTTAAGAAATGAATATAAATGCCTTCCTCATTGGATTTGTTGTTGCTTACGTCCAGATTTTAAGTTCGTCAATTATGGTGATAAACAAGGTTCCTTCATGCAAATTATTTTTTAAGGATAGTTGGCGAGCTACCAACCAACAAACATATTAAATAATACTACAATTATGTTCAGTTGAGTTAAGGATCTAAGAATAAGGATCAAAGTACCTAATTTGAATCAAATTTATCAAATGTTGTGCTACTAAATTAGCAAAATGGTAGAAAACCCAACACTGACAAAAAAAAATCCTACCATGGCATGTACTGAAACTCACACCAGTATACTATTGGCTATTTTATATTTTGACCTTTCTCTTATCAAGCTATTAAGATTCTCTTTTTTGTTTGTCCAGAAATTTGCGGCTAGTAGGCTAGTCAGTACAAGTGTTGAAACCAAGCCATCCGGCAGTGGTGGCTCATTTAGTTGGCTTACTGGCAATAAATTATGCCAACTGCCTCCTCTTACACTCCCTTTACCAGATGTTAAGATACCACCACCATTGTCTGATGTTGCCAGCCTCAGTACGACCCAGATTACAACTCTCCCTAATGGTGTCAAGATTGCATCCGAATTTGCGCCGGTATGAAACTTGCCAAAAGTTTGTATTGCTTTCTCCCCTTAAAACAACCAGATAAAAGAAAATTGGCTGTCAAGCTAATAAAAAAGTCTATTTCCTCTAGGCAAACCAGATTGATGTTTATATTTTTACTCACAAATAAATCTTAAAAAAAAACTACTTGCTAATATATCCTTTTCAACCCATTAATCAGAATCCAATTGCATCGGTTGGACTATACATCAACTGTGGCTCAATCTACGAGACGCCAAACTCATATGGCGCCACAGCCCTACTAGAGAAGATGGCATTCAAGACCACGACCAACCGAAGTCACTTGCGCATCATTAGGGAAACTGAATCAATCGGTGGAAACATCTCTGCCTCCGCTTCCAGGGAGCAAATGGGGTACACTTATAATGCCTTAAAGACACACCTTCCGGAGATGGTAGAGGTGCTTGTTGACTCTGTTAGAAACCCAGCTTTCCTTGCTTGGGAGGTTATGGAGCAGGTTGATTTAATTACCAGTGTTATTTTATTTTCATATCCACACAGCTCACAAGCTCTTTTGTTCCAACAAGCACCCAAGTCCTCATCCCCATAGAAATAAAAGGAGACGAAAAATAGAAGTTTGATGCCATATGAATGATGCTGTATGACAAGTTCACTTTATGTGAGCAATTGATATGGATAGGTCAAATTATTTTGGTTCTTTTGAATATCTATAGAAATATAAGTTTGTTTGGGTTATTTTTTCAGTTCATATAGAACAGGGTTAATTGAAAAAGAATCTACTGAAGCGACTTTTAAGAGCCTGCATATGTTTTTTTTTTTAATTGGAAATAAAATCAGATAAGAAAATGAGAAATATCTCATGCATCAGGGAGCATAATGAATGTTAGACATATGCCTTAATTACTGATTTCTAGAAGAACACCATAGTACCCTGCTTTTCTTAACCGGGAAGAGAACTGGTTATGGCAGTTGGCAGTTGCTGACCTGCTGGTTGGTACTGGACAGGTGGCAAACGGGTGGGTCGGGTCGGGTCGGTTTGACCTTCTGGAAGAACTCGGATCGAGTGAGTTCGGGTCAATTTAACTTTTTTAAAAAAACAGGTTGGGTTGGATTGGGTTTTGCCACCTCTCACCGGTACATTTCTGCCAACCATTTTTCATGATCACAATTTCAGAATGACATTTAACTGATCATTTTTTAAAAAATATTTTATGGAAAATCAGTTGAATACAATGCATGGAGAAATAGAAGAGGCCTCTAAGAACCCACAAGGCCTAATCATGGAGGCTCTTCACTCAGTTGGTTATGCAGGCGCACTGTCCAATAGTCTTATTGCCACAGAATCTACACTTATGGGGTTGGATGGTTCAGTCTTGAAAGACTTTGTTGCGGTAAGACTTGTTTTGTCTGTACTCTGTCAATTTTTCTGGTTAAAGTTAGAGTGACTTCAATATTTTTTTCCCAAACGAGCTACCTTTTACTGATGTAATGATGTTACAATTTCAAATAGTGTAGCATAGTAGCATACATAGTTATGGTACAACTCCAGCGCCTAAATTTTGTATCCAGCACCTTATGCTTTCCTAAATCTTAATTTACCCTCGGTTAACCTTCAATTATATAATTGAGCGAGGATTGAGCTTCAATTTTATGTTATTGGTTTGGATACAGACTTCCCCTCCCATATGCACATAAATTCCCTATGAAGATAAAAATGTATACACAAAAAAGAAATGAGAAAGGAATTCAATTTTATTGACGTTGTTCTGCACAGCACTTATTAGCCAATAGCAGTAGTAACCTGACTAAAGTGGTGCTGATAATTCACATTTTGCAATTTGTTTTCAACTCCATCAGTCTTGCTGTATGACATAACAGAATCTTACTCATTTGCTCATTTACCTATGAAAATTCAGGAGAACTACACAGCACCTAGAATGGTACTAGCAGCATCAGGGGTCCACCATGAAGAACTCACAGAAATTGTGAAATCACTTCTAGAAGATCTTCCCGCAGTAAAGCCACCAAAAGAGCCAAAATCATTCTATGTAGGAGGCGACTATCGCAAGCAAGCTGCATCTGAGGTTTGCCTAATAAAATGCTAGATGTGTTACTTTCCCTTGCATATGCTAGCATCTCTTTCTGGAATGTGTGTATGTGTGTGGATGGGAGTTTCTCTTTTATTTTCTTTTGTTGTTGTTGTTGGTGGTGGTGGTGTGTCAGTTAGTTCTACAAGCCAACATTGTCTAATTTTGGATTTGATGTTTGCTCCTAAGGTCTGTAACTTTTATTATTCTTATATGACTCTTCTTTTTATTTATTTTTTTTGGTGGGGGGAGCAGAATACTCACATTGCTCTTGCTTTTGGAGTGCCTGGCGGCTGGCATCAGGAAAAGGAATCTGTTACAGTTACGGTTCTCCAGGTACTGTTACATAATTCTGATTATTATTTTTTTGTTCTTAAATTTATTACCCATGATCCAAGCTTCCATGCACTGCCCAATTGTAGTTACATGATTCAGCAGTAGATTTATTTGCCATCGGAAACATTTACTTTAATCGTAGTTTTTCTTCCACCTTGTTGTTGCAGATGCTCATGGGAGGTGGTGGCTCTTTCTCTGCTGGTGGCCCCGGGAAAGGAATGCATTCTCGCCTGTGTAATTTTCTTCTAACTTTGTTAGTTTAGTCTATTAGGTTGGCTGAAAGATTTAACTACTTAACTTATTAGGTGTCTGCAAATGATCTAGTAGTTCAAGTGGTAGCTAACTAGGATGACCTCAAAGAGGTCATGGGTTCAAGCACCCGTAGGCACAAAATGAAATTTGTGAGCTAGACTCTCATCTTTCTCTCAAAAAAAAAAAAAAAACCTATTAGGTGACTGTTATCCTTTCAGTACCAGTATGTACCAAGCTTTTGCTATCATTTTGTGAGTTTATATCTTCTCCATAAGTTCATTTTTAAATGTCTGTTCAGTTTAGGAGGATAACCAATAGTGGTCAGGACGTCAGGTAACACCGAATGCACTTTTATTTACCTCTGTAACTCTGTTCACAAGTAATGGAAGGCAGTAGAACTACATTATATTTCAATATCCTTCATGGAATTTGCTTGACTAATAATAGTTGGTTTTGTTTAAGAACATGTTTTTGCTTTTCTTTTCTTGATAGATCTTCGTGTGTTGAATGAGTTCAGGCAGGTGGACTCATTCTCTGCCTTCAGTAGCATCTACAATCACACAGGCCTTTTTGGAATTCATGCTAGCTGTGTAAGATTTCTTTTTAAATCATGTATTTTTTTCTTCTTCTTTTGAAGAACTTCACATATTTTTCTTTCCTCATTTAAGTTGTGACAAATTTACATCTGTTCTTTTCCTTATTTTCAAAAATAAACATGTTTCCTTGGCTTCTTATGCTCAATTGGTCTTTTCCGGGCTTAATTGTAACTGAATATTAGGCAAGTAACATAATTTCATGTCTATAGGGATCATAAAATGTCAAACAATTATCAATCCTAATGCCTTTCGTCTCTAGATTTATCTTTCAAAATTTCTGCTGCTTTCTACTACAGGAACCAGGGTTTGCTTCCAAGGCTGTTGATTTGGCAGCAAGAGAACTTATTGCTGTAGCTACTCCTGGGCAAGGTTAGTTTTACTTTATATTCTGGTTGTTGTTCTAAGCAGAGCTTGAAACTTGCAGATGTTCACGTCACGTGCACTTGTTTTCTTTTTTCTTGTATTTTCCAATGTATGTCCAAACAACACATTATATATAGTTTTTTTTTTTGTTCTTGCAAAACTGGCCATGGAATCCTTATGTCCGCTGTGTAGTTTATTACAGCATCATGCCGGCTATCCTACAATACTTGTGTCTCCAAAAAATGGAAATAAAAAGCAGTAGGGGAAAAAAGCATGGTGTGTCATTTTGAAATGGGGAAAAAGAGGGAAGACATGTTAATTCTTATCTGCAGGAGGGATCATGGGTCTCGTTGATATTAAAATTTACATGGTTTTATGAAATTGCCTATATTTTATGGAATATAAATTTCCCTCTCTTTCATTTGTATTTTTTTGTAGTTGACCAAACACAGCTTAATCGTGCCAAAGAAGCTACCAAATCAGCTGTTTTAATGAATTTGGAATCTAGGGTAGTAAAACTCCATTAAATTCTCATCATGTTTCATTCATTGTATAATATTTTTTTGATAATCAATGTAACCATTTCATTTGATGGCAGATGATAGCATCTGAGGACATTGGGCGTCAGATTTTGACATATGGAGAGAGGTAGTTCGTTCTGACCTTCAAATTGTTACTTATCATAGTTTTAGGTGTTAATCTCAACTGCCCTCAATGCAGAAACCAAATACCAAAAAAGATGACAAAGAATCAATAGTGTGACTTAGCAATCTGGCAATGATAGAGACAGTGTAAACTGTCTATTTACTTGTGAGAGATAGTAATGAACTGAGAGGTTAACTACTACCGAACGGCCAGAACATTAAATAAACCAATACATGCCCACCATGTCAGGTATATACTGATGAGATATTTCGTTTTGTTTACTTTATTACTCTAAGCAACTTCTTTTCTTTATTAAAAAAATGAAACAGGAAACCAATCCAGTATTTCTTGGACTTGGTTGAGGGGATAACAGCAAAAGACATAGCTTCCATCTCTGAAAGAATTATATCTTCTCCTCTCACTATGGCTTCCTGGGGTGATGGTAACAATATACTTTACTATTATTTTATCAGATATTAGATTCCATTTCTGAAAGAATTATATCTTCTGCGGTTCTGCTTACAAGGTGTCCAACAAAGATAGTCAGATGACACCACTGTTTGTTAACAGAGAACAGCTTCATGTTCTGCAGAGTGCTTGGATGTTGGGAATTTTAGGGGCTTTTTTCACTAGGGAATTTGCTACTGTTGATGGGTTTAGGATAAAGGGGAATTATGATCAGATCCCATGCCTTGCTTATATGAAAGGAGGCCTAGATCAGGAAGAGGAAAAAGAAAAGAGGTTAAGTGAGAGAGATATGAATCAGTGTCCCGTTGGTATGGGCGACTGATCCAGCCAGCCCATGCTGGTAAAGTACCAGATGAATTCTGTACTGATAAGCTAGCAACATCTGAAGCACTTATCAACACCATTTTGAAGAAGCTGTTGCATAGCCTCACAGCATGAACTCGTAGAGTCCTAGTTCTTGCCACAAGCTGATAGATGCCGAATCATTACCAATTTTGTAGTGGTCACTAGTCTACCAATATTTGCAAATGATGCTTCATTGCTGTTGGTATTTGGTAATGATTGTTGATTTTGCCTTTTCTGATTTCATTGCAGTTGGTAATGTCCCTAGCTATGATTCTGTCAGGATAAAGTTCCGGCCGTGAATTTTACAACATGGCGTCATAAAGGAAAAGGAAAATTAGAAAATCTTTCTGAGGTTATTCAAAACTAACAAAAATACAGACTAGCTTCATTTCCTGAACCTTGTTCTCTTATGACTCGGCGTTCACAAATTTTGGCTTTAAACTGTTGCCGGGTGTATTTCTTGGCGATCTCATTTTTTTCTCTGATTTTTTTGTTTTGTATTTTGAAGTGGTTAGATAGCCTAATATTGGGATACCCTTTTCTTCGTGTTTAAAATTTCTTTAGCAAGATGTTTCTGTAGAATTGAAACCATTGTCATTTTGTAGCACATAATTGCCCTAAAAGAGGTCACTTTCACAATTTTGAAACATGATTGGATTATTGACTGTGGTGCGGATGTAACAACCTTTTAGCTTTGACGTACGGTGCAAATTTCATTTGGGGCCCGTTTGTTATGGAAGAAAATAGAGGAATTCCAAAAATTACTAGAGTTTTTTTTTTCTTTTCAAAGTCAGATATTTTACTTTTCTAGTGAGCTGTTTGAATTATAAGAAAGAAGAGCAGGGGGAGCAAGAAGGAAACAGAAGAGTTGTGTTTTCCCTAAGGAAACTAGGGGAGCAAGCGGGAGACGAGATTGCATGATTATCAAACGGGATTTGATATGATGGAGAATTTGTTCTTTTCAGTCATTCTGTCGTGTATCAAACAGGCCATTCCTGTCCTGTTGGTTGCAAAAAGGGGACAAGGTGGTATTTGAGATTGGGCATGGTTTCATGGCAATGCATTTGAATAGACAATTAATATCAGAGCCTCACAGACAAGAGACGACTCCGTTATTCTTTTGCTAACTCTCATTTGAACCAATCCTCCTGAGTCCTGAATCCTGATGAGACGAGACAGCGATCACACCTTTTCTGGTACAATTTTGTAGTCTTTGATGCTGTTGGAGGAATGCGGGGTGGAATGAAGAACCGGCACGCCCAATGCAAAATACAACTTTGCTTCAATAATCAATATCATCTCCAACATCAATCGCCCAATTGAGTGCATATTCAGAATATGCTTTGCATGTTCTATTATTCACAGATTACAGATTTCCTAATTTGTTTGATCAGAAGGTCATGAGAATGAAGATAGTAATTAAGGTCGTGTGATTGTGAATGAAAGAAGAGAAGATCAGAAGATAAGCAAGAGGTTCTAATGCCGTACGAGGAACCGTTGAAACTTATATATTTTGAAGAACTCGAAAAGTTTCAGATCAATAATCTATTTCTTTGATCATACATCTCGGTCATTTCGAAACCCATTAGCTTGATTGGCCCATCTCACGAGTTCTCAAAATTAAAAGCAAAGACGTGGTTTTAAATTTATTTAGCTAAAAGCATCCATTTTCTTACAATTATCAATTGAATTGTAATTTGACATGTCACTTAAATAGATAATGACTTTTACAAAGAGAATAAAGACATTGTTGAAATACAAAATGACTTGTCAAAGCAAATCAGTTTTTCTTTTTCTTTTTTCCTCTCAATTGTTGATATGATTTGTCAAAGTGTTTGGCAAACTTTTTTAAGTTGTCTAATTTTATCCACTCTCTGCATCACTAAAATTAGAATGATAATTGTCAATTAAAATTTGACATTGTCTTTGTCTTTAATGAGTTGTCAAAGTGATACAGATACTCTAATGGAAATTGTCATTGTCTTTAATGAGTTGCAGTGATACACAAATTGTTATCAAAATCAATATCATTAATTTCAATATTAAGTCACCTAGAATACTAAATGAATTAACTTAAATAACAAGTGTATTATGATTAACTTGAATATTAAGTTTACTAATTTGAATACAATGCGGATTAACTTGAATATCAAGTTCACTAACTTAAATACACATAAATAACATAAATACCAAATTCACTAACATGAATATCAATCTCTATAATTTGAATTACAAGGAGAGAGAGAAAAATAAAGAAAGAGGGAGGAGAGAGATCGAGTGAGAGGGAGTAAGAGAAAGGGGGGAGAGACAGAGAGATATCCAGAAAGTGGGAGAGATATAGAGATCAAAAGAGGGGTGATATAAATTGAAAAGAGGTCAAAAAAGAGAGGAGGTGAGGGGAAGAGATCAAGAGAGTGGGGTAGCAATAGAGATCATTAGAGTATGCATGATTATTTAAGTAAATTTATTTTATATTATTTAAGTTAATTTTATATTCAAATTAATCATGATTGTCAGATAAAAAAAAGTAAAGTATAAAAATCTTAGTATCGATTTTAATATTGATCTCGATATCTCAAACATTTCCCTTTGTCTATCTGGTATTTCATTTTTTTCTACGCTTCGGTTGCTATGCATTTGATTTATTTTCCTCCATAAACTGTGCCAACCCAATTAATCAAGAAATTAACATGGGCTCCTGAGCGTTGTTCCCTTTGCTACACAAATATAGCCCAATTCATTTGACACAAAAAAACACAAGAAGAACTTATAATTGAGCATGTCATATATGATATAGTTAATCGGGTTCTGTTCAGATTAGATTTCTTTTTTCTTTTTTTAGGCCTACTCTTTTGTCATTGCAGCTAAGCAAACATACATCATTCTCAGAATTTGATCATTATTAACAACATAGTATAAACGTCAATCTAGTTAAAATAAATAATACAATAAAAGATAGGCAAATGCATGTTCCCTGTAGCGATATGTTTAATATATTAGAACATAAAATTTGCATAAACAATTCTGTCGATTATCATTATTATAACTATTTGAAATTAAATGCGATCAGTATCTTATTTAAATAATAATTGTGGAAGTTCAAATAGCATACTTTACTTTGTTGTGAACTGATTTGCTAATTATGTTGACCAGCGAACAGAGAGGAGTATTATTCTCAGAGGAAAAAAAAATCTATAGTTTTAAAATTGTTTTTCAGTTCGAATTTCTAGCTCTTACAATTATGATTTTATACTTTCTTTTTTTGTCTTTTTATCCTCCTACTGGTTTTGAATCTTGAACCAAACCAGCCTGTTTTCCATGTTGCCGTATTGAAGTAGAAAATTTCTTCATTTTGTTTTTCATGTTAGCACACATATATGCCCAGAATGTGTTGTGTGAATTGCATTTCGCATCTATTGTCCGGAAATGAGGCAGTATATGAAAACATTTTGTAATATAAATTAATATCATAAAAAAACAAAGAATGATATTATAACAAAATTGGTTCTTGTATAAAATATATAAGCCCCGACCTCGGGTGCAGAATTTTTCCAATAGTATTTTTTTAGAAATAAAAAAGCTGAGAATCAATCATTTTGATCTACATATATAATTGTAAGGACATTGATTACTCGAGGTATTTTTTATAAATAGCATTTCACAATTTTGTTTTCTTTTGGAATGAAAAACAAGTTTTTCATTTTCAAATATTATTAAATAATGATCTCCAAATCGGATTTTTAAGCCCGACATCTCTTACATTTTTTTAGAAATCAGAGATGTTTGTTTTTTATGTAATATAAATTAGAAATATTACTATTTATATCTTATGTTATAACATCCTACGCTCATGCTTTACAAAGTTCCGCATCAGCTAATATTATCAACGCACTGTTAGATTTTATTTTGCTAACGTCTATATCAGTTCAGTAAATTAGTAAAATACATAATTTCCCTAATCGATATTATGGATAAACGAATAATTTTTTTTTTAAAAGGTGACCTTGTCCTTAAGTTTGACGACTGATAGCCACATAGCAAAAATCCAATATCTCACTTCAAGCATGTAAATGCATGTTGACAACTTGACATGGAATTTATTTCTTACTGGAAGAATCGGACTTATTCCCTTCTTGAGGCAACTTTTTTGCAAAACAACAAGAAAAAAACAAAAGAAAACGAAGGTATACATGCACCTTACTATTTTATTAGCCTCCTGGTTCACAGTCCCGGTTTGATTGAGGCACAGATGATATAAAATAAGCAGATGATTCTTCATGCCATCAAATATGACCACGAATAGGATAAGTGGGTAATTGGGTATAATTTATTTAATTTATTTTAGGTTAATTTGGTACAAGGATTAGGCACATGTCTCTCTCTACATCATTCTTCATACGTATACAATTCTCATTTAGGATCATTTTCGGGGCAAAAAAATAAACATATAATTTTTATGAAAAAATAGTTTTGTAGGAAAAATAATTAAAAGATGATGGGTCCTAACGCAAAATGAATAGGTTAGTAGCAACTAGCAACTGGAGCCCACAAAGGAGAACAGGGACCGTGCCAACGGTGGGCGTGGCAACTGGGTTTTGCAACGACCAAGAAAAAAGAAATCAAAAAATGATCCCACCGATTTATGTGATATTTTCCTTAAAATATTGATTATGTGATACTGCGTCACTGTCAAGTATTAAGGTTGGGTCTATCTATCCAGGTAAAATAAAATACTTGATAATTCATATTATAGAGGTGTCATGTGTGTGGAAATGCAGAAATTGTTCGCTCTCTCCACAGCATTCTCCTACTAGGCACCATTTTTTGTCAACTTGTCATTGCTTATTGATTTGAGCTGCTGGTATTATTGGGATTGACTATGAACAGTACTTATAGAGATTATTATTTTTTTATAAAGGAGTAATTATAGTCTCACTAATTTTGGATCTGTGGTAGTGTGGTGTCAACTTAGAAATATAAATTAACTTCAAGGATAAAAAAATAATATTTTGTAAAACTAAAAAAAATCGAGGACAATGTTTGCTGATCATTTCTTCTGCCTTTGTGAATACTGTATATATTATACTAGTGAATATTTAGACTAATTAAATTGATTCACATGTAATTAATACAAATCATATTTAGCTCGTAGGGAGGTGACATGTTTAATTTTTAAATCTAAAATTTTGGATTTCGTTCTTCAAACTTTTTGTTTTGAAATAGCCGTATTTTTAATATATTAAATTTCATGATGGAAATAATATGAAATTATCATTAGTTGTAATTAAAAATTTATACTAAATCTTGATATTTGTATGACAAAAATAAATTTTTAATAGTTTATGAATTAATATAAGTAAACTATAAAACAACTCGGATATTTTTTAAAATATTAATATTATTACAAATAAAAAAATTCAAATAATATAAATAAATATAAAACATTATGTTGTTCAAAAAATCCAACCAATACTCCAGGGTAAAAGTAACTAGAAGAAAAGCTATGCCATCCGGTCAAACTAAGGATGTTGAATTAAAAAAATGGTTTGAAGAGTGCACGAGCCGTTGATTTTGCATTAACAGACTTCGAAGTTCAAAATTCACATTTTCAATGATCATTACGAATCTCGATATAAAATCATCAATTCACACATCTTTCACGGGCAAGGCCCAAGTGATTCTAAATCATTAGTTCAGTCATGAATCATTGATGCATGTACCAATTTCACATCCGACCTTTTAAGAATTCCTTGCTTGTAGGACACGTCAGAACTCAGAAGGTATATGACTATATGAGGATATCAGGATAATGAAGGATTTAATAAATAAAAAAGAGTGATTCATTGTTTTTGTATCTAGTTTCAGTGGGCATATGATAGGATAGCTAAAATTCAGAAAATGCTGCATTGAAGCGAGGCCCGTCCCCTGTTCCCAGTTCCCACCCCGTTCATATTCATATATATATATATCCAAAAGCAGAAAATATATATAAATAAAATATTCAGTAAAATTACAAATAGGTCTATCAAATCAAAAGAAATGATTTGGTGGTAGAACTCTCCGCTGAGAAACAGAGAGATGTGAAAGAGAGATACGAGAGAGACATATAGATGTGAAGGAGAAATACGAAGACAGATAGTAATTAAGACAAAATTTTCAGGGGAAAAATTAATTATAATATTATGTATTATCTAATAAAAATTAACCATTAATTATGAATTTAGGATCGTGCTGTCATAAAAAAAAATACACCAACAGATCATAAACATTAATAGAAAAGAAAAAATGAGCAGGGATGCACTGAAATAATAAAAAATATAGATATATATTGTATTTAACCAAGCCTACTGCAGAATTTTATTACAAAAAAATAAGTGGACCTAAAGACCACCAGTTGAATCTGTATTAAATTCATATATTGAATTTCATAACTCCCAGTAAGCGACTTCTAGACTCGAAAAATGAATATTTTTTAAATGTCATTGACCATCGTATGTTTAGGATCTCCCTAGCTGATCTCACTATTCAATTTATAGGTGATATATCGGATTAGCTCTCGTCGGAATAACGATTATTGTTTAATTATATTATATTATATTATTATATTATAATTATGATTATGGTTATGATTTATTAATATTATATAATTATATTATATTATATTATAATATTATTTATTATCATTATATTATAATAATATAATTTTAGTATTATATTATTATATTATGAATATAAATATGATTACTTTATTATTATATTATTATAATTATGATTATTTATTATTATTATTATATTATTATTATGATTATTTATTTAATTATTATATTATTATAATTATGATTATTTATTATTATGATATTATTATTATTATGATTATTTTATTATTATATTATTTTGATTATGACTATGATTATGATTATTATTTAATTATATTATATTATTATATTATGATTATATTTTTATTTTTATAATATTATTATGATTACAACTATGAATATTATTATTTATTATGATTATGATTATTTTATTATATTATTTTACTATTATTTTTATTATCATCATCATTGTTAGCATCATAATTATTCATATTTTAACTATTCTGATTAACAACTGTCAAACGATATTTTCGCTCTTCCGAATAGTCAAAAATACCACTCTTCCAAAAAAACACTAATCTATCACTCTTTCAAAATTATCACTATTTTAAATCTATTCTTTAATTTGTCAAATGAACTCTAACTTTCAAACGGTTGTAAAATGGAGACCAAAATAAGAAAACCAAAATATCTTTTCTAATCAATTAAATAAGAATTCTAGGTGGAGAAGGGATCCAATTACCACCATTTTGGTGCCACATCGGTGCCATTAAAATTAAATATCAAATAACTATTATTTATATTCTTAAATAACAAAACTAATTGAAGGAATATTTTATAAATATCATCTTATATATGTATACAAAAAATTATATCATTTCGATATTATTTATATAGGCATCAAGCGTTAATAAAATCAACGGACCAAATTTTACAATTTAGACACGTTACTTGATGGCTATTCAAATAAAGTTAAAAAAAATTGATTTTTCATATACATACAATTGAGATGATATAGAATACATCTAACGATTCACATTTTTAAATTTATACATAAATAAATAAATAGGCAATATGGACACCAAAAAAAATGGTAATTGGATAGATAAGGTGAAGCTGAAAACTGAAAACATTATTTTAAAATATTTTAAGGGTTGAGTACGCGTCGTATTAGTTGAATTTTCTACGAGGCAGTGAAAACGGTCCTTGCAGCGACTTCTCCCTGAGAAGTGGGGACACACTCACAGAGTTACTGAGCATTTACAAATATCTAACCAGAATTAATATATCAACAAAAAATTTGAAAAATATATATATAATATTATCAAATCCAAATTGGAACTTGGAAGTATACCCACTCTGCCCAATTGCCATTTACGGTGCTACCGAGTTGCTCCCCGGCCCCCGCCACTCAACTTGAAGACGTCTGTTTTCAAATAACGGGGCCACATATTAAATAGCGCTAGAAGTCTAGAACGCACTCTCTAGCCGTTAGATTCTTAGAGGTGCATCTGGTAGCACGCATCGACGAAGAAAGATTCATCCAATCCTTCCTTTACTCTTTCCGGCGTTGCAGGGGATATAAGGTTTAAAACAGCCAGCAACACCGCCCGATCTTTTCCGAAGTCACCCCTCGTTTTCTCCTTTCTCCTTCAGACTTCACTTCTCCCTCCCGAATAAATACCCGATTCCATTTTACACTACCCATCCCTCTCTCTCTTTCTCTGTTTATAGCTTACGATGGAAGCTACATCTCCAATGGCGCCGCATGACGAAGTCCATGTGGAAGGGGACTTCGACTCGCCTGGCGTGGCTCCGATATCGAGCAACCTTCCTTTCTCCGCCACTTGCATCAGAATCGCGCGAGATTCATACCCCAACCTCCGAGCAATGGCCTCAGCTGCAAACCTTTCCGACGAAGCCGCTTCTTCTAAAAAAATCGAGGGAGAACATGGTTATGTTTTAGAGGATGTGCCTCATTTCACCGATTATCTCCCCGATCTACCTGTAAGCAGCTCCATCTCAGTTTCTATTTTTTTAGGAAATCCGTTGAAATATTAATATTACAAGATCGGCGAATCTGAACATTCTACCGAGGCTTCTTCCAATTTTGTCGAGGTCTTAACTGATCTCCGAATATCCTTTTTCGTGTGCCTTTTTTTTGGAAATGTTTTCATTTCAGCATTTTTCCAATACTAGAACCTTGTGTGATGTCTAGTTCGTATGTTTACTCTCGTATATGAGTTAAAATACAAGAAGGTATTTTATTAGCATCTGTAATTGTTCCACGTTTCTTTTTTGGGAAGTAAACTTGTTGAAATGTTGAATTCACGCTTTTATGTATCAACAAACTCCTTTTAGTAGGTTGTTTGAGTCAGAACCATTGCTTAAAATATGTTCAAAATTAGGTTTCACGTAGTAGCATTTTACTAACAGCGACAATCTTTTTCCTTTTCTTGTCAGACGTTCACCAATCCACTACGTAACCATCCTGCCTATAAAATCGTGAAGTAAGTTTCTCTGACCAACCTGACTTCAATTTTTTTCTTGGTTCTGTATTTATCTATTTAGGTCTAGCATAATGCTAATGAATTGCCTTTAATTCCTAAAACAGTAATTAGATCCTTGAAATGAATGCGTATGTCCCCAGTTAAAATACCTGTTGGAATAAAGAATCCGTTAAAATGCTAATCAGGCATGCTACAAGAAGTCTGTGTATAGAAGGAAAATGCAAATACTGTAATTTATTTTAGACCAATTATGATATCTCTCTCTCTCTTCAGCCATGCTTTCTAATTGCCAGGTTTAATAAATCCTTTTTAGGCAATACTGGGTCCATGAAGAAGACTCTGTTCCTTTGCAGGTCTGCCTCTACCCGTTGCCTCAAACTTTCAGTGTTTACTTTTAATATGTTTGGGTACTAAACTTTGTACAATTGTGACAGATCGTTTCTCAAAAGGACTCTCCTAGAGGGGTCTACTTACGCCGTGCTGGTCCCCGCCAGAAGGTCTCTCTCCCCCTCCCCCCCTCTCCCTCTTCCTCCCTGCAACTCCTACTCGTAGGAAGTATTAAAATGCCCTTCATTCTCCAAATTATAGTTAGGATTTGTGCATAAATGAGGGAAAGGTAGCAATGTATTCAGTAGGGCCTTTAGAAAAGAATGGAGGTTGGGGGTGTAGGCGACAGTTTTTTTTTTTTTCATAGACAGTGTACGGGATGTTTCTTGTTTTGACAAGGAACTTCTAATATTTTGCGCAATAGAACTATTTTTTGTAGCTTAAGGTTCGTATCAAAGCTTTATTTTCTCCCTCCATTCATAAACTGTAAAGACTGAAAACTCAAATTTCAATCCAGCTACCTGTTTGTTGTGAATATTAGAATTTGATCAATGAAGAACTGATTAGAATTTTTTATGATCAGGTTTACTTTGAGTCTGATGAGGTGCTGCCTTGCATTGTAACATGTGGCGGCCTCTGCCCTGGCCTTAATACTGTGATTAGAGAGTTGGTGTGTGGTTTATTTCACATGTATAATGTCACCCATGTTCTTGGTATTGAGGTAGTTTCTTTATTCAATTTCTTGCTATATCTTCTTTGTTTGATTTTCTTGGACAGTCCTCTATTGTCAACAAGCAAGTTTTTAGAAAGGTTATTTTAATTTTGAGAAATATTTGCAAGTGTAGTTGGATTTGGAATCCTTCCAGTTACATTTGATAAATTTACTTTTGGGAATGGCAATTTACTTTTGAGAATGGCAATTTACTTTTGAGAATGGCCAATTTTCCCTTTCAGATTTAAAATGGCAAAAGGTCTCCAAATGTCTTAATGACCAGAAGTTATGTTTAAAACTAAAAAACATATTTTGAAACCCATGTATTCTGAAACTAAAGTATTAACATGGGAATTCTTGACTGTATCCAAAATAGGTTCGGATTAGGTGCCGCATTGTGAAAAATTACTATTTGTTGTTTTCTTCTTTTACTTTCTAATTGTTTAGTCTTCTTCCTTTGGTTGTCTGAAGTTTTGATAAGTGAGATCTTTCAGGCAGGATACAAGGGCTTTTACTCTAAAAATACTCTTGAGTTGACACCTAAAAGTGTGAATGACATTCATAAAAGAGGTGGGACGGTAATTGGTACATCAAGGGGAGGTCATGATACAATAAAGATTGTTGACAACATCGAGGATCGTGGTATTAATCAGGTAAGATTTTTAGATGTGCACATTTCCATGTATAGCACTGCAAAACCTTCAATGAATGTGACCTGCGGCAAAACATGGGATATATTCCCAAACCATTCAATTTTTATCAGTGGTGAGAAGAGGTGGCAGGTGGGATTTAGGGGAGGGACATTTCGGGGATATTTGAAAGTGAGAGCAACAGGACAGCTATATGATGCAAATCTGTTCTTTCATGCATTGTATATTCTTTAGGGTTGTATGTCATATTTCTCATATTTCAAGGGCAAATTACTTTCTCTAAATGCATGTGAAGAACTAGAGCTATTAGCTTATATTTCTTTTAATCCAACTTGATACAGGTATACATCATTGGAGGCGATGGGACTCAAAAGGGCGCATCTGATATCTACAAGGTGCAAGCATGATATTTTGATAAAATCACGTTATAACCTTTGAAGAGTATTATAAAAAGAGAGTTTAATATTATTTCGTTTTTAATTGCTTCTCTAGGAAATACGAAGGCGTGGTCTCAAAGTTGCTGTTGTTGGAATCCCCAAGACGATTGACAATGATATAGCGGTAGGCATGCAAAATAATGACCATGTTTGTATTCTTGTTTTCCTTCCTTTTTATTGTGATTAACTTCAAACAATGCGGTACATCAGGTTATTGACAAGTCATTTGGGTTTGATTCGGCCGTGACAGAAGCACAGCGTGCCATTAATGCAGCTCATGTAGAGGCTGAAAGTATAGAAAATGGGATCGGGCTAGTCAAACTAATGGGTCGCTATAGTGGTTAGTTATCTTCCTGTCAGTTTTAATATTGTTATTGGAGTTACCTTCTAGTAAGGAACTGCTAAAAATCTAACTAAATACAATCAGTTCCTCTTCTTTGGTTGTTCAGATTGAGGCCTATTTGTGTGTGATTACTTGATGGAAGTTAAATCAGTACTAATTAAGATCAATTGAAGTTTAAACTTCTGCATGGTTTTAATCTTTTAATAATGAAACTGATATTTTTTATAAGTATTGACAAGCTTTACCAATTACACAGGGTTTATCGCTATGTATGCCACTCTTGCCAGTCGTGATGTGGTACGTAGCACATCCCTAGTCTCTTTTAATTTTGAAAAGATGTTGTTATTGATAATTGCATGTGAACTTTTCCTTATGATTGTGTTAGGACTGTTGCTTGATCCCTGAATCTCCATTCTATCTGGAAGGAAAAGGAGGTCTATTTGAATTCATGGAGAAACGCCTCAAGGAAAATGGCCACATGGTGTTAGTAGTTGCTGAGGGGGCGGGACAAAAGCTTATTGCACAGAGTGTTAATTCTTCCGACACAACTGATGAATCAGGAAATCACCTTCTCCTTGATATTGGTCTCTGGCTTTCTGAAAAAGTCAAGGTACCCTTTTGTTGGAACTAGTTTTTATCATGGTATCTCAGAAAATTTAGCTTTGTTTTCCCTTTCTCCTTTCAAAATATTTAATCAGGATGCGTTTTTAGATTTTGGTAAAATATTTCAATCTGGCATAAGAGTCTGGGGTTTTAGGTCATATGTAGACTAATGCTTGTTTTATTGTTTCTGAGTTTATATGGGATGCCCCTCTCAATTGAGTCTTGGGATATGCAGTGTGGCCTGTCCTTAAACAAGCCAAACTCTTTTATAAAGATCGGACTCATGTTGGTCCACTCTTTAGTGAAGAAATGATGAAATGAAGAAATTATGTTTTCTGATATTTAATTTTTAAGCGAGGATGACCTGTGTGGTTGATTTGTACTGGTTACCATTAAGTTTTGAAGTCTGGAATTTATTTTTCCAAGAAAATTACAAAACATATGAAGTAATAATTCCAAGTTTTTGCAATTATGATTTGACAAGAGACATTGAACTTTAAGGTGCAACTATTTTGGAAACAAGGGTTTTTGGAAAGAAGCGATATAGGGGATCATATATTTTACGCTTGCAAATAAAATCTGTAGGAATGCCAACTTAGAATTCTATTATTTCTTTGAATTCAGGGATACTTTGCAAGGAGAAAAATGACAGCCAATCTGAAGTATATAGGTAATTTAAATCTTCCTCGTGCAATCCATTAGCAATTATTTTAGTACTAGCTTAAACTAATTGTATCTGGTACGATTCAATTGGCAGATCCAACTTACATGATCAGGGCAATTCCAAGCAACGCATCAGATAACGTGTACTGCACCCTCCTGTCACAGAGCGCTATACATGGGGCCATGGCCGGTTACACTGGTTTCTGTGTCGGCGTGGTCAATGGCCGGCATGCTTACATCCCCTTTAATGTAAGTTTCAATTCCATTTGCATCCTTATATCAATTTTCTGTTTCTGTCATTTAGCTTTGCAAGGAATTTAGGCTACTGGTGGCTGAGTAGATAGAGGCTGGGTAAGTGTTGGCTAAACATTGAAAATTTTAAAATGTTAATAGTATGTCATAATAAAGAATAAAGGTGTATTGGTTACGAAATTAAGGTTTAAAAATTATATTACATTACAAGGTGGATTTGTTCACTTTGCATATTTTTTTTTTTGCAATACCAAGTTCTTCAAGTAATAATCATACTGCACTCTTATTTATGTGTTTGCTTTTACTTTGTACCTGATGTGTGTATGCATGCTTTCAATGTTCTGTTGGTTGCATATCCATAACCTAAGGACCATAGTGATAATTGTATTAAAAGATGGTATAAACTAATTGTAAAGATATGACAATGAAGTAAATTAATGATGGGTGCAGAGGGTGACAAATAAGAGAAACAGGGTGTCAATACAAGACAGGATGTGGGCCCGTCTTCTCTCTTCAACAAACCAGCCAAGTTTTATGGACAAGAAGGATGTGAAGCCGGCCTCTGACAATAGGATGAAACCACCATCTGCTTTGAGCAAGCCGATGAATGGTGAGAAACATTAAAGCTGATAGCTATGATGTTTTTTTTTTGTTTATTTCTTTTTGCCACTTTTAGTCCGATAGAATGGAATTCTCTAGGGGCCTTGTTCTAGTGAGAATTGTTCTATGGTTTCTTAAGTCTCATGCACGGTATATGCATATACATGCCTATATATATATATGATCGGAAATCTGGAGTTTCGACAGTATGTTGCCCATATAATGTGAATGTTTATGGATTCTCTCTTGGTATTCTCAAAGTATCATTATTAGCAGCAATAGTCATCGCTACATATTTTACTATATGGATGCCAGCAAGCAGCAGCTTGATTGAAATTGGAAGAGGTGTGAACTGTGAATTGGATCAAACCTGGTGTTCTCAGGTTGAAACCCACCTGTTCTCTCTCTTTTGGAGGGGCAGCGCCGTAGTGGCATGGGGATGCTGATCCAAGCTGTCAATGTTTGACTCATAGCTATTCTATGTCAGACTAGTGTCTAGACCTGAATTTGATATTGAATCCAAACCCATTACTAAATTCGGATAAATCTGTACCAGAAACCCATTTGACCGGTCTGAGTAGGACCCTGCTGTCACCCCATCTATACCAATTCTCTCCGTGATCTCAAATATCATAAATATCAGGAGGCATATCTGAATTGATGACATTTTGACAATGTTGTTTACTGATAATATATTTACCAATATAAAAAGATTTAATGTAATTTCCCCTTTCTTTTAATATGATTAGCGATGGTTGAATATCAGAATTAAGAGGGTAGATGTGCTGATGGTCATGCTGATGACCTGGCATTTGGAAATTAAAAGGATTGATTGATTCTTTCAGCCGTCCCCATCGTGCTACTTTTTTTAGGAGAGAAAAACGGCCAAGCAAAACATATGACAGCTCGTGCATCTTTCAATATAGACTGGTCGCGTGAAAGTCCAAAACCTAAAAGAAATTGAGTATAAAATCAAGGTACAAAGTCTTTGCTAGACGTGCCAATCTCTGCTGCGTGAAAATAAAATTAGTCTGTCAACAGTGACAGCTATAAAATTCTCCTCGGTTGTTATTTGAGAAGAATAATTCCAAAATTCAAATAAATAGATAGTCAAATAAATAAAGATTTTCTAGAAAGGCCTTGACATTTCTCTCTCAAAAAGAAAGAAAGGCCTTGACATAATCATAATCATACTGCACTCTTATTCCCCGCACGTCTTGACGATATCAAAAAACAAAATCAACAACAAAATCATTTCTCTGCACTAAGTTTCTTCTTCTCCTCTTTTCATTTTTCATTCAATGCAGCTGACCCAAGCGTACATTCCTCTAAATTGCCCCCCAAATCTCCAAATACTCCAACAATCCCAGTTCTGATTGCAGAAAACACACCAAGAGAGGAAGAAAAATCGCCCTCACAGATGTCATTAAAGAGGCACCGCCAGTGCCGCAACCGCCAGCATTCAGCACCACATCAATCGAACTCCGAACATCCGACTCTAACCAATCACCACCTTATCACTCCGAGTCAGACACACAGAGCGAATCAGGGACCCACAAGTCATCACGTAAGGAGAAACCCAGGGTGAAACCACGGTCTTTGCTATCTTTTGGCCGGTATTCAATGAAGCACAGAGGATCTGTCGAGTTGCCAATGGCCACATCAAGTTCCTTGTTTTCGCCATCACAGCCCTCAACTCCAAGTAGGATAGGAGGTGCAGAGGGACACAAAAAAGAAAAGGAGATATTGGGGCGGCATCCATGGAGGTGACTTTCTAAGGTTCATTACAGGCTCTTTTTTTTTTGTTTTGTTTCAATGGCATATCTCGGTATAAATTTTCGTGTTTATATTGTAAATCGGCCAATTTGGGAAGCGATGAAAGGAGATTGCATATTGCATATGTAATGGGTTCTATTCTTTTAATTCTTTTTCGTGTTAATGAAAAGATTTAGATGTGTGATAGTAATATAATTTGAAAGTTGAAACTGAATTGAGCACTTTGGTATTCCGGTGGGTGCAATATAGTGATTACGTGAACATGCATGTATGTTTAGTGTTGAGAATTGTTTAACCAAATATTGGACGAGCCACCTTTGCTTTTTAATTCCAAATCACAAAGGCTGCTGATACTCACGTTGAACAATGTTGTGATTCCAGGTTATACAAGTTGTGTTTTAAGCGATCACCTTCAACTGAGTAAGGCCCGAATTTTTGCCAAAGTATACGTGGACATGTGGTATATATATGGTACGATATAGAAAATTTTGAATACTATGTTTTCGTGATGGCACGTGCAATAAAATTTTCATTTTTTATTTTTGTTGGATGGTATATGGGAATTTGATGTGTGAGACGGTGTGATGCTTGTAATCGATTCAGTGAAACTTGTGATAATTGATAAGAAAACATTTTTTTTTCCGACTTTTTCAGTTGCATAATGATAGGTGCTCATTTTATATAATATTTGCACAAGGTTTAACATAATAATTCACTCAATTTATTTGAATCATGCTTATTTTAGTCTGTGTTTTATCTCTAGAACTTGTTACTGTCGTATTTTTTGGTTTTGATAATTTTCAGAAATTCCTGAAGAAATCAGAGCAGAATTCGGCTCTGCCAAGACCCTCAGCGAGACTCTTGGCAGAGAACATATACCAGCTGTGAATTTAGCAAGGAAACAGCTGCACACGTGAAGGAAAATCTTATATTTCCAAATAGAGATTTCATCTATGATTTAGTGGAAATTAAATGCAGTAATTAAAGGGGATTAAAGAGAGAAAAGGAAAGAGATTTACCTCTTGGTTGGAAAGAGGAGGTGAGAGAGAGAATTAATTGCTGAAATTTAGGGAGAGAATCCAGGAGATTCCATAGTAGGTAAATCAAAGAAGGAAAATTCTGGGACAGAAAAAGAAGAGGGGATTTTGGGACCAGGGGCGGCTCTCTCTCTAGGCGGGATCAGTTTTGTGTGTTCTCACAGGAGGAAGTTCGGACCAGAGAAGAGAGGAGACATTGGGGAACTTGGACTTCAATTGGATTTTATCATTCTTCTTTCTTTAACTCTCAATTATCCACTGTGATGGATTCAAAACTGAATTCTTGTGTTCTTAAAGTCATGCTTGACTAAACAAAATTTCTTGGGATTAGGCATGTAACAAATTACTATGTTGTTGGTTTAATTTAATTGGCATTATTACTTTTATTTGATCTTTGTTTGTCTTGTGATTTGAATTGCTAAACTACTTGTATGATATGAGTTGATTTAATTGCAAATACCGGTCAATAAATGGACACGTTAGATTGGTAATAAGAAAAATGGTATAGCTTAGTCACACAAATGGTTTAAACTTAGGACTTGAATTATTAGATCGAAAGATAATAATTTGAGACCCGATAACATAAGATAACGTAGGAATAGGCGAAGGACGGAAAGGAGAAACCTGTTCCTAATGGGGACACCTAAATTTGTTTGAATGATTTATTGAAGTACCGAAGGGAGAAAATAAATTACTAAAATATGTTTAGGCTAATCACGAAACTTAATGGACTTAGTTTAAGAGAATGCGCCGCGAAAACGGGTGTTTAAGTAAATTTAGTACGGTACGAAACCACGAAAGTGGATAAATACTACCATTGGATTAGAAACCCACAAAGAAAATATAAAAGTGTAATATCAATTAAATGAATACCAACAACCTCTAGTAATTTGTATGCCGAAATCCTAGGAATACCAAAAATATTTGAATTCTCATATTTTATCATTTCAATTAAGTTAATCTTAGAATTTAGTCTTTTATTTTCTGAAAATCCGAAATTTGTTGCTTAGCTAGTTAAAAGAAATAAATTTGGTATTTAAATCTCGTTCATTGTGGATTCGACACCCGATAATATACTTAACGATAGGTTGTGCACTTACAACCCGTCTTTTAGTATCCTTTTTAGGGTATTTATTAGTACTCGTGGAAACACGTCACATAATGGTTTATGCGAGCTTCTATATTATTTTAGGTAATTCTAGTTTAGACTTATAACATTATATTTTAGCGTCCTCATGACTATGAACGGATTATTTTTTACAAAAAAATAAAACATTATACAAATAAACTTGTACTAATTTAATTAAAAATATATATTTATCAAAATATTGTGTAAATAAATTTGCTCGGAAGTGGCTATTTAAATATGTAAAATCCCTCATAAACATACATAGATAGATCTAAACGATGTTTTATAAACAAAATTATAAAGATCAGACAGTAGATTACTAATTAAGCAAATCTAATTGGTAATAATGATATAAATATACTAGACTAGAAGAAAATCCACCCATTAATTGTGCGAAACCATTTTATTTTTTAAGATAAGTGTATGTAGCATTAATTTTATAATAACTAAATGATACATTTTTACTTAGATATAATTTATATCTAAATCAATTACAAAGACTCTTAAATTTTTAAATAAAATTAATTAATTATTTAATAAAGAACTATTTATAAAAATAGTAGTTTTTCTTTTCTCAGTAAAACCGTTTAGAGTGTAGTTTCTCTTTTAAAAATGAAACTTAAAATAATTGATGACGTTCTAAGCCGTGCCCTTCCTTATTTTCCATGCTATTTTCGGCCATGCTATTTTGAGCCACGGTCAAAATACAAATTGATATGTGTATAGCTAGTTTATTTGATGGACGCCTTTACTTTCTAGACCTCTTTTATTAATGTGGTAAAAAATAACAAATGAAATGAAAAAGAAGAGAGAGTGATGCGTTGGTAGATCTCATTTTTTTTATTTAAGTTTTAATTTGTATTATCTATTTTTAGGCAAGGATATTTTAATCAATAATAACATTAGAGAGTCTAGTCCATATATATGCTCTTTATAATATGAGAGGGGATCGGTCAATAATGGGTTATTTTGATAACTTTGACAATGGATCTTTAAATTAATAAAAAAAATCTTAAAAATAAAAAAATTTATAGATGTGTTATTGATGATCATTCAAATTTTATTCAATTTCATTATCGTTTGATAGTCCATCAAAGACCATCAAATTTTCATATAATTTGTAATGATTTCAATTTAACGATCTTTGTTAGACTATCAAATGATAATGAATTTGAATGAACATTAATCTATAGATAGAAAAACACATCTATAAACTTTTTTTATTTTTTATTTTTTTAGAAGTCCATTGTTAAGGTTGTCAAAATAACTCATTGTCAACCGATCCCCTCTCTTATAATATGGTATATATCAAGTAGTAAGTAGCTAAGTTCATAATCTTGGCTATTATATTAGATTTTTTTCTAATTATTTAATTATCTTACGGTATTGCCATTTCAAGCTTAAATTGATTATTCGTAGAATCCATATTTTATCCTTTCTTTTAATGAACTTTCCACCATAACCTCTCTGCTGGAACGTTAACTCCATTAACATAAAAGTTACAATTTCAATACGTAACTTTAAACTCGGCCTAAATTTAATTTAGTTTTAGTAATTCAGATATATACATCAAATATTAATCATCAAGCATTTATTTTAAGTCAAGCAGATACACCAAGATACCATACATAAATTAAGTCATTTTCTTATGTATGTTGTGCGCGCAATGTTCATTTTGAATCACGTTTATGATTCTAAAATTATCAAAACTAGGGGTATGCTTTGGGCTTCGTCCGGGAATAAATTTCAAATATGAAAAATAAGATTATCACTAATTTGTGTGTGCCAAACTATTAAATATCTATCATTTTCGAAAAAAAAAATCATTTTGTTAAATCTATTGCAGAACTGTCAAATGCAATTTAACCGGATAAAAACGTTTAAATATAAAAAGATACAATACTTCCACATATATCATGCATAAAAAACTATTAAAAGAGATATAAATATGAGGCTAGCAAAATGAAATATGTAGGGCACACATAAAGACCAAAAGAACATATCCAATTAGTCACAAGTAATTTAATCTGAATTAGGTAACATATCTTATAAAAATACTAAAAGCACCCAGAGAGAGAGGTAGAACCGTTAGATTTGCACATGTCATCTTTTTGGAAGATCTAACGAACCATAATACAAGTTGTGTGGTATATTAAGGTAACTTGTAAAGCTAATTTTTTTTTTCTGGATAATAGAATGATCACAATACATTTACCTTAGTTATGCGTGATAATAATGGCGGCCTTTTAAATAAACATATGAAAAGTTTGGACAATACTGATCTACTAATTTTAGTAAATAGTAGTTATATAATTACTTGAATCACGATCAAGTAAATATTGGACGTAAAATAAATACTTTTCTAAAACTCTAAAAACTATATAATAGAAATTGTTGTGTTCCTAAATCAAGGACTGTACAAGTGCAACAAGGGAAAATGAACAATTGGTAACCAATTTGATATCATTATAATATTTTATCGAACAACAATACTGTCACTTTGTAAAAAAATTTAGGTACCTTCAAAGCATTAATTATTTTATATAAAATATGTTTTAGGTGATTTCATATATATGCTAAAATAATTTGATCATAACCAACAATCTAAATTTGAATTCTCATCCGATATCATAATTTTTCTATAGCATAATTGTACCATATTTTTTTGTGTTTATGGCAAGTGAGACCCATAAAAAAATCTTATAGCTAAATACGTGACCTAAAAATGAAATAGGACAATTTAAAAAATATCGCAGTGGATGTATACCCGTCTAAATTTCAAAATAAAGATACTGAAAAGATAAAGAACACATATAATTGGGATATATGTATATACAATTAAATTTTGTTTCTTTGGATATACTTTAAAATATAATAAAAAAGTTTTCGTTGTTTTTGTTTTGAGTGCAAGTCATAAGGGAAAATAAAAATATACATATTTTAGTATATTTAGATTGCATATTTGTTTAAACTAGCAAATGTATCCACTCTTACGCGCAGTTACTTATATTTATCATAATTTAAATTTTAATTAGCAAAATATTTTACACACAAAATATATTACAATATCTTACTAAATTAAATCGCAAAACTCAAGTCGCTTAAGCGTTTATGTCAACTCCATAATAAGCACTTTATACTTCTGCAAAAAAATATAAGCTTACATCAAGCTCAGATACTATCTTTTTTTATTGTATGTCCTCTTTATATTATGATCAAATCCGACAATTAATTTTTTAAAGTGTTGACGTCTCCTTCTAGGTTCTCATACTAAATGAACTAAAATGAAAACGAACGACCTTTGTAGAGATAAAAACCGGCATGAGGTATTGTTTGTCCCTGGGCTTGTATAGAACTACCTATAGTAATATGGTACTATTACAAGTATTTGCAAAAATACCCTAATTTTGTATAGAACTAATTTCATATATATGCTCTCCTCCTCCATGCTTTCATCAACTTGGTGTTGCCAATTTCACCATTACTGCCTCAGAAGGTTGCCATTGATTTCTAAGAACTCGTAGATCAAAATTTCACCCATCATCCATGACAGATGTTCTTTAAGTAACTCATAGATCAAAATTTAATCATAGAAAAGTGAAGAATAATCCAACATAAATTAGTTCTTACCTCACAAAATTCATGGAGGAAGAGAGCAAAAAATGGCCAGTGTCAGACAGGAGAGAGAATGGAATATGCTGGTATAGACCAATTGATAGTTGGGCGTGGTACTGGTTTTCCAATAGCAACTGAGAAACTAGATTTAAAGAGTGATAAAACACCCAAGTTTGCAAAATAAAATAAATAAGGAAAGAGTAAGTAAGAATTAACATCCGGTCACTGAAATCTTCAAGGAGGGTCATGAGTTTCTTTGCAAGCTTCTGGTGTCGGTACTTGGGAGCAACACTGAGTGTGGTGACATGATCGTGCCAGGACTCCCCTTGCTCTTCTACCTTACCCATAACTACAAGAAACAATCAAAACCCCACCGATTAGACACTGAAATATTAGACGTCTCCGGTGCATATATTTTTTATAATATAGTATAAATATAGATATAAATATAGATATATAATCGGAGTCGTCTGATTTGAGACGGTATTTTAGCAGATGTCTTATATCTCCAATAATAAAAATACTATATCATTATTACACTCTCCAGTTTTTAACTCCTTTTGTAATATAGTAAGAAAGAAGTTACCATTTCTATAGAAAAAGATTTAAAAATAAATAATTAGACACAGCGGAGTGCGTTATTATGGCTAGTTGGATAAAAAAAAGGGAAAAATACATAATAATAAAATTAAAAGATAAAAGCAAATAAGTCCCCTAATTATTCCATTACATTTATCATTACCTGATTACAACGATGGGATAGGTTTATACAACCATTAACCTCATCTAACCATCTAATTTACTAATTGATACCCACTAATTACTTCCCAATCATTCCCTATTACGATTCCAGAACATGACAAAAATTAACACAATTATTTGCATAGAAATTCCTACGGTGAAATACAAGCATAAATTCTTCCATAAAAGAGCAGAAAGTGTATGAAAAAAAATGAAATCCTTTAATCATAATAAATAAGAAAATCATAAAATCCAATGGTCTTAAATGTCGATAATGTGAAATAACCAACAAAAATGGTAAGATTAAAACTGAAATCTTTTTATATGTGAATAGGGATATCAATGGGTCGGGTTCGGGACAGATAATTATTATTTTATTATTTTTCTTGATCCAACCTGAACCCGACCCGATTACATTCAAGTTAAAAAACCTTGATCCATACCCGATCCGACCGGGTTACGGGTCGACCCGACCCGACACGTATAAAATAATTAAATATTTATTTATTATTTTTATATTATTTTAAGTAATTAAATATTAAATAATTTATAATTAATATATATATATATAAACTTTAATTAGTACTAAATCATAAAATTACTTTGAAAAATATAATTAATCGGGTCGGGTTGGGTTCAGATCAACCCGACCCGACCTGATTCGGTTAAAAAAAATTAGACCTATACCCGATCCATTTATCTTCGGATCATATCGGGTTGGATCGAGTTAACCCGACGGATCAAGTCAATAATTGACACTCCTATATGTGAAGTATAAATTTGTTTAGAGATGAGCTATGATGTTACGGATCATTTATCTGTTCTCAAAGTTCAAGTGGTCGATCCAGGTGGTCAAAATAATTTTCATATAAAAATATAATTGTAGACTAAAATTTATATTTTTTAAAAAATTACTATTTTTTAGATATTTAGAACATCAATTCTTTTAAATGACTCATAATGATTAAATGAAGTGATTTAAATTCTAAAAATATAAATTTTGATCAACAACTAAACTTTTTTTATGAAAATCATTTTAAATGATCATATTAACTGTTTAAACTTTAAAAATTAAAAAATAATCTATAGCCAAACTCATCCGTACGTCCAGTAAGAAGTGATTTGCAGTACCGTTGTAGAAACTAACGCTTCGCTCAAGTCATAAGAAGAGGTGAAGAAATTAAGATAAAGACGGATAGTACGAGACTACGAGGGAACTGAGGGAAAAAAATACTATATTTTTATTTTTCTAAATAGTTCATTGTGTTTTCGTCTATTACACGCTAATTAACAAAGTAACTATTTATAATCTTTAAATTATTATTTTTTTTTTAAAAAAAAAACAAGATTTATTTTGTAAATTTATAGCCCTCCCGTTTGCCTTCCTCTGGTCTATATTCAAATTTCAAACAAAGTCTCAGGTTCAACTAATTTTCGACATTTTATAGGACTGAAAATAATACACTATCTAGATCTATTGAGTGCTGAATGAAAAAATAAATCAGGTGCTACGCATGAAAATACATTTAATTAATATAGAGGCATATACATAGACCGCGTGAAAAGCTCCAACTGAAATTAATCATATAATAAAATAAAGAGATAAAATAAAAATACCCGAAGAAGAAAAAAGTTCTAAATTTTCTCTGTTGGCTTCGCCGGACTAAGGTCCCAACTAAGCAAATTCTTTCACTTTCTCTCGCACGATTTTTCATTTTTTCCATCACTTTCTCTCTTTTCTTTTCCTTCCCTCTCTTATTTCTCCTGACTCTCGCCGATCGCCGCCACTTTCTCCGTTCGTCGATCTCGCCTTCCTCCTCTTTCGTCCGCCGATCCTCTAATCCAAGGTCAGATCCTGCCTCTCTCCCTCTTTTCTCTCTCCTTCGAGCGTGGCTGGTCGCTCAATAGCCATTGTGCCACGCACTCACGAGAGAAGGGAAGGGTTAAGCGGGTGATGTAGAACAAGACATATTTTACTAACGGTCGAACTTTGATTTTTCCTTATTTTTGTGGGCGTGTGTGGTGTTTACTCCCAATATATAGTGCTGATTGCTTACAATTTGGCGTTGGATAACAAATTCTCTGTTGAAAAGGCATCGAAGTGGATTAATCAGATCAGTAAACAAGCAGTCCAGTATAGACATGTATACTAACTCTGGTTTGAAAGAGCCTCTAATTTATTTATTTATTTATCATGGTTAATTAGAGATGCATCGGGTTGGTAGTGCTGGCAATACAGCTGGTTCGACACGGCCTCGGAAAGAGAAGCGTTTTACTTATGTGCTCAACGATGCTGATGACACCAAGGTCTGTTTCTCGCAAATATACCTCTGCAAAATTTGGAACGTCCTGTGCTTTTATGGTGACCATCATGTTTACCCCTAGAAAATATCCCTCGAACCCTGCAAGACATGGAAAATATCTCGTTCTTATTTTTTTCCAAATAAAATGCATAGAACGTTACTCCTTTCCAACTTATCAATGGTGGAAGGAGTGACCAAGGAAGGAGGTTTTAGTCTTTTTCTCAAGAAAATGGGGATATAATTTACTTGCCCATTTTTCGTTTCTTTGGAAATAGTTATACAGGGCTTTGCTTCATCGTCTCGGTATGTTTAAGGTTTTGTTTGGTGCAAATGCATGGTCGTTTCCAACTGTACTGTCTATACATGTGATTGTTTCCGAACTATGTAGTTTTCTCTATCAGTAACCAGCCAGCCTTTGCTTTACTTTTCAGTGTCTAGTGCCGTTAATCAGTACAATGCTTGCATGTCATCTACCATTATCATTACTTTATGTCAGTCTTTGTGGCTTTTAGGCCCAAATTCAGTGATCTGTCTATTTTCTCTCAGCATTGTGCAGGTATTAACTGCTTGGCTTATCTGAAGGCTTCTACCTCTGACAGTTGTGACTATCTCTTTAGTGGAAGCCGAGATGGTACATTGAAAAGATGGGCTTTGAAGGATCAAGACCCTACCTTTTCTGGCACATTTGAGTCACATGTGGACTGGGTACTGCAACATTTGGTGTTTTGCATTAATTTTCATAATGATAAAATAAGATTGATTTATCCTAATTTACTGGATGCAAAATGAATTAGCCTGGTTTAGAATGACTGCAAATGATGATTATTGACCCTCCGTTAGGATTTACAACATTAATTAATGCACGCTAAATTTCCTTTTTGCATGCAAAGTCAATATAAATCAAGTATTGATGTATTTCCTGCTATCTTTGTTTATTTTTTGTCCTTATTACAGGTAAATGATGCCATTATTATTGGTGATGATACTCTTGTCTCTTGCTCTTCAGATACTACCATAAAGGTATTCCCTTTCTTACCTCAGAAGGAAAGAGATGGAGGTTTTGCATCTTTTCTTTATTAGTTTTACTCATTTCTTATTATTTTTACTACAGACATGGAGTTGCTTGTCAGATGGAGTTTGCACCAGAACCTTTCGTCAGCATTCCGATTATGTAACCTGCCTTGCTGGAGCTGAGAAAAATGTAAAACATGTCTTCATACCTCAATTACCTTCAGACTCATTTCAGATGTAAACTTAAAAAATGTAGATTTTAGAAATACAAAATGGTACTAAACTTATGTTTGCATTTGTGCCAGCATTATTATTCTCTAATTAGTAAATAAAATAGAAAATATTCACTAACTCTAGAAACTTCTACTGAGATATATTTTAGAAGTATCACTTCCCTAGGATTGAATAATGAAATACTGAAGTCAATAATTAGATCACATATTCATGTGTTTACTTGATCAGTTAACTGGCAAATCTAATGTCTTGATCTTTCAATTGCTTCACTTACTTTTTATTTTGTTATGTTCTTGTTTTGTTTGTCAGAAAAATATGGTTGCATCTGGTGGTCTTGGTGGGGAAGTTTTCATATGGGACATTGAGGCGGCTCTTTCTCCAGTGAGAAAGTCTAATGACACAGTTCCAGAGGATGAAGCCATGCCTAATGGGAACTTAGGGGCCCCCATGTCAAGTTTGCGAGTAGTAAGTTCGAGCAATAATATTACAGGGAGTAATAACCATGGCAATCCAAATGGATATAGCCCAATCACAGCCAAGGGGCACAAGGATTCAGTTTATGCACTCGCAATGAATGATGCCGGTACAATACTCGTTTCTGGTGGCACTGAGAAGGTATGATTTGATTCAACTCTTCAAATCCTCTTCTTTCTATACTGGCACATATAATGGTTTGCTGGAGTTGGAGCTTGCAGGGATTTCCAGTTCTGACTAAATTACAGTCCGTATCTGGGGAAGCTCGCAAAAGTTTCACGACTATGCTCAAAACTCTGCAATTGTGCTGTATTTTATGCTCGTCCTATTAAAAGCACACCAATCTCAGACAGACAAAATTTGAAATAGTCAAACATGTAGCAGAATCACTGGCCAAAAAACATCAGTCCATGCCAATACAAGGAACATAAGTGGTACCAAAATTCATAATCTTTTTGCAAGGCATGGGTTTACTTCTTCTAAAATTTGTTTTATTCTTGTCAGGGACAAGAATGCAGACTTGCTCTTACTAGGTTGCATAATGACTAAAGCATGTTTGATTGACGATGTGTAGGTCGTACGGGTATGGGACCCTAGGACAGGTTCAAAGAACATGAAACTAAGAGGGCACACTGACAACATCAGAGCCTTACTTATAGATTCCACTGGGAGGTTTGTGTTCCTACTCCACTGTCTAATTTATTTTTTACATGTACAATTTTTAAGTCGTAGTATGCTGTATTGACTGGAAGATGCTAATGGATTTTGCTTCATTGCAGATATTGTCTGTCTGGTTCATCTGACTCCATGATTCGGTACTACTTTTACAATACCAATTGTCCTCTATTTATTTTTCAAAATTTGAAATATTTTCATTTGAAGTATTTTCAGCTTACCTTAGAAATGAGAGTGTTCTTAAAGCCAAAACTTCACTTTTGTCGTTGTATGGGGGTGACTAATGAGCTTCTATCAATAATGTTGTGCATTATTTGCTTATTCTACTTGTGAATGTTTTGGTGTAGCTTATGGGACTTAGGTCAACAGAGATGTGTGCACTCTTATGCTGTACATACCGACTCTGTTTGGGCACTTGCAGCCACTTCCTCCTTCACTCATGTTTATAGTGGTGGGAGGGATCAATCGGTAAATTCTCTCTTTTCAACAGATATTATAAAAAAAAATGTGTTTGTAGTTGTACTCACATTGGAAGTCCTATGCAACTAGTGTTGTAAATCATTATTGTACATGATGCTGTTAACATTGTAAAAGAATGTTTCTTACTCAATATGCAGCTGATATTAAAAACAAGAAAAGAAAGATTAAGAATGAGACTGCTTCATACCATTATGTGTTGTACTTGAAAAAGACTGACTTCCCAACACAAAGTGGTCTAGTAAAGGAGGTTCCCATATTTGAGTGGCAAATGAAAACAATTGACCTCCATTTTAAAGAAAGCATTGTCCAACCCTGATTCATCTATTAAGCAGAAAGGGAAAAAAAAGGTTTCCCGAAGGCGTTTGACTTGTACTGCCATTGTGTTACAGCTTTATTTAACAGACCTGTCTACAAGAGAGAGTGTTTTAGTATGTAACAATGAGCATCCTGTTCTACAACTAGCACTGCAAGACGACACGATCTGGGTCGCCACCACTGACTCATCAGTGTATGGTTGGCCTGCTGAGGGACGGACCCCTAACAAAGTTTTCCAAAAAGGTGGCTCCTTTTTGGCTGGAAATTTGTCATTTTCTCGTGCTCGTGCTTCCCTCGAAGGATCTGCCCCTGTATGTGGTTTATCAGCAGTTTATCCTTTTTGTCTTTTACTGTATTATGATAAACTTTTTTAAGTTATTTCTTGGTAATATTTTAACTGACTTTTAAGTGAGCATCGCTGGTGCATTTTGAGAAGAAAATGCAAAGATTGACAATTATGGTAACTAGAGAAAAAACTCAATTAGGTGTGCTTATTTTTTCCTTTTCTATTTTTTTTTTCTTGAGGTAAGTAGGCAAGTGCTCGCTTTAATCTTTTTAAAGAGAGAAAAGCATTCACATGGCTTCAATCCCCACCCATTAGAAAACAATCCAAGTGCTTGACCACTAGGCCAAACCACACACTTATTTTTGTTGGTTCTTCTTGGATTATTATCTATTAATTTAAGGTTTACTGGATCGGCACTACACTGAGACATGGCATGCACCATTAAAATCACCTAAACTGGCATATATTTGTTGGTGCTGCTATCAGTTCAGTTGGGTTTATGGTCTTCCATCTTATTTTTCTTAAAGGCTTTATTTGCCATGCTGAGAATGTCTTATCCATAGATAGTGTCTTAATTTCTTATTATTTTTTCAATTTTTTTATTCAAGGTACCTGTATACAAAGAGCCATCCTTTACCATTCCAGGGCTTCCTGCAATTATCAAACACGAGATTTTAAATAACCGTAGGCATGTTCTCACGAAGGTAAATTCTGTTATGTAAATGTCATATCTGACTTGTTGGCGATATTTCATTTTTTTTCACTAAAAGAACCTTTTCACAGGATACTGCTGGTTCGGTCAAGCTTTGGGATATCACAAAAGGAGTTGTAATTGAAGACTATGGAAAGGTTTTTTGCAGTAGACCTTATCTTTAGGTTCTTTCACAATTCATGAGAAATATCCCATATAAATTATGTCATTAATTAAATATATATAAAAAAACAAATAAAGTGTATTTATGGGCTATGGGGGGAGGTATTTCCAATTTGGGGTTGTGCAAGATATTTGATATTATTTACTGGTACCACAAAATATGCAGAGCAAGAGATTTTGTTGAAAGAAAGTTTATTCAATGAATTTTCTCCATGCAGGTTTCTTTTGAGGAAAAGAAGGAAGAATTAT
This sequence comes from Schoenoplectus tabernaemontani, assembly GCA_037127355.1. Classification (NCBI taxonomy): domain Eukaryota; kingdom Viridiplantae; phylum Streptophyta; class Magnoliopsida; order Poales; family Cyperaceae; genus Schoenoplectus; species Schoenoplectus tabernaemontani. The sequence goes on along the minus strand of CM073743.1, from coordinate 19,066,659 downwards.
TTGAAAGGGTATATTTTCTGGAACACTTGTTTTTTTCCCTAATAGATGTTTGTGGAAGTTTTGCTTATATATTCTTTCACTGTTAGGTGAGCATACCTGCATGGTTTACCATGGATACACGACTAGGATGTTTGTCAGTTCATCTTGACATGCCTCAGTGCTTCTCTGCTGAGATGTATGCAATGGACTTGAATTTGACTGGTTTTAATGAAGATTCAAAGGTTACATCCATTTTTTTTCTTATTAAGTTACAGTATATACATTAATAACACAACTGGTACCACATATGTTTGTACCAATTAACAAATTCTGATTTTCATGGCATTGTTAGGGTTAGTTTTCATCTTGTTAGAACCTAGACTGGCTTGATTGAGCACCCAAAACAAAAAGAAATATATCAGGCAGCATTATTAACACTGGCATGTACTGCCCTCTTTTATTTGATTGTTTTCTAGATTGGTTTTCATCTTTCCTTGGACTTTTAATTGAGTTTGTAATTTTATGCTCTTTTTTTCTTTTAGGATTTAGCCTTTTCCCGGTATAGTATTAGATTGTTTTTCCTTCTCTCATTTCTCTCTTGAAAAGTTGAACAGATCAATCTAGCTCATGAGACTCTGAAGGGCTTACTATGTCACTGGTTGGCCAAAAGGAAGCCAAAATCAGGCAGCAGTGGGACCCACAATCTTTCGAATGGGAGTGATGCGGTGGTTGGGAAATCTGCCTCCACGGACCCAGCTGTCAGGAATGTTCCCCTGATGAGGGTAGAGTCATCAGATGGTGATGTGGCAGACCACTCCCAACAGAGTTCTTCCACATACTCTGTTTTTGAATTCCCAACTGACTCGCCTCCTTCAATTATTACTGAGGGTGCCCACAGTGGAACCTGGAGGAAGAGGTGTGTCGATCTGGATGGCACCGAAGATGATAGGGATCTCCCTTGGTGGTGCATTGAGTGTGTTGTCAACAGCCGCTATCCAAAAGAAAATACAAAGTAAATTATTTTATTTTTTGTTCTTTTTGTTTTGATATTGCACACAGGACAGCACCTTTTACTTGTGTCTAGAATGCATTGCATTTAGATATAGTAATTGCCTATGGAAATACAGAGATGGTTTTAAAGCTTGTGCTCTACTGTTCAAAAGGTTCAAAGTATCACAAATACACAGCTGGTAAAACATATACCCCTCCAGGCATCAAAAACAAAATTAATGATGTTTCTCCCTTTTACATTTCATTTGCATTTGAAAAATGTTTCATCTGTCGTGAGTTAATCTTCTTCTCAGTTTCTCTAAAGACAATTGAGGGTAAGAAGAGTGGTATTTTGGCAATTTATTTTTTTTTTTAAAAAAAATAGAACAAGATGGTATAGATGATGTTTCAGCATGGCTGAGGACCTGAGGTCAATGTTCTTTAAATGTCTTGTTTTGCAGGTATGTTATGTACATCTGAAGCTAGGTTAAAGGCACAGGAAATTTAATAAAGATATTAAACTTAAAGCTTACATTATGATTTCAGCACCCAAGAAGGAAACAAAGGGGGTCAGCATATTAACATTTTAATACTAGCAGTATATGGAAAGCTAATTTTTTTCTCTCTATAGGTGTAGTTTCTATTTGCAGCCTTTGGAGGGGTCACCTGTGCCATCTGTCACACAGGGTAAGCTCAGTGCACCACGGATATTGCGTATTCACAAAGTAAGCTCTAAAGTCTAATTTGGAATTTTTGTAATTCTTTGTTGAATGAACTATATGACTGCCTATAATTTCTTTTATTCCCATTTTGGTCTTTGATTTAGAATGCGTCATTTTTATCCTCAAAGCAATTCCTTATTTTGAATGGAAATTTATTTAGTTCCAAACTACCAACTTTTGAAGTATTGTGACTTAAAATTTTCAGATAATTTATGTATTTTCTAATTAGTATTTCTTTTTTTTAGTGTTTACATACTTGTTCTCACTTTTTTTTAGTGTTTACATACTATTTTTTAGTGTTTATATATTTTCTAATTAGTATTCCTCATTGGTCTTTTCAATTATGCAGGTGGTTAATTATGTTGTTGAGAAATTTCTATTGGACAAACCATTGGATCCTGCAAACAGCGATGGGTCTTTTGGGTTAGGTACTGGACAAATCCAGTTCCCTCCCCTGGGAGAGAACTCTTTGCGGGCAGGTGCAAAATCGTGGCAAAAACTAAAGCCCGCTATAGAAGTTCTTTGCAACAATCAGGTACACACTCGATACCACATGACATCCTTTGGATAATTAGTTACTTGGTTGTGACATAAACATTACTATGTGGGAGATGATAACACTTTTAGTGCACCATGTTTAGTTGTCTAATTCTAGAATATACGAGAAACGGTTCCAGAACTTTTGGTGGAAACTGAAACATACATTTTTCAGTTTTTCCTTCTGCTTTTAACGCCTTAAACCTTAAATTTTTAATTAGGTATTGCCACCTGAGATGAGCTTGGCCACTGTACGGACTTATATTTGGAAGAAGCCTGAAGATTTGGTTCTCCAATACAGAATTGTTCAAGCCAGATAATTATCCAAGAAAAAAATTGGGCTTTTGTATGGAAAAATGATATGGGTTCTTCGCGGAATGATCTTCTCCAACGTGAATAGCTGAAGAAAGAGGGAAACAAGATGGCTTTTCTTGTAAAGAAAAATTAAAAATAAAAAAGTTATATAGAAGCTGTGGTGTAGGGAATTGAGGTAAGTGATTTTATTATAAAGTGTTTTTCGGGGGATGTATCATACAGAAGTACAGATCATTGTAAAATATGACTTACCATGGGCTTCACATCTCTCTAGTTTGACAAAATAATATTATTTTTTCTGTAAAATTGATTTTAGTTATCATTTCAGTAGATTTTCATCTCAGTGAGATCAAGACGACCTTAGTTTTTATTAATTCATGCCTGATAAATTGGCTCCTGTAGGTTTTAGTACACTGGGAAATTGTAACTCAGGTGTATGTTAAATTGTTTTGTGCTTCTAAAAGTGAAGCCCATATTGAAAAAGAGGAGGGAATTTTGTTTGATTTATTTATTTTGTGAAAGTACTGCTTTAAGGCTTGTAGTTGTAGCGGGATTTTGAATTATATTTTTGCCTTTTTGGTGATAAAACCTTCTCTCCATAGTTGTAACAACCTTGTCAAAACACCATGCTGCGTGGTGTGTTATTAACACAGCATCACCACGGCAGGAGATTTTTAGTATAAAAGTTTCTATAAAATTGCATATCATATCTCGAGATCCCATTCCCATGTATGGTGCCCAGCACTGTTGGCCGCGTGGGGAAGTGACTCCCACGTTGTGTCATGGTGTGGATCCACTATGGTCGAGGGCCACTACGGTTGATCAGTGCTATGTTATTTATAAGAATATGCTTGCTTAAAACAAAGAATTATGCAAAAAGAAAAAAGATAGAGGAACTTGCTGAAAAGTGAAAAGGAAGTTATTCTACAATCATAAAAATGACAACCGTAGCACACACATACTTAGAATTATTAACCATAATCAGTTACTTCTTTTACTTGTTGAATATAACTTTTCGTTGTTAAAAAGTTAGTAAAATTTAAGCTTTCTTTTGCCAATTGGAAATAGAGTTTTAATGTATATTTATTTTAGGGAGTTTCTATCATGAAAGGATTAATGTAAGAATAGAATGATTGGGGTTAGTAAATGAGAGTAGAGCAATTGTGATTAGCATGAAAATAGTGAAAATGTGGAGGTATTCACATAACTGTAAATATTATTTGAATTGTATGGTTGGAATTGTTATGGAGGAAACGAATAATTTTAGACAGAAAAAAATGTTGTTTGGATCACACCCCAATTTTAAATAGTGCCACTATTACATAATTGTTGGTAATCTTATGCATCAGAACATTGGCGGACGCAGGATTTTAGTCGGGGGGGCAAATATCGGATTGTAATAGCTTATCGGGTTTAAATCCATTAACTAATCGGGTACTAAATAAAAAAATAATAATTTAATATATATTCTTACCTAATAAAAAAATTATTAGAATAATAGCATTTTATATATTAAAAATAACAATAAAATAAAGCTCAAAGTAATAGATAATGAAGTTGATGAAGAAAATTTTCATCTATAAAATTTTATATTTTGATATCTTTGCATAATTATTTCATTATATATGATATTAAATATTTTTTTCTCAATAAAATTAATCGACAATCCAGGGGGGCCAAAAAAATTTCGGGGGGGGCAAACTACCGAAAATATTACCGAAAAGCAATGTTTTTCAAAATCCAGGGGGGGCCGCCGCCCCCTGGATAACTATAGATCCGCCCCTGCATCAGAACATACTAATATGTGAATATTCTTAAGAATATTTTCGTGTGAATTTCTTTAACAAAAAATCTCCCGTATAAACCTAGCCCATTAAGATGACTAATTAAATCATAAATAGAAAGCATAAAGCTCCTTATCAGAATTGAAGACGTGTTCAATTCCCATCAATTGAAAGTGCCATTTAGCTATAGCTGCCTAGCAGGTTAGTGCTGAGTTGCTGACCAACCTAAATACCTAATTAACTCGGATTTTTTTTTTCCCCTCAAAAATTGGGATCCCATGATTGTGGATAACTGGATATGTACATAGAGCTCAGAATGTGAGGGTCCACTTTCAAGGGGCCCACGCAAGAAATATCGTAGAATTATTAACATCACTGCTCCAAAAAATATATATTATTAGTATCCAGCTTATTACCAAATACCAAAAAGCTATCAGAAAAGAAACTGAAAAAGTTATTAAGACGCAATTTAATAATTGCAGAAGTGAATCTGTTATATATTTCATTAAATTGCTCTGTGAAATTTTAAACATGGCACTACTTAATCTAGTATCAAGTACCTAAACTTAACCTTCTCCCATGTCGTCTGGCTACATTTTGCATCAACTGTGATCACGAGAAAAGAGTCTTATTTGCTATTGGTTCGTACTGCATTAAACAAGGGGCGGAAATGGGAAACAGGGAAAACGAAACAGCTGACTGACTCTGTGGCAGTGCCACTGAGACTGAGATAAGACTAACATAATTTTCATTAATGGATACAAGCATATATAGGACACTGAAACTGATACTCAGACTGTGACCTGACAGTAACATGCATGCTTACTGAGTCCAGCATTGATGTTGTCATGTTGGATAAGATAAAAGAAGGTTATGGGCTTATGGAATTATGCAGAAATGGTATTTTATTTTCATTTTATTGGTGTTTAACCGTTACTGTTATTTACTATTGTTATTACTATAATCATTTGTTGTTACTGACATTTTTTTTTTATATTTGTAATGCAACCTAATGCATGCGATACTTTTATTCTCTTCAACTTTTCTAAATTCAGTGGCGGATTCAGGTCTGCGCCGTCCCCTTAATTTTTTAAAAACGTCGAAAAATATATATAATTTCATAAAAAATCAGAAATTTATATATATATCCCTCTAATATTTTTTTTCTCTGTAGTAAATGTCTACCCCAATTTATTTGGGATTAAAGGTTTTGTTGTTGTTGTTGTTGTTGTTGTAGTAAATGTCTAACCCCTCCCGTGTCGGCCCCCCAATCTAAAATTATGTTTTTGTCCCTATCTAAATTGAACCATTTTTCTAAATTAAAAAATTATAATGCCAACACGATATTATTATAATATTAAAAAAATCATGTTAGTTGCATGATTTAGATTTATACTCCAACTAAACACAACTAAGAATGATAAAATAAAGCATGGAATCCCTTATCCGAAACAACTTTTCAATTACCAATAATAATCAATTGAGGTGCCATTGGAACAATAACATCTGATCTAAGAATCTCTTATATAGGTGCATTTTTATTTTCATAAATTTAGGATTTCCAAGCGATGTGCGGGTAGTTGAGAATCTTGAGATCCTGTCTAGTAGAACAAAATTCGTATGCATATTTAGCTTCTATTATTTCACATTTCACAACTCGTATAAATTCATTATAAAATTATTTTACATATTTACAGTACAAATTCTTAGGGAGCACAAATAGTGACTGCTCGATTTTATGGGTGCACATATGATGGTGAAAGGATTAGTGAAAGAATAATATTGTTTGAGTTAGTAGTTGAGAATAGTGTGAGGTTAGTGATATCTCAGGAAATGTGAGAACAATGTTAATTTTTATAATTCGGGTTAGTAAAATATTGTTTGGATGGTAACTTAAGAACAGTGGAGAGAATAGTTAAAATAATTATTTTTTTAGTATTTTATTTAATAATTATTATTTAATACTACTCTAAACTAATATAAAAGAAAAAATCAATTTCTTATTATTCTTACTACTCTCATGGATGCTAATTTGTTAACCCAACGTTTTCTATGAGTTAGCGAATTAACACGGTTCTGCTGCTATTATCGATTTCAATTTTGTATTTGAATAGTTGTTAACCGAAAATAGTATTGTTATTCCCAAAACAGTGTTATTCTACATCATCCAAACATACATCGTGTGAGGAGCTAAGCCACTTTCTTTCAAGTGGATCCACACAAAAACATATATTCTATATTTTTATGTATATTGTATAAGATATTTTGATGCTCCACATTCCATAAAGATGACAATAAAAATGTTTTGAAAAAAGAAGGCTCTTGTTGAACATATATTATATTTTATATATATTTCTTGATCCCGCGCCATCTCCACAGGATCCGGTCGTCTAGTCAGCCGAATAGTAGGTGACGGCGGCTAAACCGTCATGAGTAGCTAATCGACCATTTTTTTCGTTTGATCATTATGCTACAGTATTTTTTTTTCAAAATTCAACAACTTATTATCAATTTAATGAGTGTTATGTTAAATTAAATATACAACTCATTATATTCATCTCTTGAGGAAATCATAGAACTACAATTATAAATTTTCTTCTCCGAATCAATCTCTCTGATCTCTATTTTTTATTTTTTTTAAAGACTTATGATCTCCTATTTCGTTATTTTTACTTCTCAAAATCAAACTAAAAAATAAAGAGATGATTACATCATCCAAATCTCAAAAAAAGTAAAATTATAAGATCTAAGTTATTAAATTTTATTTTTCTAATCATAACATTATAACTTTATAAAACAAAATATCTGAAAATATTGTTAAATTATGTATAAATTTTTTTATTATTTTTTATTTTGAATATTTTGTACAATTAATTATTAATATAATAATATATAAAATGGATGGAGATTGCACCATATATATATAGTATTCTGGTCCGGTAAGTAATATATGTATTAAATGTATTATGTGTATTGAAGTAATGAACCATAAAATATTATATTATGAGTTTATGAATTTTATTTTTTTTACTATATATAATGTTCAATAATTATAATTATTAATATAATATTATGAATGAATAATATATGTTAAATATAAATAAATATATATTTATATAATAACGTTAAATTATCCATAAAATTTTATTTAATTGACTGCATAATGATTAATCACTTAGCGTATCCTGTTCCTCCGTCAAAACGCATAACGTTTTTAACAACACGAGATAAATACAGGAGCCAGGAGGAGACCTTGTTGAAGCTCGTGCAAGTCTTAATTCTTCATCCCTCTGGCACGGAATCACAGAGCAACTGTTTCGCTTTTCCACTTACCGCTTCTTGCTTTTCTACATGCGGCTTGTTGCTCATCCATAGGAACCATAATGTAATATAATATAATATAATATAATAATATGTCTGTGTCGAGATTTTATTTTCTGAAATTTAGTAATATTTTTTCGTAAAATGTTATCGCTTGATTACATGTTTGTTATTATTGAGATGTTCGGTATTTTATATTTTAGGCTTTATTTGTTTTTTTATGAAAAGATATAGTTTTATAAATGATTAAACTTGGTATTATTTCTATTTATATATAAAAGATTACAAACTTCATGAATTAGCAAATTTGTGTTACTTTGAAATTAATACTAATATTGTAAGTATTGTAATACTTAAAATATTTTTACAAGGATAAATCAATTTTAAAAATTTCTAGGTATTACTTCGTAATAAAATTGATTATTAAAAGTAAATTAAATGTTAGAGGTCGGTTGTCACTTGTTGTATGGTTTAGAAGGGGGATTGTAAAATTTGAAAAGTTTGAGAGCAACTTATCATAAAATCAAAGCTTAGAAGTTAGAAACAACTTACAGTATTAACCGCAAAAAGGGAAAGATGTCATTTTGACAGGCAAATATAATTTTTTTTATGGAATTTGAAATTCATTTTGTTTATATAAACTTGATTGAGATGGTTAAATACATTTAGCATCCGATTAGCTATCCACATACTTTTCGTTATTTTAATATTTCTTTTTATTGTACTATTGCTGGATAAGATAACAACAAAGAAATTCCATGGCTTTATTCCAAAAAGGCCCTTTCACATGTCTGGATGAATATTTTTTGTAGTATTCTAAAGAGTACATTTGGACAACCAAAGAGAAAAAAAGAAAAAAAAAGGAATTTTTTTTTTGTAGTATTCTAAAGAGTACATGAGAAACCAAAGAGGAAAAAAGGGGAGAAAAAAAAAGGAACAGTCTGAATTACAGTACAACAAATAAAGTGTCTAGAGTACATTGTTCGAGCATTTTTATATAAAATTAAGACCTCAAAAAATGAATTACTTGTATCAATATATTAGATTCATTATTTAAAGATTTTTCAATGTCTTTATAGTTATATACACAAACCTTTTTTTTACTTCGAGTCTTGTTATAAATATAATTAGCTTCACTCATTTTTTTTTCTTAAGAGATAAGTATATGGACCAAACATAATAAACTAATAATTTCTAATACATGTTTTCCATGAATCATTAAATAATGAAAATGACACCTGTAGAATTGAAAATTCTATAAGTAGTTCTCAGACAGTTTATCGAGCACAAAATTTCAATTTTAGTGGAGCATTTTTTCTCTCTGGTGACCACTGAGCAAGTTGCTACCGATACCATGTCTCAAAACAAAAGCAAGGAGATGCCACGTTAGCATGTTAGAAAATGATGTGGCTATTTTTTTTATTAACAACGCATTTTTGGATGCCCGCATGCGTTGCCAGAAACCTTTTAGTAGGAAGATTCCACTCTAGAGTCTTTTAGACTAATAACATTTAAAAAATTATGAATTTTATTTATAGGACCAAAAGAAATTTTAAATAGAAGTCAGTAATTCCAGTCTTGATATTATTTATAACTAGCAATATATTCGCGCATTGCAACTGACTCTTTTATTTAAACATAAAAATATTATAAAATAATAAAAATTCATATTGATTCAATATTAAATTATAAATTTATCAAATTATTTCAGCATATATTATTACCATTAATTTCTTACCAAACATGTATAAAGTTGCTAATCATAGCGCATACCTTAAGTTTTAAATCAAAATTTTATATCATAACATAAATAGAAAGATATTGAGTATTCTAATTTATAAATCATGTGCATAATGAAAATAATAGTATAGATATGAAAGAAATGGAGAGAAATAGGGGATCAATGGACGTGATTACATACGTTCGATCAACCAAAACTAGATATTATCCATCTAATTGAGAGATAAAATTGGTATAATAAAAATAATATCATGACAAAAAATGGACCCTCCAATTCTTAGTTGTTTTATACAATAGTATAGATATAGATAGATTAATTGATTATAAAGATGAAAGTCAAATAGTATAAATCTTCCGTAATATATGCATATATATAGAGAGAGTGGAGATACCGTGAGTTTAAGCTCACGGAGGCCTTTCGTGAGCTTAACTCAAAAAATATATTAAATCATCTCGAAATTTTAATTTATCATTCTCATTAAATTCTTTATATAAAAATCTTGTGGGATGCAAAAATTTGAAGTGTTTTGAACTTTTTAAGTTACCGTTTTTAATTTTTTAAAATGATGTTCAAGTATTGAATATATTATTATTATTTTTAGAGCTGATTTTTAAAAATTAAAAATCACAACTTAAAAAACTCAAAACGCTCCAAATTTTTGCATCCCATGAGATTTTCATATAAAGAATTTAATGAGAATGATAAATTAAAATTTTGAAATGATTTTATATGTTTTTTGAGTTATATATATATATGAGTAAATTTACGGTGAGCTTAAACTCACGGAAGGCCTCCGTGAGTTTAACTCAAAAAATATAACAAATGATCTCCAAATTTTGATTTTTTTACTCTCATTAAATTCTTCTTATTGAAATCTTTTGGGGTACAAAAATTTGGGATGTTTTGAGTTTTTAAGTCACTCTTTTCAATTTTTGAAAATCAGCTCCAAAAATAATAATAAAATATTCAATATTTGTATATTTTTTTCAAAAATTAAAAAGAGTGACTTAAAAAACTCGAAACATCCCAAATTTTTGTACCCCATAAGATTTCAATATGAAGATTTTAATGAGATTAAAAAATTAAAATTTGGAGATCATTTGATATATTTTTTGAACTAAACTCACGGAGGTCTTCCGTGAGCTTAAGCTCACCGTAGATTTACTATATATATATGACTTCTATCAAAGTTTAAAATTAAAAGTTAAAACAACATCATTATTGTTTATTATTTTTTACCAAAAAAATGAATTCAATTCATTTTCATCTTTTCATGTGAATCAAATTTGGTCAAGCAACAAAGACAATTTTTTTATATGGGAAGTCATTTATTCAAAATTCAAATGGAAAGTTCTTTATAGACATTTAGAGGACCTAAGTCTCGAATTCTCGAATTTTCATATCTCTTAGCTCTCGAATTCCCTGGGTCTGGGTTGGATGCAAAGGGTATGTTGCACAACGATTTATATTTTGATCATATTTTTTTTATTTGAATTTCGATTGGGGTGATTCAAAATCGTTGAATAGCTAAGAACGAGCTCTACAGATAATACTTCATATTTATCATTTCATAAGAGTTTATGATCATAATTTGATATAATTTATTGTTTATGCACCGTCTTGATTTCGTTTGTATTTTGATTATTCTCAATTGTGTTCAATACTTCAGAAACCCTCAAACACACATCCAACCATGACAATGTCTTGAACTTTAGTAAAATAAAAAAAAGTAAATAATTAAAAATTAAAAAATTAAAAAATAATAAAATAATATAATTTTAGAATTAAACTCTAATAAAAAAGTGTATGCAATTTTAGTTCATCATCGGAAAAAAAACTTTTTCAAATTTTCATTATTTTGAAATTTGGTAATTTTCATTAGGTAAGGAACAATCCACTAGTACCACGTGGCTCCAACATTAAATTTGGGTTCGATTCTTTCTCTCTTTTTATGCTTTAAACTTAACGGATAAATTTCTACAAATAGGAAGGACACGGTAGAGAATCCCATTCCGTACCCATTTGCATTTGAGAAAAAAAATAATATAAAAGAAACCAAAGGTGGACCTCGTTTGTGCGTTCCCATGGTAGATAATTGTATTTTAAATTCATAACTTTTCCATAAAAAAAGTATTGAGCCAGTGACACGCATATTTGTCGTGTTCTTAATTAGGTGGACCCTTGAAAGACATTTTCTTCCGAGTCAGATGTTGTTAACCCGTTCCTCACTTTCCTGCAGTTATTATGTCCTTAATTTCTTTTTAGTTGGATGTCAGCAATAAAAGATAAGAAACATGCTGGAAATCATTTAAATGTTGTAGAAAAAATAAATCAAAATTTAACTTTTACTGAATAAATGAATTTTGGCTTGTAGTCAGCAGTGTGGATTTAACAAATGCAGAAATTTTAACTTTTAAAATGAATTTTGGCTTGTGGTCCGCCTCAGAAATGAATTTTATCATTTTCAAATTAAACCGTAAAGGAGAGAGAATAAAGAAAAGCAGAATTTATGTCAACATAAAGGGACATTTCAAGACTTCTTTAATTGGTTCTATTATTTATTAGTGTAGCATCTATGTATGATAATTGTATTGAATTGAGTTAGGTACAAATTTTTAATAATATTATTTTTCATAACAAAAAGACAATAAGAGAGCTTATTCATTAATATAAATATATATTGGCAGTATATTATTAGTTAGTTACTTAAAGAAACAATCATATGAAAAATAACTAATTTCGTGTATAAGTTTACAAAATAGTTTATTAGCAATTATTTTACCAAGTGCATGTTGCATGGTCCAATGTCATATTGCATAAATGTATTCTTATTCCATTATTCTAAACATTCTCGTCGATTTAAAATTCTCATCAGCGTGCAACTTTCCCACGGAGAACTATGCTGTAGTATAAATCAGTCACAAAATAATAATTAAGTTAATAATTATCTCGTATCATTAGCAGCAAGACCAGCAAAATACAAATTCACAAACAAAGCTAAGCCCATTAATGGATAATACCACCACAGATCAATTGATCCAAGCAAAGATGTAACAAAAAATTGATTATTATATTAAAAATTAATGTCATGAGTCAAGAGAGAACAATATATACCGTCTAAAAAAGGTTCTGAAATCAGAAAGAGAGCCCACTGAAATCTGAATCATAGTAATAATACAATATTCGTGAATAATTTATTTTTTATCCATAACCGGATGTTTCATGAATAATTCGTCAGTTTAATATGCAGTGCATTTTTTTATCAAAAAAATGTTTTATTCACGAATTATTCGGCAAAAAAAACACATTAGTTATTATTTTATGTAGAATTTTATAGTTTTTAATATATTTTTATTATTTTATCAATATAATATATATTTTATTTATATTATATGAAATGAACTATTACCGAATTATATCCGTATATACATCCGAACGTCGAATTTTTGACCTCGCCGAATGTTTTCTGAATAATGAATGGTGAATACAGAGCAGCACAGAGGACTGCAAAGAGAGGTGAGAGAGGATCAAAAGCATCACGTGTCAAGAATTAAAGAACCAAAGCGAAGTGAGTGGGCCAGTGGGGACCACGGCGGCGAGCAGGAGCAATCTAAGTGTGCAATCATCCCATGCTGCTGGGGTGGGACCGATTTGGATCATTCATTCCCACTCATACAACTATACTAATACAACTGGCTGGTTTGAAGAAATTAGGTCACTCAAAAATTAAAAATAATGATAAATAAAAAGAAGAATAAGAATGCAGAAAGTAGCATTTTTTTTGTATGTTTTTGTATGTGGAAGGCAAAAAAATAATTAATTTTCAAAATTGTCTACGTCGTTTGTGATATGTATATGCATATCAAATATGAATTTTATTTAACTTGTAACGAAAATAAAAGTATTTAAACATATCACATATATATATTGCCGGAATGCCAGGCAACTACATAGTCAATTGGCCATATGAACCATATTCTAAAGCAGTAACGCTAGCTATAATTGATCCCATTTTTTACTGTACAAAAGTCAGAATTGTATTTATTTTTTTGTTGTTGCTAACGCACTGATATAGCTATGCTGGAATAAATTTGGTCAAAGATTTCTAAATTATATGTATACTTCATAGTAGAATTTTACTGAACCGGTTTGTTATTTTAATTTCTTCTTAAAGATTACTCCCATCTTTCACCGTCAATCAAATAAAAATGATTATATTACTTTTCTCACTTTTTGAAATTGGAAAGAGAGGACAAAGACAAGGTAAATAAGATGGAGTAAAGTGCGAAAAGTACTAATTAATAATTTTCTGAAGCCATCACAATTTTTTTTGTGTGTGATAGAAAAATCTATTAATAAAAACACCACTGATATGGCCTACTTTCTGCTCGGTTTAGACATATTACCTGCTGACATTAACAATCTTTTGTTGACAGCTACAATGGCAACAGTTCGTTTGTTAGTTTTTGGTTGAAAAATAATACAAAGACTTAGTAAAAATAATAATTTGTTTAGTTTGACGAGATAAATTCTTAGTACATAAATAGAGCTATTTTTTTTAGTTTTTCAAGCATATCACATCATCACTTTTCTCCACCATTGATTTTATTTAAATCTTTTCAATATACTTAAATCTAATGATTCATATATTTTTTTCTCTTTACTCATCTTAAATAGATGAGTGTGATGTACTTAAAGGTAAAAATTAATTCTTAATATGATCTAGTTTTTAGTATTATTTTTTAAATATTATCATATTTTATTATATTATTAATATATATATCTTTAGTATTTAAAAAATTATGTTCATTTTTTAAAGTGAAACTTATATTTAAATTATTTACTTGAGAACTATTTTGTGAAATCCGTGTTAGAGCACTTAGATAACGTCCAAAGAAATTTATGGACTGTTTGAATGTCACGGATGGTTTGTGTGCTACGGACCGTTTCTCCATCTTCAAAGTTCAAATGATCGATCCGACCGGTAAAAATATTTTTCATATGAAAATATAATTAGAGACCGAATTTTATATTTTGTAGATTTTTTTTTAAGATGTCTCAAAATTCATTCATTTTGAATGACTCATAATAATTAAATCAAGTGATTTTCTAGCTATCTTAAGAAATAGTAAAACATTCTAAAAAATATAAGATTTAGCCCCAAGTAGATTTTAATATGAAAAACATTATGAACGGTCAAATTAATCATTTGAACTTTAAAGATGGAGAAATAGTCCTACGCGGAGCACCGTAGCCTAACTAACTAACTAACTAACTATATATATATATATACTAGCTATATACCTGTGCGTTGCAGCAGACTTTTTTATTTAAACATTAAAATATTATAAGATAAAAAAAATTCACATTTATCTAATATTAAATTATAAATTCACCAAATTATAGAGAAAACCTATAATAAAAACTATATTTAATCTTGATGAGATTTTTGCAAAATATGAGTTAATTATTCATGATTTTTATGGCAAGAAAAGTAAATTATTCTAACATATATTATCACCATTAATTTCTAACCAAATATGCACAAAGTTGCTAAATAAAAAAATAATAGTATGGAAATAATAGTATATAAGGGAAAGAAATGGAGAGAAAGAGTGGATCAATGGACGCGATCACATACGTTCGATCAACCAAAAATAAATATTATCCATCTAATTGAGGGATAAAATGGGTATTATAAAAAATTACCATGACAAAAAATGGACCCTCCAATTCTTAGATGTTTTATATAATAGTATAGACTAGCTATATACCTGTGCGTTGAAGCAAACTTTTTTATTTAAACATTAAAACATTATAAAATAAAAAAATTTATATTTATCTAATATTAAATTATAAATTCACCAAATTATAGAGAAAACCTATAATAAAGACTATATTTAATCTTGATGAGATTTTTGCACAATATGAGTTAATTATTCATGATTTTTATGGCAAGAAAAGTAAATTATTCTAACATATATTATCACCATTAATTTCTTACCAAATATGCACAAAGTTGCTAAATAAAAATAATAATAATATGGAAATAATAGTATATAAGGGAAAGAAATGGAGAGAAAGAGTGGATCAATGGACGCGATCACATACGTTCGATCAACCAAAAATAAATATTATCCGTCTAATTGAGGGATAAAATGGGTATAATAAAAAAATTACCATGACAAAAAATGGACCCTCCAATTCTTAGATGCTTTATATATAATAGTATATATATATATATTCTATCATCTTTAAATTTTAATTTATGTTTTAGAATTTTAAAATGATTTATTTTTATAATGTAAATATGCATTATTAAATTATTATTGTAAGCTATTTTAAAAATCCAAAATAATATGAACTCTAAATATAAAATTTCTGTATTCTATAAAATTTTTAAATAAAAATCTATCAAGCAACATGAATTAAAAATTCGAAGTTAACAAGTACTTTTTTATTGAAAAGCGCTGGAGCACTCTAGTTTTAACTTGAAAAATATTTTATTTTATATAAAATATTATAAGATCATAATTCTACATTTCCGCCAAAAGAAAAATTCCAAACAATTTAAACGTTCCGCGTAAGAGACCGTGCTGAGATTACTCAGAGAATGAGAGAAACCGAGCTGAAACTTGTTATGTTCAATTCAAACCATCAGATATCGATCAAACACCTGATAATTTATTTATCTATTTATTTCATAATAAATGGTTCGGTCTCAACATTATTGACATCCACGTCACCCACCAACCGCCTACGCGTCATAAAAAAATTGAAATATGATTAAAAAAGAAAAAAGAAGCCAAGAATGATAACAAATCAAATGCATCCGAACTGAAGTCCAAACTCCAAAGTGTGTCAAGTCCCAAACACAAATAAATATAAATATATTGTGTCCGTTATAACTTATAACACCCGATCCGACCAAAATTCAAACACTTTCCTTTTTCTAGGTTCCAGAAAACGAACAAAATCCTATTTAATTAATTATTGAGGGTTATTTTCTTATATTTTTCTACTGTTACCAAATCTGATCTTATTTCTCCAACGGACCTCTCCCCCACACACCTCCATACCATATTAATATTCAAAACTACTCTCCTCTCTTCCTCTCTGATTCTCCTCTCTCTCTTCTCTCTTTCCACGCAAGCGCCACTTGTTCTCGTTCGCTTCCTTCCTCTCTCTCCTATCGGATTCTAGGGCTTTTGATTGGCTGGAATTATGGTGTCGATGAGAATAGAGCAGCTCGACGACGGAGGTGATTCGCCGGAGGAGGTGCTGTCTCTCAAGGCGAAGCGGGCTCTGGTCGGTGCTGGAGCAAGGATCTTGTTCTACCCCACACTCGCTTACAATGTCTTTCGCAACAAAATCCAATCCGAATTTAGGTGGTGGGATAGAGTCGATGAGGTTCGGATTGATCGATTTTTCTCTTGAACTTTTAGGGTTTCATACTTTCATTGATCAAAGTACAGAGGAATTATTTTTTCAGTTTCTGGAAAAAATCATCTCTGTTTTCTTCATCAATTAGAGCTAAATTTTGGTAGTTTGATGCTCTAAGCGATGGGAACATGGGCTGGAGATGGTTGATTGAATTTGGGCAATTTTTCTGGGATCACATGGGCGATTTGTCTCTTTTCTTTCTTTGTGCTTGACTTCTAAGTTTATCCATTGAATTAATTAACTTAACAATGCAAACTTGCTAACTGCTGCATCTCAAGCAATTAGTTTCTAATTTTAGAACCCTTAATTTAGATTTTCTATGCTATCAACTCAATCTTCTTCACTGTATCAGAGTCTGAAACAATCTAAAAATAGTTTTTCCCCCTTGTGATTATCTCTTTGCAGTTCGTTCTACTTGGAGCAGTACCATTCCCTAGTGATGTACCACATCTGAGGCGGCTTGGAGTTCGGGGTGTTGTCACACTTAATGAGGCATATGAAACATTGGTTCCATCAGCTTTATATCAGGTACAATTTTTGTTATCGACCTTTTGACCTTTTGCAAGTTGCAGTAAGATCAGTATTTGCCAAAGATAATTATTATGTTTTTCTAATCAATAGTTATGATCATGTTGGGCAATGTTTAGTGTTTGCACAAGTTGGGGCACTGTAAAATAAGAATTTTACATGTGACTTCTTATTGGAATTGTGCAATGAATTAATTTTCTTTGTATGTTTTGCTTTTTTAGGCTCATGAGATTGACCACCTAGTGATACCGACAAGAGATTACCTTTTCGCCCCTTCATTTGAGGATATAAACCGGGCTGTGGATTTTATTCACAGTAAGTTCTTAACACTTCTGCTCTTGTTTATGAACCTAATGGAAAAAGGGGGTAAAAAAGAATTATGGGCAAAAAGTAACAAGTTATTCCTGTTGAACTGTACTACCATATCTTCAGTTCGTTTTGATATCCTTTTTCCTAAACCAGGGAATGCATCATGTGGAAGAACTACTTATGTACATTGCAAAGCTGGAAGAGGCCGTAGCACTACAATTGTTTTGTGCTATTTGGTAAGAAATTTTTTATTGCATTTAGTTTCTGTATCTTTCTCGACCTTTTGAATTCAATTTGTTTTGCAAAATCTTGTATGCTGTGCTAAAATTTTCTTTGAATCTGGCAGATCACACATAAAAAAATGACCCCCGAAGCTGCCCTTAACCATGTTCGATCCATTCGACCACGTGTCCTCCTAGCTCCGTCCCAGTGGCAGGTAAAGATCATATTATATTTACCAAAATAACTTTGAAAAAGTTATAAGCATGAGAAAGGAAAAATATGTTCTCCATGCACTTTAAAAAAAAAAAGTGTGGGAACCAACTTAGCTTTGACCGTGATACTGTCAGTAGGAAACAACCTTGGCTCTTTGGTATGGTGGTCGAGTTTATCTCTCTTTTTTCTTTCTGTCTTTCTTTCTAGGATAGATTTGCTATAAGAATCTTTTACTTAGATGTAGCCATGTGGAGGCCAATAAAGAAAAAAGTCACTGATTTTGTACTACTGCAGGCTGTTCAAGAGTACAGCCGGCAAAAGTGTAGAACACCTTCAAATCCAACCGAGAATTGTTGTATGTTGAATTTAGTCAAAGAAGAAAGTACCAGAAATTTGGCTGAAGATGAGAAGACTCAATAACCCTATTGGATTATAAGTGTTTCAATGAGAGTTTCAATGAAGAAGACCTCATCCTCTCCTTCTTTCAGATTGCACTCCCCTCACCTCAGAGTTCGTGTAACAACAGCCCTAGTGGCAGTGAGGAGGCAGTATACATTAGCGAAGAAGATTTAGATGGGTATGACATGTGCACAGATGTATCACCTTCTAATGGAGAGTTCCAGTCCAAAGCATCAAATGGAGATGCATATCCCAAGCCAGCAATAATAAAGAGGCTTACTTGCTTATTTGGCGCCTTGAAGGTGTCGGCCAGCTGTGAGCCGCCATCCAGTCCGGTTGCAGAGATCAGTGCATGTTAGGTTAATCTTAAGGTTTAACTGATTTCCATCCCTGGCACATTATCGAGCCCCCGGAAAATCTTGAAATATACATGCATACTGCCTTGGCCAGTTGGTCCCGGGGAATGAGAAATATCACACACAGCATAGTACAAGAAATGTAAAAAATATCCTTCAAGACGCTGCCTCCTTGCCCCCACCACCCTCTTTTTTTCTGTTTCAAGATCTGGCCTACCACATCCTCACTGGTTCTCTTCACACATAAGGACAACTTTGGCATTTTGAAAATATCTGAAGAGGCATATGATGACAATCTCATGTTCGTTGCACTATGGCTAGATAATCCTATGTTGATGGGTCAATATGCATAATGTTTTGAGGCTTTGCAAGTATATGCATGGAGTCGGTAATATTTTTGTATGGATATATCAGCAGGTTAGTAGTGATGCAAACGCAATTACGCTAATGTTGTTTACCAGTAGTGTAGCAGGCGGTTTGAAGTGTAGTTGTTGAGAGTTTGTAGTCTTAATTAAGTGTACCTTAGAAGAAGGAGATTACAGTCTACAATTCATTGATCTTGGTGCTGCTTTTGTGTGCTCAGTCGATTGTTCGTTTTATTCACTGTTCTAATTTCCTGAAATTGAAATGAAATTGATTTTTTAAAGAAAAAAATAATAAAGTCTTTAATTCTAAATAAATTGAGATGGGCCAGAAATGAAATTCAATCTGAAATTATGGAGGTTGGAGATTTTAAATATTAAAAAAATTAATGATAACGATAGTGACAATGATATTGGTAATAATGACTGATGATGATAATAATATAATAGTAATAATAATAATAGTCCTAATAACAATAATCATAGTAAACATATTATACTCCTAGACCTTGTGTGCTCAGCAGATTGTTCGTTTTTATTCATTGTTTTAATTTCCTTTTTTTAAGAAAAAGCCAACAATAAAATCTTTAATTCTAAATAAATTAGGATATGTTAGAAATAAAATTTAATCTGAAATTATAGAGGTTAGAGATATTAAATATAAAAAATCAATAATACAATAATAATAATGATACTGATAATAATGATGATGAAAATAATGACAATGATGATGATAATATGATAATAATATAATAGTAATAATAATAGTCCTAGTAATAATAATCACAGTAAACATATATTATAAATCATACTCTTAGATCCTAAATTTTACTCTCAAATTAAAAAAACTAAAAATTTAAGAACCTAGAGTTATAACTCTCTACTTAACTCTTAATTTCTAGATCATAGTTATGTGGATACTCAATTTTTTAAACACTCTTATCTAAAACAAAATCTTTGGATATACTTCATTCCTTCAATTTTTTTATCATTTCCTCTAATGTTAGACTCGGTCGACCTTTGATTCTTTTTTATGTTTTCGAGATGATTTAGAATACCGTTACGTACCAGTACCATAGAAGGTCTTCATTAGATATATGATCAAACCATGCAAACAATATTGGAGCGGCTTCTCTTGATTTGTGCTACCCCAAATTTATTTTGTATATCATCATTTATGATTTGGTTTCTCTTGTATGACCATAAATTCAAGCAACATTTGGTTACATTCATCTTCCGAATGTATTGTTCTTTAATAGCTAGCATTTTGCACCATACATCATTGTAAGTCTAGTCATCGTAATATAAAACTTATTTTTTTAATTTATGTAGGACCTTCTTATCATAGATAATATCATATATTTGTCACCATTTTGGTTCTACTCTTCATTATTCTGCATTATCGATCTCAATATCAAAATGTATCATTCATATATATTATTTGTTCGTACAAACTAATATCTCCATTATTTGAGTTATTATCGCTGAATTAACATCTTATATACTCGATTTTAGTCTTGCTCAGTTTAAAACCTTTCAATTCTAAAATTTATCTTCGTTTGATTTTTTTTTAAAAAGAGAAAAAAATGCAAGAGAGATTTTTTTCTCTCAATATTTTTTTAGCTAAAACTGAAAATTTAATAAAATGTGTGAGAGATTTTTTATGCTTTTTGACGATTCTCTACCTAGTCTGCAACGTCATTTTAGTTCTTATATTTGAAATCAAGTCATAAATTCGACTTAGAGCTGCACAAAAAAGCACGACCTCGTGGTTCAGTTCGGGCTCAATTTGGGCTCGAGCTAATCTGACTCGAGTTAATTGGTTCGGGTTAATCTGATTCGATAATTAAATGAATCGAGTTTGAGTTAGAGTTGGCTTGACTTGTGGCTCGACTCGGCTCGAATAATAATAGTTTATATGTTTTTTTGTTAAATTCTAATGCGATAATCTATCTTCTATTATCTCTCATCATCTCATCATCTCAGCCGCTTAATAACTTCTCGTACTTGCTCGTGACTCGGCTGATGTATCTGAGTCAATAGTTTTTTTTTTGTTGGTTAATCCATTCAAATTAGTGTGACAAAATTTTTATTGAAAATATAGTTTGTTCATATATCAATTTTGTATTAACTCATGTACTATTTTCGTAGATATACCGAATTTACAGTTTGTAGATATATTAAATATAAATGTTCAAAATGAGTCAACGTACATACATTGGCTCATGAGCCAGCTCGAATAGTAACGAGCC
This sequence comes from Schoenoplectus tabernaemontani, assembly GCA_037127355.1. Taxonomy (NCBI): domain Eukaryota; kingdom Viridiplantae; phylum Streptophyta; class Magnoliopsida; order Poales; family Cyperaceae; genus Schoenoplectus; species Schoenoplectus tabernaemontani. The sequence continues at coordinate 19,045,186 of CM073743.1, read as the reverse complement.
GAACTTAAGTTAGACTTTTTAGTTCGAAATGTTTCATGAGCTCGACTCGAATTTTCATAAACTGAGTTTGAGCTAACCTCAACTCGCTTGAACTCGACTCATATAAGGCTCTAATTTGACTTATTTAACATTTCCTTTCTAAATACAACAAGAGTTCACATCAAAGAACCGGACTCCTCAGAAGAATCTTTCAAAAAAAAAAGAAAGAAAAAAAAGAACTTCAAAATCAGATCCCATGATCTTTTCTTCCTGTTGGGCCTAACATAGTTTCTAACATCCAACATTCCAACTGTTGGGTCTGATGAAAGACCCATTTAAATGGAATTTAAATAGGCTGTGCCTACATGCATAAGATGACTACTGATCGGGCCCATGACAGGTGAAGAGGTGATATGGATTGTTCCATGTGAAGAGGAGTCTTAAGATCATTCCCTCTCTGCACTCTCCATCAACTGGAGCAAGAGCAAGCTTAGTGCGCACCTCTTCTCAGAGTTATATCACATCCATGCGCACATGGTTATTTGTTTCAATGTAATCAATTTTTCTGATACTGACTTCTGGCTCATAGTTCAGGTACTCAATTGGAAAGAAATCACGAGAATTCTCTTTGCATCAAGTGGTGTCGCGTTCTGATCGGAGATGAGTGTTGGTAATTATACAAAACAAGCTCTCAATTCGAACTTAGGATTTAGTAGTGGTGGTGGCCTAATCCAAACCAGAACCCAGTATTTCCGTGCTTCGTTTTTTGGTATTGCTTTATTCAGGTTTAGCATCATTATGGATTTGCTGGCGGTAGGTTCTATTCACTGATTTATGCTCTTTTTCGTTTCCCTTGCAATATTTTTTGCTTGATTTCGCTTTCAAAAATAAATGTAATAAAATTTGAATGTTAATGTAACTGACTAACTGTGTAAGGATAAGGTGGGTTGAATTGAATTGAAGCCTAGTTGCAGGGCCAAGTGAAAAATTCACATTAAATAATTTGAGATTTGATTACGATTAGCTTTGCTTAATTGAAACATAAAAGCATGTCATATCCTCCCCTTTGCATGAGTATCTCTGTGAACTGAGCTTTTAGTACGCTTCTTTGTGTCAAATTAGCTTTTTGATTATTGAGGGACAAAATCTTGGTGACTCTCTGACAGGTGGGGGCATTTGGTGGGAATAGTGGAGCAAGACTAGTATCTCCCGAGAAAGGAGGCTTTCCCTTAAGATCATCAACATGAATGTGAACTGGTACTTAGTTATTTACTTTCTTTGAAATTACTGTATCACCAAATGATGCATATTCTTAACTAAAAGCAAAGGATTGATTGAACTTCCGAAAATGTGTGAACAGGATAAGAAAGATATATAGCATGCCTGAAGACCTCAGGGTTTAAGCCAGAAGAATGTAGGCATCTGTCTAAGAAACACTTGGACTGCCGTATGGAGAGGTAATCGTATCATCATTTGAAAATCCGTAATTGAAATCCCTGTCCTTAAACATTTTCATAATGGCTTTTTTTTTTGCAAGCCCTAGCTTCTGTATTTAAAGTTACTGTTGATCTTGACCCCACTGGTACCATATAGTAGTTAAAGGGCCCATTCTATGAACTGAAGAAAGACGAATACAAAAAACTAAGACAAAATATTTTATTCCCTGAGAAGCATTTTGTCATTCTCTCATTTTTAAACCATTTCTCCAAATTGAACATCCAATTATGCTAAGCACCCAGATTGCTTTAAAACAAACTTTTATCTGTTCATGAAGTAGGAAAGAAGAATAACCGCCCAATCCCCATCTCACCCCAAAGAAGAAGAACAAAGAACAAAAGGGGAAAAGTTTGGCAAGCAAGGAACTTTTGTCCAGCATTGTTATTTTCTGCTCAAGTTTGATAGCTACATTAGGGAGCTGAGCATTGTATATTTTACCAGTACTTTTACCTGTTCTTCTTGTTTCCACATTCTTTTCAGAAACTTGATGGCTAGACAAGATATGTCAGAGCTTGGATTTGGAAAAGAATTGGAAACAGACTATTAGTATTGATGATGAGGAAACAAAATTTTAATTGAACTAATAAGTAATTCAGGAGGGACCCCCATTTTTATTTTTTATTCTTTTTGTTCTCTCTTTTTGGGTAAGAGTTGCTTTGTTTTTATTACACACAGAAATTTGAGAAAGAAACTGCAGATTAGAACATATATAGGAACAAATTGTGAAGTGCACTTTAGTGGTTTATCCAAAATAATGCTCGACGCTAGTTTTTTTTTGGATTAAGTTCAGAAGAGTTGCCTAGGAACAGTTTGTTCTGGGAGCTTGGAATGAAGACCTGCATTCCTTCTGTCTTGATGGCTTTAACTTACATTTTTTCTGTTATATATGCAGTTTGTTAATAGCTTGCTATATTAAACTACAGCACTAGGACTAGGCAAGAAGCATAAGAGTTTCATACTGGTGCATGTTTTCCCTGCAACTCTGCAAGTGTACATTATCAGCTGGCCTCTTAAGTTTGCCTAATCCTATTATCTGCTGCAGAACCACATAATATAACAAGTTTATCATCACATTTTTATTTTCTTCTTTAGGAGCAGGCTTTGTCTATTAGATTTTTATTAACCAGAAAGAGTTCAGCATAAAGAGAAAAAAAAAAATCGAGAAAAACAAGCACTCATTTGTACATCCCAAAACTAAAAAGAGAAACCAAATCTTGGTAAAAGAATTAAAGATCCCATCTTATTCACATGAGAGCTGAACCCAACTTAACAAGCCTCTCAAACACACATATCTTAACTTAGCATAATTCATTGGTTATATATTTGAACCAAATTTCTACACGTTGTTTTTATATTTTACAATAACAAATAGGCTTTTATGACTCTGACTTGTTTACTGAGATAAGCTGCATCTTTCCACCATAGATCTCTGGTATTTGGCTCTCTTCCATCTCTTCTAGGAGTGTTGTTTGCAAATTCTTGTCATCTACAAACACAAACTAAACAACATGTACCTTTAATTTCAGTTTTAATCAGATACCTACAATTCAGGTGATAGTTAATAGGTAATTGAAGAGAGTTATGTGTAATTGTAGGTGAACATTATTGTACCTTCTTTTTGGTATTCTTGTCAATGAAGGGGGAGAGCATTTTCCATATCTTCATGAAGATGAATGGCACATGGATCAAAAGTACCTTGCCAAGTCTTTCAGGATAGTAATTCTGTATATAGAAATAAAAAAATATATATAATGCACCTGAAATCCAAATTATACATAAACAATGAAAAAAAACTTAGAAAAGAGAATAATTAACAAAGATGCCTGCCTAAAAAAATGAACAGTAAACTGGCCTACTACAAATTGAGGAGAATTCCTACCACTATTCAAACAAATTATCTCTGATTTAATGAAATTGGATAAAAAAAAATGTATATTTATTATATAATAAGTGTATATTTAATAAAAGAAAAAAATTGTATGCCTGCATGATATCTAGGGCTGCCAAAATGCCACATAAGTCCAAATTGGAATATCCCCATCCCTTGAGATCTGCTATGCAAAGAAATTTCTCTTGGTCGCTTGGCGACCTGCATCGACATAATTATACAAAAACGGATGATGGAATGCGTGATTATATTAAAAATACTATATTTTGAGTAAATGTTGCTTAAAAAATATGAGTTAGGTAACCAGTCAGACGAATTACCTGGCACAGACTCTGTCCAAACAGTAAACTGAAAAGCCTGTTAATTAGATAAAGATATTCCATATATCAGAACAAACTTTTGCTGAAATTATTTGTAATACTGGAATCTTGGTGTTTTAATGAAAAGGGGAGAAATTCAGCTACAATATAGTTGTTTGGATTTTCCCTTTTTGGTTCTTGATATTTTAGTAAAGTGCAACCATGTTTGCCAGAAATAACTTACGCTTAAACTCTTCAATCTCTGCTTTAAAATGCTTAGCACATAAAAGGACAACTATAGGTCGGCCGGCCTTGTCGAATCCCTGCATTTAGTGGTACATTTAACATTCAAGTTGCTTTCTGTCCTTTAAATCAGACTAATATAACCCAGACATAAACCAACCAAACAGATCATCCTCATCCAAGATGGTTATGTACCTTACTGATCTAATAAGAGTTGAAATATAGGAAATTAAGAAATAAAAATTTTGAACACGTCCTGCTACTTTCAGGCCAACAAAAATTCAAGACAACCCAAGCACACAAATATGAATGAGCATGATTTTGCTCAATATTGAACCTTGTGTTAGTAAAAAAAAGAATTTACTGTGTTAAAATAATGATAAACTAAAATAAGGGAAAGGAAGCTAGTTGAGTATCAGAATAACAGATATAAACCAAAAAATCTAAGAACATTGTAATTTTATTTATAACTCATATTTGTAGAAAGGTAGTTAGCGCTACCTGAGTAAAGAACTTGTTTTGGGCAATCTGGTTAGGGACCTCTGAATCAGAGATGAAACCGTCTGGTACAGCCTCTTTTCTCCACTCGAGATACTTCAACAGCATAACTGACGCCTTCTCTACATTTAAATTTCTGGCTCTTAAAAACCTCCTAACAGTACAATCATCCAGTTCCTGCACAGCACACAATCCCCGTGTTATCTAAGGATATATAGATTAATTTTGTCATCATGCTGCTCAGCTCATCAGTATGAAAAAGACTTTTAATATATATGTCAATTAAGTATCTGATGAGTTTGATTGGCACTTTTTGCGCTTTTAACTGTGTATATTGTGGTTATCAAATGCCGCTTTTATGAGGAAGTGACCAAACGATTTCAAACTAGATTATAGAGAATATATTTGTAATTGTGCTGTTTCGAGTCTTTATAACTCTTTGGTTGGTTGTAACTTGTAAATATACTACTTTCTCAGTCAATATCATTCTAAAGTAGTTATTACAATTGTCTTTCCCATGTCATTTTCGAGGATTTTCTTTCCATGTTAAAATTAAGATGAAAGAACGATGAGGCAAATTAAGTCAGCATCGTCATATTTCCTCAAGTCAACTTCTAGACGCTTGGAAAAAAATCAAACACTTATACCAAGAATTCAAGAAATGAAAGAACAACTCAGAAAAATATCACTGATTATGCAACGTGTACCTTGGAAGTTATACTTAGCTTTGAGTTGACTCCGGTTAAGATTAAAATATTATTTGAGATGTACTGGCCGTTTCATAACTGATTATCTTTTTTTAATGCAAAAGGATAATTTCTAATCAAGAGAAGATACACTTAGTATATCCTTAATTATACTCTAGTATATCATCTAACAAAATAAACAAAAGTAAACTTCTAAGGAAAATAGTGAGAGAGAGAGAGAGAGAGAGAAAGCGTGAGAAAGAGAGAGGCCTTAGCAGTAGGATTCTGGGCTTGAACAGAGGTGCGCAGCTCAGCAACCAATCGGGCTTCAAGTTGGTCGGTTTTCAGTTCCAGTCTTGGTTTCAGATCGAGCTCTCTCCATTTCTGCTTCTGCTTGCTTGGTGCTGTGTGTGAATCCATGGATTGATTCATTCACACTCCAATCCAAGCTAACCTTCCCTCAGAATTAGATAGAAAGATGCAAATGCATGTGTTGAATCAATTAACTGAACTAAACTAAAACTACAAATGTACATCTACATATATGCGATTGTATTAATTGTAAATCTGGAATAGCCTATATGCAATAAATAACAGAACAGGGGTGGGGTATATATTGTGATGAATTTTGGCATAGGCAGAGGAGAGGAGAGCAGGCGACTTCAATAAAGGAGGAGGCACAGGAACTATAACGATCGTTGGAGACACTGACCGATTTGAATTGGGTTGTTGGGATCATTAAATGCATTTTTTTTGACCTTTTCTGTATTCTTTAGTTATGTTCTGCACCCGCATGTATCACGACGGATCAAAATCTGCCTGTTATTTCTGTAGAAGAAGAGGCCCTGTTATTTATTTTAAAAAATAGAAAAAAATTATAAATATATATTTTTTTTTACTTGTAGATTGATATTCGTTAAATTTTATTAAATTTTATTAATGTTTGATACTCCAGCAAAGATGATTAAATTTAGGAGTCTTTCATTGATGTTTATAATGGCTTCAATCTAAGTTGCCAATAATTTCTTCATGTTAAAATTTTGTAGGATATTAAATTTTATGATTTTTTGAGTTTTCTAACTATTTTTTAAATTATTTTTAAAAACAGTCATGTTTAATATAATAAAATAGTTTATTTCAGGGCTATTTTTAAAAATAATTTAAAAAATAGTTAGAAAACTCAAAAAATCATGAAATTTAATATCCTATAAGATTTTGACATGAAAAAATTATTGAGCGACTTAGATTGACCATTTGGGATCTTGGAATATGAAATCTCACCCCGAAGTAATAACGATTTTTTGTTTTGCAAAGCACCATAAGCTATCTATATATATATATATATGATGCCAATTCTAAACCATTATCATACATTCCAATACCGTGTATATTAAATTTAATGCATTAGAAAGTATTCTTTTATATAATTTTTTATATGTCCAAAAAAAATGAAGTATATATAAATTTGAATTTGTGCACGATTCATCATTCTTAGTCTATCATAATCCATGTGCGTAATTCAATTGTATTAGGTACCCACGTCACCCTCTAAACGAGCTTAGGAGTAGGACGATTTTTTTATTAACATCAGAATAAACTCGTCATTGTGCATAACTCTTTTATTTTTAAAAATAATTATATATAGCACTAGTTTTATTATAACTAAATATAATTTAGTAATTTACATTCAAAATATAATATTTTTTATAAAATTAACTCAATATTTAATAAAAAATATTTATAAAATATAATATATTTTTTAAGTAAAACTGTTTAGTGCGCAGTTTCTCTTTTAATAACCTCAATTTATCATTTTTAATACTCTCGTAACGTAAATCTACATTTAACCTCTCTATATTAAAATTTAATTCCGTCCGTAAAATCAGATAAAAATAAATTGGATCTTCGTGGTCTGTGCAGACAGAATAAAAATTATCACTACATGCATATATGATATATGGCCGGGCAAAAGCTCGACATGCAACGTGCTCTGCACTAGATGTTCATGGGAGAGTTATATTTCTTAGGAAAACCATGAGAGATGACCTCATTTAAGCTGCGCACACAGAGGCGAACAATTCTATGGAATATTAACCTCATTTAAAATTTGTTTAATCTTCACTCCCAGTTGTAATGCCTCGGTTTTTGTCTGTCCGAATTCGACTGTGACTTTGATAGTTGAAAATATATCCTTTCCTGTTGTATGAGACGGCCGATTTGTTTTTAACTAAGCAATTAAATATTTTAAACTAAATATTTAGGAAATGAGGAGAGTGATTTTGAGATACAGGAGAGTCCGTATTTCATTTTACATGTCTATGACACATCTTTTTATGCAAAAATTATATGTTAAAAATATATTATTTTAATAGAATCGATATTTATTTCTCCAATTCAAAGAAGGAGCCGGTCTTTTGACTACCGACTCAGAAAAAGGGTGGATATTTTGACTACAAACTCAAAGGATTTTCCGTTTTTTTTTTAAAAAAAAATACCTGCTAAAAGATTAGAGTGGCATGGTTGTAAATTTTATTAAAATTATTAAAACCGGTTTTATAAAATAACCGGTTATATGAAAACCGGTTCCAATTGAATCGATTAAAATTGGTTATAAAATTTTTATTTTAAAATCGATTTTAGCAAAAACATGTTATAAATTCTAAGAAAATTTAATCTGGTTATTAATAAAATTGGTTCTAAACTAACTCTCAAAATTATGATTAATCTAATTCATATTAATTAAAATCGATTCTAATTCATAAAATTGAATTAGAATCGTTTTTTATAAAAACCGGTTCTAATTCATAAAATTAAATTAGAATCGGTTTTTATAAAAACCGGTTCTAATTCAATTTTATGAATTAGAACCACTTTTTAATAAAAATCGGTTCTAATTAATATGAATTAGAATCATTTTTTAATAAAAAAATGACTCTAAAGAATTTTTTTGCATCAACCAATAGAATTTCAGTTTTTTGCTACTACGGATAGCTATGTTTTTCAATCTAACCGTTGGTTCATGCTTATCTGACGATCTAAAAACCAATATTCAAAAATCTATATCCCACGGATTATCACTCTTCATCCTCCTATTTCATATATAAAAGAGATATTGAGAGAAAGAGAAAGAAAGAGAAAGAGCAAAGGTCGTCTTGAAGAAAGAAAAAAGAAAGGGAAAGAGAAAGACGGATTTGAAGCTCAAAAATGGATTTGATGTTTATTTGAAGTTTTTAGTTTAGTTTTTTTATTTTTTCTTTAGAAATTGTAAAGATAGAAAATTTTCCAGATTTTCTTTAATATGTAAATTATATATAATTATTTTGTTAATGAAATATACTTTATTAGTTAATGATAAAATTAAATTATTTAATTAAAATTTAAAGAAATCAGAACTAGAGAATATTAAGAAAAAAATGCTATTTTTTAGTAAATAGTACCATCATAAAATATTAAGAAACTAAGGACCCTTCAACTCACTGGGCAAATCCATGCCGAAGGAGTTTAGAACCGGTTATTTGAAATAACCGGTTCTAGAGGTTAGAATTTAGAATCGGTTATTTGAAATAATCGGCTTTAAATACCCCATTTAGCATGTCCTCTTAGCGCCGGTTTTTAAAACATTTAGCACCGCATAGTTTTAGAATCGGTTGTATAACCGGTGCTAAATTCTTTATATAATCGGTTCTAAAATATTTTTTTGTGGTAGTGTCTATTCTAATAAAAAATATTTTATTTAATTATTATACTGGAAGAGAAAAAAATAAATTAAGGGCTATCAGTCATTTTTTTCTTACATATTTAATTTTGACTATTTATTTGCTTGATTAAAAAAATCGGTTATGATATTGAAATTATATAATGCCTCTCTATATGGATTTATGGATTGTAGATCAAATCAAAGTATCCCTTTCAGTTTTTGATACTCTACGGTGCAAATTAATCAAAGTTACAAAAATTGACGTCGCGAATAAGTAATGACAAGATCAGCTATGTAACAAAATTATATATCGATATCATATTTAAAAAATAAAATGACTCATATTTATTTGAATATATCAATAATTTGGAATAGTTAATTTTAACGAATCCAATAGGATCTTTTTAGTAGAAGGCTTGCTTGTGCCTGCTAAATATCATTGTTTTTTCCCCCTCAATTGTTTTTTCCCCCTCACACTTACGTTCATTTTGCTGGGTCAAAGTGGATTTAAATGGATATAATTCTTCAAACCCATCAAAAAAAAATACTCACCGAACAACCCATCAATCAAAATTCCCACTCAATCCCATTACAACTTAACAAGCGGGCCTAATTGTTGGTAAAAAATGGTCTACTTCGATTCCTTTTGTTAGGAGAAATGATTAACTTTTTTTTGAACAAGAGAAATGATTAACTTGGTCGACATCAAGTACGATTTTTCATTAAATAATTCTTAATTCTTAATCTAATAATTTCTGTCTGTTTGAACTCAGATCATGATCGATCCAATCAGTGAACTCAGTGAACAGTGGATTTGCTCTCAAGGAGTTATTGTATCTGCCACTATTACAACTTCATGCGGGATCCATCTTTAATGCATGACATGGACCAGGCCAAACATTTAGGTCCCGTACTTTAGTATAATTTTAGTGTAGCAAGCTCGGTATTACGTAAAATTTAACTTTGAAGTATGTATTTGTATAAGATCATAGTTTCGAAACTCTCCGTTTGATAAACAAAATAAAGTTAAAGAAACTAAAGTTAAAGCGGAGTTCTTCTATCTGATAGTGTAGTGAAGTAAGATGTAATAATTTCAAAATATAATATGAGCTATTAAATATTAAAATTATATGTCTTTTTTACCTTTTACTGAGAAGAAGAATAGTTATATAATGACATGCTTGTACTTGAGTTTTTGGTCGTCTTCATCTGATGAAGAAGAATGTCTTCTTTCTATCATATATGACGATAGAGGAATGAATGGGATCTGTTCGATGAACTTCGAGATTCGTGCTAGTACTTTAAGATTCGATTTAGCACGAATCTCAAAGTGATCGAACGGACCACGTGCTGCGCCGCACCGTGCCGCGCCGCACCGTGCCGCGCGACAGCAGATCTGGTTCCATATGACGATAGAGGAATGAATGGGATAAGTGAAAAGAAAAGAAAACACAATAAAAATAAATATCAGGGATAGCTCGGTAAATACATTGCTGCTCTAAATTTACAGCACCTACTTTGGTGCTTTAATTACTGAAGTACAAACATGGAGGATAACTAGCTTCAAAACTAGGGTTTGGAAATTTATGATGGCTTGCTGTGTTTCTCACTTGGCATGCAACAATTAATCTAAATTTCATCAAAGTCAGCTGAAACTAAAATAAAGAACAAGCCATTTCAATTATGCACAAAAATTGTTTGAGATATGAGATGAACCAGCTGGGGATTGTGGTGGAGTCAAGTGGGTTTCTTAAATTTCATGAGGGTTCACAACTCACCAAAGTCCAAACCTAATGGCCGGCCGCCTGGGCCTAATTCATTGTTTAGTTTACACCAAACTGCTGTTTGAGTTTGCATCCTTTGTAAAATACTATGGATGAAAATATTAAACACTGACTGCTCCGTAAATTAAAAGAACACTAGCATATTATATATAATATTTTCTAGATAAAAGGGAGAGTTAAGTTATCTAACATTAAATGATTTTATAAAAAATTTTACTTGGATTTTAAATTGTGATTTTTCAGACAAAGAACATTATCTTTATCAATAAATCAAAGACCAGTTCTCAACTTACGATATTTTAAAGAATATAAATTCACTTGTGCATATTCCTTCACCCAACTTCTTAGGAAAAAAATATTATTTTTTAAAATAATTTGAATTGAAAGGATTCTGCTTGTTTTTATTATTTCCATATTACTCTTTAAAAAGAAGAGGGGGGTGAGGAGACCAAACTAAAAATTTTCTAAACAGAAGAGGGGGTGGGGAGACCAAACTAAAAAAAATATAAATATTAAAAATAAAAAAATTGTTGCTTTACGCCAACAGAAGTACTAAACTTAAGCTTTTTTTTAAAAAAAATTCCCGTCTCCACTTTAATTGTATTTTATTAGTTTATCTCTTTCTTTTATTTTGTTTGATAAATATTTAAGATGACAATGAATCGGATATGATCGAAATTGTGGCTCTAAATTCGATTCATTGTCTCAAAGCTTAAGTTTGATCTATCTCATTCAAGGCGTCAAGCCTCATATTTGAGTCCGGGCTCTTCCGTTACAAATGAGGGGAAAAAAAGATTTCAATAAAATCAAAATTTAAAATTACAATATTAAATTGGATCGGAATTCTAAAATTATTCTCCGGCAAGAAGCAAGATTCAGATTTTAAAATTTCTATCATATAATGTATCATGAAATACAAAAAATATATTGTACTTCGTGTTCGTATTTCGATTTTAAAGTCTAAATGATTGATCCAAACCGTTAAACATGATCTTCATATTAAAATATCTTTGAAAATCAAAATTTACTTTTTTTGAAATTTTTTATTATCTTTTAAATGGATGTAAAATTTATTGACCTAATAATTTTTGCAACATCCAGTATTTTTATTATCTTTTAAATGGATGTAACATTTTTTAAAAAAAATATATAAAAAATTTAATATATAAAATATTTTAATATAAAAATCATATTCAATGTTTAAATTAACCATTTGAACGATACAAACATAAAGTACAAAAAAATTATAACTGAAAAAACACCATAGCATCACACGTAGAAACAAAAGTCCATTATTGTCTCCGCACCACAAAAATTTTAAGATTATCATCCACACAGAAAATTTGATTTGTTCAGGAACTAATTGTTAATTAAAATAACAAACCTCATGTATTGTTCTGAATATTTTATAATTTTCAATTATGTCTCAAATCTAGGCTGTCAATGATCTCTTTTGTCCATCCACCCAAACTGTATCGTATCCGATAAGACGGGTATAGGTACAACTTTATTTTTGTTAAGTTATCGGTATAGATATGAGTAAGAAAAAATTCATTAACTTATCGAGTAAAAGTTATTTCTTATTAGTTATCTATTTCATTACTAATTATTTTATTATATATTTTATTACTAATTATTTTATAATCTATTTTATTGTTAATTTATAATGTTTTACGTTACTAATTATATTATAATTTTTTCATTGCTAATTATATTATATTTTTTTATTTTAAAAGTCCGATCTATATTATATCTGATAAGGTGGATGTAAAAAAAAAAAATTTAACTTATAATAAGAAAAAAAAATTCGTTATCGGACAAATTTAACAGGATAAGAGTATAGATAAGAGATTTTCGTTACAGCCCTACTCACATCAAGTGCTTTGAGCTCCACCCAGCGCTCCGCCTCCCGTATCCTCTCCGATTTCAAATCCAAACCCGTGGCGCGAATTGTCGCTCGAGCGCTCCCCTTCTCCGGCCATTCGCGCCTCCCTCCTCCGCCTAACTCCGTCGCGCTCTACTGGTTCTCCTCTTCCTCTCGCCATGGCCTTCCCTCTTCCAGGATCAACTACCCCGCCCTTCTTCTTCCCACCAAGTCAACCTTCGATTTTGTTGAAGGAGCATCCACGTGTCTCCTGGCTGCTCGCGCCAGCATCCTTTCGCTGGATACTTAATGGTGACTGTGAGAGGACTTCGTAAGCTCCGGGGGCGAAATGGTACAGTCTAAAAGAGGTCTCCGCTGCCAAATAATCGGGGGATCGAGCTCTACGTCAGAATCGGTTTGCACGATGATTTGCGCAAAGACCTTGAAGTTTTGGTACAACTTCTTATAATCTTTTCTTTTTTCTATACGAATCTTGTTAGCTTGTTCTGTGCAAATGTCAAATGTGTTAAAATCAGTATCGGTCTGTATGGCCTGCTAACTTCTGTACTGGTATTGGTTTTCAAACTTGAGTTTTTTCCGATTTAGGATACTGCATCAATAGACAGTAAAATGATATATTGGTGATTGGTAATGAAAATTATCAATAAATAAATTTTAAAGGTTGCCTGCACGGTTCCAGAAGACGTCACTCCTGTAAATGAGAACATGTGTTGTACCTACATCTTAAGAACCCATTTGTTCCTTTACCTTTGATTCTATTTTGATAATTGTCATGGTTGAGAATAGTATGAATCTGATGAGAGAAGTGAACTGGTGCATCAGATCGAATGGAAGAAGCAAGAAAAGTAGAGATAGGTGGATCTGCCATTTCTTGGCGATAGAGAAGAAAACAGAGCAGAGGCTCTAATTAGGCTCTGATACCATGTAATGAAATGAACAAACAACTGAATTCTTTATTATCTCACCATGCTTTACAAGAAAGCGATTTACATATTTATCAAAGGATTACATCATCTAAAAACTTCTATCTAACAACATCTGTTTCTACGTAACTAACTAACTGAAGTTAGTTGTACTTGTTACATTTAATATCCAGTTATGTCAACACTGGATAGTTCCATTGATTGATCCTTTACAAGAATGTTGCAGAGATGATGAAACTGAATGTCCCATGGCAATGAAGATTGCATTTGACGACTTCAAGGATTCAAACTACAAGACAAGAGATAAATCCATAACTGATGTAGGAAAGTATGAAAAAGATGAATTATCTCTGGTTTCGTGCAATGATGAATGTATCAGAAAGATTAATAATGAATCGAGAGGAGAGGATCATGTCACTGACATGGTATCAATGTCACATCACATACATGTTGAGTTCTTCTTTTTTTATTGAATCACTGAACTTGTCCTTAATCCGTTGTGAGCTGAACAAGTTCCTAGTATTTAGTTATATTGGGTTCCCAAGAAGTTACAATTACTGCCAGATAGAAAAATGTTAGGGTTAGACTTGCTGAGAGCCATTGGTGTTGAGGATGCCAAGTTTAAATTTGACGGATCGAAAGAGAAAGAAAGAATAGGCTGCACTGTAATGTTATCGGACGGCCCAATAAATGAAGGAGAGTGCTGGCCTTCAAAGTTGGTGTTGCTGGTGACAGCTTGGGCCCAGTCGCTAGAATAGCAGGAAGATGGCCACAGAAGATCACATGGCTCGTTGAATCAGTTAGAGATGGTTATGGTGATGTCACACTATTCAGACGATTGACTAATTACTGTTTTACTTTTATAATTACTCTAATTAATTATCTTTTCTTTAAATAGGCATTGTGTCTCTTGCTTTAGGGCTGTTGAACAATCAGAAGAACTCTCTATCAAAACTATTATTTTGTTTATCAGTTATCCAATAAACATTAGTTTTCATCTTTCTTTTTTTCAATTACTTTTCTGCTGAGCTTATTCTCATTCAATTTACTTCATAAAAACTTGTAATTGATCAATCAAGGTCATTCATTACAATTGGTATCAAAGCCCCCGATCTGTGGGAGGTTATTTCCGATCTGACAATGGCACTTTCTGCGATGCTGGACGAAATGCACCAGGCCATGGACGCAGCCATCATGTCTATTTTTGACAATGCCATTGCCAACATTATTGCCTCTATCTGAGCCAACTTTGCACAGCTCAGTGACACAAATCGATTAGAAGCTGAAGCACGGTGGTGAGATGCCGAGCTGAGCAAGCTGCGGAGCAGTGGAGGAATAGCTGTGCATCACTCTCTTCTCTGATCGAGAATCAATCAACACTGGCACCACTGGCTCTGATCTGTTCCCGGTCTGACTCCATCTCCAGCGCCAGATCTGTCCAAGGACCACTAGATGACTCCAGTTCTGCTCTGGTTCTGCCTAAGCTCAAACCAAGGGACCGCCAGGATTCACTCAGTTCCAGGTATGGACAATTCTCTTCCAACTTATCTGATCTAGGAGCTACTGATGGCTTCAGTTTTGAATTGATTATAACAAATCAAGGACCAGCTAGTTCTATTGTCTTTAATGAGTGTGATTCCCCTAGAACAGTCAAGCCAATCCAAATTTCTCAATTAACTTGTCCTGATTTTGATTACTTCCCTAAGGAAATGGTTTAAGGATTGTCAAAAGTAATTTTATCTGCATGACACGCCAACTGTTGGAGAACAATACTGGCAACCATTCATTTCCATGGATCAGCTAAAGAATGGCATGATGGTTATGTCATTGAACATGATCCACCGGGTTGGGAGGAGTTAGGGGGCTGGTATTACAGCAGTTTCATAGGATCCATATTAATAGTGAGTCTTAATTCAACACTGCACATAGCCAAATACCTTGTAATGTTACCCTGACAAACCAAAGACAAGCATTAGACCCCTGTGTTACATCTGTAAAAGCATATTCCCTGTGAGGTTGTATTTCAATAGAAAAGTTTCAACCATTCAATACTGTGAAGGGAGGAAATTGCACATGGAATGGACTTTATCAAATGAATTCCTTGTATTGCATGAGTGGGGGTGTGATTCCAACAATAAGCAAATATGCCATTGGCCAACTGAACAAGAGTGACCATGCTCACAACTCAAGCTCACTAAAACCCATTCTTATTGCTGAAGTGGTTAGATTTAGAAGGAGCGACATTCAAAATCATGGTTAAATTTGAATGGAGGTTTAGGTTTGTACCCTTGAGAATACTGAATTTTTGTGTGAGTAAGAAGTGTAATCATACAGTAGCAGTAATATGGTATAATTGGTTGAATTTAACTAGTAAGGAGAGCACCAAAGGGAAAGATGTTACACCTTGTAAGCCATTTCGTTTTGATTGTCTCGAGGACAAGCCAGAGTTGATGGAAGGAGTATTACTAGCAACTGGTTATGTAAAAGGACTGGTAACTTTGAATGAGAGGTTGGAACTAGTCAAAGTAAATGAGTAAATTAAAGGGGCTGTTTATAACAGTTCTTTCATGGGCTACAAGTCAAAGGATGCCTTTTGAGGATTAATAGTAAAGTGAAAGTCAGCTTAACAACTGAGATGTGGGCGGTTAACAAATTTCAAGATATTGGTCTCATGCAATTTTATCCTTCAGCAGAGGCAAGGGAGCTCATCAGGCTCCATTTGAAGTGTGAATTAACCAAAGATGAAAGGAAGAAGGAGATGAAGCTCCAAGGTAAATTCCTAACAGCACAATTGGGGCTGTATGTTGCTGCCCTTAGTACTAATGCAGAGAAAATTGAATTCTTTAAAGGAATGTTACTCGAAGAGGGCTAATGTTGTTGTCAATAGAAATGACATGATACAAACAAAAATCGAGTTCACCTTTTGTCCTGCTGTTCTGAAATGCTTATAGTGAAAAGTTTCTGTCTAAGAATGTTTACAGAGTAGGTTTCAGAGGATGAAATAAAGAAGGTTAAATGCTTGCGATTTTATAGGCCGAAATTGAGCTATATATTCCGTGAAATGGATGGTAAGAATTTCGTTTTGATTTTTAAAAAATTTCTTCAAACTTGTTCTTTTTTATATTCACCTGTTGTTTCTTTGTCTAAGGGTGTAAACGGATTGGATAATATCCGATTTCATCGTGATTTGATATGAAAAATAATAAAAATTATCCAATCCGTATTTGTATCCGAAGATATCCGTATCCGAAAATTTTTGAGGATAAAAATACAGTTTGACTATTACCTATCCGTATCCGACCGTTTAGCTATTATCAATCAATATGCGATCTTATCCGAAGGTATAAGATCTGATATTATCCAAATACATATATGAAAAATTCACATTATATATTTTTTAATTAGATTTTTAGCATACATTATAAATTTAATTAATTATATAGCTAATTTGTGTTAATGTATCATTTTTATAATTCATTAATATATTTGAACTACTAATATAATGATAATTAATATTTAACTTTTATAATTAATATTTAATTTTTATAATTACTGAATTTATCAAAAATTAGTATGCAATTATTTTTCAATTGCATATAATATTTTTATTTAATATCTAAAATATATTTGTATTTGTATCTCTATTCGTCCGATATCCGGTCCGTATCTGAGTATTTGTCGAACATCCGATCCGTATTCATATCCGGACTATCGGTATCTGAAAAATTATAACGGATGTGGATATAGTAAGACCATTATTCATCCATATCCGATCCGTTTACACCCCTAAATAAGGCACACTTTTGAACAGCAAAAGTCAGATTACCAAATTGACAGCTGAGGCTTTGAAAGAGGTGGTCTCTAGAGGTGTTAAAATTGCCACTGGAAAGGTAATAAGTATTTCTGTAATTCAATGTCATAATTATTTTTGGTCCACCATTCTTCATTTTCTTAAATTTACTCTTTTATGTGCATTAGACCTGGCCAGCAGTTATAGATTCCTTGAGTAATGATGGTTTGGCCGGAAAAGGTGGTGTTGTCTCAAACTATTCCCGTGTTTTTATTCAGGTTAATATTCTAATCATGCAAAACCAAATTGCTATCTGAATTTAACATGGATGTGTTTAATAATTGAAGGTTTAATATACTGCTGTCTTTCAGGGTCTGCTTGTTTATGGGATGCAAAGAAAAGAGATTTATAGAAGAAACCTCGACATTGGTGTCTGCAAAGAGGTAATAATATATCTTTAACTATAGAGCAAGCTAATATGAGCTTGACTTATAAAATATACTTTAATATTTTTGCATTTTGATTTATGTTTTGCAATAAAGTAGTTATATCAATATCTCGTAGGACAAATTTTTTTCATTTTTTTAAGTATTTATTTCGGATTTTCTAAAATAATAATAAAATAATGAATGATTGCATATGAAAATTATGGTCACTTTAAGAAAAATCCAAAATAAGTACTTAAAAAAAATCTAAAAATGAAAATTTGTCCCCTAGAGATTTTGATATAATTTTTATTAAGCAACATAAATCAAATTTTAAAGATATTAAAGTTTTTTTTTTTTTTAGTCAAGCTCACCAAAGGACATGGTGCCTTTAAGCTCATATTAGCTTTTGCTCTTAACTATAAGTTTTTATATTTATGATTCATTAATTTACCTGTATGTTTATCTTTTTATTATTATTATTATTGTGAAGTCGCAACCAACATATCCTAGCTGCTTCTAGGGCTTTTACCAAAATGGACATTTTTGCACCATTTTATTGGTTTAGTCTGTCATTTATTTCTCATATAAATTGTACCACTAAAAAACAGTTCACTGTACTGAATCATCTTGTTGTTGTACTTCCTTTAGTTGCCATGAATAGGCTGAGGTTTTTTTTATTTATTGCTTCTGTGGGCATTATTTTTCAGGCATTTACTTATTCAATGAAGCACAAGATGCCTCTAATAGCATTTTGTCAGGATAGATGTCTGACATTATTTGAACATCCTTCTGTGGACTGCCTTCACACTATATACCATGAGCCGAAATTTCTCTTTTTCTGTAGATATCATCTTTTCTTATAAAAAAAAATAGAAGGATTCTGGCGAGTGTACTTATTTCTGCTGAGGCTAAATTTTTTTGCAGGCTGAAATTATGCTATCAATTGATGAATTTCTCAACATTGCAGAGATACAGGTAAATTTGTATATTTACAGGTTTGCATGAACACTGGTGTTATAGTTAACCTGGATGATTATTTCTCTTCCTTTTTCTGACTCTGTATATTTATAACCTGTCTTGTTTAGTTCTAACTTGTAAGGGGTATAATTTATTTGATTTTATGTGCTAAGAAAATCCTTTTTGTTGATTTATACTCCAATGGTAATCTCTATTTGCCTGTTTTGTAGAAATTAATTTTCCTTGGCACGGCTGAGGTGGTAGCCTCCCCTTCTGAGGCCATTTTGGGAAGAAGCAATTGATGGGCGGGCCAGAGTAGTACAGGCAGTTCCCGATATGCTTGAAATTGTACCCCCTCAAACATCTAAGGGCAAGGGTGTTAAAATGCTTTTGGATCACCTTGGTGTTTCTCCTAATGAGGTACTTGTTTTATATCCATCAATTTACAAAAAAAAAAAGTGTGTGCTAACTTTTTGCCTATGACACCCACCATTATGAAAACACTATTAGATTGTAAATTTGTTTTATAATAGTAGCACCTTGCTCACTAAATATAAATATTTATTAACCAACAAAAAGAGTTTGTTGTGGTGTGGGGGGAGCAATAGAAAGAGGGGGGGGAAAATAAAGAATACAAGTCATTTTTGGCTCTGCAAACTGAGAAAAAAACGCCTTTCATGCTAACTCAAAAATCTGGCTGAATTTTATGGAACACAATTTTTTCTTTAAATATTGATTGACTGTAGTTTTGATGGAATTCCGTTTCTGTATCTGAATATTGTATTGAACTAAGTTGCAGCTGACATTTTAGAAGCTTTTATTTACCATTAAGGGTCAATCTGGTTTTTTCACTTGATTTAATGGCCAGCTGTCATCCGCGTTAAAAAAAGGACTAAAGAACAATATCTTATCATGTGCATCCGGGCAGTGTTCTCCATTACTTGGATTAATTTACTATTCCTTTGAATGAAAGGTAATGGCAATTGGTGATGGAGGGAATGATGTAGAGATGTTGGAGCTAGCATCTCTAGGTGAGGCAAGCTCTTGCCAACGGGTCAGAGAAGGCAAACGATGTAATTGGATCCACTAATGATGATGATGGAGCTGCCAAGGGCCCAATGCAATATATGAATATGCCTTTTGAATTTTTTTTCAGCGATATAATATTTTTTAGGGAACGGTTTTTCTGTGGCATGAAGGTTGCGGCAGATTGTGCAGCCAGCCACTGTGCCTTGGTCCACAAATTAGAAAAAAGAATCATATTAGAATTCATGAAGTTCAAATTCTTTTACAATTTAACTTCTATCCTTGTTATAAATATTGTTTTATCTGAAAATTATCACCAAGTTTGTTAGGTGATCTTTTCATCATTCCTAGGTTTTAAAACCTTTTATATCCTTGTTGCTTTCGCTTTAATTAGACGTTCTCACCTGAAGAAAGCGGTTCATCCTTATGCTTTTGTTTTTTCTCATACATTTACTATTTGCGTCGAATGCAAGTGATAAATTTGCAAACCACTGTTATTATTATATAAACCGAAGTGGATGTAAAGTATTCAGAGTACTTGTAAATTGTAATCTTCATTTTGGTTTTCTGGTACGCGTGTTTCTTTACAATTTCTCTCCTATAAGCTTGGTTGGAATAGCAGGTGGCTCTGTTTGCTGTTTCCTTTGAAGCAAATCCAGATTTATTGCTCGATAAAGTTCTTGCGAGATTCTTACGGGATTGTCCTCCGAAGAAAAAAAAATCTTCCGAGTTCCGAGATTATTCTGAAAAGGTCGGATGATTTATAAGAGTATTTATATTAGTGATGATCTTCAAAATTAAAATTTTATATCACGTTATAAAATTAATAATCTCTTAAAAAGAGTGACATTCTTGAATATAATAAAATTATCAAAATAGCACTGTTGTAATTAAGTTTCTACTTTTCCATTGACGTGGCTTATCAAATGGAGTGTTAAATTTAGATAATTATCTAATTTTGTTTAGTTTTTACATCCCTAAAATTCAAATAATAATTATTAAATGAGATTTGATAATCAATTTGATAATAGAATGCGGATGCTCTAACATATTGAAAACCTAAAAAAAAATAGGATAAAACTGAGTGGTGTATATTCCTGATTTTGAGGTATATAAAAGCTTTTTCCCTTTTTCATATCAATACGGCATGCATGCAATCGGTAACACATGGAAAAACTTTATCACTATTTTATCGCATTGATAAATTGGATATATTATTATAAACTTAAATTTTGGAGTTTGAAATATAAATGGAATTTTCATTGTTATTGTTGATAAAGAAAGTTATGTACGAATATTATTTAACTCAAGATAAAATAAGTTAAAATAATCAATGAACATAATTGGTTACAAACAATTCGTATATTTATCGTGTCTTGATTTGTTCTAAATGATCATTTTAACAAATTATTGTACATGCGCTACTTGAGGTATAAAAAAAAATAGTTTTGCCATCTAAAAATATTAAAACTAAATTATAATGTAAATTCCTCCTTATGATTAAATTATGTTATCATGGTGATCATGAGAAAAAATAATAGTTGTTCCATATATTATTGAACTACAAAAGAACATCTTAACCATCTCTACCAAATATCTTTAATCATCCTTTATAAAAAAGATTATATCTTCCTCGGTTGTACTAAATATAAATCAAAATAAGATGAGAAGGGCAACCGATGTTGGCACTGAATCGGGTGTTAATGTGTTGGGTTCGATGGGTCATATTATTTAATTTTTTATACTATTCATTTAAAATTATGTCAATATTTTTTTATCCGATCCGATCCGAATAAAAAATTAATTAATTATTAATTTTTTTAGTTATTTTTAAATAATTTAATGTTAATTAATATAATAATAAATAAAATACTTAGTATTTATTAATTATTTTTATATATTTTTAAATTAATTTTAATAATGTATATATAAATTTTAATTAGCGATGCACAATGAAAACTGTGTTGAGTTGCGCCCAGTGAGTAACTAGTTTCTATGCTGTTCAACTTTTTGAATCCCGAGAAAAAATATTAGTAACACTTGAAAGTTGAAAGTTGAAACACACAGTCTCGCCTCTCGTTTCCTGCCATCCCTCAGGATACTGGCGAGATACGCCCACAATGCTGAGGGTTCATCATCTAGAGAAGCAAAAGCATTATCTTTTCAAATGGAAGGAAATTTCCTACAAAGGGTTCCTAAATATGTCTCAACTATCAGATCAGCATCTGATCAAATTCTTTTTCAGTCTCATATTTTACCATATTTCGAATAAAAAATGATCCCAAAATTTGACTCTTAGAGTGCGTCCCCAAAGCGCCACTCTTTTTCATCGCACGAAACTTCAAACGTGTATCGCCGGTATTATCTTATATAACTATGGTTATTTATGGATGTGAAAGCCATGCATATATTTTCCTTAGTTAAATCATAAAATAAAATTTTAAAAAATACAATTAAAAAATCAATTTGATTTTTTATTAAAATTGAAGCACAAAATAAATCCAAAATATAAAATTAAACTTTTTAAATCGGATCAATTTAAACTGTTTATTATAATTAAATCATAAAATAAATCTAAAGAATACAATTAAACCAGTTGAATCGGATCACCCGACACGTAACGATCCGATCGGTCCATGTTGGATCGAATTTTAACACCCTAAGACCGATATCTTTAGATTATTATTGTGCACCTTTATTTTTCTTCGATTTTCATATTTTTTTCATTTTTTTTCCTTTTTCTTGCCAACTTTGATACTCCAGTTGGACATATATCCAGTAACTTAAATTTATTTTTAGATATTTGATGCAGTCTAGGTAGGTTTTTTTTTCACAATATATACAAGCATACAAAAGTATATATCATCGAAGCAAAAATGCCAAATCAAATAGTAACAAAATACAAGTACAAAAAAGGAAGCCGCTAATGACAAATCTCATCTTGCACAAAATTCTAAACCAATCTATTTGAATTTTTGAGGAATTGTGGGAGGTCTACACAACAAATTCCTTCCATTGTTTCTGGCCATGAGATTCCCACATGAACCCATCGAGGGCTTCCTTGCAATATCTTTATTATTAGGGTTATGAGTGCAAATTCCGTTCTGATCCTTCTCACAGAGACCACCAGCGTAGCTCTTACATGTTTTTATTATCCTCCTGTTGTTGTATGGGTTCTCCTTTTTAGGTAGATCCTCTATGCATTTCGCATCTGATAGAGATGTGAAGGATTGAGATTTACCATCGTAATATTTAGATAACCCTCTCCTGAAAAATTATAACAAAAAATAAAGTTAAGATAAAATTGGATATATTCCTGATGAGGTTCATTGCATGTGAATGGAAAAAGATCAAAAAAAGATTCTTCTTTGACTAGAATTTTTTGTGAAGGAAACTAGCATCTCTTTCTTCTAACATAGACGAGAGATTTGAGATTCTTACCATTAACGTATTTTGTGCTAAAATTCCCAAAAGAGAAGGCTAATTACTTTTTTGTATTGTTTTCATTAAAAATAATATTTTTTTGTACTATAGCAGGAATATTTATTGCTTAAATTTCGCAATGATCTATTTCATCTGATTTATCTAGTAAGGTTGAGAAGGTCCTCAAATTTTAACTAAATTTAGCTAAAATTTTCAAAAATATATATTTAGAAAAATAGCCTACAACAAGCCAATTTCTTTTAAATTCAAAATTAACTCTTTCCCAAGCAAATTTGAAGAAAATGTATATGAAAAAAAAAACTTACTTGTTTGGATTGGGAAGCTGTGCCATTAGAGATGAGAAATCATAAACCGGTCCAGAAGCATCTAATTTTCTACAATCAGACGGTTGATTTTGATGAGAGATCACCTCATCCTCCGAATCCGATGAACACGATTCGGCGTCGGAGATTGAAGAAGAAAATTCATACTGCATCTCATCTTCTCTGCCTTCTCCGCTTTGCCTCAGATTGTTGCTCATCTTTCAATTCTACTTTGTTGAAATGTTTCTTCTCCCTCTTTGGTTGTTTAGAGGAGTGTACAATTACCAACTCTTTTTTCTTTTTGTATTGCAATTTTGGATGCTCATGCTGCTTGCAATGTGTCATGGAGGTGTATATATAGGCCGGTTCTCCTTGGCAATTTCTCTCACTCCTCTCGAATTTTTCCTCTGCAATTATCCTACAATTCTTAACTTATCCTCTATTAGAAAAGTCAAATGAGAGCTTCAATGATTGTGTTTCACAAGAGAAAAAGGCTTAGACGCTTAGTGAAACCCACCAATCCGTTATCCACCATGTGATGGTATATTGCACATCGCTGCAATTTTTAATTTGCAAAAAAATGTGGTAATTAGGGGAGAGATTTTTTGTGAAATTATTCTAGAAATATTGGACGATTTCTTGGTAATCAGTCTCTATTTTAGTCAAAGGTGTTAGATGGAAAGAAAGGAAGGAATTAGACCTTATGAAATTGCTAGGTTTGTTCTTCCATTCCATGTGTTCAATTTGGTCATATTTTTTGTAGATTTTCTACATCATCAATATCTTTAATAAAATCCTTGCTAGTGACTGTAGCTTGACTTCTGGTATAGTCGTATTATATGTACAGTTTACTCCGTTGTGTGCTTTTCATGTGAAGAATTCAAAGTATAGTTTTGGATATAATTCTATAATTTAATTATTAAAATTAAGGTAACCCAACACAACTACTAGATAAATGTATTTTATATGCTGACTAAAAAGTTCACTAAACACGGAGATGTTTACAAACATTAATTGTACGAAAATAATAATACTAAAGGAGATGCACAAAGCTCAAAAGAAGGGAAAATTGTGCTACAAGCCTACATGTATAGAACCAGATATATATTTTTAATTTAAAATTTTCGTTGTTTCCCAGAGGACACCTCAACATGTATCCCCATAACTGACACGTGGGACCCAGTAATCTTAATGCGCGTCAGAAAGTGACTGGAGTCCATTATTTTGTGCAGAGATGTTTAGAAACGGATAAGGTCGAAGGTTTATAATATTATTAAAAATAGAATTATTATCAAAGTAATATCCAAAATTCAAGGTCTAGTGTTTTGTGCGGTTTGTTTTGGTTTGGTTTGGACTCGTGGCCCTGGAATTCTCTCGACTATCTTTTTTAGACCACAAAAAGAAAAAGTCTCGTTATGGCCCCTACAATATTTTAAATATCATATTTAAACACATTAGATAGTAAAGAGAGTAGCCTCATGAAAAATACTCAAAATATTAAGTAGGATTTCTCTCTCTCTCTCTCTCTCTCTCTCTTTGAATATTAGGAGAATATAACTAAGGAATTTATAAAATATTCCAAATCTCATAAATTTGGAGGCAGATGAGAAATTTTGATCTTGTATCTATTTCTAGTCAAAGTATTATGAATTATATAACATAATATGATATGATAATTAAATATTAAAGAGGGGTAAAGTTGAAAATAAATAAAATCTTCTTAAGATTCTTCACTGTTGCGTTCTCTGAGCAGAACAAAAAGTGAGAGACAAGTTCTGTATGGCAAAATGTAAAAGTGAGAGACATGTTAATGCGAGATTGTTTTTAGT
Source organism: Schoenoplectus tabernaemontani (assembly GCA_037127355.1). Classification (NCBI taxonomy): domain Eukaryota; kingdom Viridiplantae; phylum Streptophyta; class Magnoliopsida; order Poales; family Cyperaceae; genus Schoenoplectus; species Schoenoplectus tabernaemontani. Next base: position 19,020,031 of record CM073743.1, on the reverse strand, counting down.
GTCGGTCAATATCTTATCTCTAAGCCATAATAGCTGGTTTTATTGAGATATTTTGAGGCAGCAGAGAGGGAATTTAGACAGCTTTTTTTGTTTGTGGGTTTGACTACTTTTTTTTTTTACTTTAATTCGTATTCTATTGTGATAAAAAGGAAACCGAAGCTATGCCATTTCAGACAACTTGAAGGAATTATTGTGAAGTAATTAATCAACATGGGTTATCTTATCATCAGATATGATATTCTTTTTAATGAAATATCATATAATAATATTATTCAGATTTAGTTTTTTTTTTTTTAAAATAAGAGTCAAAATTTTAAATTTCATAAATACTTATAGAGAAACAATTCAGATTTAAAATTTACGACCTCCTGTATGAAGGACATTACCCCTGTTAGTAGATCAAAGGTCAATTCTCAATTCAGATAAAAATTTTAATTGAAAGGGATTTGTGGAAAGTAAATGTATTTATCTTCCCTTTTTTCTTCGTTTTGAACGACCAAAAATGACAGGCGTACCTAATTTTTTTTTATTGGTCAATTTGGTTGACAGATCGATAAATATTTGAAAGGTTATGAGTTATGTGATTTCATTTGGTTGACATTTCAATAACCTTGAAAGGCTATTACCATTCCTATATGCCTATTAGCCTATATGAGAAAGGAATTCTATGGGAATATTTTTTTCTGATAGAAATGGAATGAAGAAATTTTTCAGCAAGTGAAAATTCATCACACGTGGCAGTATTAGAGACCGCAATGACGAAATATGAAGAAAATATTGGAATTTTTGTTCATTAACTTTGCTATAGGGAAAGGTTGTTATCAGAATTTCTGGTAGGAAGTAGAAACGGGATGAATAAAGGAAACTTTAGGGTTACAAAATGGACTGGACACGGTATTGGGATTTTTTTTTCACCTACATGAATATTTCTTCATCCCATTTTCACTGTTAGAAAATGTACTGTATTTGCAATGAACCATTTCATGGTTGTCCGTCTGAGTTAAATTATTTTTCCTTTTGTCAAAATATACTTTTTTTTTGCTGTTTGGAGTTATTTGTCGAAGGTGTGAATTATTATTGTGCTGAATAATCCACTGATAACTAAAAAATAGTATTTTACGGTTTTAAATGAAATTAAAAAATTTCATTCACTTCGCTATACGTCATAATACTTCCATTTTATTATTTACTATTACACACAAATTTTAGAGCTCTTAGCTGAATTTTTTTTTTCTGAAATTTTGATGTAAAATTCAAAAATATAAGCATAATATTAATATATGAAATGGGATACAATCAATAATAGAAATTATGAAAATTTTGACCATTGAAACAAACATGAATTGGCTAGGTGAAAATACGAGCTGTCAACTATGCAGCCGGGAACGGGATTTATTTTCTGCTCCTAGTTTGAAGTTTACTTTTTGCTCGTTGGTGTCAAGAAAATTAGAAAAAAAAATCAGGACTTAATATGTCTCCATTGAAAATATTTTTCAAAATAGATTTTTAGTTTTACGGAAACAAAGTAAATTAATTTCCGTTGTACAAAGAATTTTGTATTTATATTGCTTTTGGTTTTGATTTTAATATTAACAGTCATTAGTTGTTGCGGGCTTAAAAAGTTCGGGGGAAAATAGTCAAATTAAAAAAAATAAAATAAAAATAAAAAGAATATCGACAGTGGGTACAAAATCAACGATGCATTGGAGAGATCTCAAGATTTCCTAAAGCGATGTTAATTAATGGAGGAGGTGCTAATCACGCTATCCCACAACTCATAAGTCAAGAAAAGCGCAATGGAATAGGAATAATTATCCAGTTATCCCCGCTGCTATTCTTTGGGAATACTGGATAGATAGCTAGCTGTATTACACCTAGTTCTAGAAAAGTTTTATCATGATGTAATCTGCCTGCGTGGGTTGCTTGAAAACAGATAAAAAGAAAAGAGTATGAGGTTTACTGGTATCTATACTTGCCTTTATAAAAGATGAAGATTATTGAAAAACACTTGTATGATCAGGATTAATTGGTAGAAGGACACTCCTTAAGTTCCTTCTCTCTCTCTCTCTCTCTCTCTCTCTTTTTTTTTTTTTTTAAATTTATTGAAGGGTAATTAAGTTCCCAAAATATCAAATGATATTTAAATTGTATGAAATCTGAAATAGATTTTTTTGTATAACTTTGAAACTATGCCTATAATTTTTCTCAAATTTATTTGGAAAACCATTATCAAACTTATTTAGCCATTATCAATCTCAATCCAAATAAAATAAAATTATTACCTCATTTATTTGGTCTTAGATGAATTTTCTGTGGAATTGTATTTGCGGAAATGTCAGATATATCTTTCTTCTTGTTTTCCTTTATGAACGACAAAAAATGACTGCAACGACTATTTTTTTATCGATTTATTTGGTCCACATTTTAATGAGATTCGAAAGGTAATTATCATTGCCATATGAGAAGGTTATTGTCAGAAGGTCTCTCTGATAAAATTTGTACGATCGAAGAAAAATGTTCGAAATCAAAATCACAACGAAGAATAAAATGCAGGAATAAATTGAAAGGTAATATGAGAAGTATTGATGTCGGATGGTTTCTCTTAAAGAAATTGAATGAAAAATAGGGAAGCATGCGGAAAAAATGTTCTAAATCAAAATCATAATGACACAAATGATAATTGGGTGAATCGATTTCAGATTTGGGTGGGTTAGATCAGGCGCATTTAACTTTTTGGAAGAAATTGGGTGGGATAAGTTCGAATTGGAATTGGGATAATTTATGTGTTGATATTTTTTTGAATTTTATATTTATTTTGATTGATTGCATGTCATTTGATTTCAATCGGATCCAGTCAGTTCGGATTAGATTTGAATTGAATAGATCAATTTGATTTTTTAAAAATATCAGAAAAATCGGGCTTCGGATCCAAACGAATCGGATGGATTTTTCGAGTCAGTTTGATTTTGCCAGCTCTAACAATGAGGAGGAATATACAGCAATGATTATTGAAAAATGAAAGCTAATACACCTGCGGCTGCATGAGAAGGGTTGCTTTTGGAAGTTCCAATAGAAATAGAATGGAAAAAAGTTGTAAGCATGCGAAAAAAAAACATTTTAAATACAAAATCTGCAGTGATAAAAATTACATATAGAAAATGTGCAGTAATGTTTTGCATATATTTCATCCATGTAGATTTTGATATCAAAATCCATGTTGTTAAGTGGGGGAATCGTTAATTAGTAGACATTGGCTGTATTGGTGTGCATCTGGTACTGTTAAAAGTGTACAGTACAGATACAGGTTATCTGTTATGAGAAGGGATCAGTATATTTTGATATCTAAATAGATACAGGTTATCATTTATATTTTATATTTTTATTATTTGTTAGATAGCTTATAGTTATAGGCTAGCTGAACTGTATAGGAGTACATCTGTACCTGTTTTAGAATTATTATTATATTGTATGATCAGATCAGGTATGTTGGGTGTATGGGCTCCCTAGTAATTGTCGAGTTTTTCTTTTCTTTTCTTTTTTTCCCCTTTTTGGCTGAAGATTGTATTGTATGTCTCGGCAGTGTTTATCCAACTTTGATATTAAATGAAAATATATTGCTGTAGCTACGCTTCTGTGTCGATTGTCGAATAAATGTTCTTATTATCATCTATATATTTTATTGTTAGAGTCGACAGTCCAATTAATTAAGACGTGCTAACTAATTAATTATAATTAGTTGTCTTAGATTATAAGCTTTTTTATTTTTATAACATTAAATTATTAACTAATCATCGAGAAATTAAATAATATACAAGTATATCTTGAATAATAACAACAGGCTTTCTGTATTTCATGAGAGTGTTGTGTAATTAAGTACTATAATATTAACAGAGTCCAACCATTTGATTAAGGCAAAATCACTTTGCATATTGCGAAAATGTTTATACATGTTGATAGATATATCATGTTACTCATGTACATGTCAACGATACTAAAATTTTGGAGTTCGGAAAATAGTTGCAAAATATTAGAAGAAAGTCGGAGATTATTGGAGGCAATATATAAAAAACTAGCACGTTAAGTGTGTGTGTGGATTGAAATAATTTTGAACTGTCTAATTTTAATTATCAAATGACTAATATATATTTTTTAGTGTGACTCAAGAAGAAAAGTTAATCAATAAAAATCAATGTCTTTAATATATAAATTAAGGGAACTCTTTGCATTCCATAGTAGACCACCTCTATAAATAATACAAAACTAAAACTAAAGTAAACAAACAATTTAATTTAAGTTTTGTAACATTATTCGATGGTAGAAAAGTAATTTATAACACAAGTTTCTTACATAATAAGCAATACCAAGTTACCAAGTATTAGGGGTTTCAATGGGTCGGGTCGGGTCGAGTCGGGTTGGGTCATATTATTTTATTATTTTTCTTGATCTGACCTGAACCCGATTAAATTCGGGTCAAAAAATCTTGATCCATATTCGACTTGACGGGACACGGGTCGACCCGACCCGACCCGTGTAAAATAATTAAATATTTATTAAATATTTTTATATAATTTTAAGTAATAAAATATTGATTAATTTATAATTAATCTTAATTAGTATATAATTAATAATATTTAAGCTTTTAATTAGTACTAAATCACAAAATTATTTCAAAAACATAATTAATCGTGTCGGATCGGGTTGACTCGAATCCGACCCGACCTGATTCGGATCAAAAAAACTAAACCCATATATGATCAATTTATTTTTAAATATATCGGATCGAATCAAATTAATCCGTCGGGTCAGATCAATAATTTACACGCTACCAAGTAGGAACCATCACACATACTTTAATTGTTTGTTACATCTAAACCGTCTGATTTAAATGCCCGGTCAGTAATAGAGCGGATTTATGAGATATGACAGGTCATCCAATGCCTGAAAAAGAGCATGCACTTTTTCACTTTCCTAGCTCTTTTTCCTTTTATTTATTTTCCCGAGAAGGTTTGCAAAAGTCGAGAAATGAAGAATCAAGCATGGTGGTGGTGGGCAGGTGGGGGCTGAATTGTGAAGTCAAATACAAGAAATGAAGAATAAAAGCGCATATATTGAAGCAATGAAGCAGCGTGCGTTGATGGTTTTGTTTTTGAACCAGCAGCGCGGCGTTCCCTGATTAGAAGCATCAAGCCCTGCATGTGCCTGAGGTCTAAGACATTGCATTTATTTGTCACTTCCTCAGTACCACTTGTTAGATATTTTTCCATACTGGTAAAATTAAAAAGATTATTATTTTGTACTTTTACAGTGAATCCCGTTTGGGCAATTTAAATTCTTTCAACTCATTTATTTACAGAGATAAAATGTTCATAAAAATAGACCTCATAAAATTAAAGGAAATGTGATTTCCTGCTCATGATTTAAATCTGACGACTGTCATAACTTTAAACAGTTATTTTACCGTAAAGTAACACAGATCTCATGAGAGAAATTCCACTAAAACTTGGACGATTTAAAAGAGTATGTATCGTTTTCTCCAACTTAGGAATCAGGGATTTTCGTAAAAACAAAACAACAAAAAGAAGGAAAACAGTAAAAAATAACTGGCAAGTTGCATATCTTTGATGCGAAGCTAATCCACAACGGTGGTTGTTAAAGCATCATCACGACCTAATTTGCTGATGAATATATATTTATATATGTAATGTCGGTTAGGCACTCGGAAGAATATCTCCTCCGTGCATTTTCTTGTATATCCCGATAATATTTTCATGCATATTGATATTATCTCTTGTGCTCCAGATAACATTTTATCTACCAATATTTTAAAAGATGAAGGAAACACCACTTTCTAGTTACCCACTAGAATCGAGACCCCTAATTTTTCAAATAAAAAAGAAAGAAAGAAAGAAAGAAAATATTCCAGTGTCTTACGAAGTGATAAGTTTTAGAAAAGTTCAATAAGTCTGATATTCTATGGAAATAAAGAAAGATGTAACAGAATATTCTGATAACAACAGCTCACTTCACAAATTAAATTGTAATACAAGGACTGATTTGATGGATGACAGCATGAATAATACAGTCGGTAAATCATAGGAAGCATTGTACTGTAAATTAGGATAATCTATTCTTATTTTTGCTTCTTTCTTTTCCCCTTTATTGCATCTTCCTCAGTAATACAAACTCATGTATTGTACATAATAACATCACTGGTGTCATAAAATTTATAAAATTGAAATTTGAGAGCTTCAACTTTGTCTTTTCATTAAAAAAAAGTCTAATATTCGTAATTTTATATTCAGAAACATTGTTAGTTTTCTAAACTTTTAATCTATGTCACATATCATTTCATTGATTTTATTTCTCTCAATTTATTTATTTAAATTAAATGGCTCATATTATTATTTTTATTTAATTAAAGAGATGATATGATGTTTCTAAGGTATAATTTAAAGGGAAGAGATCACTTGACAATGATTATCTTGACAATAATTTTTAAATAAATAAATCTTAAAAATAGAAAAAAAATCTTATGGATGTGTTCTTCTATTTATAGATTGATGGTGATTCAAATTTCATATAATTTCATTATCATTTGATAGTCCATCAAAAACCTTTAAATTATAACCGTTGTAAATTATATAAAATTTTGATGGTCCTTGATGGAGTATCAAACAATAATGAATTTACATAAAATTTTAATCACCATCAATCTATAAGTAAAAGAACATATCCATAAGGTTTATTTTCTATTTTTAAGTTTTCTTTCATATTTATTTGAAAATTCATTGTCAATATTGTCAAAATAACTCATTGTCAAGTGATCCCCACCCTAATTTAAATACTAAAGAAATATGACTCTTGAAAATATTTTTATAGTTCTAATTATTTATTTTGAGAATTATATTTTGGGGCAAAGCCCAATTACAACCTAGTTGAAATAATTAGCCTCTTGGAAATAATCAGCTGCTACCTAAATATATGGAAATAATTTTGCTTACCAAAAAAATTCTTATTTTGCTTGGTTGTTCATCATTTTCGCAGGAAATGTAGCGAATCATGTACATTTGACATTTCAAGGGTCATCGATATATGAATTTAAAATAAAGGGACGGAAATTATACTGGATAAGTGGATATACACATAATTTCCTGGAAATAATAAAAGTAATTCAAAGATCATATTAATTCATCGTGCAGCGTTTGAATATCTTAAAACAAGAAGCCGAAGCAAAAACAAACATACAATATGTCCAAACCGCAGCGCCAACACAAGAAATAATGGGTCTTCAAGTGCTGCTTTGGCCTTTCGAACATCAATGACTTGTAACAAAAATTAAATGGAGATATCATGATATGATATGCAAGTTGATATCATTATCGATATACAAAGTTTTGATCGGTTAATGCGCGCTCGGATGGCACCCTCCCTCGTGACTCCAAATCCATGCGATCCAGCGGCCTCCCGTTAACGGAGCCGGCTTACTTTATAGGGATTCAAATCAGCTGTTATCCGAATCCCTGTTATCCCCTCAATGACAAATGGGTCCCACAACAAATTAAAATCATGTGGGGCCCACTGTCAGTGAGATGATAAACAGGGGATAACAGCTGATTTGGTTCCACTTTATAGGGGGTCAAATTTTTTTTACTAGTATAATATTACAATTATTTTAAAACTTAAATATATTTTATATTTTTTATAATGAAAGTATAGTTTTAGATGTATATTTTTAAAAATATTTTTAAGATAGGGTTTATTTTCATAATTTTTTGTTAGAATCAAATATATTTTTTTAAATTTTTTTGAATCACAGGTTTTTTTTTTTAAATTAGGTTTTTTGAATCAGTAGCCTTCCTTGCCCAAACGTGGCTCTACCCGTTATGTTGCATCTATCTTTCTTAATTATATACATTAATTTTATTGTATTGTATATTAATTTTATTATGTCACGTCAAATTTCTTTTCTTATGACATTAGTTTTGTTGTGTTACACATATATTTTATTATGTTGAAACTAATTTTTTTAAGAGTGAGGTTATGGTGTTTCATGAAGTATAAAAATTTTCATATTTTGTGTATGTATCTCAAATTTCAAAGTTTAGACAACCGATCTAAACCGTTCTACATGATATCCACATTAAAATATCTTTAGAGATTAATTTTTACATTTAAAAAATATATTATTTTTTAGAAGGGTGAAAAATCACTAATATTAGATGGTGTAGAAATCATTAGATCAATAAATTTTATACCTATCTAAAAAATAGCAAAAAAATTCAAAAAATTATAAAATTTGATCTCTAAAGATATTTCAATATGAAGATAATATTCAATGATTTGGATCGGCCATTTAGATTTTTAAATTTGAGATAAGGACCCGAAATACGGAAGATTTTGTAATTCGCGAAACACTATAGCCTCACTTTTTTTTATTATGCACATTAATTCTGTTATATTGTATGTAGTTTTATTATACTACACATTAATTTTATTATAATACACATTAATTTTATTATGTTGTAACTAATATTATGTATTATGCATATTAGTTTTGTTATTATGCGCATTAATTATGTTATGGTGCATCTAGTTTTTTATTATGCACAGTAATTATACTACATTATATATTATTTCATATTTATGCATTAATTTATTTTATTATGCATATTATTTCTATTATGTTACATTTATTTTTTTTATTATGCACTTTAATTTTGTTATGTTTCATAATATTTATGTTATATTGTATTTATTTTTTATTATGCATATTAAATTTATTGTGTTGTACGTTATTTCTGTTATGTTGCATCTAATTTTTTTATGAACATTAATTTTATTATATTACATCTAATTTTTATTATTATGCACGTTAATTATGTAATATTAAATCTATTTTTTGATAAAGAACTGAGAGCGAAAGAGAGAGATCAGGAGCAAAGGAGAGAGAAAGTATGAGAGAGCAAAAAAGAGAGAGGCTGGCAAAATTTGATTCGATCTAATAAACTCGTCAGATATGTTTAAATTCAAATTTAATTTGATCCGATCTCGATCTATCAACAATTTAATCAAAATTAATTTAAGATTTAGAAAATAAATAATAAATTGATTTGATTCTATCTGATTCTGATACAACCAAGTCCGACCCGAGTTATTTCAAAAGATCAAATTGATCTGATTCGATCCATCTGAATCTAAATTTGATCCGATCCATTCTATTGCCACATTTAAACAAGACGGAAGGAGACGAGAAAGAGGATTAGAGATACAGAGTCAACGAAGAAGGTGAAAGAGAACAAGTGAGCGAAATCGAGTGAAGGGATCACGAACCAGTCGAACCGAAAAAAAAAACAAGCATCTGTCGACGATGCGGATAAAGATTGAACATAAAAAAAAAGATTAGTATTTACTAAACTATCAATTTTGACAATAATTAGTACTTACTAGTTAAGGATAAGGATTGAAAATAGAAGAAATCTAAAAGAAGATGTCACGCATAGGAGATGGCCGAGCTGAATTGAAGCATATATACAAGTTGCAACAAATATGCAGTAATTGTTAAATTATTTTTTAATCACATTGAGTGTGCGCGCATATTAAAAAAAGAAATCCTAATTACTAAAATCAAGAAGTGAGAATTGAGGTCCTATTGAGTTTTACTTATTTCTTTGTTAGATAAGAGTATAAATAACTAAGTCAAAAGTAGAGGCGGGACTTCTCTTTGAAAAATTAGGCTGTGACTCTCTCTTTCAATCTAAAATTTCATACACAATTTATATATTTTATATTCTAATTGCTCTTTGTATCACAAAATGATCCTCCTAAATAATTTTATAATACATTTTTTAATTATTATTTGAGTTGACCCCTTCTTATTTGGGCCTCAAGCTCCTCTACTGATCAGAAGTAACTATTTTTCATTCTATTTCAAAATGATGTAATGGTGTTTCGTAAATGTTTTGAAACAAAAGAGGGGGAGGTCAGAAATTTAAAATTGAAGGGCTTTTCTAAAGCGTAGTATAAATTTAATTTTTTAAAGACATTAGAATATTTGTGCTTAATTAGAAAAAATAAATAACACACAAAATTAATCTACAAATGCATATTTTTTTGTAGGTAAAATATATCTCATACCAAAATATATTGAAGATGTTGAACATAATCCTTATAATATTTACACGTAACATTCCCAATATGTATTTATGTAATTGAGCTGATAAAATGATTTTTCTTTTCTTTTTTATAAATCTCATCCAAACTTGGTAGGAAATAACAGGTACTAAATCGGCCTTTGAATCAATCAACAAAGGGAAGTCAATTGTTGAGTTTCCTTTGACCATTTCATATCTGGTCAACGCGCAGCTCTATCAACATATATTACACAGTCAACATAAGGCCGAGGAGAGGCATATTTGTATTGGTTGGAATGTTTGACTCATGTCGTAAATGGAGCGCGTCTGTAATTTTAGCTTGTTGGTGATGCTATTTTTTATTTGACTGGTATTACTTGTCTCACAAGATTATTGAAATTACAAAAAATATATCATCAGGTATTTGTACCCATTCAAACTTTATACCATGATGATTAATAATGCATTATTTTCTTGTTTATACCATGATGATTGATTATGCACTATTTTCTTGTTCGTTAAAATTAATAGATGGTGGATCATTAGCGAATAATAAAATAATTAAAAGTAAACATACTGTTATATACTACAACATGTATGTAAAAGTATACATCGGTCGTTATACAAATCATAATAAAAAAGATATTTGGATAGAGTGAAGTATTTTCACTTTTATTATAAATTCAACGAATCCTGGAAGTATTTTCATTTTTACTATAAATTCAATGAATCCTGTCGCATAACACCTTACAATGCACAATATCATCTGTTGAATTTTTCTGTGATTTGCGCTGGTGCGAATCTCAAATGATCCAATAAATCTCGTGCTACACAGCAGGAGAAGATGAGGATCCCAAATCCCAATTCAAGTTGACTACGTCCTGTATGTATGCGTACGAGTGTGCAAACGGTCGGTTCGATTCAAACTGAAATAATTATATGCATTCGAAGTTTCTTTTGATTTGTTAAATTATGAACTGAACCAAACTTCTAAAATATCAACCGAATAAACTAAAAACCGAATAAACAAAAAAAAATTGATTTATTCGATTAAACGAAATTATATTATTTAAAAAGGAATAAAAATATCAAAAATTATTAAAATTGATAGAAGAAACAAATAGTTTAAAAGATAAAAGAAATAACTAAATAAAACTTATAGAAAATAAATATATTCAAATTATTTTTGATATAATTCTTATTTATATTAAGTAAAATAAAATTATTTGATAAATTTTGGACTATTCGGTTTATTCGGTTTATTCTATTTAGAAAAATTAAAACCGAACCAAAGAACAAAAACTGAATTAACAAAAAATTTCAACCGAACCAAAAATTTTAAACCAAAAATCGAACCAAATAGTCCAAAATTTAACGATTCATTTCAAAACCAATTAAACCGATCCGTTTGCACACCCTATTATGAGTATTCCCGCATTAACGTTGTAAACCTTTGACAAATTCTCGGCCCAAAAACAATGTTTCCTGGTAAATGAGCCTGTATCCGGCCCGCAAACCAACCTAACTAGTTTCCTCTCATAAAATTTAGCAACATACAGAGCGAGCCCACAACTAGGCCCGAATCGGCCCAGTCAAAACATGATCGTCCTTTTCCATGTCAGCACTCAGCAGTCTGTCTCTCGTTCTCGTACAACAAGCGTCAAACAGGTCAAAAAAGAAACAGAAAAAAGCAAGGCTGCTCGCTCAAATAATTAAAATTCTTTTACGGCCGTTGAAGCATGTCAGGATGTGGGCCCCATACTAGCTTGTCTTTCTCTGTTCTGCTCCCCTCTGGCCTCGCCTCAGGCTCTCTCCTCGGTTTCCATTCCCTCCCTGCCAACATCCACATCCCCCTCTATGCTCCGGAATCGAGGCTAGTTTCTTAACTCCATTTAATAAACCCTTTTCAAATCCATCTCTCCACTCTCTCTCTTCTGTAGAGACTAGAGCTCTCTCACTCTCAGTGCCTCTGCCCTCTGGTATCTTTGTTGCCTCGAACTTCGTATTCAAAATCAGGTCAAGGTACCTTCAGGCTTCATCATCGTCATCTTAAGAGAGAAAAAAACGGCTTCATTAATGGCGAGAGAGGTGTTACTGATACAGTTGCTTCTCATCTCGAGCTTGATCGGTGAGTGTCACTTTGCATTTCAGTTTTGCTCAGTGTTTATTTTTTCGTTTTTGTTGATCGTTGATTACTGAGTGTAGGAGCGACAGTGCGTGTCATCTTCTACTTTCTTTTATTGGGTTAACATCAGCGAATTAATCTTTTTTTAAAATGGGATGCTTTGCTTGATACGGAGGCTATCCTTTATTTATATATTGCATTATATTCAATAAAAAATACAGATTACTACCTAAATTAGTTTTTTTTTTCTGAGTTGTCATTTTTTTATCCTTTGACCTAGAAATTAAGATAAAAATAAAAATTATGCACATGCTGTATACACACTGACTGTGGTAATTTTTTCCTTCGAAATGGGAACAATTTATCACAATATCGGATCCCACTTGCAGGGTTTGGACAATGTGCAAAAATCGGCATATGTTATGGCCGAAATGCTGACGACCTGCCGACGCCTGACAAGGTGGCTCAGCTGGTACAGCTCCACTCCATTAAATATGTGCGCATCTACGACTCTAACATAGATGTCATGAAAGCATTCGCAAACACCGGTGTTGAACTTATGATCGGTGTCCCCAATTTGGACCTCCTTGCGTTCTCCCAGTACCAATCGAATGTCGACACCTGGCTTAAGAATAGTATCTTACCGTACTATCCTGCCACTATGATTACATACATTACTGTAGGAGCAGAGGTCACAGAAAGCCCGGTAAATGTATCCTCTCTTGTTGTACCAGCCATGATAAATGTTCAAAATGCCTTGAAGAAGGTTGGTTTGCATAAGAAAATTAAGGTATCAAGCACACACTCGTTGGGTATTTTATCTCGGTCGTTTCCTCCTTCTGCTGGGGCATTCAATAGTAGCTATGCTTATTTTCTGAAGCCAATGTTGGAATTTTTGGTCGAAAATCAATCTCCTTTCATGGTTAATATATACCCATTTTATGCTTACAGAGATTCAGATAAAAATGTATCACTTGATTATGCCTTGCTGTCTCCGCAAGCGTCTGATGTGATTGACCCAAACACGGGTTTGGTCTACACAAGCATGTTTGATGCACAACTCGATTCGATTTTCTTCGCATTGATGGCATTGAATTTCAAAACTCTTAAGGTGATGGTGACCGAAACAGGCTGGCCTAACAAGGGTGCCGTAAGGGAAACTGCAGCTACGCCAGACAATGCACAAACATACAACACCAACCTAATCAGGCATGTGGTAAATGATACTGGTACACCAGCAAAACCAGGAGAAGAGATAGACACCTATATTTTCTCCTTGTTTAACGAGAACAGAAAGCCGGGAACTGCATCAGAGCGTAATTGGGGGTTATTCTATCCCGACGAAACCAGTATCTACAGTCTGGACTGGAGTGGTAGAGGAAATGTGGATATTTCCACGGGGGCTAATATTACAAGTTTGAATGGGACTTGGTGTGTGGCATCAGCTAATGCAAGTGAAATTGATTTACAGAATGCTTTGAATTGGGCATGCGGGCCTGGCAATGTGGATTGTTCAGCAATCCAGCCGAGCCAACCGTGCTATCAGCCTGATACCACAGCCTCACATGCGTCGTATGCTTTCAATAGTTATTTTCAGATGAACGGTGGGAATGATGTGGCATGTAGTTTTGGTGGTTTCGGAGTGAAGACCACAAAAGATCCAAGTAAGCTTAAAAGTTGTTGGTTGCCTTTCTATATATCAAGTTTCTGTGTGATTGTTGTGATTGATGTACTGATTAGCCTTAATACATTTCAGGTTATGATTCTTGCCAGTATGCAAATGCAAGGTATGCAAAGAGAAGCCTGTTTTTGCGTTTGATATTCTAATCCATTAAGGTACTCTGTTCTAACTATGTCTCTTTGTCTAACAGTAAACTGAGCAGCATGAATTCTACAGCCTCCGCAGTTGAATCAAGAGCAACTAGGATGATTTCAATTATCCAAGAGTTGTTGTTTGTGTCTCTTATGTCAATTGGAATAGTTCTTGACATTCTATGAGATCTCTGTCATCTGTCTTTTGCTAATTCTCTCCCAGTGAGAATTTTATGAATACCAAATTTTCTCGAAGTTATGTGATTATTGGTGGAGCGGCTAGTAGATTAGTTGAGTAGGTCTGCGAATCATACCAGTCTTGTTGCATCGCCAGTTGGCGAAATCTGTACTTTAGTCCATAAAATATTAAAAATTGTGGATGGTCCTTAACCAAATTGGCTCGTTTCTACTTTCTACCAATATATACGGTTTATACAAACACTCTTTAACGCATCTCAAATAACATTTTGTAAAATTTAACATGGTTTGTACGTAAAAAAGCTATTTTCTGCAGCATGCCGAACTGTTGTAGTGCAGTCGTACTTTTTAAGGGCAATTTTAGTGTACATTTTTTTTACGTATATTTATAAACTATATGGTATATATACATCTTTTTGAAAAAATATTATATTATTCGAATAAAATTTTTAAAATCATAGATGTGTCTTTAATGATTTAGATGAAATATGTATTAAATTTTATTCAATCTCAAAGAGATTTCTTTCGTCATATATTTTTAAAATTTAACAGTGAAATTTGAATAATATCGTGACGATTGACTAATTAGTCTCTAGATTATTTTAAATTTGATGCACATCATATTAACCATTAAAAATATATTTATATTCTTGTTTTTTCTTTTGAGCATTTTTTTAAAAAATGTACTATGATTCTATGAACATTGGATGTACCGTAACCCCTTGACCAGAAGAATCCATTCTTGCCTCACAAACAATAGATGGAATCGGAAAATTCTCCTTTTTCGTGATTGTAAGGGATGAAGAAAGCGAATATGATTTCATTTGATGAGAAAATTTAATCCTTAAATCGCATTTGGAAATCTCATGACAAATAATGATATTTGTACGAATGAGAATATGTAAAGTGAAGTTGTTGAGTTGGTTCTCCGTCATTCTTCACCTCTACTGAGGCACGATCTAACCAAGTTTTGAGTTTTTTTTTTTTTGAGAGAAACCAAGTTTTGAGTTTTACTCGGGCAAAAACTTCCAATCATATAATCAACTTCTTCCTCTGATGATGACGATCACAATGTGTCAAATGTCCTTGTTTGTCCAATCCTTCTCTCACTTTCAAATAGTAGCTCAATGATATTTTAATGAATAAATAGAAACTTATGGATAATTTTCAATTTGCTGGAATTGAATTTTCGCTGAAGAAAAAGATGTCCCCGTCACAAAATTTCCATTCGAATCATATCTTTTCGTTTCTTCTCCATTGAATTGAACTGAATTTTTTCTTCAATAATTCTAATCAGGACGTAAAAGTTGGATGTATCAAGAATTACTCATTTTTTAAATTGAAGTTAAATATAGTAAATCTTATTCCGTAACATTCACTGGAGACATTGTTCTTCTTTCACCGTTCCTTTGTTTCGAAGAATTGCCTGAAACTTTTTTATTCGATTAATAATGCAACGATACGAACGTGAAATATCAACTAGATGCATTATCTATTTTGAAAAATTAGTTCACTATTGGTCCCATAAAAAAAAAGACAAGACCCATCACCTTTTATTTAGGAGAAGTGATCCGATCTGACAGTTCCTTGCTATCTAAGCCCAACTCATTTTTTTTTTTTTTGATAAAAGCAAATAAAATCATCAATCAGTTTTTATTGTTTTTCAAAAACATTAAACATCAGTTCGATGTGCGCAACTTTTACCAAGTCTTTGGCAAGGTTTAGGTTTTAATTTTATTTTATGCTATTTATTTTTTTTAATATGAGTTTGATGTCCTAGTTCAGTATTATTCCATTATAGAGTTCCTCAAGTTTTAAGTGCTAGTAAAAATTCTTTCATTAACTTAACAGGTGTCTGATGGGATGAGAATTATACTGATCCCAATTTGCAAATTTGAATGATATTATGTGTTTAATGAATATTTGAAATCATTACATTATCGAGCTGATTTTTAAAATATGAGTTTGATGTCAAGGTTTAGTAGTAATACAGAGTTCCTCAACTTTTTAAATGCTGGTATATTTTTATTTACTCAACAGGTCTGTGATGGGACGGAGATAGTGCTATTTCAAAGTGATATTATGTACTTGAATGGTTACATAATTATCTAAAAACATTAGATTAATTAACAAGTTAATTTTGTTATTCTACTATAAAATAAAAAAAAATTAATTGTTCTTCCGAATCATTAAAATTAATCACTAATCTCACTAACCCATGTTTTGGTTCAAACGTGCTTTGTTATGGAAAATCCTTAAATTTTCGCCTGTTGTTGGATTCCTTGTTTTCCAAACTGACAATACAAGTCCATCTCTATCATGAGGTTTGCCAGGTCATAATTATGAACTAGATCCAAATCCAATTAATGGACTCAATTCCACCTGATCCAAGCTATGAGCTGGTTCGGTAAATCAGATTTGGGTCCCACTTTTTTTCTGATATGTTGTCTTTCGGACCGGCTCGGAAGTTTTTGTATGTGTGTAAAAGTGGTTTTAGAATATTTATTATTTTTTTAAAATGATCGTACTTTATATGCAAATACTTTTATTGATATTCTATAATCTTGATTTAAAAGTTATATTGAGTGGCTTATAAAAGTATGATTTGATCCATTATTATATCGTCCAATACAGTAGCCCAACCGGGCATTAATGATTTTCATATGCACATAATTTGGATTTTTTAAAATAACTGATTGGATATGATTTTGAAAATCACTAACCTATTTCAGTATTTGCATTTTGTTTAAAAATAAATAGAACCTAGTACTAGAATCCAATAAACACAATATGATTCTATGAATTTGGTATACTATGAAAAAAAAATTTGTATACTAGTATTAAATTGTCCGTGCATTGTTATGAATGATTTCAATCTAAGAATCAACTAATTTTTGTTAATTTCTAAAATATCGCATCATACATCTTTGAAATCAAAGGATACAACAGAAGCTGCTATAACTTAAAAAGGATGGATCTTTTTATAATGGATTATTTTGATACTGATATTTTAAAAAATATAAAAAATTTATAGATACACTTAACTTATAAATTGATAGTGTTTTAAATTTCATGCAATTTAGTTATTATTTAATAATTAATCGGAGACTATCAAAATTTTATATGATTTGCTACAATGTAATTTAATGGTATTTGATTGCCGTTAAATAATAACTAAATTATGTGAAATTTTAAACATCATCAATCTATAAGTCAAATAATATATTTTTATATATTTTTTAAGATTTTTTTGTATTCTTTTAAAATATCATTATGAAGACCGTCAAAATAATCCATTATTAAAGCATCCCTCCCCTAACTTAAAAGCGTGTGAAATCACACATATCGCAGTTAATCTTTTTTTTTTCTTTTTCGTACTTATCAAGTATATCTAGGAATAGTTATTACCTAATATTTAGTTTGCAACAGATACAAATAAACAACATACAAATATAGAGAAATCACGCAATGATGATGTTGTTGGATTCCTAAAAGCTGAAGACTTGTGTGATGTATCTGCATTGATCATCTTTATTTTTTTATCTTTTTTTGTATACTTTAGACATGAATCATGCGAAAATGTTATTAAATATCTGAAACCAAGATCCGGTTATAACTAAGAATTGAATGACTGGCTCAAAAAAAGAAAAAAAACATATATATATATATATGGAATGATTTGCGATCTTTGACTACTATTTCATGCTACAAAATTATTTTTTTTGAGATAAATTGAGCCTCATTGAAGATCAAAACTTAATGTTTTGCTGGTTAGAACTCAAGATTGCCGAATTTGCCTGCTTGGGTTCAATTTTTTTTAATTTCAAATTTTCAATGGTGTTTTAATTTTCCAGCGATATTTAACTTTAGTAAAAAAAAAAACTATACAACATACGGTCAAAAAAAATAGAAGAAAGATATAAGGTGTTTTCAGCGATTATCAATAAACAGAAAAAAGAAAAATTATGAGACGAATTGGATTAAACAAATGATGACTCAACTAAGAATCTAAGACCATATAATTTACAACATTATATGCGGGATCCACGTTGATAAGTTAGCTCTGTAAAGAAGCCCAAATCTGTCAAAGGGCCCCGCACCCAGATATTGACGTGGCCCCACGCGTCTCTTTTCTCCACTGGAACTTGTACTGTCATTTGCATCACAGCCGTTCAATATTCTTTTCCAGTGCATCTAGCTCGTTTATAATACAAATTCTTTTTTCCTGATTAATTTAATTCACCCTTTATTAAAGGCGATGTTGCGGGGCACTCATCCATTGCAGTTTAATTCGCCTCCAACACCTGGAACGCAGTAGCAATAAGCACCTGGCAACTTACTGGTCCTTAAATGCCTCGCTTTTCAACTCTAAAGAGGGGTAGATCATTGTTTATATTTAAACCAGGTTCATGAACTATATATCATCGGAAAAAGGTGGCAATTGAAATATTCATATGAACCTGGTTTAGTACAATTTGTTTGCTTAACGTAGGACCCAGAAAAGGCTATCATTCTGCACCAGACCTACATTGTATTATTAGGAGGAGGAGTGGCGACGCACCAGCGATTCACTCTACGCCTATCATGGCCCCGCAATTTATTACCCAAGGAGAGAAAATTCCTATTTAAATACCATCCAAAGGAGCGATACACCGAGGCATTTCAAAACACACCAGAGAGGAGGAAATAAGGGAGAAAGAAGAGGGAAGAAGAAAGAAAAAAGAAGAGAGAAAAGATGTCGTGGCAAACCTACGTCGATGATCATCTCATGTGCGACGTCGACGGTCAGCATCTGACCGCCGCCGCGATCCTCGGTCAGGATGGCTCCGTCTGGGCCCAGAGCGCCACCTTCCCTCAGGTATTCACCATCTGTTCATCTTCTTTCCTCCTCTTTTATTAGATTAGATGTGGTCTGGATGTTTGATCAGCTCCGATCGGATCTTTTTTTCCCGGAAATGTGGATCCGAACCGATATGATTAGTTCGGGCACGATCCACTCTGATCGAGGGGATTTCTTGAGATTTGACTTACTTGTAATTAGATCAGAGCTTGTGGCCTTTGCAATGACGAGAAACTGTTGAATAATGATCTGATACACCGATGATGCGATCTTGGAATAACTTTGGATAATGCATCTGTTTGTAAGTATTTGGTTGAGATGATGCACTCGATAAAGCACTCCCCCTGTTTTATGTTGACGTTTGAGACTTTTGAGTTAACATGAGCATTGGCACTTCCTCAGTTTCTTATCATAATTTCAAATCGGATCACTAAAACTTGCTTAATTATTCCAATCTGTCTCCCACATATTACCTTGAAATGTGGGTAACATTAGACATGATCTTACAAAATAATATATTTTCCTAAAATTCCTGGTTTATGAATGAATATTGAAACAGAGCTAGCATGATTATCAAAATGATCTTTTGCTGAGATATGTGTACACCATACTCATTAAGCAAAGTAATGCTTCTTTAACATGTGCAGTTTAAACCAGAGGAGATTGCTGCTATAGTGAAGGACTTTGATGAACCAGGGTCACTTGCACCGACTGGATTGTTTCTCGGTGGAACCAAGTACATGGTCATCCAGGGAGAACCTGGTGCTGTTGTTCGTGGAAAGAAGGTAATCATTATAGTTTTCTATCTTTGAACAATTACATCTGTAATGATATACAACTGCAAGTCGCAACATGACATATGAACTCCCAACTCGATTAGAGAACTAATTCCAAAGTGCAAAAAAAAAGGCAAAAATGTGCACAATGCCCTTCAGGTGACCTGCACTTGGTGGAAAAAGGCTCGGGTATCTTCCAAGAGAGGAGAATAAGAGGTCTTAGAGATTTTAATCTTCTTTTGAAGTATACTCTATAGTTTTGTACTTTGATCTAGTTTTGATGATTGATCTATTACAAAGGCTTACAATTACATGCTTGATAATGATTTTCTACGGCAGAGATGGAAAGTTACTTAACAGATGATGATCGCCCTAAATTTTCATTCTGCTCAAGCTTGTCTATTTTTTTCCTTTTCTAATTTAAATCTTTCGTTTTGGTGTAGGGAGGTGGCGGTGTTTGCGTGAAAAAGACAAACCAAGCCCTGGTTATTGGCATCTATGATGAGCCGATGGCGCCTGGGCAGTGCAACATGGTTGTCGAGAGGCTTGGCGACTACCTCTACGACCAGGGCCTCTAGAAGTATTCCTTTGTCTGATGAAAGAAAGAAGTTCCTTCGATGGCGTTTATAGCTTTGACGGGGGTTGCTATATCTTCTTGTGTTCCCTGTTCTTTTTTTTTTTTTGGGCTTTTCATTTTTGCAATTTTTGAGTGTGTTTTACGAGAACTACAGCAATTAGTTGTGTGTTTCCACAAGTTCTCAGTCGTAATTGCATATTAACTGTCTTATGTCATTGAATATTATGTTGATGCTTCCGCAATAACTTTTTTTTCTCCTTAGAGTTGATATATGATCAACTTCTTTTCTGTCTAACCGTTTTTTAACACTTGAAGATCGCCCTGTAGTAACAAAATAAGGATTCGTATATTGATTTAGGCCCAATGAAAAAGCCCGGTAAAATAAATCAGGCAATTATCTTTTTTGAAAAGCAGAGAGCTGGCGTTTGTGCTTAGAATTTAAAACTCAAAATTTTATAATAATAAAATTTACCTACGTTATTTATTTTTTATATTTGGTTAGATGATTTATGAATAATTTGAATTGTGCAACAGATAAGTACTAATTATTTATTTCTATCTGTCGTTTTTACGCCTCTTCAATTTGATTGATATGCATTATTCAATTCCCATTCATATCATAATTATATTGATCCTCTTAATTGGGCCTTTCATTATACAAGTTAATGAAACCACTCATTATAAAAATTAATGAAAATAGGAACGTTGTTCCATAGTACTCCTATAGATATGAGAGGATCAGAAGAACCATAGAGATATCGAATTTACACTATTTCTCTCTCTTCTTACGAATCACAAATACTCCATTTTAATTTCTTTATTCCATCTGAATATCATATTCCATCTAACCAAATTTAGTTTTTCTCACAAAAAAATCTTTAAATTATATTTTGTTATCATTGTTGAAAGATGTTGCAACAGCCTCTTCCACAGTTGCACTTGTAGGCAGAGGAATACCGGCGTAACTTGAAGTCATTCTTGTCCGATAAATTCTGTGCAATAAGATAGGGAGTCGTCTTAGGTCCACATATCGCAGCTCCGGATAAACAAGTTAATTTGATTTTATTTCTTTAAACTTCAGGTAACTAAATTAATTTTAATTATTTAATTTCTAGATAAAACTTTAGATATATTAAATTATAAAATCAAGGATTTTTTTTTACAACACTTTGGTTATTGCATACTAGTGCACTTGATTATAGATTCATATTTCACTTTTATTAATGGGGTCTTCAAAATTAGGACCTTGCTGGTCAAATCTGTTTCGTCCCATTTATAACGGATGAATCAAATTCAAACAACTGATCTGTCATATATTTTGATCTTGGTTGTTCATTGGATATTTGGACAAAACCAATTGTACCGATTAGTGGTATCTTTGGTGAATACTGTTAAATTTAGTAAAATAATGCGACTCAAAGTTTGAAATGGAAATACGATAAATAAAATGCTTATTGGAAATATTAACATTTTATAAAATATATAAATCCAGTTGAGGATTCAAGAGGGATTAAATGTACTAGCTGGAGCATTACATTGGCTCTGACGCAAATATAATTAACACCCAGATTTGGTAATTTTGATTGCTACAGTTACGAAGAGAATGGATAAGAAAATTACTATGCCATTATCACCAATCAATAAGAAACAAACGGCTCTACTATCACCATTCTCTTATAAATAGCAACACCATATGCTGCTGGAAAATGTACAGCTCTCTTCTAATCTTCAATTACTCTATAACGATAAGCAATTTTATTTAGTTCCCAAGTTCACAGTTGAAAGCAGTCCTTTTAGCCTTTTTGAAGTCATGATCGACAAGAAGGAACAAGTGGTTACATAGGGTTATATAGCATCTTGACGGCTGTGTCATAGGTTTTTTTGTGTGTGTGTGTGTGTGTGTGTGTGTGTGTTTATGACTATAGACTCAATAATAATAGTCTCTGAATCTATCACAACTGATTATAAATTTGACGGTCGAAATTCGCTATCATAGCCATAGAACTATGACAACGGATACAGATCCAACGGATGTTAACGTTTTTAGTTCCGTGCTTCTTCGCATTATCGATTTCAGACTTCTTCTAAGACTTTAAGTTATTTAATTCATTTGTGTATTCTGTCTTTTATTTGATTTAAATTTCTTACAATCTAAAAACATTATTGCCATGGCAGTTTCGCGTCCTTTAAAAACTAATGAAGTGGTCCTAGAATCTGAAATAAACATGATAGCAAATTTTAATGATTGATGCATGGATTGACACTGGGTTATCATACATGCTTGTTGTAATCAAGCCTGTTTTCAAAATACTATACTTTAGAAGGTACATGCATCTTTAAATATTATGGGTATAGGACGTGTAGATCTCAAACTCAAGTCAGGTAATACCATTACTTTAAACAATATTAACCATATTCCAGATATAAGAAAAGTTTAATCAGTGGATCAATTTTGGTTCAACAGGGTTCCAACCTCTTGTTCGGATGCAACAAAGTTGTTATATCCAAAAGGGAAAATTATATAGGTAAAGGAAATTTGTATGAAGGTTTATTTAAATTAAACATTCAATACTAGAATTGTGTTTATTTACGAGCCAAGAAAATGACTTATTAGAAAGAGAACATTGCAACAAATCAGTCACAAGGAGTTACTTTTGTAAGCATCTCAAAGGCTGAGACAAGGGGAACTGGATGTGGTGGTGGTGGTGGGGGCTTCATCCTCTCTCTTAATCTCACGAAAGTTATTTATTAGCAGAGACGAAATTAAAAACGATCGATAGGAGGGTGCTCAGGTCAAAGAAATAAAATATCCAAATTAAAAATTATATATTTCTCACTGCATAAATTTTATTTTTTAACAGACCAAAAAAGTATCGGACATCAGCTGACATATATCTTGTGAGGCATATGCTTACCGGAATTAAAATCATGTATTTTATTTTTAATGTTTGTTGCTTTTCTCTTAATACCCAAAAAAATATCAATTTCAATTTTAATGCCCTCATAATATAAAATATAAACCTACTTCTTAGCCTCTATACTAGAATTCTCATTTCAGATATCTAAAGGGAGCATGTTCTCTTTATTTCAAGAGGTGCTGTTTTCATAGGCTTACCCTTATAACTAAACACACTAATCCATTCTAGAGACTCAGTACTATTCATACTAAATACGTGGTTTTATTTTTTATTTTGTTGACATATTATTTTTTCGTAAACGATATATAAAATAGCTTAACATTCGATATTAGTCATACAAGAGATTGATATTAGTCACGCCTAGGGTGCAAACGAATCGAACACGAATGAACTAACGTGTGTTCGAGTTTGATTTGAAATTTATTTCGAACTAGTTTGATTCGAAATAGATAAACGGTTTCAAACTCAAATCATAGTTCGAAATTCGATTCGTTAAAAGTTCGAACTGTTCGATTCGATTCGTTAATAGTTCGAAATAGAATTATCAGGTGAACAAATTTCACAATTCATATCAAAATAACAAAATCAAATATAAAAAATATCAATTTAATACAAATTCATACAAAACTAAAAGTTCATTCAACAAAAATTAATAAATTTCATATAAATTCATACTACTCAAAGTCTCAAACAATCAAATAAAGTTCTTAAGATTCAAACTATAATAGTTCACGAACATATTTCGAACGAACTCACCATGATTTGAGTTTGATTCGATATAATTTTGAATCGAATTAGTTTAATTTGAAATTAATTTCGAACTAGAATCGAACAAACTTTTTTTGAACTTTTTCGAATCGAACACGAACGAACTACGAACTACGAACTTGAATATTTCTTGCAGCCCTAGTCACGCCCCAGAAGTCAATTTTCTCGATTTTTCTAAGTTTCATTTGATTTTCTCAATTGCTCTGGAGCACAGCTCTTAGTCACGCCGTTGTTGGTTTTTACGCGCTGTGGAACGAGATAGTGAGAAATAATGATCGGGGGAGAAGGGAAGAATCATAGATTTAACAGAGATGCTTCTGCTGTGGTTCCTTTATCTAATACCAGCGGTCGGTCTTTGCTCACAATATAACTTCCATGTGTTACTTACTTCCTCTTGTTTACTGTACCAAAACAAAAAAAAAATCCTGACCACAAATTTCTCTATGAATTGGATTCAAATTAAAGTGCCTAATCAATAACTAGCATCGTGCACGTGAGTTATCACAAGTGTATATTTTGAGAATAACATTAAACTAGATTATTAGAAATAACTTAACACATTTTAATTTATTTAATCGTCTTGCGAGAAACCAAGAAATAAATAAGAAAAAAATATTGCAAAATAAAAATGAAACAAAAAAATCAAGCGAATGTATGAGTAAAAATGGGAGGAACATGGTTCGCTAAGCTCAATTAGAAATAAAGAAAAACTAAAAATTAAATATAATGTAATGTCAGACAATTTCAGCAATTGATTAGCAATAATGCATAAATGTTGAAATTCATTACAATCAAGCTTGGGCCGGAAAAATATAAAATAATGTACATTTATTTATTTTGTAGAAAGAAACCATGAAAGGGGTATTAATTGGAAACCAAAGAGAAAAATCAAAACGGAATTTTATAAACAACATAAATTATGAGCCGGTCTTTTGGTCCTTCCCAAGAGCCAGGACCAGCGCAGCATGAAGGCCCGTAAATGTCTAAAAGGGTAGGAGATGTAACTTAGGGTCCCACATGCCAGCTAGCGAAGGAAAAGAAAGAAGTCTTATGTCTAGCTGGCAAATCTCTGCTCAACCCTAGCCGCCACGAATTTCAGTCCCCCCCCCCCCCCCCCCCCCCCCGGTCTCAACCCGGTTTCCACAAGGAGCACCGCCGCCTCCGTGATTTCCTCCACCGCGAGTCGCTGGTCCTTCATGCCGATACGCTCTTCACTGTTTGATCTTCCTTTCGACAGTCGACACAAATTTAACCTGATTCTCTCGTTGTTTCTTCGACAGCCGCTTTTTTTTTTTTTTTTTTTTGTAAAAACCTAGAAAAGTTCTCGAAGAAGGAGGAAAGTGGACCATGGTTGATCGCCAGCTCGCGGCGCCGTCCGTATAGTGCCAGCTCGTCAAGCCAGACGACTAACCTTAACAAGAAGAACAAACCGATAGAACTACCCTTTCATCACGGTCATGGTCGCATTCGGCAAGAGAGAAGGTCCAGACTCCTCGGAGAAGTAAATATGAGGTCACCTCTTTGGTATAATAGGTTATGCCAGAATCTTCTACTTTACCTTTCTTTGCGACCTGATGCAATAAGTTATTATTGGTAGTTCGATCCAATTGTATGTCAATAATATGGCATTATGCGATAAATCCATAATATGCATTGCATGAAGCAACCCACTACATATGCTTATGAAAATATTTCCTTGTTTAAAGTCTATATTATTATCATTTTTGGGAGTAAACATTATTAAATAGTGGTTGTGAAACCTCCATTTACAGGTCAAGAAGGAAGAATAAGAAGAATAAGGAATGGTAGAGGTGGACACTTCCTCTTACCTCAGGATTTCTGAACATGTCGCCTTGATGAACTCATAGGGTACAGTTTCTATATTCTTTGCACCATTTCCTGTAACCGCTACTGACCTGCTCATACATGTGGCTTGTACCTGTAATTTTGTTAATCTTTCATTACTTGTTATTAATCTCTATAAGCTTGTTCAGTGATTGTATCTCGATCAATCAACTTTCTAGTTAGTTATGATTGAACAGTGTTGTTAGTCCTTGTTAATACTGATTTTTTTGATTACATGTTGCAACTATTTTGTTGATTCTTATATTGTTATCATTACTGACTGTTGACTATTATATGCAGGCAATGTATTTCATTTGTTTAAAAATAAAATGCTGAACAAGCTATTAAGACGGTGAACACATAGGTGGCATGCAAAAACTTCACAATGACTAACATAGTGACGGTGTTCATAAATCACAACTAAGTCATAGGTCAGCTATGAAAAACTCCTGCACAACACCTAGATACTCTCACACCCTCTATTTTCTTAGATTTTTTTTATTTACTGACCAATGCCTTTTCAAACATTCCTTGGGGTTCGATGGAAGGATTTTTCTGTATAAACAAATTATGGATAACATGATATCTGTTAAGAGTGAAATGTGTATACCTTCTTTGTCTGTTTCTATAACATGCCTTTGATTTTTTACTACTTTCTGATATTTTTAATTATGGTACCTATCCAAGGTTTTTAGTAACATGTAATTCTAATACTAGATTCATCTATTAAATTGTTATACTAAGTTTGTATATTAGCTAAGTAAATAGATGGTAATTTATGATTGAAGGTGGCACTAAATGAGCTAATAGTCGTTACTTATGGTACCAGGCTACCAGCTAGTACCTGTTGCGATATATACTACAGCCAACCCATCTAGTTGTCATGATTGATTTTTCTACTTTCTATAGTCCCTGATAAACATTATTTTATATTTGCATGCAAACATGAAAGGCCTATCTAGGTGTCATTTTTACGGCAATGGCTGATGATGTTATGGAAATGAGTGAGAGATGGAAAACAGTAGTTAACACTTAACAGAAGTAGCAAAAAAGACAAGTTTAAGAGTTTGTGAGTTGAAAATGTGATTGGATGTAGGCATGTAGGTGGCCTAGATGCTACTCATGGGAAGGAATTTGGTTGATGATTTAAGTAAGACAAATCCAATATTTCAAATTTTACAATCTTATGTTAGACAAAAACATGGGTGCTATCATGGCATACCTTGTTCTTGCCCATTTTCTTCTCACTTTTATTGTTGAAGCTAGGAAATTCAAAGCATATATATATTGCATTATTTTTATGCAAATGGCTGTGGACCTTTCTCTGTTAAAAAAAGGAAAATTTTATATATGTCCTCATCCAACTTAAATGTAGGAACTATCTTCACATACCTTTTCTTGCCATTTTTTCTCACTTTTGTTGTTAAAGCCAGAAAATTTTAGATGTATAGTGCACTAGAATATTATTTTATAACAAATGGCTGAGGACCTTTCTCTGTTGGAAAAAAAAAGGAAGACTGATATATTTCCTCATCCAATTTGTAGGAACTCTCTTAAGATTGTCATATGTTCTTACCCAAAAATTCTTGGCTCGTGACCCCATGAGTGTGATTTTTAATTGGTCTAACATCATCAAAAGTGATAGAATGATTGCTTGATACTGTGTAATTGCCTTACTGATAATTTGAAGCAAGGCAAAAAAATTGTCCTTACATTTTTTATGATATATTTATTTGAATTGGATAATAGACTTTGCCTTCTATTTGCAAGTAATACTAGACTCAAATTTTTGGACTTGGTTTTGAATATTAAAAATTTTCTCATTGCGATTTTATTGCTAATACAAACTTGATATCATCCATTTAGTAATAAAGGCGCAATTAAAAGCAATTTTTTTATAAGCAATTTTCCATCAAAAGTGTTCTTTTCTGGAGCTTTTTAGTTTAGGAGTAAAACTATATATTTTATCATTGTACGTTTAGTTGACGTGCTATGAAAATGTTCTTTCTTTTTAGAGATGCAGTTGTTAGATTCTTACAAAGGTCGAGTAGAAGAGTTGGGCATCACACAAGTGATAAAGATAATAATGGTGGCATTCACCAAAAGCATTGGCCTTGCATTAGTTGAAGCACGATAGCTGGGTATGTAGAGACGCTTAATTTAATTTATTGTGTTTTCAGATACTTGTTTTTTTATACTAGCTTTTAGTTGAAGAATTGCTAATCTTTGGTTAGATAATGCTGACCAGAATTAGGCTATTATACAGATTTCTTTCCTTCTTGTCTGAAATATGGTTGGTTCAAATTAATAATATTTGCATGACTGAGCTGTTGATCCAAGCTGCTCAATTTGATTTACATTAAAAATCTTGTTGAAAATCAAATTTTTATTTTTAGAATTTTTGTACTATCTATTGGACATTTGGAAGATGGCTCTATTTGTTATAACTTATAAGATGCAACTATTTTTAGATCCTATCTGTCAAAAAAATATAAAGAGTGAGTTGAGAAGCTGTTAGAGGGGTCATATGAATAAATTTCTAGTAGGAAATTTTGTTAGTAGTGCATTATTAAATCTCTTATATAATGTCTTTCTTTTCTAATTCAAAATCGCTTACAAATTCAGTATGCTGAGTAATAAGGTTGTTAATTATCAATTATCAGGCATAGTTAGTGTTTGATTTGGTTACATCTTTTAGATTTGCAAAAAATCCTCAATTAATTGATTATTTCCATAAATATTTAGAAAATATTGTAACTACTGTAGGAACTCAGTGTTATTAAACCCAGATCGGACACCGACCCAGTAAAGTTCTGGGTCAATGGTTCATTGGTCTGACTGGCAGGTTAAGCGGTTCAAACCGCTGGGTTTTTAATTAGTTATGTATTTATTAAATACCAAAGATTTTTATTATACAAATAATTATGTTTCTGCACATTTTTGATGAAAAATAATATAGTCAAAAAGTAGATTTAAAGATGAATAGCAAGTATTAAAACAGATCAAACACGACTAATAGTACAAAGATAATATGAAATTTCTCTAGTACTATAAGTAAAATAAAACACTAGTACTCTTTATGACTAACATCAACTTATAGCATGTTGCAATTAAAAAAATTCACAAATGAGGTAAAAACAAAAGCTACAATTCTAAGGTTCACCAAAATTCCACTGAGTAGGTGAAATGTATCATCGTTGGCATTTGCATCTCCCACTTCATCTGTCGTGGTTTCTCTGGCATCACCATTAGAGACTTCATTTATGTTATTTGTGCACTGGTTTTCAACTTTATCATCAGAATATGATCCATCCATATTCACACATTCATCTAGAAAACCCAATTACTATTATCAATGCAAATTTCAAAACTAATTGCACTAGGAAACTCCATGCGTCAGCTTGACAAGTACCCCAAATATTATACTCCTAATTAATCAAAGTTTGTACTTAAAAGAATAATATGATTATGCAAATGACCTCATATCACTAAAATTAAAGAGCTCATGAAACTTGATTTATATATATATATATATGTAAATATATTGCTGGTCCGAGCAATGGAAAAAAAATTTACTTGGGCATTTCAACAAACATCTGGAGTGTGTTAAGTTAGACAACAAGAACCAGTTAACTACGAGTTTGTTAACTTCCTACCACTCATAGTTAAAAAAGAGTAATGATCCAATTTCAACTACCATCTAATGCTCAATTAAAAAGTGAAAAAAAAAACTTCTCAAATAAAGTAACCAATATGCCTTAAGTGCTAGGGTGCCGGTGATAGTCAAGCAAACAAAAAAAAAAGACAACTTAATCAATGAAAATACTTACAGTATGATTGCTTTGCTTTGGAGCCTTCAACAATACAAATTGAATTTTATTGATTTGCAGCTTCTGTTGTGCCGTTCTTTAATCCTGTAGCTTGGATGCCTTGGACATTTCTATGGAGAAGAGAATGGGATGAGGAAAACACAACATATTGGTCTAATTCCATAAATCTCTCCTAAATCGCACAGTTAGCTTGATTTCCGTTTTTTGGGTGGAGAAACAATAAAGTAATATACGAAAGATGATGAAAGAGAAGAATAATAAAAGTGAATCAAGCGTGCAATAGACCGGAGTTATAGTTCCAGACGGTTCAGCGAATTTTAGTTGAAACCGTTAATTCACCTGATTTTTTATCGGTCCAATTACAGAAGTGATCTATTACATGAATCAAACCGTAACACTTTCCGATTCCGGTTTTATCCGGGCAAACCTTCCAGTCCGGTCCGGTTTTAATAACACTGGTAGGAATACTTCTTTTAGACTATTGATTGTACTGAAAGCAGTCGTTCAATTCCTTCAATTGTTATCATGGACAGATACATCAATTGACATCATATGTTACCAATTTGATATGTAAGAGAAGTGTTTATTTTTCTCTTTAGGTGTTATGCAGTTGTGGGTCATGCAAGACTAGAATTTCACAACCTAGCCTTCCATTGTGATTTAACAGCATGGTAATTATGCATCTAGATCCTCTGCTGCACAAATACTAAAGCAGCTGGACAACCGGGTTTTGCTCAGGTAAATTTATCCATGTGTTAGCTGTCTTAACTCTTTACATTTTGGTGTAGCATTTACCCTAGTACATTTATTATTGAATGGTAGAACAATTAAATTTATGTTTGTTGTATTCTGTTTTCCTGGTTCAAATTTCTTACAGCATGATCTATATGATATTACTT
The DNA here is from genome assembly GCA_037127355.1 of Schoenoplectus tabernaemontani. NCBI lineage: Eukaryota > Viridiplantae > Streptophyta > Magnoliopsida > Poales > Cyperaceae > Schoenoplectus > Schoenoplectus tabernaemontani. Next base: position 18,989,313 of record CM073743.1, on the reverse strand, counting down.
CGATATTTTTAGGAGAAAATAATGATAAGTTTGTAAATGTGGAGTAATGTTCTTCACTTGCATTCATCAAGTGCTGATTCATCACAGTTTGTAGTTTATACAGATTGTTTGTGTTCATTTTTTATAGATCATGATACAGAATTAGAAAGCTATGCCAATGTTGAGGCTTTTGAAATACTTTTTAATATGCTCTGCAAGCATTCATACTTTCCATTATTTCTTTAGTACTATAGGCATATTAAAATTTGCAGTTTGGAATTATAAATGAAATGAAACTACTGGAATAATAGTATTTTTTTATGCTTTAAATACAATTTGAATGTAACATTTTTTGTCACACAATTAGGCACATCTTTCAGAATTCCGACGTTCCTTTTCGACCAGTCAAATGAGATGTCCATGCTAGCATCTAACCCCAATTTCATGCCCATTATTTCAAGGATCAAGATGATGAAGCTACATTCTTATGTAAGCGTTATATGATATATTGTTTGTGCTCATCTAGAAAATAGATGTGATTTTGATATATTGTTTATACACATCTAGAAATTGAACTCTTTGCATTGAAATAAAAATAACTAGTACAGACGAGATAAAAAGAGAATTTGACCTAAAAAGTTCAAGAATAAGTCTTCTAATACCGCTACCTGTCTTTTTTTTCATTTTCTTCAGAAATGGAGGGATGAATAGCGGAACTAGCAGGAGGTATGTTCATACTTTACTTTTTGGTCATCTTGATATTGATGCAAACACTGCGCCTACTTTTTTGTAATAATAGAAGTATAATCATAAATTTAAACACATTTTTTCTGATCTGATGTCGAGTCACTTATATGTGGTTATTTTCTATCCTTTTTAGTGTTGTAGATAAGGGGAGATAGTTTCTATCCTGCTGAGTTTTTGCAGGTTGTGATGGGCCTCAAACTTTGCAAATAAGTGGTACTATAGGCATATTAAAATTTGCAGTTTGGAATTATAAATGAAATGAAACTACTGGAATAATAGTATTTTTTTATGCTTTAAATACAATTTGAATGTAACATTTTTTGTCACACAATTAGGCACATCTTTCAGAATTCCGACGTTCCTTTTCGACCAGTCAAATGAGATGTCCATGCTAGCATCTAACCCCAATTTCATGCCCATTATTTCAAGGATCAAGATGATGAAGCTACATTCTTATGTAAGCGTTATATGATATATTGTTTGTGCTCATCTAGAAAATAGATGTGATTTTGATATATTGTTTATACACATCTAGAAATTGAACTCTTTGCATTGAAATAAAAATAACTAGTACAGACGAGATAAAAAGAGAATTTGACCTAAAAAAGTTCAAGAATAAGTCTTCTAATACCGCTACCTGTCTTTTTTTTCATTTTCTTCAGAAATGGAGGGATGAATAGCGGAACTAGCAGGAGGTATGTTCATACTTTACTTTTTGGTCATCTTGATATTGATGCAAACACTGCGCCTACTTTTTTGTAATAATAGAAGTATAATCATAAATTTAAACACATTTTTTCTGATCTGATGTCGAGTCACTTATATGTGGTTATTTTCTATCCTTTTTAGTGTTGTAGATAAGGGGAGATAGTTTCTATCCTGCTGAGTTTTTGCAGGTTGTGATGGGCCTCAAACTTTGCAAATAAGTGGTACTATAGGCATATTAAAATTTGCAGTTTGGAATTATAAATGAAATGAAACTACTGGAATAATAGTATTTTTTTATGCTTTAAATACAATTTGAATGTAACATTTTTTGTCACACAATTAGGCACATCTTTCAGAATTCCGACGTTCCTTTTCGACCAGTCAAATGAGATGTCCATGCTAGCATCTAACCCCAATTTCATGCCCATTATTTCAAGGATCAAGATGATGAAGCTACATTCTTATGTAAGCGTTATATGATATATTGTTTGTGCTCATCTAGAAAATAGATGTGATTTTGATATATTGTTTATACACATCTAGAAATTGAACTCTTTGCATTGAAATAAAAATAACTAGTACAGACGAGATAAAAAGAGAATTTGACCTAAAAAAGTTCAAGAATAAGTCTTCTAATACCGCTACCTGTCTTTTTTTTCATTTTCTTCAGAAATGGAGGGATGAATAGCGGAACTAGCAGGAGGTATGTTCATACTTTACTTTTTGGTCATCTTGATATTGATGCAAACACTGCGCCTACTTTTTTGTAATAATAGAAGTATAATCATAAATTTAAACACATTTTTTCTGATCTGATGTCGAGTCACTTATATGTGGTTATTTTCTATCCTTTTTAGTGTTGTAGATAAGGGGAGATAGTTTCTATCCTGCTGAGTTTTTGCAGGTTGTGATGGGCCTCAAACTTTGCAAATAAGTGCATGATGTAATATTTAATTACTTTTGCTACTTGTATGTTATGTTCGAAGTGTATAATGTGTTTTTCCGTGGTGTTTGTTTGTATACGATATGCGTTGTTATGCTGGTTGCATGTTTTCTTTCTTTTTTCTTTTTTTTTTCCGTTTGTTCCTTTTTTTTCTGTTTTCTTTTCTTCTCTCCCTTTTTTTGTGTTCTTGCTGGCTTTCATACGTGGATAATAAGTGTTGTCATGCTGGGTGCCATAGTAGTGATGTACAACATAAAAAAATTTGCTGATTGTATTTCAAGTGAGAGATGTATAGCTTTTTGCTGATTGTATTTCAAGTGAGAGATGTATAGCTTTTTCAAAGAGTTGTGAGGATATTGGTTGATTCGGTGACCAGACAAAAATTAGGTCCTACAGATGAGAATGCCCAATAGGAAATGTTACGGGCCGAAGAAACAGCAAAAAAGCCCATTAATAAACTAAAGTGCCGAAGAAACAGCAGAAAAGCCCATTAGTAAAATTAACGGGCCGAATAAGCAGCAATAAAGCACATTAATAAAATTAACGGGCCGAATAAGCAGAAGTAAAGCCCTATAAGAAAACTAACGGGCCGAGAGAACATCTCCATTAAGAAATCTAACGGGCCGAGGAAACAAAAAGATGAACCATTGGGAAACTAACGGGCCGAGCGAACATCTCCAATAAGAAAATTAACGGGCCTAGGAAACAAAAAGAAGGCCCATTAAGAAAATTAACGAAGTAACTAAAAGGCCTATTAAAAATTTTGACGGTCTGCAGTAATAATTAGAAAAGCCTATTAAGAAAAATTATAGGGCCTCAAAACAATTAACATTGGACCATTAATAAGTAAACAGGCCGTGGAGATATATATCTTGACCGATAAAAAATTTAACTGGCTGCACTGATGGCATATTAAGGCGTTAAACAAACAAACATATTGCCAATATATTTATTATTCACTAAAGACCTTACCAGGCTGCTGAACGAAAATTTATGGCTTACAAAGCTCTATGCTACGTAATAATAATCAACAGGCCGAATTCAGCTTGCAAATCAATAATTTCATTTCAACACGCTGTTCGGAAAATTTTACAGGCCGTAACTACAAATTTTTAAACTCATTCAGAATCACAGAAGGTCAAAAATTTAACTGCCCTCTCACTCCGCTCATATGGGGCTAGCCCTCCAATCTATTCAGAAACTTCTGACATTTACAGTAACTATATAATTCATCAATAACCACAACTCCAATAACAACATACTCAGGGTATCGTTCACAATAGCCCGAGAAGAACATTTCCTGACTACTAAGAATTAGGCATTATTAAAAAATAACAATAACTTACTCGATAACCTCCACAACATCATACCACAAATCACACCCACTTGATAAGCCACCACGGCACAAAAAAAAAAACAACCACGACAAAACCTTTAATCCCAAATAAATTGGGATAAACTAAAAAGAAAAGAAATAAGAATAAATCTTCATAAACCACGGACCACCCAAAAACAAAAATAATTTATCATAAACCACAAATCACACCATAAAAGCGCAAAAATATCAAAAAATAAATCTATCACGAACTAGCAAATCCCCCAGTGGTATGTCGTAAACACATGATTAATGAAAATCACAGCAACATATGGAGAACAAATAATCAGTCAAGTAATGTATGCAACTGCAAACGGTAAAATACCATTGGCATATAAAAGGCCCTCTCGATCAGTGAAGGCTAATTCAGCCATCATCAATCAGTCATTAAGATCAATCCATTAAGCTAAATTTAGATTGATCTTTTTCAAATATAGGCCTCAAAATTTTCTTCCCAGAACCTAGCAAATGTCCGGAAATTGTCAGTCAAAAAACTTCTATGAGCAAAAATGGAAGAGTTGCAAATGACACAGATTATGTAATTTTTCTTATATTTGCAAATACATGTTTCTCTTTGCACACTTCCAAGGCTGATGTATGAATAAAAAGAAGAGAAGGGATCGGTTGACAATGGTTATTTTGACAACCTTGACAATAACCTCTAAATAAATATAAAAAAAAATTATAGATGTATTCTTCTACTTTTAGATTGATGGTCATTCAAATTTTATGCAATTTCATTATCGTTTGAAAGTCCATCAAAAACCATCAAATTTTCATACAATTTGCAACAGTTCCAATTTAACGGTCTTTGATATCAAACGATAATGAAATTGTATGAAATTTGAATGACCATTGATCTAAACGTAGAAGAGCGCATCTATAAATGTTTCTTCATTTTTAAATTTTTTTTTATATTTATTTAGAGGTCCATTGTCAAGGTTGTCAAAATAACCCATTGTCAATGGATCCCCACTCTAAAAAGAAACAAAAGAAATTTAAAAATGACATGCATCTGCCACATGCCTTTGGAACATAAGGTCTCCAAATTTCTCCATCCATTAGTCAATATTTAGAGTAATAAACTGGGCAACCTACAAGAGTTGCCATCTGCCCGTTGGCTTTGTCTTTGGGTAAAGAGAAAACAATTTCCCGTATTTCTTGCAAGGTAATGGGGTCCACGAGAGGCCATAGGTAGTCAGTATCCGGCGTTGGATAGATTGCATCTAGGTTCGACAGTCGTAGGTTTGGTGTGGGTGTGCCCAAATAGGTTGCGGTAGAAGACATTGAATTCTTCCAGGATTAATGATGTATGGGTGATCGTGGTGGGTGGGTCTGATCTCCTCAACCTCCTACCTAAAAATCAACGGCCTCGAAAGGGGAACCATTCTATCATAGGAAAGGATTACGACAAAGCGACCCGCTATCCCCTCTCCTCTTCATAATAGTCGTCGACTCCCTGCAAGCAATGGTCCAAAACCTCAACGATGACCTAAATCAACCTTCCGATAGCCAAAACAACGCTCTTCCAGTTTGCTGACGACACGGCCATACTCATGCCGGCCCATGCCACAAATTTCAAAATGATAATGGCTACTTTGGACTCATTTGCTCAGTCCTCGGGACTCCAAATTAACTTAAACAAGAGTGGCTTCTTGCCAATTGCAATCCCACAACACCTCATACCAACCATAGCCTCCCTAATTATGTGCGGCCAATTGTCAACGCCGATTCAGTACTTGGGACTCCCATTGACAGTGAAAAAACCGCCAAAATCAGCATATCTACCATTGATAAACAACGTTCAGAAGAGATATGAAGGCTTCGGGGGGGTACCTAACACGAGCAGGCCGCATTGTCCTAGCTAACTCAGTCCTTAACGCAATTCCGCTACATTACATGCAGACATTCCTCCCAAAATGGGTCATCAACAGAATTACCAAGCGTTTCATCTGGAGAGAAAATGAAAACACATACTCAAGGGGCATTGCTTGGTGGCATGGCCGAAATTAACGCTACCAAAAACACACGGGGTCTCGATATAATGGATTTAAGCCTGTAAAATAAAACAATGTTGGTTAAATGGATATGGCTAAACAAGACATATGAGACCTGCTTATGGGCGCTCACGTTACGTTCACTACATCTATCCATCGGGGAGGCAAACGAAAGAAGTGACGATCACCTCTCGTACTTCTTAAAAGACCTAACAACGCTCTTGCCGTACTACAAAGCATTAATACAATTCAACCAAGACAAAGGAACCATCTCGTGGCGCTAGGGAGAAACCTTCACAACACGATCGATGTACAACACCTACAACAATCTGGGATTGAACAGAATCATCTGACGAGGATATGGTAAATCGGGATCCCAACAAAATAAAAATATTCTATGGCTTTTACTTTTGGACAATCTCAACACGACGAAAAACCTACAAAAGAAGGGATGGCCATCAACCCAGCACTGTGTTCTATGCAATAACGGCTCGACAAAACAAGACTACACCTATTCCAATCCTGCCATTTCACTGCAACTATAATATCAAGACGAATCGGGGCGGCGACACAACAAAATAGCAACTTCATTAGAGCATGGGAAAAGGCTTGAGCACCAACAAACAGAGGACCTAGGCATCGATCATGTGGGAAAAATGGAAAGAAAGGAACGCACGCATCTTTCGACAAGACACAACTCAAACTTTAGGGTCCAACAACTCATTCAAGACAATATCAACCTCTGGATCCGAACGTATAGCAATTAGTTAGGCACTTTAACTAGATTATTTGGGTTTATTGGGCACAGTATCAGCAATATAATCTTATTTTCTCAAATCTGTAAACTCTTCTTTTTTATATTAATATAAAATTATGGTAGACAATTCACCTACCACTTGCAAAAAAAAGAGTTGCCATCTATATTCTAGATTACACCAACAAATTATTTCAAGTTGAAGATACAATACAGAAACCTATATTGCAAAAAAATAAACAATTTATTGGCTTTTATAAGCAAGGAATCAAGCAGGGCCATAAACAGCTAAATCAACATTGAGGTATGCCACAGCACGAGATGTCAGCACCTCTCTTTTCTCTCTACCCATTACGTTGATCCTATCTGTACTCAATTCTTACATTAAATGTAAAAAAGGAATGGAGAAAAGGAACGATGAGACAGGAAAGAGAGAAGAGAGACCAAGCCTTATTCTTCTGCATCCCAGTTACACAAGATTATAGTTCACAGAGGCTTCCATACCTTCTTTCTATTGAAGCTTATGCAAAGCTAGTAGCAACTACCATTTAATGGTAAACTGATCATATCACATATATTTTATATGAAAATAAATTAACTTTGATACATGCATGTAATAAATTATACTAATGACCGTAGAAGTTAGTATCTTATACTTCATGATACGAATCTTAAGATTTGATACGATTCACATGGTTAAAGATGCAGATCACCACCTTGTATTGATTTAGAAATGAATCCTAAGAATTGTTGCCGACTCGTTTTTGTATCGTGATTCGTATCGTATCGCAAGATATAAATTTTTTACGATACAATTATTTTTGCAATATCAGGTTCAGACTCGCATTAAAAAAGAATAAAAAAAGTATGGCCAATTACCTTCTTCCCTTGACCGACTTTGCTCTCCATGCGCGACTGTGCCCTCCACACTAGATTTACTGTACGAACTCTAAAATAGGAAGAAAGAAGAAAAAGACTAAGGAAGAGACAAAAGAATGGATTGAGGGAGAAATAGCCACAGACAAGACTCCAAGCACAAGACAGTAGTAAGAATAATTAATTTTCAGTTATTTTTTACTCTCTTGTGCACGTGTTGGCTCATGGATTTCACTCTTTTCTCAACAAATATCCAATTAAATAATTAGATATTCTAATTAGAAATTTGACCAAAATCCCATTTAATAGCTACTGTATGTTTTTACTTTATTTTATTCAAGTGGTCATAAATGTAGAGCAAACATCTTAGCACTTCAGGTCTGTTATGGAAAATTTACAAAATAGGGAAGGTCTGTTATGGAAAATTTACAAAATAGGTAAATCCGTGCACTGAAACAGAATGAAATTTTCATATAGCAGAGGTGCATACCGCAATAATGTTACTACAGCAAATCAACTCAGGTAATCGAAGCTAGGGAAGGTCTGTTAAGGAAAATTTACAAAATAGGTATATCCGTGCACTGAAACAGAATGAAATTTTCATATAGCAGAGGTGCATACCGCCTAAACAAAAGGCATACGTGCATCCCACTATCAGACCAATTTTTTTGAAAAACGTCAGGAGTTGTATTTGAGGTCTTTGTACCAGGAACGCTATTTTTGGCTCTGAGCCGTCATAGCCATAGATAAGAGGCTGTCTATCTTTAACAGCAGTGTCATCTACTGTGCAGCAAACGCCACCAGTGTCCTATTACAACCCTCTAAAAACACCGATAAAAAATATTTACCACATAAAAAGAATAATTTTAGCAGCTGTGAAAGGCGACAAATATTTGGAAATTTACATCTACTTCTAAAAATAAGTTCATATTTTTTTCAGTATGACCATTAAAAAGGACCAATTTTATACTCATAAATGCCAAATATGTATTAAAATCTAAGGTAAATTTCATATACAATAAATCTACAAGCCCTATAAACAACAATTTCATATTTTTCTGCTCTACAAGCCCTATAAACAATAATTTCATATTTTTCTGCTCTACAAGCCCTATATACAATAAATCTATGGTAAATTTCACTCTATTTTTAGTCACTAAATTCAATTTACCCATTTTCAATCACTGAAATTTGTTATTAATCCAAATCCATTCCTGTTAAGATTTCTGTTAAAATGACAGTGTTACTATATCATGTTTAATATCTTTCTCTTCCGTTAGCTCATTGCAGCTTTCTCTGTTATCGTTTTTTCTTGCTCCCACTGGACATCAGAAAGTAGAATATTCTTCTGCTCTGCAACTAGTTAGTTGGAATTCACTAAGCTCATGCTGATGGAGAAATATTGAATAAAGTTTCTTACTATCCAATAACCCGCAAATCATTTATTAAGTCATTTTCTATTATGATATGAGAGGTTGCATTCATAATCAGAGTCATTCAACAAACACCTGGATCCTGCCTTTAATTCACAAAGGAAGATTGGGTCTGACATTGTAATTGTGGCCAGGACATGAGTTTAACATCAGGCGGTTTCACTTTGGAAATCACTTTGGAGACCTCAAGCCATTGTTGATGCTGGAATATATGTTCTGTTCGTAAATGCTCGTCTCAAGAGAAAAGTCCCTCCATTAGTTTCATGGAGAGGAGACGATAGCAAGTGAGAGGAAGAAGGTAGAGCGGAGAATTTTTTTTTTTTTTACTTCCTTTTACCAGTGGGATCATTGATTTTGATATTTGAGATCTCTGATCTCTATCATTTCAGATTGGGTTTCATTCCTAGTCTACCCCAATTTATTTGGGATTAAAGGCTTTGTTTTGTTGTTGTTGTTGTTTTACCAATGGGAGGAGGAAAAAAATGATAACGGAGACCATATAGTGAGCTAAGGAGAGAAAATATGGAATGGTAACGGTGTGATCATTTGATGGAAATCTAACAGAAGGATGGAATTTGGATTAATAGCCATTTCAATGATAAAAATGGATAAATTGAATTTTAGTGACTAAAAGTGGATTCTGATACAAATTGAGTGACTTCCGAAAAAAATTACCCATAAATCTAAAACAAATATCGACAATAACATAATTACACATATTATCATCCTCATATTTATTGCATAAAGTATTAAAATAAAAATTAGAGGAAGTAACAAGTACTAGCAATAATATTGGGCAACTTCAGTGCCTCTATATAATGTACTATGGATCCTTTTCTCAGAAGGTATTAGAATTATTTAGATCATGAGGTAAGTTTTTGGCTTGATGTTCTGCTGTGGACATTATTTGCCACAACATCAGTTAAGACTTTGACCAAAACCATAGATGTTTGTGCTTGTCATACATAGACTATACAGGCAATAAGCATATATAATCACAAATATAAAAAATAATAGTCCTATGTAGTGAACTCAATGTGCTGGCTAGCTATGAAACACATGAATGCAAAACATTAAATTCAAAAGAGATACAAGAAATTTAGTGCCATACCTTTATATAACTGCTTTGTAGATTGATGGACATGCAACTTAAAGAAGGTCAATGCCAGCTAATATGCTACAAAGAGCTTTACAAAAGCAACTTGCGCTTACATTTGTTGGTCATTTCAAGGCTGGCGAGTATATTAACAAGGAGAATAAGTCAATAAACACATTTGTTGAATAAATTCATATCAGAGTGATTAAAAACTTGGTTGTATTAGGGATACTAAATAAACATACTATGGAATTGTGGATGCAAGTGATGGCGACAACAAGCCAAATCCAATTCACCCATTTTCTATTTCAGGTTCAAGACCAGCTCCTGCCAGATATCAAGAAAGACCAAAGAAGTCATATATTTGTGCAAGAAGAATATAAATAACTCAACATATTTTCACAAAATAAGTTAAATAATGGAAGCTACATAACATACAAAATAATACGCATTACAAATTATCAAGAAAAGAATTCAAATCTCAAATATATGTGCAGATTGTTGTTGTTTTTCCCCATATTTGAGACGTCGGACCAGTTAAGGTCCATTTTTACCAGTACAGGGCTATGTAATCAAAGGGCCTCAAGTAAAGCACCTCACTACCGAGGTCCCTCATGTAGATCCTGAACAATTCAATGATGTCTGGATCTATTCTAAATGCATTTTGTAGACATGCCAGTAGACATGACTTTTTAGATTCTTGTGCAGCAAACATGACGAATAAACCAATTATACATAAATAATACTAAAAAGATGAAGAGTATAAAGAAAATATGACATTTTAAAACAATATTTTCCTCAGAACAACTATGCTGCACAGATGTCCCTGCTAGGATAGCATATCCATCCATTATGTACTCGTGACCTAGGGTTTTAAATACATGTATATTCAACATTCGTATAAGAAATTAGATGCGCGAATTTGTGTTAGATACGGCACTTATAAACTGATTTAACGCAAGATAAAATAACTACATGTCAGATTAAAGAGAGATACACGAGATCTGAAGAGAGATTCAAGGGTGGGGATAGGCTTACTAGCGAGATTTCAGTTCTAGCTAGAATAGACATCGTGAAGACTTGGCTAGCCGCCTCCTGTCCTCTCCAACGAGTACAATTAAAGGCGTCGGATCGCATAGGTTTATTCGCGAGCTGAGTTTTGGGATTTGGGCCGTTTGGCTTGATCGAGGAGTTATCGTGGCAGCGCATCCACCGAGAGGACTTGTCAGAGGAGCAAGCGCTGGAGGAAATCGTCCATAAACAACCATGGCGGCCAGAGAAGGGGAGAGACGAGAAAAGAAAGCCGATCTTAATGGCTCGCGCTAACCTCGATATAAGCACGGGGTGGAAGGGCGCCGCTAAGCTAGATTTGAAGGAAAACCACGAAGATGAAAGAGTAACCGAATGAAATGGAAAGGGAGAGGGAGAGAGGAACTCTGCGGCTACTGCCTACCGGCTAGGGTTTGAGACTTGAGAGAGAGGAGTCGACTCAGTCGGGGGCCGGGGTTCAAGTGTTTAACTGTTTCGAACTCGTTTTAGGGTTTCAGCGCTGCTCTTTAATCATTATTCATTCTTATTTTATTTTTCCCAAAAAGGACAGGTATAGCATCAAATTCTGAATTGGGTCGACTTTCATATCAGTTTTCACAATTAAGTTTAGAATATGACATGCACATTTTGTGTGGAAAAATGCACCATCCATTATAAGTTTGAGAGTATTTGTTAAAAGTCTAATTGCGACATTACAGTTACTAGCATTATCGAAACTAATAGAAAACAAATTATCTCGATATTGGTATTCCTCAATGATACTCAACACAAACCTAGAAATTAATTCTGCATCATGCGGATATTCCAGTTCTCGAAAAACAAGTAATCTTTTATTTGAAAACTATGTCCCAAAGTTGATATCATCAGTGATCCAATGAGCAGTAACAGTGCAATATGATTTATCATGTTTACCAGCCGATCAAATATCAGAAGTTAATGACACTTTATATTTTACATTTTTAAATTCATCATACAAATCTCCCCGTTCAGTTCCGTGTCTGGTACTCGTGCCGTTCCATGTCGTGTCTAACGCCTTAACCATACCGTTTCGTGCCGTTCTAAATTTTCTAAAAGCTGGGCACGACATGGTTAAGACACGGACACGAAACAGTATCGTTCCCGTTCCCGTACCGTGCCTTAACCCGTTCCGTTTTCAGCCGTGTTCGTACCGTTCCGTACCATTTCGCCACGGCGTGTCTAAATTTAGAACACTAGGTAGGCCCAATGATGCAATAGGAACATGCCAGTGTGGCTAAGGAACAAAGCAGCTAGGCGGACACGGTGAATTTCATCGATAACCACGGGCGACTGAAGGGCTGAAGGACTAATTACGAATCATTGGATATTCATAAGGTTAATCGCTTCGTTCATTTCTAGAGTTTGTCTACTGATATTTATCCTTCCTGATGAACGCTTATTCTCTCCCTCCCTTTCACTTGGTCGCTCATCTCACGCAATGAACGCTCTATCTATGTCCCTCTCTAACCCTCCCACTCGACCACCGGCGACTAGGCTCTACAATGACCACACTCATCGGCCCACTCTAGGGTCGCTCAGATCTCCCTCCAGTGGCGCACCATCTCTCATTCCCTCTCACACTCCAGCGGTGGATCCTCCAACAACACACCTCTTGATTTGGGGCTTTCGAATTTGCTTCTCTCACTCACGTTCTCCTCTTCGATTTTGCGCCTCAAATTTCACTAGCACCAGAGACCTTGACGAACAACAAGTTACACCTCTTCTCTTTGTCGCTAGTCACTTTTTCCTTTCTTCTACTTCGTGAATACTAATTTCAACACTGACTTTAAGGTAACAACTTATTATATTAGATTATTATTTAAATTTTTTTTATTTTGTCAATTTTCCTTTGATTAAAGTTTGATCTAATAGTTGCTTAAAACATCTTTGTCATGTGATCTTATTGTTTTTGAAATACAAGTTCATTGCTTCAATTCGAATAACTTCAATTTACTATCCACTAAATTGATGAATTAATCACTTCATAAAAGATCCGTAAGTAATTGAATATGTTCTCTTTACCATTTTTCGATAATTTTGGTAAGGCTCATTGCCATCCCTACGTATAGGGGTGTTATTCCCAATAATGTCATTATCATGTAATTCAACGGAATGAGTTAATTTTTCAATGAATTGGAATTAAAATTTATCTCAAATTTTATTTTAATCATTGAATTAGTAAATAAAAAATAAATTATATCGACATTGATGAAAAAAAAAATTCAATAATTAAAATCTGACTTGAGACAAATTTTAATCCTGAACTATTAAGAAATTAACCGGTTCCGTAATTCAACAGGTGTGGCCGAACAAGATAGTAACGAGTCATCAAGCCACATTTCTGAATTCGGTGAACATAAAGCGAAAAACAACAAGGCATGGAGTGCCATGTCATCCATGTGCACCTGTCAACAGAGCTCACATGGAGTAGAGCAATCAATCCCACTCTAATGGTATGGGCCTAATCCGATCAAATCTTATATCCTAATAACTACCGGATTTCGAATCTGATTGTGATTTCGTTTTTTGATTTACCATTCTGGTTGTTTTCTCTCTCTCCTTTAATTAATTAATTAATTAATTGCCACGAGCACAGCGCAGTGCTTGACCAGTCTGCCTGATTTAGGCATGTGTCTGACCGGATAGGTGGAGCACAGTTTGTTCCCTTTATTTTTTTTCTTTTTTTATTGTTCTGATTTTAATAATTTTCTTTTTAATTTTTTGAGGAATTTTTAGCGAATGACTAGTACAAGTTTTTTTTAATTTGTTGATCAGTAACATGCAATTATATAATTTTCATTACCAACTTCTAACATAACTATCATTGTTTGACGTTTCTTTAATATCTGACATTACAGTGAATTAGTGAATTAGGAGGAGAGGTGGAGATGTCAGGGAGAGGAGCGGAGAAAGAGAAAAGAGTGCTAGAACAGGAAAGGATTGCTGGCGTGAGAGAGAAGGGGTTGGAGGGGTTCTGATGAGGAGCGGTGCGGAAGAAAATGGTGTGCGCGCGGAGGGGGCGTCATGGAGTGAGGTTGTGGTTGCGAGCGCGAGGGAGAGGGAGAGGATTCTGATTGAAAGCGGAGAGTTAGCCGAAATTAATAAATACTAGAGGTGTATTCGCTTGCATTGAAATTTTTTATTTAGATATAGAAATCACATGATAAAATATATATTATTCTAATATAAAAATATCAATTACAAAATTAATTACATATGTTATATTAGATATAATCTCGCGTGACTTCTCTCAATCTTTAATTATCTTCCTTCTATATAGCAAAGAAATGAAGAGGAATATAAAATAATGGACGCTATCGTATTTGTCTAATTAGTCAAAATTAATGTAAATCATTAGATGAGGGGTATTTTGGGATATAACAAATTTGAAGGGAATGAAAAAAATGGATCCGTCCAATTCTTAGCTGTTTTATATAATAATATAGATTTTCATAATGACATGTAAATTTGCCCTTGATTTGTATACAGATTAAGAAATCATGAACTCATTCCCATACAAAATTATGTTGTTTTCAGAAAGGTATGTAAATTTGCCGAGAAAGAATAAATCTAGCGTGCTCTTAACCTCACAGTGACTTTTCGTTAGCTTAACTTAAAAAATATATCATCTTCAAATTTTAATTTATCATGCTCATTAAATTTTTCATATGAAAATCTTGTGGGATGTAAAAATTTGAAGTGTTTTGAATTTTCTAAGTCTTCATTTTTACTTTCTGAAAATCAGCCCTAAAGACTAATAAAATATTTAACATTTGTATATTATTTTAAAAAATTAAAAACGATGACTTAGAAACATCCCAAATTTTTGCATCCTACAAGATTTTCATATGAAGAATTTAATGAGCATGATAAATCAAAATTTGAAAATAATTTTGATATACTTTTTGAGTTAAACTCACGAAAAGTCTCCGTGAACTTAAGAGTATATTAGATTTATTATATATATATATATATATAGTAAGTTGTTGACCCGACCCGAAGATAAATGGGACAGGTATGGGCCTAATTTTTTTTTATCCAAATCGGGTCGGGTCGGATTTAGGTCAACTCGACCTAACTCGATTAATTATATTTTTAAAATAATTTTATGATTTAGTACTTATTAAAGCTTAAATATATATTAATTATACTCTAATTAAATTTAATTATAAATTAGTTAATATTTAATTATTTAGAGTAATATAAAATAATTAATAAATATTTTATTATTTTACACGGATCGGGTCGGGTCGGGTCGATCTGTAACCTGATTGGATTAGATATGGATCAAGATTTTTTGACCCGAATATAATCGGATCGGGTTCAAGTCGGATCAACAAAAATAATAAAATAATATGACCCAACCCGAACTTGATCCAACCCGACCCATTGACACCCTAATTAATATTACTAATAGATGTTGTCTAGATTCATTCCCTACTTAAATTTACTCGTATAGTGTGGATTTATTTGTAGGGAGAGATTACACAATGACTATTGTGATAATCTTAATTATAAAAAAAATAATTTAATAGTTTTTAATGGAATAAACAACATTGAATTTAAAATACCATCAATCTAAAAAAAATTAAAAATATATCTATAATTTTTTTTATTTTTATGAATTTTTAAGAATTTACTTGAAGTTCATTTTTTTCTATTATCACGATTGTTAAAAATAGCTATTGTTAAGTTCTCTCTCCCTATGGTTATGGCTCTGTATTGGCAGCGAAGATGACAGTGTGAAATTAGAACCTTTCAATAAATATCTTATATAAATGATATCTTTAAATACATTGAACCGTATAAAAATCATTGTAATCAAGCAATGCGATGAATCGTGAATCAGAAGGCGGACATTTTCTTTTTTAAAAATCAGGAACTTGTTCCACTGTATTAACTACCAGATGGTGTCTAAATCTATCTCATATGTGTGGATCCCAATCTGCTGCCATAAAAAAATTTGTTACCATTAGCTGCCATAATTTATGTGCATTGGATTTAGTTTAAATGGTGAAGATTTTGATATAAAAATGCATTCTTTTTGCGGTCCCAATTATCGTAGATAGTATGGAACACATGGCTACTATGACATGATGTAAATCTTCATCTGTGTGACTTGTATAATGAAGATTTATTCGATAGCTTACGTTGGCAGTGAGAATGACAATGTAAATTAGAACATTTCAAAAAATGTGATGTAAATCTAAAGGGAAGGGATCACTTGACAATGGTTATCTTAACAATCTTGATAATAGATTTTTAAATAAATATAATTTTTTTTATGGATATATTTTTCTAATTATAGATTGATGGTGATTTAAATTTCATGCAATTTCATTATTCTTTGATATTTTATCAAAGACCGTTAATTTATAATCATTATAAATTATATAAATTTTTTATATTCCTTGATGGAGTTCAAACGATAATGAAATTGCATGAAATTTGAATCACTATCAAAGTAGAAGAACATTCCATAAGTTTTGTTTTCTATTTTTTTAGTATTTATTTGAAAATTCATTGTCAAAATTATCAAAATAACTCATTATCAAGTGATCCACCCAAATCTAAAATCTTCAAGTACATTGGACCGTACAAAATCCTGCCTTGTAGTAATCAAGCTATGTATTTGAATCGTGCAAAGAATAGCACAATAATAGAGGAATTGAGAATAGTAAATGAGGATAGAGAACAAATAGTGACTTTTCGGTTAGAGCGAGGATAATAAAAAGGTGATGCTATTTCGAGCGGTATGTGTTATTTGGATTGTTTGTTTGAAATAATAATGAAGAGTTGAGAAGAACAACAACTATTTTATATTCCCACGGAATAGCAGAGTAGTATCTATTCTCACTGTTTCGGAAATAACAAATTTATGTTTGGATGCGTAACTGTTATTTCTATTCCGAGAATAATATTTATTATGTTATTCCTAAGCCATCGAGACATATTAATTTGAATTGAATCAAATGGTAGAGTTCTTTTTTCCTTGTTAGTTCTAAATTTTCTGTTTCATCACGGAGCATCACGATTTTTTCCCCTTTATCCTTAACTCTCATAATTCAATATATCAAAATATTTTTCTTTGTCACTGATTTTTTTATAGATTTACTATCCACTCTTTAAATATGCAAGCTATTTTTGTAATTCTAATTTTAGAAAAATTAAATAACGAGGCACATAAATTGAATAAATTTCAAAGAAGCAAAAGCAACAAAGATATAGGGTAATATTATGTAATTTTTTCCCCAAAACTTACACTTTGAAATTCAAATACATTCTCTAGTCCATGGTAAAAGTACCTTAACTTGATAATATATCCTAACTCCATAGTATGCCCTTAAAGAATTTATTCCCACGAATACTTTTTGAATTTAATTATTTTATATTTCAATTAATAGTTTTTCGTATTCACGTATAAATAAAATTATTTATATCAGTTATATTTGTTTGCGGATCTACATATAACCATACAATGTAAAATAAGTTTTGAGAAATGGAAAATAGAAAACCATAAAGAAAATATTTCTCCTGCGCACACCAAATGCCTTTGTTTTTTTGAAGAAAAAAGTTTGGGAAATACCATCATTTATACCGTTGTAATAGACCTTATTATTAATATTAATTGCTTTATTATGTAAGTAATTTGTACAGTGATTTATTATTCAATTTAAACACCACTAGCCTGAGTAATAACTCATTTAAGTTGAATAACAAAGTGCTATACAAAATCAGTTCGATAAAATCATTATTATGAACAATAACTCATTTAACATGAATAATCAAGTTGATATCAACAACAATATTAATGATGATATATTTGTATCATCTCCTTTTTCTAAATGAAAAATCTTACAAAATTTCTACAAATTACAAGTCGTAAACTACGAAATTAATATCTGTTGGATTTTTAGTCATTTTATATATTCACGATCAGGGCATTTAACATTACATTAATTACTAGGTGTTATCATTGATCACCACATGTAAAATACAGAGGATGATTGTCAAACAAAAAAAATAAAAGATTTTTTTTATAATTGACTGAAGAGTTGCAAATACTTCATAATATTATCCTTGAAGGATAATTCATAAACAATATAACTACACAAACATGTTCAGATTTCGAAGATAAGAAACATCAAACATGAGAGAAAATCTCGTGTCCGACTTCTTTGTCGCACACTGCTCCAAGCATTAAATTGTCTTTTGTTAGCATGTTAGGAACCCTCCAATGTGATCATGTCTTTCCATCTCCATATAACATCAGTTTATGGCCAATTTATTCAAGAACGCATGCACATGGTCAATGCCGAGAAAGAATACAATGGTTTTCATGCATTAATTACTTGCTACATGCCAATCTAAATTGGATAATTTAGAGTGCTATACGAAAGTGACAACACCGATCCGATACCGACAAGCCTCGGACATTTTCATTAGTTATGGGTAGAGGTGGCAGAAACCGATCCGATCCGAGAAATCCGTCCGATCTGTCCGGATCTAAACCCGATCCAATGCATTTTTTTAAAAAGTCAAACCGATCCGACTCGACCGACCCGACCCGAGATCAAATGATCTTTAATTTAATCGAAATCTATCAACGATATGAAAAAACACAACATATAAATTGACCCGACCCGACCCTGACCCGACCCGGTCCAACCCGATTTCTTCTAAAAAATCAAACTGACTCGACCCGTCCGATCCGAACCCGAACCCGACCCGACCCGACCCGCCCGATTGCCACCTCTAGTTCTGGGCCAAAAATTTAACCTGTTATCATATTATAATACAATTTAATGTCCGAACTGCCTCAAATCTCAATGATGAATAAATTGCAGGGATCCTATGAAATTTGGGGCTTGACCTATCTTCACACCTCCCCCACAAAAGAAGAAAAAGCAAGCATGGATAATGGAACAAGTATGGGCAGTTTTTAGTAATAATAATTATTATTAAATTAATATTATTAAAAATAAAAGAAGTAAAATTTTAAATATAAAAAGTTTCATTATTTTCATTATTTTTATGAAAGCATGTTTGTTTCTTATATATACAAACGCGCGTAGCCGCCTCTCTCCATCTCACTTGCGCGGGGTTTAATGGAACCAGTATTTGAAATTTACGGTTCTCACTCTTATTTTTAATAATATTAATTTAATAATAATTATTAATAATAAAAACTGCAGTATGGGTTGCAGACTTGGCAGTAGACATCCGCTGTCAAAAGAAATATAGTAAAAATTAAAGCATATCATACTCTGCCTTTAGTTGTCTGATCAATATAGATAAATAATAAGATAACATCAACTTTTACAAAGATTATTTTAATCTAATTTTGAACAATTTTATTATTGTTTTGTCACACATATGTAAATTACGGTATATTTGTATCGTAATTTTTATCGCAATGGATGTGCAATCTGAGATGTCCACCTAAGTTCAATCAACAATGACGATGACAAGAATAAATTTTTTAATCTCAAATAAATTGAAGTAGGTTAGAAATAAAATCCAATCTAAAAGTATAAATATCAGAAATCTTAAATGTAAAAAAAATGACGATGATAATCAATGATATTAATAGTGACGATGATACTGATGATATATTTTTTTTTTCTGTTTTGTTTTCTTTTTATTTTTATTTTTTGAACTAATGCGTTGAGATCAGTCACATGTGCCGTCTGAAATCACAACTAATTAACCTGACTGGACTGTTAATTAACAATTTTTTTGTTTCTTTTGGAATCACTGGGCTGATGATCTTGCTCTGCCACTGAGTATCGTTTTGATTCATTAATTTTTTTCTTAATATTATACTTTTGGACTTCAATCTCTAATGCAACATTCGTCATCTTGTGGTTTATATATTTAAATTAATTTAATTTTTAATTTAATAAACTGCACGGTACAATTGCTGAGAGAATAATATTAATTGCTGTTATCCAGAGAGACAGAGACAGAGTTTTGTACAAATCTGAGTCTTCTGTGGCTGTGGCAAGTACATACCAAACAATGAGCGAATGAGAAATGAGAATGAGTCAATGAGATCCATAGTAACACCATTCGCGAATTATTCGCGAATAATTCGTTTTTCACCCATAGCCGGATGTTTCACGAATAATTCGTCAGTTTGATATACAGTGCGTTTTTTTGGTCAAAAAAACGTTTTATTCATAATTATTCGGCAAAAAAACACATTATATATTATTTATTTATATTATGTGAAACGAACTATTCCCGAATTATACCCGTATTATACCCGAACGTCGAATTTTTGACCTCGCCGAACGTTTCCCGAATCGTAAAGTTGTTACTATGATGAGATCTACCAACCTGTGTCAGTAACAAGACACATATAATACCATGTTTATATTGAACATAGACAACCATGATCCATTTTTTTTTCTTGGATCCCTCATAATTTACCTCCTGTCACCTGCCTTTTTTTTCTCGTCTTTTTTGACATTAGTTGTACTTGGTACCTGTCAAAACTTACCAGTCGATCTGCAAGTCTGAAAGGCTGCGACCAGTATTCTCTTCATAAATAAATAAATAAATAAAATAATAAAAATATCCTTGCGACCAACACCAACTGAACAAAATAATAATAGTATCAATAAATAAAGTATATTCCTTTTTTTTTCCAGAAATAAATCATGAAAATTAATATCCAATTTCAGTCAGTTAGCAGTTGATGTTACCTTAGACTATTAGAATGCTGCAGTGATACTGAATTTTATTTTATTTTAGCAAACTCCAATTAATTTATTTTATTAGCAACAGAATACAACCGAGAGCCAGCTGTAATGCTGTATACTGCGCCAAGTGGGTCTCAGCCAGATCAGCTTTAATAAAGACTGTGTTCCAAACCTATAAACAACAAATCCTTGACTTTATCATGTCACATCTGCTGAGTGATCTCCATCATGGCCTCATCCCCTCTCTTTCTTGCTCAACACCTGTATTAAAGGACAACAAAATCATCCCACTTAACCGAACTAATTTTGTTCATTACACAAATAAACAATGGCAAAGGAGGAAAGTTAAATAAGTAGAATCCTTGTCCTATTTTAGCACAAAATTATGCAGAAGATGTCTGAGATTTTCGACTTTTCATATATTTTAAATTCTTGAGAATATGATATAAGCATGCGTTATGAAATTTAGATGTGGATGCACAGTTAATAGTTACCAATGGCATTTAAAAAAAAAGAAAGATATTTGACCATGTTTGTGCTTCGCCTTTTATGTTTTTATATGATGATCGATTCATCAATTAATGCAGTCAGAAAAAGCAAAGGGTACAACAAATTATTACAAAGCTCATGAATGAATTATTTTACAGAAAATTTCTTATAATGTGGTCCCATAATTCTGCTAAATATGTTATTATAACTTAATACTCCTCAATTTTCCTATGATTTTTTTCATTTTTATTTGATTATTCGTCCTATTATCATTTTCTTTTTGGTGGTGTAAAGAGGAGGGGGAGATTCCTTTTCCAGGAGAAGTGCCGAAGCGGGGCCACAGTATGAGTGCCACGCAAAGGGAGGGGATGCCACGTTGGTGACGCATGGCACAAAAAATGTATTTACAAGTAACCCTGACATTTCTTAATATTCTGAATTGATACAGATTATACAAATTGAGTCTAATTTGCTTTCAATATAGTAAATCGGTACAAAATCACTTTTCAGATATATTGTCAAAATTTTATTATTTGCATTTAAAACATTTTCTTCACGCATCATTCAATTTTGAAACTAGATCAAAGTTTGTACAACCTAAACATAATGAATGTAGTTGAAAAATATTTTATCACTTATTATGGATCAAATATAATTAATGACGTCAATGTTTCTTAATCTCTTTTTAACCTTCGTAGAACAGTATATGTATCTTTTGCTGAAACATGAAAAGAACTGTGTATGTGTCTTTTTGAGGGACTTAGTTTAAGAAGATGCATCTTTTTAGGGTAATTCTGCGTGATTTTTTTAAAAAGATAATAATTGGCATTTCCAAACAAACATGCTACCTTCAAAGTCGCATTTTTATATATTTTCTATTAATAGTTCAAAGTTAAGCTCAGATAACTAATTTTAATAGTTTATTCTTTTTTAAACGACTAGAAATGAAGTAAGTATAAAAAATAAGAGCGTTTTTCACGAGATCAATGAGTCCAAGGATATTAGAATACGCACATTAAATTCGATTGATTCACTTTTATTAAACTCGGACCGGACCGTATATGATGTAAAAATAATTTAATTTTTGACGAGGTAGCTTTCACGCATTAAACGAGAAGAGAGAAAACACACTCAGACCTAGGGACTATTGTATTCTCAATTATTTTTTTATTTTATAATTTTACTTTTGGATAATTTAAAACAATTACTTCTATCTTGTATAAATACAATAGCTACCTTTATACAAAATTAGGTTTATTTTTATTTTATTATTTATTGTATTTGTGTAATTCCTATGGCACGACTACAAAAATGTTATGTTTTATTTCTTCAAAAAATATTGTCATCAGTAATAGAAAAAAAAAGCTTTTTATTTTATTTGAATAAGAATTCTGAAAGTACATGTATAAATCTGTTCTTATATTATCTTTTGATATGTAAGCATCAATTATATATATATATATACAATATAATTATTTTATAAAATAACTTATATATATATATAATTAAAAAAATCAACGGTTGAACTGGTTGATCCAACGATCGGACCAATGAACCATTGACTAAAAAAATTCGATGTCCAATCTGATCCGATTATGGCAAATATTGATCGGTTGAAATTGAATGGTGCATCGTTTTTTAGAGTAGAGCTTCTCTTATTTATTTTTTTCGTTTTTTCGGGGAATCTCTTTGAGAGTTCATTTTAATTAATTATCATTTCAACTACTGAACTATTTGTAATATCGTCATTCTTTTAGTTCTTGATTTTTATAAAATGGTCCCAAACATTCGTACATTTCAATATTTAGAAATTAGCTTTTAAAAATGCACATGAAAAAAAATACTGCATAATACATAAGCCGCGTGTTATATGCAAAGACAAGCATTTTTATACGCGGTCGTAATATCTCTCGTCTTCATTTGTAAAATAAGATCAACAAGATAAACAATCGAACATTTAACGTTTCTATATAATGGATAATTATTTAATGACTGAAATAAATTATACTATTATTTATTAAAAAGTTGTGCACTAAGTAAACTCAATAAAATGAAGTGAAAGATAAAGAGTTAAAAAATAAAATATTATAATGCCTTATGGTAGACTACTTGAGATCGCGAGTAAAAAAAAATCATTTTTTAGCTGCTGCAAAATTAAGCTTACACATAATCTTGATTAGCAATGGCGGAGAGAGGGGGTGCCAGGCCCATTTGTTATTTTTAAGTACATGAGATTAACTAGTTGCCCCCCTAATTTATTTTAAGGCTTCAAATATATGGATCAATAGTAAAATTTTAAATTATAAAAAATATTTAGCTCAATTATAAAAATGAGAGGTGAGTCAATCAATAATGAATATTATTCTAAATAATCAATATTATCATTTCTAGCTATAGTAGTAATTTGATTAATTAATTTTGACAATTCCTTTATAGTCTCGACGATTCATTTGTTTCTTGCCTTCTTCAACCATTATCTATCGTAGACAGACACTATGTGAGTCTCATCTATCTCTAATCGCAAATAACTATCTAAGAGTTGTCACTTTTTTGATATTAATTATTAATTGTAAGTTATATTTTTTTATGAGACATAACAAATATTAAAAATTTAATATATTATTCATGCTCAATATTGAATTATCTTTACATATATTTTTTTTAATTTTTCATCATTGAGTTGTAATATCATTAATATATTTTTTGGTATTGATAAAAGTAATAAAAATAGATAATAAATTATTCAATTGAAATGATAATCGTTTTTTCCTGTAAAAATCTATATGTAAAAAATTATATGGATTGGGTTGGGTTATGGATGTATTAATTAAATAATTTCTTTCAACTCGGTATAATCAGATTAAATTTAAATTTTGATAAAAAAATCAATGACCCACTCGTTACGCACCCATATCTATTTAGACAAAGAGAACACTTATGCCGATCAAAATATTTTTCAAAATCCACCTTACAACTATATTTAAAATATAAAACATATAGAATTATTATTGGGATACAAAATAGTTAAAATTATTTAGTAAAATAAGCATCTAAATTTAGTAAAATAAGCATCTAAATTTAACACACTAAAGTTTTAAATATGTACTTTTTAATAAATTTATTATTATTATATTATTTAAATTTTCGTTCAATCCTAGAAACGTGAGCGGATTTAGGGGTGAACCAGTATGGAACTGTCCCCTCTATGAAATTAAAATTTATACAAAAAATTAAAAATCACAATGTATTTTGAGATATTATGTTTATTCTACATCTCAATATTTTTGTATCTAACGTTCAATATAATAGTCGACACCCCAAATTAAAATTCTGATTCCGCACTGTTGATTAGTTTTCTCAAATTTGTGCCCAAACTAAAATAAAATATTCTTACTCTTCCCACCAGCGACCACAATCCAAGTGGCAGTTGTACAACATCAAGCCACCTAGCATCTATCTGTTATCTCACCTATATTAACTACATTGTAATGTCGTTTATTCAATATTTAATTCTTACTAATTTGTTTGTGAGAATAATATACTCTGCAACAGACCCAACGCTTGCTGTAACCCATTTATTCCCTCCATATATCTACCAAACCTTAATTATGGCATGTTAATACTTTAACACGCTTCTTTCAAAAACAAATCATTTTGAATTTTTATTTAATTCATCAGTAGGCACTAACTTACTTCTGTTAAAGAAAAACTATATTAAATAATGCCTGATACTTTTTTTAATTATTCCCCCTTCCAAGCTAACTAATATGTTTCCTTCAAAATCATACACCTTATAATTATACTCCATAACATAGAGTCTAATACATTCTTCATATTATCATATAGCAATAGCCTCAATCAACGACGGCTTCCCCAGATGCTACCAATCGAAGCCAATAAAATAATAATAATAAACTCCATTTTAGCCCCACTTCCAACCAATCGCATTATTCTTCTTCCCTACAGCCTTGAAAAAAAAAACAAAATCCAAAGCTAAAATCTCCTCCTAAAAACCCCTTCCCATTACACACATCAATCATCTACTTGATACACAAAGCACCTCCGCTTGAGTAGTTCACTACATTCGGAAAAACATCTGTGTTTACAAACACAGTTTTTGCATGTAAGTTAATTGCAAAAATCTGAGATGGATCCATGTCCGTTTGTCCGTCTCACCGTTGATTCGCTCCTTTTGAAGCTCCCTTCCGCGACCCGCCCAGCGGGCCCAGCTGGCATCCACCCGACAGCAACGCCTTGCTTCTGCACTCTCTCTCTCGTCGACCTTGTGCCGTCTCCCTCTAAGACTGCACCACTCCCTCTCTCTTCTCCGACTAGCACTGAACAAGTTATGCCATCACCTTCATGCCAGTCCATTTCTTTTACTCTTGATCCGACGATGCTTCAGCAATTGAATGGTCGGTGCTTGGAGCTTATAGTCTCAGTATATGCTGGTCACCAGACTGGTCACACGTGTGGCGTGGGACCAGCGCGTGCACTTGGTCGTGTTAAGATTTCAGTTGATGCAGAAACAGCCACAAGTCAGGCGGTGATAGCACAAAGCGGGTGGATCGGGTTGGGTGTGGGTGGTGCACGGCTGCACATTGTAGTCCGAGCAGAACCCGACCCACGGTATGTTTTTCAGTTTGGAGGCGAGCCTGAGTGTAGCCCGGTAGTTTTTCAAATACAAGGTAATTGGGCAAGAAGCAGGCGGAGCGGCTGTGCCCGACAACCGGTGTTTAGTTGTCGGTTCAATGTCGACCGCCGTCGCAACACAAGATCAAGGTTTGTCATGGCTTTTATTTAACCGCAATCTGGTATTATGGCATGACTGTAATAAGCACGAGCATGGTATAATTCCCATTTTTGGTTTGTATCATAATTATTAATTTAATGTTTCTAACCAGCCTGTCGGAATTTTTCATTAGGTCATTAGGAATAATAATTTGGTACGTTGTCAACTATAAAGAGGTGGAGCTAGTCAGCTAGAGTACCTAGACCCCTAGTGGCTAGTACAGATATAAAAATTGAAATTTATTGCATCAATTAAATGCTAATGACGTACATATATCAGCTGGTCGGTATGTAAATTAAAGTGTGTTACTAAATTACATTTAAATGAAGGCACTTCTATTAATTGCAATTAGTTAGTCCTCCAAGGTGCAAATGATTCTTTAAGTGAGGCTTAGTATGAGGGTTTGGATGTCATATCATTGTGTTATCATAAGCTAGCTGTCAGGGCCTTCAATTTAGTATTTCAATATTCAGACTCTCATTGATAAATCTAAGCCTTAATTTTGTTCAGAACGCGTCCATATAAAATTTCATAATGCGTTTTATTTGTTTTGTAAAATATCAAGAACATTGATAATAAAAACAGTGAAATATTTAAATCGTGGTGTCCCTTTTATGAATTTACCAAATCAGTCATTGAAATATTATAAGATAAAAAATTCACATTTATTTTATGATTATTATGAGTTAATGATTTATGATTTTTATGGTAAGAAAAATAAATTATTTTAACATATATTATCACCATTAATTTCTTATCAAATATGCACAAGGTTGCTAAATAAAAAAAAATAATATTATGGAAATAATAGTATTTAAAGGAAAAAAATGGAGAGAAAGAGGGGATCAATGGACGCGATCACATACGTTCGATCAACCAAAAATAAACATTATCTGTCTAATTGAGGGATAAAATGGGTATAATAAAAAATTACCATGATAAAAAATGGACCCTCCAATTCTTAAATGCTTTATATAATAGTATAGATTGATGTTGTAATAAAATTTTAAACGCATCCCTGTATGGAAACAAAGAATAATAGTTTACATTCGATGTCTGAATTCTCATTATTTCTTTATCTATTCATAATTTGAATTTTTCATTTTTTACTCCTTGGTTTTATACTAAACGAAATTAATTTTTGTAATTTTTTTCCTATTTATGTATGTTTAAAAAGAAGATCAAATTTAGCAGCTTGACACAATCGTTTAAAAATTGATTTTTAGAATATCAGTTTGAAAGATAAGTCGAGCTCTCCTCAATTCCATATATATATATATATATATAGAGGAGATCTTATGATGCTTTACGAAGCAAAGAGGTATTTTATTTCAGTCTAAAAATTCTCACAAAATAAAAGTTTAAATTACAAATATAATTCATCCAACATAAACTACATATTCAAATCTTATAGAATATCAAATTTGATTACAATTGAAGCTTTCTAACTATTTTTTCAGTTTTTTAAAAAATATTCAAAAATAATAATAAAATAATGATAGATGCATCTAAAAAATTATCATCTTTTAAAAATAAAAAAATAATTATATAACTCCAAAAATAGTAAAATTTGATATTCAATAAGTTTTTAATATCTAGATTATTGTGGACTAATTAGATTGATATTTTGAGTTTTTGGTATACGAGATTTGAAACTGAAGCAAAATGCCTCTTTGCTTTGCGAAGCACCGTATAATTGAAAGTAAATTTGTTAATCCGTCACTAAAAAAATATAAGTAGATATAAATTAAAAAAATGATACAGTTCTATGGTCGTTTTGTAACTTTCGGTATTAGTTAGCATTAATCTAATGATATTGCAACTAAAAATATATTAGTGCAGTACTCTGCTCCCTAAAAATATATATATGTTTAATAACATGCTCATTTCAGTCCAGCTAGCACTACAAATCATGACCTGAGAGCTGTAAATCATGGCATTATGCATGATTAATCTAATGATATTGCAACTGCTAATATTTAAATATTGTACTATATATACTGCTATATATATATATATTCACATACGCCTGAGCCAGCTCAACAAACCACCGGAAGCTATTTTTTTAAAATTTCTTTCAAGGTGATAGAATAAAGGCAAATTAAATTAAGCTTCGTTAGATATTTTATCCTGAAAGATTAACAAACTTTACTTTGATTTTCTTATTATACATCATATAAAACCTACACTTGGATGACGTGTCAAATTCACATCTGCACTAGCTGCATACTCCATCAGCACCATCATAAAATAGTTTTAAGACGTACAGTGCCATTTTAATACGTTTAAATTTATATTATTAGTTCTAATTAAGTGTTAACTAACCAAACTTAATAATCTTATTTAGGTCTCTACCTCCAACGGATCGCTCCGCCAAGGGAAAAATCAATTCATGGCTTGATTCGCTCCGGCAAGGCGAAATTAGTCCCCGTGCACTAAAACATCCTCCTGGACGGCCGCGATCAGATCAACGGAAAGGATGGACGGTCACAATTCATGATCTTTCCGGATCACCAGTGGCTGCTGCTTCTATGGTCACACCGTTTGTTCCTTCACCCGGGTCGGCACGTGTGTCCCGATCAAACCCCGGTGCATGGCTAATCATGCGTCCGGACCAGTCATGTCATACCACATGGCATCCTTGGGCCCGGCTAGAGGCATGGCGCGAGCGTCGGCCCTCTGATTCATTGGGATTGCGATTTGAGCTCACTGACCCAACTTCGAATGGCACTGGGGCCCCCATTGCAGAGATATCCCTCGGGGTTAAAAAAGGCGGGGAGTTTGTGATCGAAACCGGGTTGGGTTCTCTTTGCGGCGAAGGATTTGTTATGGGGTCAACGGTAGAAGGCGAGGGGAAGGTTAGTAAACCGACAGTACAAGTCAGTGTCCGACATGTGACGTGTATGGCTGACGTGGCACTTTTTATTGCACTATCAGCAGCCGTTGATTTGAGTATGGACGCTTGTAGATTATTTTCTCATAAGCTAAGGAAGGAGTTATGTGCAGATCAGGTGTTTTGAAACTTGGAGGCAACTTATTTTAAGTTGGGATGATTTTGCGGAAATGATGGCCTTGGGTTAAGTAATTTATTAAACTTTGGTCTGATCTCATGGTTCCTTCTGTATCATTTGAAAATTTTTGATTGAATTATTTTGATTTTCTTTTGTTCTTAATTTTGTATTATTAGGAACGATAGCGTGTTGCGGTTTTGATTGAAGACGGAACTGTTTTGTATTTAAATAAGTTTTCTGGGACTATTTTTCTTGTACAAGAAGTCTTGTTTCTATTTTAATTTTGAGAATTGTACAAGAAAATGTTACTCAGCTTTGTTTTACAATTCCAAAAAACAGTAATGTTATATATATTTGTACAATTGTACTACTTAATTGGCACTGTGCAATATGTTCATTCCAGCCTTAAAGCATTGCATATACAAATTCCATTCGGCGAAAACTTTTGAGCAATTACTATTTTTAAGCACATTCCATTTAGTGACTGCAAATTATCAGGCAATTATTATTATTATTATTATTATTATTATTATTATTCAACATCTCATGTACAAATTATTGGATTCGCAAATTGACACAAATTTGCATATTTCATGTCAAGCCTCCGTTTAAGACTAAAGAAGCTTGTTTCACAGCCCTTGCAGCTCTATATATCTCATGTTGCACAAATCTCCAAGCCTCAGTCGTGTTTGACTTTTTGGCTGCATCAATGGCATCATCAATTCCGGGATATGATTTTGAACCATAATCATTGTTTTTTGAAGGCCCATATATCTACACAAAAAATTCAATAATATCAATTATCGGTGTTACCCGATACCACTAGCTGCTAAATGGTTTATATCAGCATTTATGCTTCTAAGCTGAAGCTGAAGCATCAATCAACTACCACTGGATAATTATTCTGAGTTAGACAGATAAGACTTCATTATACAACTCTACAATTCTGAGTATTAAATAAAGAGCAAATTGAGCTAGTAAAAACAGATATAATAATCAGCACTAGTATGCAA
Organism: Schoenoplectus tabernaemontani; assembly: GCA_037127355.1. Taxonomy (NCBI): domain Eukaryota; kingdom Viridiplantae; phylum Streptophyta; class Magnoliopsida; order Poales; family Cyperaceae; genus Schoenoplectus; species Schoenoplectus tabernaemontani. The sequence goes on along the minus strand of CM073743.1, from coordinate 18,959,325 downwards.
CTGGTAAGTAGTGTACACACATATGATTAATGAAAATCACAGCAACATATGGAAAATGAATAATCAGTCGAATAATGTATGCAACTGCAAATGGTAAATACCATTAGCATATAAAAACTTACCAAATGCTTGTACCATTCTCTTCCTGAGAGGCCCTCTCGATCAGTGAAGGCTCGTTCAGCCATCATCAATCGGTCATTAAGCTCTCTCAATTTAGATTGATCTTTTCTCAAATAAAGACCCCAAAATTTTCTTTCCAGAGCCTAACAACGTAAGGAAATGTTGTCAGTCAAAAAAATTTTACGAGTAAAAACGGCAGAGTTACAACTGACAGAGATTGTGGTAATTTCTTATATTTACAATACCTGTTTCTCCCCGCTAACTTTCAAGGCTGCTGTTTTAAAATTTTCAATTGACTTGTACAGTGGGGAGAAGCTGATGGGGCATCCTGCTGCTGCTTCTTGTATTACTTTTGCACTACTCTACAAAGCAAAGAATAATATACCAGCTCAGGCATGATTTATAAGCAATCAATGTCAAAAGGAAATTTAATGTTTATAGGTGATAATACCTGTTGAATATTGTATTATTCTTATAAGGGTAATTAGATAAAAGTATGATTAGAATAGTTGTAGGGACTAAATTATAATAAGTTAGTGTATATGTACTCAATTTACCAATTAATGAAATATCTTAAGTTAATTGGTAAGAAAATCTACAATACCTTTAGCTCGGATGCATATGCGATGTAGTCAAATGGCAAAATCTCATCATCTGCTAGTCTTAAAGCAACTAAACCCCAGATGCTTGCAGCTTTCATAAACAAAAACTATATTTATATTAAGACTTTAAATATTACAGGGTATATCAATGTGAATGAAGCCCACTGACATGACAAATTGAACTATAAAAACACAAAACATAAAAAGCCCCTGATTATGGTACAGACTCCTAAAAAAAGCACAGTTCAAGCCCACTACATCACAGGGAAAAAAATCATCATTTTGGTAGCAATTGGTATGGAGGTATAGGCAATTAGCAGATTATAGTGTCCTGGAGTGATCAAAAGAAACAAAAGAAATTTGAAAAATGACATGTACCTGCCACATGCCTTTGGAACATGGGGTCTCCAAATTTCTCCATCCATAAGTAGTCATCATATATAGAGTGATAAACTGGGTAACCTACAAGAGTTGTCATCTATCATTTGTTCTAAATTACACCAAAATAAATTATTTCAAGTTGAAGATGCAATACCATCTCCAAATGACATGTCAATTGAAGGAACACCAATGTGTTGTACAAAAGCAGCAAAATCGGTGCCTCCACCACCTAATCTCCCAATCTGCGGTATTTAGATAATTAACCTTGTCAAAAAATGAAAAGAAACAAATCATGAATAGGCACCTAGATGATAAATTTATTGACTTACTGGGGGAGAGCTACCAGTGCCAGAAGGGATCCATGAATCATACAGCATCTGAGATGAATTGTCAGGATCTCTAACCTTCAACACAATCCAAGAATAAAACACCTCCATTTGATATTTTGGAAATACAGAAATTTATATTGCAAAAAATTACCAATTTACTGGCTTCTATAAGCAAGGGATCAAGCTGGGGAGTGGCAGATACATAAAATCCAGGGCCATAAACAGCTGAATCAACATTGAGGTATGCCACAGCATGAGATGTCAGCACCTCTCTGTTCTCTTCTACCCATTCCGTTGATCCTATCTGTACTCAAATGCTATATTAAATGTACAAAAAGGAATGGAGAAAAGAAAAGAGGAGATATGAAATAGATAGAAAGAGAAGAGAGACCAAGTGTAACGTTACAGATCACGGATTGCTAATAGAGCAAGAACAATTTATGATGAAAAGTTATTTTTATTGATGAGATAGAAGTTCTACTAGATACGAGAACGGGTGTTACAATAACAGAAAGAAATCACATTCAAATATTCCATAATAAAAGAAATTATTACAGCCACTCTTATTTAAACTAATAATCTCTGGAAACACCTAACTGCTTCGTCAGAGAATCTTTCAGTGGCCGTTAACACTGTAGCTACTCCTTCATACGCCTCCAGATACAGCTCATTCGACCTCTCCATTCCTTCTCACGGACTTTCCATAATGGGCCGTTGCGTTTCACCGGCTTGGTCTATTTCCTTGTCGAGGCCCAATCCAATCCGTGTTATTTCCCCGCGCCGCTTCCACGCCTTCCCGCATTTGACTTCGTCAATACCGTCTATAACGGTCACCAACGCCTCAGGATCTGACAATACTCCTCCCTTCAAATTAGTCTTGTCCTCAAGACTATTACCTGGAAATTGCTTCCTCAATTCATCCCAATCCTCCCAAGTAGCATCTTCCACTCCCAAATTGGCCCATTGTATCAACACTTCTACCCCGACTCTGTTGTTTTTCTTAACAACTCGCCTCTCAAGTATTATTTCTGGTTCTATCTTCATGTTTCCTTCGGAGTCCTACAATAGGCAATTTAGAGTACTGCTTGTGATGATAGGCCTACCTTCCTCTTGGTGAGATACATGGAACACCTTTGGATGAATCGAGATTCGGGGGCGAGTTTAATTCATATGCAACGAGTCCCATCTTGGTGATAATTTCATAAGGTCCATAAAACGGGTTTGAGCTTGTGATTTTGCCCTTTGCCTTGTATAGTTACCGTCATACGGTTGAAGTTTAAGATAAACCCAATCTCCCACTTTGAAATGTCTCTCGGATCTTTTTAAATCGGCCCATTTCTTCGTTACGCTTGTGCGCTTTACCGTTGCTCCTTAATTACATGAATCATCTGTCTATCTCGCTAAAACCTCATCGATGACTTGATTAGCACCCTTAGGAATTGACCCCATAGGCAATTGTGGGGGAGAATAGCCATATAAAGCCTCAAACGGTGTACACTTCAAAGCAGTATGGAAGTTACTATTGTACCACCATTCAGCTAACCCTAACCACCTTGCCCACTTCTTAGGTTGCTGGAAAACCATGCATCTCAGGTATGATTCAATGCATTGGTTAAGTTTCTCTGATTGCCCATCGGTTTGTGGGTGGTAAGCAGGACTGAAATTTAGTTTAATTCCCAATTTATTCATTAAGTCTCTCCAAAAATGGCTGGTAAATAAAGGATCTCTGTCAGTGATAATTTTGTGGGGCAATCCATGTAATTTATAGACTGTATTTAAGAACAAGTCAGCCACAGTTGAGGCCTTGAATGGGTGAGCTAGGGCAAGTAAGTGACAATATTTGGTAAATTTGTCAATTACTACCAAAATGACATTCCTACCCTCACTCATAGGCAGGCCACATATGAAGTCCATAGTGATTACCTCCCATGCTCCTGTTGGTACTGGAATTGGCTCCAATAATCTGGGACCTGGTACATGCTCACCTTTGTTTAACCGGCATACTTACAATCTTCGGACACGGTTATTACCTCCTCCTTGATTTAGGCGGAAAAATAACTTCTTCACCCTTTGATATGTGCCCAAAAATTCTGAATGACCCCAAGACTTGTGTCATGTAAGGTTTGGATCAACTTTTCTCTCCACTGCCTTTGGGACCCTACATATATTCTGGTTCCTTTCCTAATAACCCCATTATGGATAGTGAATTTACTTGCATTCAATTCACCTGAATGCCCTTGTGCTAGGATATCCATAGCCCATGGATCCCCAACATAGCTTGACTTCAACTCATCTATCCACTTAGGAATTAATTCGATTATGGCCATCACATTTCCTTCACCTTCGGTTGGCTCTTTTCTGGATAAGGCATCAGCGACATTATTATCCTCCCCTTTTGTATTGAATGATGTAATCTAAGCCCAACAATTTACACAATCCTTTGTGCTGTGTGTGAATGGGTCAGTTTTTGTTCAAGTAAATACTTTAGGCTAATGTGATCTGTCTTTATTATAAATGGCATGCCTTGAAGGTAGTGCCTCCACTTTTGAACTGCAGTGAGTAGGGCTAACAATTCTTTCTCATAAGTAGATAGTTGTTGGTTTTTTACTCCAAGAGCTTTACTCGAGTAAGTTTATAGGCCTCCTTCTGCGCATTTCTCGCTCCCATTCCTTTGTCACTAGCATCGTCTCCGAATAAAGGGTTTTGAGAAGTCCGGCATGGCTAAGACAGGAGCTGAACACATGGTTGACTTCAAGGTTTCAAAGGCTGCCCTAGCCTCAGCACTCCACTGGAAGGCATTTTTCTTAAGCAGATTAGTCAAGGGTCTACTAATACATCCATAATTCTTAATGAACTTCCTGTAGTACCCTGTCAACCCTAGAAATCCCCTTAATTCTCTTAATGTTTTTGGTTCTGGCCAATTCTGCATGGCTACAATTTTATTTGGATCTGTTGCCACCCCCTGAGCTGTGATAATATGTCCGAGATATTCAATGGATTGCACCCCAAATTCACATTTAGAACGCTTAGCCTTCAGTTGGTGTTGTTGTAGGATTTGGAGTACAGCAGTGAGATGTAGTTTGTGCTGTTCCATGTTAGGGCTGTAGACAAGAATGTCATCAAAGAACACTAGCACTCCTTCCTCAATAATGGTTGAAAGATTTGATTCATGAGCGCTTGAAATGTAAGAGAGCGTTAGTCAACCCAAAAGGCATGACTTGGAACTCATAATGGCCCTGGTGAGTTTTGAAAGCGATTTTGGATATATCCCTTCATACATTCGATCGATCTCGTGTGGTAACCAGGATCTTAAATCGATCTTGGAGAAATATCGGCACCATACAACTCATCTAACAATTCATCTATTACGGGAATGGGATACTTGTTCTTAACGGTGAGGAGTTCAACTGCCTGCATAATCTATGCATAGCCTCCAACTACCGTCCTTTTTCTTAACTTGATAGTCTTTGGGGATGAAAATGGGGTCAAAGTGGAGGGTTTAATGATGGAATTCTTCAACATTTCTTCAATTATTTTTTCTAATTCCATCTTTTGGAAGTATGAATATCTATAGGGCCTCAAATTTTTGGTTTGGAATTAGGTATTAGTGGAATTTTGTGATCAATTTCCCTATGTGGAGGAAGAGTAGAGATAGGTTCAAATACGAAGCAAAATCTTCTAATACCTTACTTAGCTCGGTGAAGGATGTGTACTACAACCGTGGATGCGCCGTTTCACACAACCATATCTCGAGCCACCATTAATTCACTTCCCCTTGCAACTCCTTGTTGATATTGACCTCTTCACACACTTGAACCACTGCTTGTTCGGGGATGAGCTTTGCGGTTTGACCATTTTACCCCCTTATCAATCTGTACCCATTTATTATTCCGGTCTATCAACATGGTCCAAATTGTGATAACCAATCCAATCCTAATATAATATCATATCCCCGAATTTGCAAAACCCTCAAATCCCCAAGTAAACTCATGCCCTGTTAGGTGAACTTCAACGCCGAGCATTTGGAATCATTACCATCTTGGACCCATTGGCTACCATCACAATTAAGGGATTGGTGTGCATAATTTGACACTTCGGTCAACTAGAACATGGGGTCCACAAATCGCTGGTGGGTCGCCACCGTCCAAAGAAGCAAGGCATATACAGGTTTGAGCCCAACTTGTCCTTTGAACCTCATAGTACTCATCTGGGGGTAAGATTGGGTAGCATACAATGAGACTATAGCTTCCTCAGCCTCTTCAACCTCCAGGTTATTTACTTGTTTCTCTTCCTCCTCATCCTTGAGTTCTTGACCCAGCAACATCTGCACTTTTACCTTGCACTGGTGTCCTGGGAAGTATTTATCTCCACACTTAAAACACTGGCCCAACGCCCTTCTTTGCTCCATCAAGGTGTTTCTAGAGGGTGGCAGAGCTGGTACCGATTTGGGTCGTGCGCTGAAAGCGTCCTGGGGCTTGATTGGTAATGTAGGAACCGGGCCCTTTCGGCATGCATTTCGCTTTTCTATATCGACTCTCCATACTCTCCCTCCATCCTAGTTCAAACAGTATCATAGGGCGAGGGTTTCAAGGCCTTAACAAAAGCTTTAACCTCACCTTTTAACCCTCCAACAAAGACATCAATGTAATCACCTTCTGAGAACATGCGATTTTCAACCAAGAGTCTAGATCTAAGGCGCTCAAAGAGCTCAATGTATTCATCGACCGTTCCATTTCGACGTAACTCCGTAATTCCTCCATACCATTACGAGACCCTTGCCTATTAAAGCGCTTCCTCACCAACCTAACCAGATTCGGACCAATCGGTGGGTCGTGATCCATCAAGTAATCGTCATACCACTCACTAGCCTTATCATGAAATTGATTTGTAGCCGCTTAGTACGCAGATGGTCCGGAATTTGGTGCATCTCAAAGTAAGAGGTACACTTACGCACCCACTCTATAATGTTATCACCAATGAAGCTTGGACAATCAACACGTGGCAAATGGTACCGATCAGACGGTTTGAGCCCCAATCCATGGTTGCTTAGATCCCCCATCTTGTGCGAGCGGTTTTTGTGCTTGTTAACGAATCGAGGAGTTGAGTCGGAGTTCGCTCGAGTGATTATCCACCGAGCTTCTAACCGAACAAACCTCGATCTAACTTAGCTCTTGTTTGTGACAATTGATCTCGGATTCATTCATCTCGCGAACAATCGCTTGCGTAAGTGAGTGTATTTGAACATTTGATCCGCGCAGCTCTCTTCTCTTCCTTCTCGCTCACGGCCTCCATGCGAGCCTGTCAAGTCGGCAATTGAACGATCTAAATCAGCCTTGGAAACCATGATTAATCACTCCCAGTATGTAATCGCCGCTCTGATACCAATTGTAACGTTACAGATCACGGATTGCTAATAGAGCAAGAACAATTTATGATGAAAAGTTATTTTTATTGATGAGATAGAAGTTCTACTAGATACGAGAACGGGTGTTTACAATAACAGAAAGAAATCACATTCAAATATTCCATAATAAAAGAAATTATTACAGCCACTCTTATTTAAACTAATAATCTCTGGAAACACCTAATGACTTCGTCGGAGAATTTTTCAAATGGTGTCGTTAACACCGTAGCTACTCCTTCATACGCTCCAGCATGTTATTTCGCCTTCCCGAGGCTTCCATCCCTTCTTTTGAAGCTTATGCAATCTTTCAGATAACTACAAATTATTATATTTATTAAACCAGCATTTTTCTTTGATGCAGGGTTCATTCATTTATTGGCTTGACTATTTGAGGCTTGCTTCAATACTCTGAGAGCAATTTTTGAAAGAATGCAATTTGGTTGATCCAATGTTGAGCACAAATTGCATAAATGAGAGCTATATTGAGACTTGATCTGGCTGAAGTACCTCAAGAAGAGCTGCAGTTCCACTGTTGGGATCAGCCGCGCCAAATGTCCAAGCATCATGATGGTTACCTAGCAGCACATATCTGTAAGCACAAAAAGATGAATGTATCATTGCAGAATCAGGTTATAGTCACGAAGGTCACTGAACTTTCTCCTCATATGACATGTTACCATGGCACAACCAGTTTTCATTCAAGAAAACAAGATTACACTTTTACAAACACCTCAACAAAAAGCAAGAGAAACACACCTCCAACACCCCCCCCCTTTGTTGGGAGTGCCTGATTTTTCTAATCCAAATTAGGTAACTCTCTTATATTTTCAGCCCAAAAATTAGAAAAGATAACCAATATGGATACTTCTTTTGTGCAGATAATTTCGAATTATTAGATTTCTGCAAAATAATTAAGATGCTGTCATAAATTAGAGATAATTTATATTTTGCCAATATATCAAATTATATGAGGCTGAAATCTCACCTATCAGGCTCTTCTCTCCCTTCAATCACAGAAAAAACATTCTGTATCATCCTCAATGTTTCATTACCCTGTTGAATATTCACAAAGCATCACTAGAACAATATTCTAATTACGCCAGATAGATACTTCAGCTTGCAGTACAATGTTTCAGCAAGTTTCTACCAAAAATAAATAGAAACAGAAAAAGAGGACTCACAACATATGTCAAATTGACAATTCCAGGACCCGGTCCCAGCCGGTAAACTGGGGCCTCCTTCTGTCCTTGCCAAGCATCAGGTGCCACCTGTCCCCCTATTGCCTTGTGCAACTTCTCCCCATCATGGCCAGAAATCGGCACAGACGGTATAGCTGGCACGAATCCCTGTCTCACTACTTCCTCTATGTCAACCCTCTCACACTCCTCTTCCCCAGTTCGACATGACCAGCCTGGCGTGACAGGGTCACCAAGGGCCCTGAAAGTGGACCCGATCTGAACCCCGGTCTCTGGTAACCACATCCCATCAGTGAAAGTCTTTCCCTTTGCGTAATCCTTATAATCACTGTAAACCAACACTCCAATAGCTCCAGCATCCTGTGCGTTTTTCACAATATCACCCCTGTATATTTCCCCATACCGGGCCAGAACCACAGTACCAGTGACATCAATTCCAAGAGAGCGCAACATGTGGAAGTCTTCAACTCGGCCATAGTAGGCATAAATGAGAGGAGCCGTGACGGAGCCGGTGTGAGCGTAGGCGTGGAAGGTTGGGACAGTGAGGGAAAAGACAGAGGAGGGGTCAGAAGAACAGGGAAGCTGATTCAAGGAGAAATGGACCGGAGGGGATGAAGGCGAAAGGAGGGAAAGGGATCGGTGGAGAGGGAAGGAGAGGAGGACGGAGTAGGAAGTGGAGTGGGAAGGGAAGGGGAAGGAGGAGAGGAGGTAAGAGACGACAAGAGAGTCGGCGTGGGAAGAGGAGAGATGGGGGAGGCGAGTGAGGTGGCGGAGGTGGGAGGAGGCGGAGGAGTTGGAGGAGAGAGAGGAACAGGGAGTGGTATGGAGTGAAAGAGGAGGTTTTAAGAGTGGTCCGGCCTGGCCGGGTCGTGGTTGAGAGGAAAACTGTAGCGAAGAAGGAGAGGAGGAGGAGGAGAAGGAGGGGTTTCGCGGTGGAGACAGAGGTGGCGGTGGTTGGCTTGGGTTTTTGTTTCATTTTCGCCATAGAAGATCAGTAGGAGAGGACTGAGCCTGAGCCTCACTCACTGTCACTGAGGACAGCGTTTTGCTTTCATTTCTCTTTTCTATGTTAACGTCATTTTTTATATTGTATAAAAAAATCATTTATTTTTAAAGAACCGCAACACGATCATCCAATAGCATCTTCAACTTGCTGCAAACAAGTCGAGGGCTTAGGTTAATCTCGGCTCTTCAAAATTAAAGTTGAATCGAATCGAGCTCGTAAAATTAAAATATTTTGAGTTAAAAAATTATAAATTTAGATATCTGAGCCAACCCCAATTTAAACTCAGTTCATTTAATTATCGAGTCAGATTAGCTCGAGCCTGAACTTTTTGTGCAGCCCTAACTCAGATGTCTAAATTTTCAATAACTGATCAATTGAATTGGTTGATTGATTTTTAATTTGCTTTACAAGTCTGACAATCGCTCCCAATTCTTAAAAACTCCATTTTTCTCTTGCGCCAATCAAAGACTCCTCCAGTGTAGACTTTAAGCGAAATAAAAAAAAAAATTCCAAAATAGAGATTGTCTGAACTCGGTCTAATTTTACGTGGTTTGTCTAACAAATTGTCTAAATTAGATAGTATGCTAAATTTAAACAATGTCTAGCCAGTAAAAAATTGAAAGCAGAAATGTCACTTAAAAAAAACTAAATGGGCATTGGAGATGCTCATCCCAACTTTTATCCTCAAGATAGGGGTGTTAATGAGTCGGCTCATATTATTTTATTATTTTTTTGATCCGATCCGATTAAATTCGGATAAAAAAATCTGGTCCGAACCCGACCCGATCCGATTAGGGTCAAAAAATTAAATTCATACCCGACCCATTTATCTTCGGGTCATGTCGGGTCGGATCGGGTCAAGAATTAACACCCCTACCCCAAGGAGAACAAATTATCAGTTTTAACAACTGCTCTCTTTCTTAATATTTCCTTATTTGATGAATGGTTAAGGGCTTAAGGTCCTGTTCTCTTTTGTAATTTTACGTGATTTTATAAAAGGGAGAGATCCATGACTATGGGTTATTTTGTTATTTTGATAATAAATTTTTAAATAAATATAAAAATATTAAAAATAAAAAATTATATATTTTTTCTTACTTATAGATTGATATTGTTTTAAATTTTATTTAATTTCATTATCGCTTGATATTCCATTAAAGATCATCAAAGTTTTATATAATTTATAAATTTCAATTTAATAATATTTAATTATCAAACGATAATAAAATGATATTAAATTTAAAATACTACCGAAGATCCTTCTCTCTTTTATTTTATAAAATATTTTATGAATTTATAGATAATTAATTGTCAAAATTATTAAAATATATAATCTTCAAGACATCCCATCCAAAAAAAAGCATCTTCACAATTCATATGAAGGGTCCCACCATCATAAAATCCAAGTCTAAGTGGGTTTTTGTAAAACCTAGAACAACACCATTTCGTTATTTTTTGTTCGATTTTGGGTGAAGTCAGGGCTCCGAATCTGTTACTCATAAAAGCAACGAGCAACACCATCTTCATAAAATTAAAAGGGGGAAAATCATAAAAGAAATTATTACTGTAGCACAAAACCGTTGCGCATCATCGAATTTCTTACGAGCAAGATGCTGCTCGCCGATTTTACAAACAACGAATTTTATTCCCGAAATCAGGGCAAGAATTCATCTCAGTCGTCACTCGTCAGTCGCCAGTCGCTAACTTTTAATCACTATTCACTAACCTACGGAAATTACAAAAAAAAATCACAAAAGTGGCCAACTCATTTGTTGGCAAGAATTTACTGCCCACATGAGCATATTCGCTTTCCTTAGGGTAGATATGCAGCCCTTTGAACACAAAAAATAGTTTGAAGGGTTTTCACACCGTTGATTTTGCATCGGGATTTGTACTTTTAACAGATCCGAGGTTCAAAATTCATATTTTTAATAATTATTACAAATCTCGATGTAAAATCAACGATTCCCGAACTTTTCAAATCAATTTTTAGATGGAAGGGGTGCGGATCTAACCCGGACGCCTGCCTCAAATGCCATATTATATAATCTATATAAATCTTGAATGGGGTTTCCTATGGTTGGAAACAATGTGCAACAGTAAATGAATCTCAGTCGTCCGTTCATTGCAGATCTAAATCGGACCATCTATTTGTATACCGAAGTTCTCATCCATCGTATATGCGCATCTCCAGAAATCCAAAACATTCTAAAATTTTAAAACTAAAAATATCATACTTACACTGAGCTAATCTTGCAAAGTCTCTCTATGGCATGCATATTTTCTCACTCCGCTCTTTCTTCTGTTTGTCTGAACTAACCGTCTGACTCTCATCATTAGCTTAGCCAGTTTTCTTTTTAAGGACTTAATAGAGATCTAATTTTCCATTTAGGTACAAAATAGTTTTCATGCACACTTTACATATAGTTTTACCTTAAAACATCTTCATATACATTCATCTCCTCCATACGGTATAGTTCTCTTGACTAGAACGTATCTAAGCTCTCTCTGACAGATTGTGGGTTTAGGGATTTCATACCGCTATTGTTTGATATACCTAGATAATTAAAATTTTAGGTAGATGTCTAAAGACTTCCGAATTAAGTTCGATCGCGGAGTGAATTTGAGTTCTTGATAAAATTTGCACTCATTTGACACTTTATTCAATAGAGAACGGAAATTAAACTATGCGAGAAGAATTCAAGATCTCAGACCGAGCAACCAAATGATACTTGAAAATGATCTTTTTGTTTATGAGATTCTTAAACAAAAAGACGAGTAGACTTACAATTATTTTGTTCATATATATATATATATATATTTGTATTGAAATACATGAAATTTTTGGATGGATACAATTTTGAAAACATTTTTGATCAGGTAATAGATATTTGAATTCAATTGAGCAAGTACCGTATTACCTAAACCCAAGATAATGAATGGTTGGAGAGATTTGTAAGTTTTATTAATGTATCTATATTATATTGGCATGACACATATATATAATAAAACTAACTTGCTCCTAGAAGTAAGAAATCCTTCTTTGATTTTAATTTAAAAAATAGATTAAATAATTTTTAAATTTTAATTTATCTCTCATTAAATTATTCATATGAAAATTTTATGAGATACAAACATTTAAGGTGTTTTGATTTTTCTAAGTTATTTTTTTAATTTTTAAAAAACAACTCTAAAATTAATAATAAAATATTTCATATTTGTACATTATTTTTAAAAATTAAAAATAATAACTTAGAAAATTTGAAATAACTCTAATTTTTGTATCTCATAAGATTTCAATATAAAATTTTTAATGAGAATAATAAATAAAAATTTAAAAATAATTTAATATATTTTTTAAACTAGAATCACGAAAAAACTCTGAACATGTTAATTTTACTCTCTTATATAAGCAAAAGGAACTATTGGATGTTTCTTTTGAAATGTTATGCATTGCTAATGCTATAAGCTCCAGTTTCTTCTACAAACTTTTTCAATATATATACAAATTCTATCTAGTAAATCGAGTTCTTCAAAGGCAAAATGGACTACAGATCATTATTTCACATCACCTACAAAATTATTTTATCATACAATTTATTGGGCCTGCATTATTCTTTTTTTTCTTAAAATAGTCCGTCGGCACTCAACCTCTCTACCTTTTATATTACGGATCAGAATCTGCTGCTTTTCTGAGTGAAAAGTAGAACCCTGCTCTTCAAATCAAACGATCTAAAACATCTCCAAAAACACGTGCATGAATCTCAAAATGATTAAATTAACTCTGACCCGTCTGATCTCGAAGAGCAGGACCCTGCTTTTCATTTTGAAGAGCACAGATTTCGAGTCTTATATTACAATACACATTTTTTGTACACTACCAAAGCAATCATAAAAGTCCCGCCCATTTCATGTCAAGCCTCCATTTAGGACCATAGATGCTTGCTTCACAGCCCTTGCAGCTCTATAGATCTCATGCTGCACCAATCTCCAAGCATCTGAGGTGTTCAACTTCTTGGCATCATTAATGGCATCATCAATGCCAGGATATGATTTGGTTCCATAATCGTTAGTCTTTGAAGTTCCATATATCTACATAGCAAGTGCAACAGTTTAAAAAATAGTTCTCTCTGGTATAACTGGTATGGTCCAATTGCTTGTGAAACTCTTTTGGATTTGGGCTCAAGATCAAACACCAAGGCTCAAACATCATAGCTCAATTAGAATACCGAACCAAACATAAATAGACCATAAAATAAAATAAGTAACATAAATAAGATGCCTTCCACATTACAGTCAACTGCACAACTGAGACTTGGCAAAGGCATGGTCAATCGTCACACTAGATTTTGGGTACAGAGAATTAGAAAATTTTTTTGGAGGATTTTAGGCCTGTAGGCTTGCATTAATACTTCGGAAAAAAAAAACAATATTAAAATAGTTCCGGTTTCTACTTGGGAAAAAACAACATTACAATAGTTGAGGATTTTAGGCCTGTAGACTTGCATTAACACTTGGGCACTTTCAAGTGATGTACAACAATCAACATGGGTAATATTATGTTGGGGCAAAATCAAGCTTTCATGAAAAGGTAAAAAGTATAATAACAAAAAAGTATGGAAACAATACCAGATGTTTGTGCCATTCTCTCCCCAAGAGCCCCTGTCCGTCAATAAATGCCCGTTCAGCCATAATTAGTCGATCATTAAGCTCCCTCAGTTTAGATTGATCTTTTCTCAGTGCAATGCCCCAAAATTTTCTTTCCAAAGTCTACAAGGCATTAAAAAATTATTATTAATCAAAGACATTTACAGGCATCTGTGGAAGCTTCAGCTGAAAAGAAGATTTTTTTTTTTATATGTAATTTACTTACTAATAATACCTTTTTCTCATCATTTATTTTGGTAGCTGCTGATCTGAATTCTTCGATTGACTTGTACAATGGTGAGAAGCTAACAGGGCTCCCTGTTGCTTCTTCTTCTAAGGTTTTTGCACCACTCTACAATAAGAAGAAAAATATAAACAAAATTACACAAGTTCAATAAATTAATCTCACAGGATAAAAGAATGATATGTAATGCAAGAATACCTTGAGCTCAGAGGCATATGAGACATAGTCAAATGGTAAAATCTCATCATCTGCTAGTCTTAAACCAACCAATCCCCAAATACTTGCCGCTGCCATAATAAAAATAGACAATAATCATTGTGGTATGCAAAAAAGAAATATACACAATTCAAATATCCCGACTATACTAAGGTTCTGATGAAACACAAATGAAGCATTTGATGGAAAGGTCAACATTTTGCACCAATCAAAAGAGCTTTTATGCTTTTTATGTTACACAAACTGAAAGTGCATGAGTCACAGAAAAAAAAATGGAAACAAACTCCATACCTGCCACATGTCTCTGGAAAGTAGGGTCTCCGAATTTCTCCATCCATAAATAGTCATCAAATATTGAGTGATATACTGGGTATCCTACAAGACATTCCAACAATGACTAGTTGTAGATCACAAAGCAAATAAAAAGATAAATTAATAAAAACTAATGTGCAGAATAGAAATCACACTACCATGACCAAAGGACATTTCAACAGAAGGAACACCTATGTGTTGTACAAAAGCTGCATGATCAGAGCCTGCACCACCTAATCTCCCAACCTGTATTCACCACATAACCCTTGTCAGAAATTGAACAAAAACTATATAGAAGCATCAAATAAAACAATAAACAAATTCAACAACTTACTGGAATAGACTCATTAGATGAGATCCATGAATCATATATTGTCTGAGATGGATTTTCAGGATCTTTTACCTTCACACAACAATAACCCATAAGAACTTTTGTTACATTATCTTCAGAATTTAAGAATATTCAATTATAAAAGATCAATTACCATTTTACTTGCTTCTAGAAGCAATACATCAAACTGGGGAGTTGCAGATGCTCGAAATCCAGGACCATGAACGGCTGAATCCACATTGAGATATGCCACGGCCTGTGATGTCAGTACCTCTCGGTTCTCTTCCACCCATTCTGTTGACCCTATCTGCATTAAATGCTATGTACATAAAAAAAATGCACAAATGTTTGCTGATGTATGTCGATGTGCAAATCGTCGTTGTCCATGAATAGAGAGAGGGGGGGAGAGAGAGAGAGAGAGAGAGAGAGAGAGAGAGAGAGAGACCAAGCCGTACTCTTCAGCATCCCAATTACATAAAATTATAGTTCGCCTAGGTCTCCATCCTTTCTTTTGTAGCTTAGACAACCTTTCAGCTAACTGCAAATTATCAGAAGCATTATAGTTATATTATACAAGATAGTAACTTGGGCTCCTTTGACGGATGCTACTATGTAGTTTTCTCTTTATTTACCCTTAAATTAAATGTAACAATGATATCTCTTTTCTTGTAAACATATATACAGGGTGGATCCAAATGGATACTATACCCCACTAATGCATTGAAAATGTTCAAATTTCAAATAAATGTACTGAATGGGTAAATTCATCCTGGTCCCTGTTGATCTGTTTACTCAGGATGTGAAAAAGACATTCAAATTTCCAGCATAAAATTGAAATTAGCTGCATCATTTAGCCCTCAATTTGGGCAACGGTAAGAAATTTAATCATATATTAAAGCTTAATTTGGTATTTATATACCTCAAGCAGAGCTGCAGTACCACTATTGGGATCTACAGCCCCAAATGTCCATGCATCACGATGGTTTCCTAGCAACACATATCTGTTGCATATGAATTGAGACCGATGGTTAATTGATGTTTATTTCGAATATATTTTCATATCACACAGCAGCAAAAAGAACACTTCATTTCAATTCAATCTAATGTAACTTACCGATCTGGCTCCTCTTTTCCTTCTATGACAGCAAAAACATTCTGAATTGTCCTCAAGGTCTCATTACCCTGTCACATATCTCACAATGATTAATTAAACATAAATTAAATATGTTAGTTCAAAATTCAAAATTGTGAGGGCCCACAATCAGCAACCATATGTTCCATAAAACTCAATTGAGATTTGAGAGTGACTCACCATGTAAGTCAGGTTAACTACCCCTGGACCTGGCCCAAGATGGTAAACCGGGCCCCCCTGCTGTCCCTGCCAATTATCAGGCGCGACTCGTCCTCCGATCGCCTTATGCAACTCCTCACCATCCTTCCCAGAAAGAGGAAGAGATGGTACACTTGGCATGAACCCATTTCTAACCACGTCCTCTTTGTCAACCCTCTCGCACTTCTCTTCACCAGCCCGACATGACCAACCTGGCGTGGTGGGATCACCTTGGGACCTCAAAGTGGACCCAACCTGGACACCAGTCTCTGGCAACCATCGCCCGGCAGGAAATGTATCCCCCTTTGCATAATCATCATAATCACTGTACACCAACACTGCAGCAGCTCCGGAATCCTGAGCGTTTTTTACAATATCACCCCGGAATATCTCCCCATACCGGGCCAGCACCACTGTACCTGTCACATTGATGCCCAAAGACCGCAACATATCAAAGTCTTCAACTCTGCCATAGTAAGCGTAGGTGAGAGGTGCTTCAACAACGCCTGAGTGGGCGTAGGCGTGGAAAGTGGGGACAGCAAGGGAAGTAAATGAGGAAGAGGGGTCAGAAGGGGAAGGTATCTGTTTCAACGAAAAATGGACGGGAGGGGAGGAAGGCGAGAGGAGGGAGAGGGATCGGTGGAGAGGAAAGGAGAGAAGAACGGAGTAGGAAGTGGAGTGCGAGGGGAAGGGGAAGGAAGAGAGAACGTAAGAGGCGGCGAGAGAATCGGCGTCGGAGGAGGAGATGTGAGGTAGGCGGGTGAGACGGAGGAGATGGGATGAGGCGGAGGAGTTGGAGGCCAGAGAGAGGAAGAGGGAGTGATAGGGAGAGAGGGAGGTAGTGGTGGAGATAAGCGGAGTGGGGATGATGGTGGTGGTTGGAAGGAAGAAAACGGAGAGCCAGATGAGGAGGAGGAGGAGGAGGAGGAGCGTCACGGCGGCGAAGGTAGCTGGATATCGCCTCGGTTTCATTTGATTTACTTCTTTTTGTTGAGAATTGGGGGAGGTGGAAGGAAGTCACTGAGGAATCGGTATCTCTGACTCTGAGTAGTTTTGCCGCGGATTGTGCGGTGTTTTCATTTTTATCCGTCCGATCATTAATAAACGGTTCTGATTTAACGATAATAAACAGTCCTGTGCATTAAAATTTGTATTTAAATTTCATCACAGCCATAAATATTAAAACGAACCGTTCAGAAATATCTGCAAAGATCTTCGCATATAATTCGCTCCGCAGAGACCGACTCGCCCAGTGACTGAGAGTGTGAAGAGACGAGACTCACGAGAGTGATCGAGTAACGACACCTAAAAAAAGAGCAAGTGAGATGGGGACTGGGGTTTGGTTTAGTCGTGAGTCGTGACGCGTGACAGCGCTGGAGAGGCGTAAAACAAGATATCAGAATTCTGAAATGGTGCAGCGCTTCTAGAAAAAGGCCTTAATTAATTGTGTTTTGCTACTTGGTAGGCCCATAAGTCCTGGACTCCTGGGCCTAATTTTTCACAGTATTTGCAATTATTGACCACAATGTGAGCTCATCTCAATCAAACACTTTCTATCTAATATTAAGGGAGCAATTTTGATCCATCCAGCCATCCTGTTAATGGAAAGTCTGGAATTAATGGAAGCAAATCTGCAAAATTTGTATCCGTTCTTCATACCAGGATTTTGATTTTATGATGGTTCATCATAGTTGGTATTATGGATAGGTCAGATTCAAGTCACCCTTTAAAATTAATGCAATTTATTCAATTTCAGCTTCCCTAAGTGCCAAATTATGAAACACTATCATTTTAATTATTATTGACATATCTGGTTCTCATGCTTATTTCTTATGTCAATTATGAGATATGAAAAGTGTATGTATAGTGGAAGCTTATCCGTCCCATTACGCTTGCATAAGACAGTTCACCGTCCAAATAGAAAAAAATAAATTAAAATTTCTTTTTGTTGAAAAGATGATAACACGCTTCTGAAATGAGATACAGAGCTGATTTTGCTTCCTTGTACCTTTTTTTTTTTCTTTTTCCAGGCTCAAATCAAGCCAAGTGTCAGCACTTAGCAAGATCCAATTTAAAATACCCCAACAAATCCACTAGACCAAGAATGTAAGCTCCAAAATCAATAAAAGTTCCACCTGATTTCTATACTTGTAAAATATTCTCATGACGATGTCTAGATTGTGTTAGTTGCACCGATTTTTGAATTTAATAATTAGATTAATTATATTATTAATAATAATAATGAAAATTATTAAATTTTGATACTAAGAATAACAATGCGTTACTATCAGTGGCGCTTTCAAAATGCATAATTGATAATGACATCTTTTTATTTTATTATTTTTCAGATACTTTTATTAAAAAAAATAAAACAAAATAAAAAGTGCTCTGGGGGTGGCGGGCTCCCACTTCCACTGGCAAATGTAAATAAGTTTGATTATTATATTGAAAAATAATTCAAACAAATTCATAAAAAAAATGCGTCAATGGAAGTGTCGCACCCCTAAAATGCATCAGTGAAAGTGACACACTTCCACGAACACGTCAGTTGGACCGGCGCATTTTCCAAATATCACTGTCAGTGACACACTACCATTCTTACTACTAAATTTTATTTATGATTATTATTAATAATAATAATTCGATTATTCATATTATTAGATAGATTAGTTCATTGTGACCATGGCATGACACCAGGCCTTAGTCCTTTCTTTCTTTTCTTAATCTGCTTTTTTACATGTATTTTCTTATCTTTATTTATTCATTTATTTTGCCTTTTTTTGAACTCGATCTTGGCAAATCAAAAAAAAAATTTAACCGAGAAGGGCTGCAATTAGTAGAACTTGAACGAGCAGTCTAACAGACTAACACACGACTTAATTACAAATTTGAGCTCTACGCGAGCACAATAATTTGGTCAATTTCTTAGTTTATTTTTATTTCAACCCCAAAATTCTGTTGGCTTATGAATAAAATATGAATAAGAATCTACAGTTATATCTTAAAATATTTGTGTTATGATTTGAATATTGTTTATGGAATATAATGTTTTGAAGGATTAAATTCCATTTTTGTGAAAAACGTATAATAAAAATATGTTATATTAATAGCTAAATACTAAAAAATAATTATTAATATTATAAGTACATATAAAGATATTTCAAGTTAAACTCTAATGATTCGGAATTTATAGTTCCAAGATTTGACTCGATAATTGGCAAAGGCAGAGCTACAGTAGGGTCGTGTCCGAACTTGATTTTCAAAAGTATATAAAAAATAATAAAATTTTCTTTTGAGGCTAAAAAAATATAGATAAACAATATATAAATATCGATACTTAATTGAAAATTTATACCTATGATATGTAAATATTTAAGAATCTAATACCTTTCTATATCCACCACTAACAGGAGGGCTGTGACGATATGATGTATATCTCGTGTTGTAAATAACTAAATACTCAACAAATCTGGTACGTCTAATTAGTGGTGTCAATTATTGATCCGACTCGATGGGTTAACTCGATTCGACTCAAATCCAATCCGAC
Organism: Schoenoplectus tabernaemontani; assembly: GCA_037127355.1. Lineage (NCBI taxonomy): Eukaryota > Viridiplantae > Streptophyta > Magnoliopsida > Poales > Cyperaceae > Schoenoplectus > Schoenoplectus tabernaemontani. Next base: position 18,939,660 of record CM073743.1, on the reverse strand, counting down.
CCGATATGATCCGAAAATAAATGGATCGGTATGAGTTTAATTATTTTGATCCGGGTCTAGTCGGGTCGGGTTCGGGTCAACCAGATCCGACCCAATTAATTATGTTTTTTGAAGTAAATTTATGATTTAGTACTAATTAAAATTTAAATATACACTAATTAAGATTAATTATAAATTAATCAATACTTAATTATTTAAAATTTTATAAAAATAATTAATAATTATTTATTTATTTTACACGGATCCGACCTGATCCATTAACACCTCTAGTTCTAATCATCATTTTAACTTACTGTAGAGATGCAAATTGCAACCACAATTTCTTTTCCTTTTTTTTTGATGATATGACAGCAGCTGCAAGTAGATTTGTAAAGCCACCTCACATCACATCCCACTAACCAACAATCTTAAAACCTCCAAAGAAAACAAAGACAGTAACATCCAGAAATTCATCTAATGTACTAGCCTAAAAACAACAGAAAAAAAAACACAAAAAAATCATGCTCTGTATAGTAGTTCATAAAGAATTATGGATCACTCCAGCATATGTAATGAATTTTCAAATTTTTGTGGTTTATCATTACCAATATAAACAAGTTTTTCAAATTTCTAATTAAACCAGAATCAATTTTCAAAATTTTGTGGTTTATTATAACCAATTTAAACAAGTTCCAACTTAGACATACTCTCAGCTGTGAGGTAAAAGCATGAATGTGCTTAATTAATTCTTGTCATTTCTCTTTCAAATCCAAAATTCTTGATAGGAAAAAAAGATATTGGAACAGGATGAGAGCCGTTCTCCCATGCATGCGTGAGATTCTTCCTTGATTTGAAATATTATATTTACTAGAGACTAGAGTCGTAATTCGGATTTCACCCGATAAAATAGTAAAAATTTGAACATAATTTATTTAAATACTAAAGATGTACATAATAATATAATTAATCATGAAATCTTTAAAGTTTAATACTTAAAAAGATCATGTTAAGATTTAAACTTCGCCTCAAGTATATCATTATTAAAAATGAAGAGAGAGAACAATTATATAAAAATATTTAAATAAAATCAATGATGAAAAAGAGTGATGATGTGATATGTTTGAGATGTTAGAAGATTTAACAATTTTTATGGAGTATAATTGTACCCATGAACTTCCCATGATTTTTTTCCCTCCAGAGCCACAATTTTAGTATTTCTGGAAGCTGCACTCAACATTTATTAAATTTGCATCCTGGTCACCATCATTTCAGTTTTTTTTTTCTTTTTTTGGTGGGAGAATAAGTGGCCTTAATGAACACCATTTCTGTTACAAGAAATATATGAGGCAAGCAATGTTCAACTGTTTTAGGTTATTTTCTAAAACAGACAGCATATTAACAGCAAGAGCTTATGTCCATGAGATATACACGGTGGAAGCAAGACCTTATGGAGTTAATGATGCTGAAATTTGACATAATTTCCCATCCTAATTAGTTAATTAATTAATAATTAATTTTTCTCTTTAAATAATCCAAGCCAAAAAGTAAGTTAGAAATGAAAAGCTACATCCGTCTGGGTTTAAAATTTTCTAAAAACAATTACTCCTAAAATAATGAAAATATATATTCAAACTAAGTGTTCATATACTCTTTTTTACGATTTGGGGGTATATTTGTCAAAGGAGTACAACCTCAGGTGCATTTTTGCAAAAACTGACTTCTTATTCTGGATCCGGTTTTGGAAACAGAAAGAGGAGAACCAAACCCAAACCCGTTAGCACAAAGTTCATATGTTTTTGTACTTTGTACTGCTGGCAAAATGCCTCTTATAGCAGCCAAAGATGGAAGAAGAACGCCCCCAGGTATTCAATTCTGCATTTCATCTGTGACAATGTGTGTGTGCATGCATGAGAGAGAGAGAGAGAGAGAGGAGATGTCACGGGTAGAAGAAACAAACAAGAAACAGGAACAAGAAGGCGACAGCGACAGCGCCAGCAACAAAAGGAAAACCGAAACCGTGAATATATATGCGAATTTGTGTATTTTTGCATTTACAGCCTATTCAATTTCGTCTTGTAACATTCATTTATTCCTACAATCATTCATCCATTTGTTTATTTACTTGTACACGTACGCAATTTGAATAATACCATCGTACTTGTTAGTTATTCAGGTACAGATATATGAATAATCCAGTTCAAGAACTTATTTGATTTTTTCTTGACTAGTAACATGCATGGCTCATTAATTAATATTGTGTATAAATTATTACATACTAGTACAATAAATTAAATCGAGAAGGTAAGACTTAATTAGCAGGTATATTTAGAAGAATTATTTAGCAAAAGCACTATCAGAGGAAAAAAAATAAAACCGGTTATTAAAGAGATTTTGCACCGAATATACAACCATTTCTAAAGATAGAATTGCTATAAATTTTAACAACTGGCGCTAAAACTCTCTCTTGAAATCAGATTTTTCATACCATTTAAAACCGGTCTTTAACTAATAACCGACTCTAAAGACTACCCTTGTAGAACTGATTATTGGTAGAAAAACGACTCTAAAGATCCTTTTAGAACCGATTATTAATTAAAAATTGGCTCTAAAGATCTCTTTAGAATAAGTTATTAATTAAAAATCAGCTCTAAACGTGTCTTTAGAATCGATTATTAATAAAAAAAATCAGTGTTAATGTTGTTATATATATTTTTTTAAGTTGTCTTAGAACCGTAGTATTGGAAGAAATATTCACTAATGTGTCTAATTATATTTTTAATAACCACTGCTTCTTGCGCTAATGCTGGAAAAATATATTTCATTAATAATCACTATTTCTTATTTTAATTATATTTTCAATAACAGATAATAAATGAATATATATTGTTTACTCAAATAAAATGAAAATCTTTATAATTTCCAAGAAAGAAAAAAAATAGATCTTGAAACTTCAAACGTAATTTTGAGGGTCAATGCAAGTTTTTTTTGCCCCATAATTATCATAACAATGTAAGCAATTAACCCCTTAAATCTCATTATGAGCTTTCTGTGACAGCATAGAACGTCTCAATCAGAGTTTTATATTAAAAGTTATGACCGCTTGAATTCGATGTGCTTGAATTTTAATTTTCGGATAAGCTACAATCTTCATTTTTATTTGAGGTATAAATTAAAGTAAATGAGAAAAATGAAGAAGATAAGGTAAGGCTATAAATAAAGATTTTAGAATTTGTGGGTTTTCAATCAGAAGCGTTGGATCAAGTAGATAATGAACGATGGATATATAAGTTTTCATAATTTGTGGGTATAACTCTTCTGCATTTTTATTGGTCAAAACCTTTAGAAACGATTATTAGTTATAAACTATTTTTAAAAGTCCCTTTACTTTTATTATTTTATTAAAGAATCTAATCTTTAGAGTCAATTATTAGTTAAAAACTGCTTCTAAAGATTTAGAGCTGGTTATTAGCTAAAAACTGATTCTAAAAGTCCTTTAAATCCGGTTATTAGCTAAAAATCGGATCTAAAGGTGTTATTAATTCAAAAAAGAATGAAGTCTGGGTAGTGTATGAAATAGTCTGAATAATGTTATTAAAGCTTTTTTTTTTTAAAAAGGTGCTAAATTAAACTTTTAGAAATAGTTATTTTAAAAAACCGGTTCTAAATTCTTCTAACAACTTTTTTAGTTCGGAACGACATCCAACTTGATTTTTAGAATTTTTCTTATAAAACCGGTTCTAAAGGTTTTAATAAATTTACAACAATTCCATCAAATTTTTTAGCAACTATTTTCTATAAAATCGGTTCTAAATGGACGTTTTTAGAACTTCTTTCTAGTAGTGATTTATACAAAAGTGTAATCAAATACAGTAATTGAGCGGCTTCCCTTGCTTAATTAATCTCTAAATCCTACTCAAGAGCAATGCTGTCAAACTGTTAAAAGGAGGCAAAGAGGAACACCGTCTAATTTGCAAGCAAAGCTTGTGACAAGGGCATTTTCTTGTAGATTGAGTTGATATAGCCTTTGTGAAGCAACTAATGTATTGTTCCACCTTATAAGTGAAAAAAAAAACAATTGTCTATATGAGAGGGGGGGGGGGATGCTTGTAGATTGGTATTCAATTATCCGTCATTTTTTTGCTAGAGATACTCCATCCACTTCACTAATATGATAAATTACATTCTTTATAAAAATATTTAGCATAAAAAATGGATGCATAATAAAAATTGAACGTCAACTAAAATTACATTTTTCCTTTACTGCAAGCATTAAAATAGTTTTGTTTTTCATTATCATGGTCTACAATTCGCACTAAAATTTTACATTAAATTTGGCATGAATGAATTAGATACATTCCACATCACGAGTTGCTACAGGGGCATCGTTATATCGGAACCAATCCAATGTTATCGTGCGCTCAAATTTCGGATCCACACCATCCATTACCATTATACTAGTACACAACTAGAGCTATTATCTCTGGCAATCCAACTCCTCTGTGAAGTCCAGTGGAAAAACCCGTGAACTGAACACATCCTTAAAACCTCTCTCTCTCTCTCTCTCTCTCTCTCTTTAAAGTACCAACATTCCATCACAAAGCACTTTGCTTTTGTAACCATTCTAAGCTTCTAGCAATGGCCAGATACCAATCCTTGATCTCCATGACTCTTCTCTGTATAATCCTAGTTATAATCAATTTCTCAACACAAGTTATGTGCCACACAAAGGGGCTCAGGCCGGGCCGGCACATACCAGCTAACCCATTTTCAGAGAATTCAACACAAACCCAATTGATAGAGAGACGATTCATGAAGTGGGTCCAGTTCATGGGCAGCCTCGACCATGGCATATTCAAACAAACACTCAACAAAGTGTTCCCTTCTTATACAATAACCGTTGACAAGAACCCGTCTGCCGGTGATTTCACGTCAATTCAAGCGGCAGTTGATTCTTTGCCACTGATTAATCTAGTCAGAATTGTGATCAAAGTCAATGCCGGAATTTATACGTAAGTAAAAAACAACTGCATATATAATATATTGTTGATTTTCTTCCATACATTGTTTTCTTTTTTGTAATATTATCATATGAATTTTGGTTTTGATTTTGTTGTGCAGAGAAAAGGTGAGCATATCACCAATGAGAGCGTTTGTGACAATACAAGGAGCAGGGGCGGACAGGACGGTGGTACAGTGGGGCGACACTGCCGACACACTTGGGTCGAGAGGCCAACCGATCGGTACATTCAATTCGGCAACATTTGCAGTGAATTCAGCATTTTTCATTGCAAGGAACATAACATTCAAGGTGGATGCTTGAAACAGAACAACTGCAAATGCTGTTAGTTGAAAAATTGCACTTTCACCCTTGCATGAGTAATAATTGCAATCTAAGCCCTCATGCATGCATTGGGCGGTTGTACACACATACCGCCATTCAATTTGTTATAATTTAACGACAAAATACAATTGATAATGGCGTTGAAATTCTGGAAGTCGCAAGTCTCTTTTTCAGCAATGATCAGCAAATATTGTAATGTGAACTTCCTAATTAATAAACAGACTATTGTGTTTCTGGACAATTTGTCTGTACTGTACCAGAAATTTCAATAACTGCATATGAGGTATAAACATTTGTTAGCCTTGAAAATTATTATTCTAACACTGCCTTATGTTTAAATGTTATTCCTTCCTTTCTTTTATTTTGTAGAACACAACACCGGTACCAAAACCGGGAGCGGTGGGGAAGCAAGCAGTGGCGCTGAGAGTATCAGGCGACACAGCAGCTTTTGTTGGGTGCAAGATTTTGGGTGCGCAAGACACGCTATACGACCACATTGGGAGACATTACTACAAGGATTGCTACATTGAAGGCTCTGTGGATTTCATCTTTGGCAATGCTCTCTCCCTCTATGAGGTCAGTCCTCATTTTATTTATTTATTTAATATTTCTTTTCTTTACCAGTAAATTTCAGAGCAGCATATACACACTAAATCTGTGTATTATTGCTTCTTCAGAAAATAATTGCATTAATTTATATTGCGTTTTCTTTAGATAAAACTGGTGGTGGTGTCAATTGTACATTTCAGTTAGTTAATTAAAAAATCATATTAATTACTAGTAAATGAAAATGCTAGCATTATCTATAGAGATTAGAGAATATATGATGATAAGAAATTTTAATAAACACCCTTCCAAGTCTACAATTTACACCAACCATAATAAATGGCTAATTAAACCACAAATCAATTACTAAACATTCATATGATCATATCTCATCTGATTAAAATTAGAGGACAGAAATAATTGCCCCAAGTCACATGATTGAATTACAATTAAGCCAGATAGATTCTTAGTTAGGCGCATGCACGAACAAATCAACCAAACCTTAATTTGCGGTTCCGTTAAGACAATTGATGAGAAGAGCACACCACACACCAGTGTGTTCGCGTTGCACACACTCAAATCCGTTGTTGGTCACGGCCCCTTGTTGGTGTCTCATTAAAAAAAATTCTCTCTGGATGAATTATCCCGTGTATGTACGGCGTTTTTGGATTGTTCTCAAAGGGAGTATTTGGCACTCAATGGAATAACAAAAAGTTGGAATAGAATAGCTATTTCGACGAATTAATTTGCCAAACGAATTTTAGACTAAGTAGAAGAGTGCGGAATAGTGCTAATCCGGTATACCAACTTATAGGTGGAATACCGAATTAGCTCTCGTCGGAATAGCGATTATTGTTTGATTATATTAGATTATATTATTATATTATGATTATGATTAAGATTTAGTATTATTATATTATTATATTATATTTATGATTATAATTTATTATTATATTAATAATATTATTATTATTTATTATTATTATTATTATCATATTATTATTATTAAATTATTATTATCATTATTGTTATTATATTATCGTTACCATTAGTATTATTATATTATTTATTATTATTATAAATATAATTTTAATATTATATTATTATATTATGAATATAAATATAATTATTTTATTATTATATTATTATGATCAAGATTATTTATTATTATATTATTATATTATGATGATTATGATTATGATCATTATTAGTTACTATTATTTTATTATGCTGTATTATATTATTATATGTTGATTATAGTGATGATTAATTTATTATTATATTATTATAATTATAATTATTTATAATTATTTTTATGATTATGATTATATTATTATGAGTATGACTATAATTATTATTATCATGATTATGATTATATTATTAAAATTATGATTATTTATTATTATTATATTATTATAATTATGATTGTAATTATAATTTTTTATTATTATATTACTATATTATGATTATGTTTATATTTTTATTATATTACTATTATAATATTATTATTTATTATAATTATTTATTATTATTTTATTATGTTGTATTATATTATTATATGTTGATTATATTTATGATTAATTTATTATTATATTATTATAATTATAATTATTTATAATTATTTTTATGATTATGATTATATTTTTATTATTATATTATTATGATTATGATTATGGTTATATTATTATGATAAAAAATGATATTTTCGCTCTTCCGAATAGTCAAGAATACCACTCTTCCAAAAAAAATACTATTCTATTACTCTTCCAAAATTACCACTCTTCCAAACCTATTCCTTAATTTGCCAAACGGACCTAAAGGGAAGATATATGCGTTCTGGCAGAAAGTGAATGGAATGTTTGAATCAGATTTTATTTTTTTATATACATTTTCATTAGATTTAAGAGGAATAACATACATATATATGAGAATATTCATCATCAGATCATGGAATCTTGTCCAGGAGAAAATATAATTAGAATAATTTATGGGTTATTAAATATTATATTAAATACATTTAGGCTGCCTGGAGATGCAATTTTCTATCTTTTGTGGCATGCAACGTACTAACAGGGGCGGATCCAGTTCATACCAGGGGGCAGCTATCCCTCTGGACTTTCAAAAAATAGTGATTTTCGGTAATGATTTCGATAATTTACTCCCCCGGAAATTTTTTTTACCCCCCTGAATTGTCTGACTAATTTTATTGAGAAAAAATATTTAATATCGTGCATAATAAAATAATTATACAAAATATAAAGTTTCGTAGACGGAAACTTTCTTCATCAACTTGATTATCTATTACTTTGAGCTTTATTTTGTTGTTATTTTTAATCTATAAAATGTTATTATTTTAATAATTTTTTTATTAGGTAAGAATATATATTAAATTATTTTTTTTATTTAGTACCCGATTAGTTAATGGATTTGAACCCGATAAGCTATTAAAATCCGATAATTGTCCCCCTAATCAAAATTTTGCATCCGCCCCTTCGTACTAATGTAATTATATTTTTAGTATATGATATGGTGAAGGTACTAACTGAATTTTAAATTTGAGAATTCTTAGACTGATCGCAAGGCAATAACCACACCAAAGTAGGAGCAAAGCAATTCCATACAACTTATTTTTGGTCCAGGTATTGAATTTTGAACAAGTACTATAATAAAATTAATTTAATATTTTAAGTCTCCTAACAAATAGGAGAAAAGTGAGATTCTTTCTATAGTGAGCTTTTATTTTAGCAAACATAAAACATTTAAACTCAAAGTAATATATGTATGATTTTCCCAGGATTTTGATCTCTATTGTTTCCAAATACTATATTTGAATAAGAAAAGAATAAGTTTTAATTTTAGATGGAATATAACTTTAGATTTATTTTAAACTATTAGAATATTTTTTTCCAGACTACAATAGCAAAACAAGAAAATGTAATATTTCATTTCCCTCACAAGGTGGGACAACTCTGCCATATACTATCAAAAATCACTTTTTTGAACTTAGACAATTTATTTTTACTCCACTTGGCTTAATGAAAAATATTTCTGTCTCAACTTTATAATTTTTTTAATTGTGTCGTAGCACGGTGTGGTTGGCAACATTTTGTTAGCAAAAGAGAGTTGCAGACAAAGCACGCTCTAATTGTCACGTAGCCTAGGTGCCTTCCTATCCACTGCCCATTCAATTTGGTGGTATCTCCCTCTTTAAACAATTCAAACACTTGCAAACAAAAAGGAAAATCAGTCTCCTCTAATTTAATTAACGCAAACTATAATTATAAACATTAAAAAAAAGGAAGAAAAGTTTATGGTTGTTGCAGCTCACAACACCTCCGTAATACAAATTTTTTTTTTTATCACAATGGGGTCAAAACTTATACATTGATATCATTTAATGAAATTTATGTTAAGAATTGATTTTCAGTATGTACCAAATACGCAAGATTTAGGTTATTGCCTTATAGGGATATAAAAAAAAAGGCCCAAACAAACAGAAAAAGATGAAACCCCAGATCAAAGCATGAAATTTACAGCAGCTTTCTCTCAAAAAATGCCCAGTGCACAGAGAAACACACAGCATTTACTTCCAAAATAAAGAAACCAACAAATAAATAAAGACGTGCATGCATCACTGCGCGTCTGAGTCTGAATTGCAACGCCTTTGCTTTTCTCGTGCGATTTGTGACTCTTCCATGACTGAATTTAATTAAGTTCATTTATTTAGTGGGTGTTTGCAAATTAATCCTATAATTTATGCAATTTTCAATGGAGTTGACATATTCATAATTTCAGCACCAAGGATTTAGGATTTTTTTTTCCTTCTGAATATTTTCAGAAATCACAAATTTCCCCATTTTTTTATCAAATAATTGCATCCATGCTTATAATATTAAGTTTGAGATATTAGCTACTATTATATATTTTTTTAATTGTATTCATGATCATTTGCATATTGCTTCCATGTGTTATATTTTCCAACAAAATCAATAATTCCAGCATTAGAACCTAGCACTAATCAATTAGATAGCTCATACTTACCCAAATATTAGAATGTTTGGTCCGATATTTAGTGACTACCAAATTTACAAGCACATAACTAAGTGAAATTTAGTCACATTTTGTTTAAATTTATTTGCACGTTGTTCTCTGTGGAGTGTGGGTGCAAATTGTTAACACAGTAAATAGGGGGATTAATTTGAAAGCAACAACTAGCTTTTCATAAGGCCCAAATGGAATGGGCTTTATGAAGCCCAAAAACCCAAAAGAGCCGAGAGAAACTCCCTAATGGATTCAATGAGCTTCCAAAGAAACCGGTTGGTGGCCCTTTTAACTCTTTCTGGTTCTAGGCTAAAAAATGTTCTTACCCAATTTCAAATTTCAATTGCCACACGTTATTGTTTGGTCAATTCAATTCCAGTATCATATGTTTTGTGAACTTTTCTTGGATTAACGGTAGAAATATATGCAAATACTGTAGAGTTGTCAAAATAAGATTAAAGAGAAATTGTTGATTGTGTAATATAGGGATGCCATGTTCATGCAATAGCACGAAACTATGGAGCCTTGACAGCACAAAACAGGATGAGTCTGTTGGAAGACACAGGCTTCTCTTTTGTAAATTGCAAAGTTACCGGGTCGGGTGCGCTCTATTTGGGTCGGGCATGGGGCACCTTCTCGCGGGTAGTGTTTGCATACACATACATGGACAACATCATCATTCCACGTGGATGGTACAACTGGGGCGATCCCAACCGTCAAATGTGAGTTCCCTTTCTCCTCTTTTTTCTTTTCTTAAATTCAAAATGGTAGAATATGCTCCTTTCCACAATGACAATGAAAAATATATAAACATTTCCTGCTCACAAGTTCATTGGAACATACTAGGTTTTTTGGCAATAAATCAAACAATAAGCTGAAATTCTTGTCTTTCTGTCTCTTTAATTTTGAGAAAATTTATAAAATCAAAACTTAAACTACCCTTAATATGGGTAATGTAAATTCAATTGATCTATATATTATTACTGAAATAAATTAATGGACCGAAAACCAATGAACTGTAAAGCATCCTGAATTTAAGATGCGTGTCTAAAAAAATTAGTGGAGTTTCATCTAGACATATGTTCCAGAGCTGGTCCCTAAAAGTATCAACTGTCATGTCATATAATTTTCTTGGAGTTTTTAATCACATAAATTATGTACTTTTCATAGGCGCAAGCAATTGGTTATAATTTGTATCAATTTGGGAAGAAAATAGATAATTTGTGATAAATTAGATTAAAATGGCAAAAAAATGGATAAAGAGAGCAAATAAAAAAATAGAAAAAACAAATAAAAGAAAAAAGTGTTTCAATTCATTTCTTTCAACAACGTACCAATTATAGGATCACAATGATAATTATAATGAGAGACTATGATACATTATAATGTATGGATGTATTCGTATATTGAGTTAAAATCTCAATATTAAGTAAAAAAATGATCAATTTGAACTGCTCAATATGATATACATATCAAACTCTACTAGCTAGATAAATTATATATATATATTTAAAATTTTGCTATTTTTTGGATAAAAAGAAAATTACTTGATTTAATGATTATGAACCGTTCAATAATAACAATTTTCTTCACATGTGAAAAAATAGTAAAAAACTTTTAAAAATATAAAATTTGATGAGTTAGAAGAGTTTTATATGATGATAATAATGAGCGGCTTGAGATACAATAAACGGGTGCACGCATCATAACCTCACTTATTTATAATCAACAAAATCCACCTTTCCACTCTAATTACACAAAATACCATGCGTAAAATGTCCACTATTTATCTCTATTTAATAATTATACCATAATATAACTTCTATTTAGATATGTAATCCGGAGGTGCAATTCTGAAATTTCAATTAATATGTCTGTTAGAATCGGAACCCATCGCTGCATTGTCAATTTGTTGGGTTAATGTTGGTACGCACTAACATTTTGCTTCTAATCTGAGAGGAACTGAATTATATAACTCGCTTGTTTCATTCAATTCCTTTTCTTTTTCTTACAAAGGCTTCACAGAACAGCGGTGTGCAGTGTGCTTCTTCCCTTGAAGAAATACCAAACTTTTGCTCTGATTTAATAATTTCCAATGGGGGTAATAATTAAAAATATTCATAATCCAATAAGCAAGGGTTGATATATATATATATATATAGAGTGGAGATACCGTGAGCTTAAACTCACGGAGGCCTTCCGTGAGCTTAACTCAAAAAACATATTAAATCATCTCGAAATTTTAATTTATCATTCTCATTAAATTCTTTATATAAAAATCTTGTATGATGCAAAAATTTGGAGTGTTTTAAGCTTTTTAAGTCACCGTTTTTTATTTTTTAAAATGATATTCAAGTATTTAATATATTATTATTATTTTTAGAGCTGATTTTAAAAAATTAAAAACCACAACTTAAAAACCTCAAAACGCTCCAAATTTTTGCATCCCATGAGATTTTTATATAAAGAATTTAATGAGAATGATAAATTAAAATTTCGAAATGATTTGATATGTTTTTTGAGTTAACCTCACGGAAGGCCTCCGTGAGGTTAAGCTCACCGTATCTCCACTCTCTCTATATATAAATATATATATATAAACAGATAGAAAAATCGTTGAATAGCTCGGAGAGCTTTTTTTTCCTTCACAAAAAGGGGATGTTTAGGCGGGGACAAATGAAATAAGAAGAATCATTCTGTCCCGTATAAAATGTATACTTGAAATTATATTTAAAACCATAACATTTAATATAATTTTCTTGAAGTTATTTAATATCATAACATAATTTCTATTTAGATATGTAATTCGGCGTTGCAATTCTGAAAAATCAATTAATGTCTGTTAAAATCAGAACCAATCGCTGAGTCGTCTGTTTGTCGGGGTTAATGTCAGTACTGAATACTGACATTCATATTTTGCTTTTAATCTGACAGGAATGAATCATAAACTTGCTTATTTGAGTCAACTCTTTCTTTCTTTACAAAGGCTGTACAACAGCTCTGATTTTAATCATTTCCAATGGGCGTAATAATTAAAGAAAAGGATTATCGCGTAAAAAAAACCTATACTTACAAATGTTTGTTATACTATACGCACGGAAATAGACTTTGAAGTTAGCAACAAAAATAAAAATATGCGAAGTGAAAGATAGTAAAGTTCTCGGAGGGGAAACGTAACCCGCAGTTTGTTAGAAGTTATTATCTACTCAAAGGAGATCGAGTTTTAATAGCTTAAAAAATAATAATAAATAAAAAGACTAGTCATTTCCCCAACAGATTTATTGAACGGCTGGAACACCTACGTGCTACAATACAAATCATCAAAATTGAAAAAGAAGAATGCCAAAATTATGTGTTCGTCTTTTATCTTAGATGAGTATTTTTGGTCAATTTTTCATTTTCTAAAAGAAGAGGTTGGCTTTTATACAGATTTTTTATAGTACACGAAAATTAAAATAGTCCATTCTGACTTGATTGCTTCGTTCTTTTACAACGCATAGCCAGACCCAAAGTAAAATTTTGGGTCCAGCTAGTTCGGACAAAATTTTATTTTCAGGTCAATTTTTTTATTCTGTTTTATATTGTCTAAAATTTCAATGACGATCATTGTATGATTTATTAATAGTTTTATCTTCATATTTTTTTTGTTTCGTTTAAAATTCTAGTAATGATCATTAGATGATTAACCAATTATTTTTATTTTATCTTGTTTAAAATTTTAATGATTATCATTTGATGATTAATCAATCTTGTGATTTTTTAAGTTTAAAATTTTAATGATAATCATTGTATGATTAACCAATATTGTTATTTTTTCTATTTTATTATGTTTTATAATTTTTATTGATAATTATTAGATGATTAACATTTTTTTCAGTTAAACAAAAAAGCAAAACAAAAAAGAGAAAATAAAAAATATTGATTGATCATACAATGATCATCATTGAAATAAAAAATAAAACAGAAAAAAGATTAATCATTCAATAATCATCATTAACATTATAAACGAAACAAGACAGAAAATATTAATTAGTCATTCAATAATCATTATTAAATTTTAAATAGAACAAAATAAAAAGACGGAAAAGAAAAACAAAAAAATGATTAATTTTATAATAGTTATCATTAAAGTCTTAAATCTGAAAATAAAATTCAGTCCTGACTAGCTTGAATTTAAAATTTTACTTCGAATCTGACTATGCGTGTATAAGAAGACACTCAACTCAAAATCGACTATTTATTTTTTATTATTATAAAAAAAATCTGATTTTATGCATCTCGTGACAAGCTAAACTAAAATAATACGTCCCATCATAAAACAAAATAAAACAAGCAGGCGTGGCCATGCTGGTAAGTTGGCCATGATTTCTAATAGGATGAGTTGGCCATAAGTTCTAGTCTTCCAATTGCAGGCATTTACATTCATGCATGTACTGTTAGAAAGTACTACTAGGATGAGTTGGCCATGATTTCTGCTAGGATCATGAGGCTATGTAGCTTGTCATATCACTGTGATTTGCATTCATACCTTTCATGTAGTATTATGTGTTTTTCTCGGCAATTGTGAATTCAAAATTCGCAAATCTTGAAGGATTCAACTTTCAAATTAAAATATTCATGTTTGTAACATAACTTATTTTTAATGTCAGAGTTCCTCTCTGCTTTCTCATTTTCCCAGGCTCTGTTTTAGAGTCAATTGTTTGCATCTTACCATAAAATTTGTATGTAGTGCAAATTTCAACATTTTTCCTGTGTACCAGTAGTACCAAATATCCAGCATCAACAGAGATGCATAGGGAAAAAAAATACAATACGCCCATACCATATAAAAGAGACATTATTGACAATATATATGTAGTCAGAACTCAGAAGATATTCAATTCTTATTTTAAAAATACAATCCATACACGCAATTATATTTCAAAATACATTTTTGCAGAAATATTTAAGATGTATAAGCTTGAAAATATGCAGGACTGTGTTTTATGGACAATACAAATGCAGCGGACCGGGGGCGAACTATGCCGGAAGGGTGTCGTGGTCCCGGGAGCTCACCGGTGAGGAAGCAAAGCCGTTTATCTCGATGAGTTTCATCGACGGTTCTCAGTGGATCAAGTTGTGATATTAATCAACTTTTCAGGAATTCAGGATCTTTTTTTACTTGATTTTAATTAATTTTTGTCTTTGTAGAAAATAGCTTGTAAAAGAAAGGGACCTAATTGAAATAAAACCATCATCATTTTTTTATAACATAGCATGTTGCTAAGTTTCTCTCTTTGGTAACCGGATTAATTGGAAGTAGCAACTAGGAATGTACATGTAATAAAATGTCAACTTAATCTCTTTCAAGTTTCAAGGAAAAAAAGAGCAGATCTGCGCTTAGCTACAAATTCTTTTGGGTTAGTTTGACAAATTAAGGGATAGTTTTAAAATAATAGTAATTTTGGAAGAATGATAGAATAGTATCTTTTTGAAAGATTAGTATTTTTGACTATTTGGAAGAGTGAAAAATATCATTTAGCAGTTGTTAATCAGAATAGTTAAAATATAAAAAGTTATGATACTAATAATAATAAAATAATAATGATAATATAATATAATAATAAAATAATAATCATAATAACGGGTAAATTCTTTCAAAAAAACACAGATTATTACTTGTTCGGAGCATAAACACTGAACCCAACATAGACTAATTAAAAACATTTTTTTTCAAAAAAAGAAAAGAAGCTAGAAAAGATTGATAAATTAAGCATACGTACAAAATTACAAATCACGGATAAATTCGTATAGATCTTATCTTACAAATTTAGTGAAATGATGCTTATTTAATATGGTTTGACCCAGAAATTATGTTTTTATTTGAATAAATTTTTGGATCCAGATGGCGTCAGCGATATTAAAAGAGTGAATGCTGAATCAGTGAATGTACATGTAATTAGTGTTTTAAAAACGGGTCGGATCGGGTCGGGATGGGACGGGTCAAAGGATTAGTACGGATCTATTTTGGGGGTTATACCACGATCTGTTTTAGACCCGTCGGGTCAGCGAGGCGGATCAGGCCGAGTCTAAGTGTGGGGCGGGTCGGGTCGGAATTTTTTTTTCCAAAATTCAAAAGTAACCCAAATCAATCCAAATAAATTCTTAAAAATTCTAAAAATTCAAAAATAATTATTAAAAATATATAACTATTTATATTTTTGACAATTTTTTTATTTTTTCTCGGGTTTACCGGGTATAGGATCGGGCCTGCACGGGTTTCCGGATTGGGTCGGGACGGGGGCGATTCGGGATGGGACGGGTCCAAGACGGGTTTTTTCAAATTTTTTTG
The DNA here is from genome assembly GCA_037127355.1 of Schoenoplectus tabernaemontani. Taxonomy (NCBI): domain Eukaryota; kingdom Viridiplantae; phylum Streptophyta; class Magnoliopsida; order Poales; family Cyperaceae; genus Schoenoplectus; species Schoenoplectus tabernaemontani. Next base: position 18,923,422 of record CM073743.1, on the reverse strand, counting down.
CTCGCATCCGTTCTAGACTTGTTAGTTCTAACATATATGAATTTTCACAGGTTGGGCCACGAAACGGGTCCAGTCGGGTCGCAGAGACTGATCTAGCGAGTCGGGTCTAGACCTGTAAGGTTATTTTTATAACACTACATGTAATATATTGAATTAACGTTTAATTTTCTAATAGTTAAGAAAAAAAGCTTTTTAATCGTGTCAACGCAAACTACTTTGAAGGTAGAGTATTTAATTACAAGCACGTGCCATGCAACAAGCAAAGTCACATCCAGGAAATCCTCTATATAGATGGTCCTATAGCTATTCATATTAAATGCTATAAAGTAAATTTAAATATAGCAGTTATACAATCACATGGATCTTGAAATCCTACTACTATGTAACTAAGTTTCCAAGCAATTAAAGATCGCTTGCACCTTAATTTCCAGAAGGAAACTATACTTGACCAAATTTCATAAACTTGGTTTACCCTTTACAACCTCACATTGGCAAAATTGACCATAGGATATGAAAATAAAAGTTTGCAAACTTTGTTGTTTCCCAAGGTCTTGTATGCAATAGAACAAACCAAGATATTCTTCACATCACCACATTCTGTCCATGTGGTACTCCATCGTTCCAAACTTCTCTATTTTATTCTTTGTTTGTGAACATGATCCACGATTGTCACCTCCAACAATAGCATCCTCCTTTGGCCCCATTGCATCCAAAGTGATTCGTCGCCGCCTAGGGCTCTCATCGGCCCTCTGTTTCGGTGCACTCTGTGACCTGACCTTAATTTTAGCAACTGATGAATGTGTATCAGCCATGTAGCTTGGTTGCTCATGGTGACTGATCAACATTCGTTTCAACAAGCTGCTGTTCTTGTCAAAATCTTTTGTGGGTGTAACAGGTGAGTTGATACCAAACCCGGTGCAACGAGGGGTGTTCAAGGCAGTTTTGGAACAGTAACCATGCTCTCTTGACAGGTGCCGTGAGTTGGATATAGAGAGGCGGTAAGGAGTCTTGCAATGAAGAGGAGAGAACATGTGTATTGGTGTCTCAGCCGTGCTTAGCCTAGTTGAACGGGACCTTAGTTGGCATGTGTCGATCTCAATGATCTTCGGGCTCAATTCAAATCCGCTTTTGGAACTGTAATGGCTTGTAAATTGGCACGAGTTCTGACCCGGTAGTGAAATTTTGGTACCATAGCCCGCTCTTTCCTACAAACATACATGATCATTATTAAGAGAGTAATCAGGAGTACTTTATATGGATTAAAGGTGCGCTCATAGTTCAAACCAAAATACTAATTAAAATTAACAAATAGAAATAAAAAAGGAACTCTTAAACCTATTCTTCCCAAAATAAAAAAAAAAATCTTAAACCAGTTCATGTGCCATACATAAATGCATCATAAAGTAAAAGACCATTTAGGTACATGCATAAAAACACGTCTATGTGCTCTGTACACTTCTCTTGAAAGATTGATCATTTTTTATATAGATAACTTGCATAAATTTGAATAACATGTGCAGTATTTGCAAAAAGAAAAATCAGAAACATAGCATTAGAAAAGATTATTACAAAGGAGTTGTGCAAGAATACTGAGTTGCCATCATTCCTGTTTCGGCTTTGCCGGCTGCGATGCTTCAAGCCGGTCATAACAGCCTGTGCTCGGATCACAGATTGAAGCTGATGAATTGTTTGGGCCGTTCGCTTCCTTACAAGATAGCCTCTGACAAGAGCTTGCAATTTCACAAGAGATTTAAGAGCGCAGAGTGCCTTTCTTGCCTGCAGTTTAAATTAATTCAGGAATTGGATCAATGAGTAAAATTAATTAAGTGAACATAACATTGAAAAATGATTTGTTTATTTCTGGCTATTAAATTTATCTACCTTTTTCTGAAATTTTTTCATTGTTAAAATTCATTTCTAGATTTCACCCAAGAAAATTTATTCCCAGATTTTACACACTACTTTCATGTTTTTCACTAACTATTTTAAATGACACATTAAGTAATATTTTGCTACTGACAAAGCGGACGCATTTATGTTTTACTTGAAGAAAGAGAAGTCAAAATGAAGAACATGCAGTACTACGATGACGAAGGAATGACAGAGTCACAGAGACTACACGTTGGGAAAGGACGAAAGTAAAAATTCCATGGTTTAAATTAAATGCTAAACAATAGTACAGATTACAGAAGTTCAAAGATGAACCCGTTAGTTAATTATGACAAAAAAATTGCATATTATATATAATTACTATTTAATAGGTAGAAAAACCGCTTAAACGGGAAACAAAACCAGGCTTGTTAGCAAAAATCATTAGCAAAGCAACTTTTATAGCTTAAAATTATGTTTAGTTAGGGAAGTTTAAAATAAAGTTCTTACTTTCATTTATAGAGTCAAATAGTGAATAATTAAAAAAGGAATAAAAAGAAAGATATTGACATAATGACTCTTTATATTTACTACAATCACTAATATTATATTATTAGTTATTACTGTTCTTAATTTTAATTTATCAATATAATTACTATGGTTATCATATATATTTTTAATTTTATTATTTTCATATAATTTTAATATTATATTTTCTTATTTTTATTTAGAGAAGGGATAGGTTGACAATGAGTTATTTTGACAATCTTGACAATAAATCTCTAAATAAATATAAAAAAATCTTAAAAATAATTTTTTTTATAGATGTGTTTTTCTACCTTTAGATTGATGGTCATTCAAATTTTATACAATTTTATTATCGTTTAATAGTCCATCGAAGATCATCGATTTTTCATGTAATTTACAACGATTCCAATTTGACGTTTTTGATGAACTATCAAACGATAATGAAATTATATGAAATTTGAATAACCATCAATCTAAATATAGAAGATCACATATATAAATTGTTTTTCATTTTTAAGATTTTTTTATATTTATTTACAAATCCATTGTCAAGGTTGTCAAAATAATCCATTGTCAATAGATCCCACTCTTTTATTTATTGAACTAGTATTATAATGATAGAAACTACTATTAATATCATCATTGTCACTTATATAATAATATAATAATAATAATAATAATAAGAATAAGAATAATAATAATAATAATATTATCATCATTATTTTATTCTTCTATTTACTCAATCAAATAAAAACATTTTATAGAATAATAAAATGATACAAAAAATTATATCTCCTTAACTTCATGCGAAAATCAAACATGAACGAACTATTTAAATTCTCAACACAGATATACCACATATTATAATTCTCCCAAGTATAAAATCAGTCTTACCAAATGACCCCTGAATGCTTTTTGAATCTTGATGGCAGCCTCCATTTCAATATCTATATGGCTTAATTTACCCTTCAAATTCATGCAAGGCTTCTTGGTTTCTTCACAGTGACACGCGGAAACAGAGCTTCTTGGTTTGGCAAAGCTCCATCTTTTTTTATCCCTGAACTCACCATTGTTGGATTTGAAATTCTGATCCTTGTTTTTTCCTTTGCCACCTAGTACCCTCTTCAGCCACCTCATTGTTTTACCCATCTCAATCTAACAATATATCTGTATGATAAAAAAGCCAAGTTTAAGACATTATATAAGAACGTGAGAACAGAGGAAGTGGCATTAAAAGCAACGCGAGAGTGGGATTAAAATTGAACTCGGGATTCTGAGTCAATTTCCAGAAGTGGAAACCTTTTGGGATCAACAAAAACAGAGACTAGAAGAAGATGCGTTACTTATACTCGCCATGGATTCAAAATTGATTTAACAGTTCGAGCAATTTTGGAAGCGAAAAGAAATCAAAGTCGTCGGAAAGGAGAAATGGCATGTGCCCACTCAAGGTATGTGCCACATGGGAATTGCATGGGTTTGTCTCCAATTATTCCTCTTTGTCTCTAAAACTCTCAATGAAACGACAAGAGAATTGGCATATGCGGTGACTAACAAAAGACCCTTCCATATTAGTAAATCTATCTCAAGCGCGACGCACAATGTTGTAGGTGTATCTATCTCCCTAATGTGAACAAAACAAAATTTGTATCTTTCTACACTCTGATCTGGTTTTGGTTTTATGTGGAAATAAAATAAGGGAAAAAGAGCCGAAAGAAAAGATATACTCACTCTTGCACCAAAATAGAGATGGAAATTTGAAAAGGAGGTGGGGGTTGCCAGTGGACACTTCTATCTCTTTGCAAACTCACAATCTTGGATGGTGCTTTCTTTTATCGATCCCTCTCAATAAATGCTCTGTTTTTTTTTCATACAAATATGAATGCTAAGCTTTATTTATTTCTTTTCTCTGGAGGCGGTTAGAATGTAAAGAGTAGAAAAATCCAGATTATCTCTCTCTTCTTGCCTCAGGGCAATCTCTCCGCATACCTCTCTCTCTCTCACACACAACAGAAAGACCCATCAGGTTTTCTAAGGTGCAATTGAGTACCCCACATGACACACCTATGATTCAACGACTTTCAACGTACCATGCCAATTAGTATGAAGCGTTTATTTCAGATCAAACGATTCGCATGATTTCTCTCACAGACGCATGCATGAGGGTTGATATAGACCGTACGATCTGAAACATATGATACAGATCGCCTGGATCTATTCAATGAATGAATTCACTGGTGCTGGAGAGAGGCCGTACATAAATTTTGGTTTGGTCAACATCAAAGTAAGTAGCTTTGCATGTCACGATGTCAGCTTAGCATATGTGTAACAAGCTTTTACTAAATGTTCTTTTTTTTTTAAAGCGAATACAATAGTGTTGAGGAGGCAGAACGAATTTTCCTGCCACTTGGACTATTTTGATAACATATACCAATGTTTAGAAAAAGATAAAAAAAAACCTGTCCTAGACTAGTGGTTTGCTAAAACCTGATGGGTACAATTGGAATCCGTGAATTTGTGTCCGTTATTTGGGGTATTCGTATCCGTACCTAGGTATAGACGGGTAACAGATACATAGGTACGGGTTTGAGAAGGTCCGGTCACCATTTTTTTGGAAAAAACTCGTTGTACCCGTATCCATTTACCCGCCGTCCGCCGCCCATGTACCTCGTACTCGTGTACTCGCCGTCTGTACATGTGCCTGTACCCGTGTACGCGGGCCCATACCCGTGAACCCGTTAAATTCAAAATAAAAAAAATTTCCCCCGGTTCACATCAAATCACCTGCCGGATCCGTGAATAAAAAATAGAATATTATTCAAATTTTAAGATATTGGAAAATAAAAAATATATTTGTAAAATAAAAACAGCAAAAAAATAACCCGAGTACCCGTAGCCGTGGTATCCGTGTACCCGAGACGGGCACATGTAAAGTACGATTTTGAAAAAAAAAAAAACGTCTATCCGTGCCCGTCCTACCCGTCTACCCGGCGTGCCCGCCGCAGTTGTGCCCAGCCCGTACCCACGGTACCAGTTAGCAAAAGTCTATCCTAGACTTACCTCAGAGTTTGTAATTTTGTGGTCCATCATACATATTTGAACTTTGTTTGTTTTCTTCTGAGATATAAATATCTCGTTGTTCCTGGATATAGATAACAAAAGTGTTGAGAGCAATAGTAAAAAAAATGAAGAAAATTAATATTTAAAAAAATCAGTAAAAAAAGTAATTATATTGTATATTCAATTTTATATCTTATGATACATTTAATACTTTGTATCTTTAAAGAAAATATTGTTCAAATGAAAATCTTAAATTATATATATGTTCCTAATGATTTGGATATACTTTGTATAAAATTTTATTTAATTTCAAAACAAATTTGTCTTTCATCATACAATTTTAAAATTTTTAAAGGTTCAGCTTCAATGAAATTATGATAAATGAATAATTATCTAAATTAATTTAAATTTAATAAACATTCTAACTAAGTCATTAGAAACACCTCTATTATTTTATTTTTTATTTGGGCGATATATTTTTTAAAAAATATCCCATAAATATTAAATATACCATAAAAGTTGGATGTTCATTATAATTACTCAAAAAATAATATTCAAATTAATACATTAGGCGTTTCAAGATATCTTTTAAATCTCTCCTCTGTTTTTTCTTCTTTTCTCGCTAGTTCATCACTTTCAAGAAAGCAATGGAAGTGGTCTTCTGATATTTATCGCTCACCTTGCTAGTTCATCTTTTAAAAAAATCTCCCAGTTTCGCGAAGAACTGTGGGGTTGATGTTTCGATTTAAATTCATTTTAAATCAGAAAATGAATCATTCAATCTAATTTTATCTCAACCATTCAAACAAATCAGATTTTATATATTTTGTTTAGAAAATTTTGCTATTTTTTCTAATGAGAAGAAAATCATTGTTTTTTGGATGAATTAGAATTGTCAAATTAAGTATTTTCTCCTGTCAGATAAAATAGCAAAAATATTCTGAAAAAAATATAAAATTTATTTTCTAATACATTTTGATATGAAGAATAGGTTGAACGGTTTAAATCATTCATTACTAATTTAAAATTATAAATATGAATCTGAAGCAAGGACCACACAATGCCATAACACAACTCTACGCAATTGCCAAGGTTTTCAATGTATCTTTAGAATAGAAAAATTCAAAATTAGTATTTATAATATGTTTCTTATGAGAGACGACAAATATTTATCTTAACAATCCTTAAAGTATCAATGCATAAAAAATATATTTAAAATTCAATATTGCAACACTGATCTGTAAAGTATGTTTATAAATTATGATAGATTAGATTTGACATTTATAGAGTTATTTGAATTTTCAACCATATGAAACTAATAATCCTTCAAGATATTTTAGCCACTTTCTGTAAACTATTACAGGGGACGCGAATCAGGCCTCCTTTCTTTTGTACTAACGGGCCTATTACTTGTCATTTGAAGGCCCATAAATCCTTAACGGATTGTGGGTGCAATGTAAAAGTACTGATATGGTAATACATTAATACGGGCCTATTACTCGTCTCTTTGTTTTATTCCTGGATAGTTCTAGTCGGAGGTTCTCCTCTCTTTCTTTCTTCCCCATGGAATCCACGGAATCGGCGCCGAAGAAGAGGAAACTCGCGCCAAGGAGGTACTACTGCTTCTTTATCTAGTAACTATTGCGTCGAGTTTCCATTTAACCGCACTATCATTACCAGTACTCTTGATTTGAGTTCTAAGTAATACACTTGAGTTGGATGTGATGCTTATTTTCCTAATTTTCACCCGTTTCACGCTTATATCGAGCAATTTATCTTCCTTTTCCGCAGGGATAAAGGTGTATCTGATCAGGCTGAATCTGCTGCTAATACCTTGGTATATTTTCACAATTGTGAAATTGCCTATTTTTAAGTCCTTAATTGGTTCACAAACATTGCAATCAGCTACAAGTTCAATTTTAAGTCTTGATTTACGCACAATTCTTTTTGAAAAAATCCTTCAACTCTGCACAGATTAGGTCTCTTTCTGTTTTTTGGCATTAACCGTCCTTCTATTTTTCAATTAAACCCTAACCCCTGTTTGTCAGTGAGATGGAGGATATTGCTCTATCCCAAATTTTTGTTGGTATTTGGTAGCATGTAGTGGGATAATTAATATTATATAGCAAAAGTTTTTTTATCAAATTTTCATTTGCCACTCTATTGTGTCATCTGCATTATGTTGAAATATGTTGATATTATTATTGTATTCCAATCTGCATTAAACTTCCATAGCAAGATAGGTACCTCACGTACTTCATTTGTAATTGCACGGTTTTTGAGGGAATCTAGTTTGTGAAATTTGACACTGGGGTTTTATGAAAATGTTTGCACAATTGCAGATTGAATCAGATAAAAAATAAATTATACGGACATCTATAGCCATATTATCCTCTTTTTTCTGGAAGCTCTTTTAGAGAGTGAAAATTTTGATATAATAAATATGTCCACTCTGTTAGACATTATTATAGAAAAAGGTTATATCGCTTGATTTTTTTGTTATTTCATTAAATTTCCTTTAATAAATATTTTGTTACTCTTACCCCGTCTCTTTGGGGGGGGGGGGGGGGGGTAGTGACATCTCCAAAATTTGGGTGTTATTTAGCTCATACACCCTTGTATTTTTTTCCCCTTGGCCTTTGGTCATACAAATCTATATTTTTTCAATTAACTCAACATGCCATCATTTTATCACCTGATTAACCAAATATTACCTCAAGATACCATCAGTTTTTGCAATTATGCATCAATTAATCTTTATTCATTTTTATTCTCAAAGTATAATCTCGTTTTACCCTAATTGTTTAAACAAGAAGAGACATTGAAATTGGTATTTGAGCAGGTGGCAGGAGTGCCTTCTGCGGCTGTGGATTTATTAAGAATCAAAGAAGCAAAGAAGTTTGCTGCTGCCCAAGCTCAGCAAGAGGCATGTCTTGGTATCTACAAAAGTTTTGACTCTCCATTTGGAAATTTTCTTGTACCTGTTATACCAACCCTTGAAGACCTGCTTCAATGATCTTTATTGACTCAGAATAAGTACTTTTTTTTTTTTATAAATGTACTCCAGAATGCAATTGCTTGGATGAAATTTTTGCATGTCACTGTTTCCGATAAACTTGTCTCATATGTCTATGCCAATGAATGTTTGGGTGTTAGAAGTTAGAACCCAGTCCATGGTGGTATGATCCCAGTATGTAGTTCTGATGTATGGTGTGGTGCTGGGTTCAGGCCATCTGGCATCTGCTATACTTATTGCTAAAGAAAAAAATATGTTAGAGAAAAACATTCTAACTTTTACACTTTTTATCCGATGAGTATCTGATGTGACTGGTGGAGGCAGACCTAATTTTGTGGTTATGTAGGGTTGAAAGTGTCCTTTTTGTATCTTTCCTTGTAAACTTTTCTGGAAAGGCAAGTTTTGTGTATTTAGAGGAGTTAAAGCCACGCCTTTTGTTCAGTTGGTACCCATATTATAGATTAGGACCACCTTTAACCATATAAGGATAGAACCATAACATATATGTAAATTAAACTCTGAAAAACTAGGGGCTTTTCGGGAAACCATGAAAGAACAGGAAATGACTACTGAGATTAGGATTTTGTTGTAGGCTTGTACTCATTTTTTATACTTTTTATAAAACTAGGAGCTATTTGGAGGATTTGCAAAGGGAGGGGTTAAGATGTCGAGGTTGGGATACTGATCACTCTTGGCAGCTTTTGCCAAACTTTCAGAAAGTGACATAAGAGAGCGAGAGCTATCGACAAAATTTGAAGATACTAGGGCTGCAAAGGCGCTAAGCTGTTATTTGCAAGCAGTAATTCATCCTATAAATCTAACAGGTGTTTTGAGTCATGTTCTGGTATCTGATTTGGTTAAAATCGTAGTGTGATTTCAGAAGTAATAAAATTTATTGATATGGAAGCATGTACCAGTCATGACATCAAGTAGGACTCAGAGATGTATGAATAAGGGTTTAGGCAAGAAGCTCTGGCAAGCACTTGAAGTGAGAGTATTTGTATTTACCAGTGCTTGTACAGGATTACATTCTTTTTTCAAAGTTGTTGGATATTTTGGTTTAAAATAAATGCTTCTAAAATGCAAATTAAAATGCAAGTAACAAATGCAATTAACAGTTCCCTTTTCTTAAAAAAAAAAGAGCATATTTTGTTTTTCGGTTTTGAGCGAAACAAGAACGACTCCAAAATGCAATTTTGTTGGCTTTGAAGGTGCAAGACAGCTAAAAAATTTGCTGTGTTTGTTTCAATTTTTTTTATAGTGAAATAGGGGACGCCCAGTTGGCGTGATCCTTTAGTAATGTATTTTATTTCCGAAAGGAGTGGGAAAATACAATCAATCAAATACATATTAGTTTATTGAAGATTGTTGAGAGGCAAAATCCTCGTTGTCCTTTTAAATGATCTAATTATTATTTTTTTTAATTTTGTTTCGGAGATATGTTTGGTATTGCCTTCTTATAAAAAAAGAGTGCAAATATAAACAATACAATGTCAACTCCCTAACAGCTCTGCTATTCGTTGGCTGGCATTGGATACCATACATAGTTTTTTATTTGTTTCAAATGAGAAACCGTGTTCTTTATCTGTGTCATGGAGAGGTTTTGCGTTGCAAGAATATGTCGTAATATATGGATTATGGAGAACAAAGTACCTTTTGCTCACTCCAAAATACAAAAGACACTTTTAAGGGAAAAAAAGAAGCCACAATTGCATTTTTCCCATGACGATAAGTAATGTTTATAAATATTTTTTTAAGCATAAATAATAACTAAACACGTATGAAATTTCGTGCTATCTCAATTTAAATGCAGTGTGCGATAATCGTTTATCATTAGAAAATTCTATCCATATTATATCTAGTACATGATTAATGTTTTGTTCGTTGAGAATGAATAAATCATGTACATTTATAAAAGTGTTCCTACATGTTAGTGAAAACAATGACCATGTACCCAAAACATAATATGGGGAAATTTTGTCAGCGATAGGTAGCTGGCATCCTCATTATGCAAAAAGATATAAAAAAAATTATTATCAAACATAAGATAAAAGTATGTGCACTCTTGAAGTGCGTATAATTAAGGCATTGAGATAAAGAAATGCAGAAATATCTATTTTTTTTTAAAAAAAAATAGGGAAAGAAAAATGAATTATCTTAATTAATGGTTCTAAACCAGATCATATGATGTATAACTTGTTTCTGAAAAAGAATGATTGATTGTAAATTATTCTGTATGAATTGGTGAATCTTTTTTGCCTTTAAAGTGGTACCTATCACCTATGCCTATTTTCTGGGATTAATGGCTACTTTTGTTTTATTTGAAAAAAGGTAGTAGCTATCTTTGGTGATAAACAATAATGCACATAGAAAGTAGGATGTTGTATTCCTTCATGGCAATTATTATGCGACTTTTAATTGCTGATAAACGATAAACGGTGATAGACAATAATGCACATAGAAATTTGATTAGTTATTTTTCTTCTTTTAGGAAATAATTTTTCGAAAAGAACATGCAGATTTGAGTGATGTCCAAGCTAACTTAGAATTTGAATGCTGGCACATGCAGCTAAGAAAGGAGAAAAATATGACGTGCTTTAAAATAATATGGTCTCCACGCAAAGATGGTTGGTCAACTTAGTAGCTGTGTAATGTGCCAGAGAATTAGGTCTCCCCCTTTTCTACAATCAACATTGGCAGAATCCTTTGAGAACCATTAATATATATCAAAAGCATTAAAACAGAATTATTCAATATGCTTATGTACAGTATACACATGAAACATATAATTGGGTACAACTTATTAGAAGACTTGATTACATTTTTAAGCTTGTCCATATCTTTGTAACAGTATGTTTTGCAAACCGACATTACTTGACGATAACTATTTAAAATAAAATTCCTAAAATATTTAGGCATTAAAAAGTTTAAGATACAATATACCATCACGCGATAATATACACATGCAGTTTTCATCTTCATAGAATTATGAAAGTTAAGGAGGACCGAAAATGACTTCTATTGTTTGTGTTTTCAGGATAAAAAAAATTGTCCATCTTATGAATATAAATTTCGCTATTAGTTAAATTATAAATAGAAAAATCACGAATAACCATCTAATTTTTTAATATAATTTTTTTAATGTTATTGTTAGTAAGAGCATGTCATTTTTTTACTATAATCCCTTTACTTATATTTTTATAACAAGTCTCTTTAAAATGAACGTCGAACTTATGAAACCGAGCCACTTAATTTAGTAATACGGAAACTGGAAATAATAATGAAAATGATGGATATTTCATATTTGATTTCTGCTATGTTACAATTTTATATTTGATTTACAGAACCACATTAAATTAATTAATAAAACATGAACTTGAATATGAAATTATGATGTATAAATGATAGCATGATGTGATTAAATAAAATTAATTAATATGCATAGTATATGAAACTTGTTATATTCAAGATTTTAAAAGCAACAATTTTTCCATGGATATTTCAGGGTAGTCAATTACATATATTGGAAATTAATTATATTATTGATAAAAAAAAAACCAACCATAGAGGGAGGATTTAGGCCACCCTAACCCTCCTATAATCCTATTTTCATCTTTTTGCTCTTAAACATTTGTGCTTACACATAGTTCACATCCTTTTCGCATTATGTAGGCACTCCCAACTCTGATAGGTCCCATATCTTTATCACTGCACCAAGCCCTTGATGTAGAATTGAAAATTTTATTATAAATGAAGAGGTAATATAAAATAAATATTATTATTAATTCAAATATAATGTAATAGTTGTTAAATGTTTTGATCTATAACACACACCACAAAAATTACTGCGCAATTCCAATGTGACACACTAATATATATTTTATGTTAAAAAGTTTGTTATAATGAAACAAATATCCGATATAATCAATCACGTCTTAAACAGTGTTCATAGCAAGGGCAGAGCTCCCAAGCGACTGAGAGGCAATTCTTTTTGAAAATTTATGTATACATTAAGGATTTTGAAATTTATTAGTAATTATACAATGTTTTTAGTATCACGGCCCCTCAAAAAAAAAATGTTAGTAGCTTTTTATCTATGTAAAATTGTTCTAGTCCCTCCGAAAATCTAGTTAAGCTCGTCACTGATTCATAGAGTATTCTATGGTTGATTGTAGAGGAGTTGGATACGCTGGCTTTCGCCCCTTCATATGTGTAACTTGTAATGTAATCGTTTACTTTATTTGTTTCTTACTACTTCTCTTCAAAGAGTCTTCTGCGCTGGGATATCGTAGAATCTGCATTTTATTTTAAAATTGATTCATGAATTAAACCTATCCCCCACTAGGTTTAACTAATTAAAAAGTGTTTGGTTCTGCAAAACAAAATTTATAATTGGGTGCTCATATTTCATGTTGAATTTTGACAACTATGCATTTTGGATTAATGGCCAATGTTATCCAAACTGATAAAGAACATCTTACTTAAGAATGATAATTAAATAAACCAAATTATGATGGATGAACTTTAATCTAACCATATTTTTAGTTTGATCTTTTTAGTAAATTTTTTTTGTTTTTCCTCTTTTCATAACTAAAATATAAAAGTTTAGCTTCGAGGAAATTTGTTACACTTATTTGAGCCATTGATTGAAGTACTAACGATGAAAACATCCACCCTTCTTCCTATTTAAGATAACAAATATAAAATTATTGTTTGTGATATTAAATGAATTAGATTATAAACCTTGCTTAAAAAGCAATGTGTCACGTGACTCACGTCTCTCTACGAACAAATGAAACAATTCTTACAAGATGCTTCAAAGCAAATAAATATCAAACCCATTTTGCCAAAACAACTAAATGCCTCATAATTACTTACATAAAGATCCACTTATCTGAAGAAGGAAAAAAAAATCGCTATTTATTTCTTTTTACATAAAAATACAGGGACCTGGATGCATATGTTCCATTTTATTGCGAGGATCTCTTTCAGATCCGAATCAACCCCATTGGCGCCATGTGTCGACAACAAATCAGAGACGTACATTTGCTATCCAGCATCTGTTCCTTTGCCACATATACATAAAAGAGGTCCCCAACCCCATGTAAAAAGAATCTTTTATGACATGACCCAGCAAGTTCGCTTCCATTCTCCGTGTTCTTTTCTCTTTAGACATGTCCTATGCACCCAATGGTATCAGTAACAGTAATAGCATATTGTACAAAAGCCAAATTGTGTCATGAAGTTCAAACTCCAGAACAAATAGAATAGCATATTATCATAGATGTACGTTCAATTTGGGCAAATTAGCACAAGCTATTATTTCAAAAAGGAAAAAAAATATCAATACAACAAAAGAGATCTTTATATGCCAGAAATTCTCCCAGGTCATAGTTTAATTTCTTCTCAAAACCAATCAATGAAATTATTGTTTTACAAAATAATGTGATTTCTGTACCTGCTATTTGGATAAATCAATCAATCAATTATTTTTTGAAAATATTTATTTTTAGCGCTAAAACTAGCTGTATTTATCTTTAAAAATATTTTTTAACAGAACAGCCTATATACAAGTTGAAAATATAAGGTAGTTGAAAACTTAAAATTTCAAGTTCTGTCCATATCCAACTTTTTGTCATCAAAGAGAAATAAGAATGAAGATAAGAACTATTATCATCACTTGCTAAAAATGAAAAACAAAAGCGTGCAAGGATTAAAGGATAAAATGATAAACCGGACCCAAACCAATAATTTCATGATCCCCCGCAAATCGCAATCAGGCCCGGTAGGGCAGGGTGTTCAATTACCAAAACACCCTCAGCTCCTCATAGCAATAATAGCCGTCCGATGCACTATCCTCTCAGTCCTTCATCCATTGATAACCTCAATTGTAAGGGCGTTTAGTAACGACTTAATTAATAATTCAGATAATGACTAAATTACCCCTCAATCGCCCGTTTACCAAAAGATCACAGAGGTCAGCTAGCGCACTTGTTGTTCGTAAATACTGAGGTCAGTGAGGGGCACTGATGTCTCCTGGAATCCTGAAATGAAATCTCACCTAAAATCTCTCTTCCCCGGAAAGCTTTCTGAGATCCCGAGAAGATAAAAAGGAAAAAGAGAATCCGCTTGGTGCACTATTAAAAACTCAATTAAGCTCAGGAATTATTCGTGGAGGTAGCGGGGATGGGGAAGGTGGCAGTGTATACGACAGCCGCCGTGTGTGCCTCGGCGGCTGCGGCTGCGGTGGCTGTGATGGCGATGCGGCGGCGGAAAGAGCTCGCCGGGAGGCGCGCACGTGCGGCGAGCGTGATAGAGGAACTGGAGGGGATCTTCGCCACCCCGATTGAACGGCTCAGATTGATCGCTGATGAGATGGTGGAGGAGATGCAGCGAGGGCTGACGTCAGACTCGTCGGGAAGTTCGCTCAAGATGATTCTAAGCTACGTGGATAAACTCCCCACTGGGTAATGTGATATAGCTGTTTGTCTTCTTTCAGTTCCGAGCTTGCCAAAATTGGGCATCTTTTTTGTGTATTTGTAGTATACATACTTGCTATTGAATTGTGCAGGGATGCCTTCGTCTTTGCGTTTATTTCTTTTTTGGTTTGCTTAGATCTAGTTTCTATTTGGCGGTTGGATCTCGGGGAATGGTTTGTTAGTAAGTCAACTACGGTTTCTGTTCGGTATTGCGGGTTGGATCTGTTACACTATTTCTACATTTCTAAAAGTTCAAGCATTCTTTATGTATATATTTTCATAGAAAATTCTAACGATTGGAATTGTGCATAATTTTAATTGAAGGATTTGAGCGTGGTTTCTTCTTCTGTAGTTTTTAATCAAAATCTCGTTTCTTTTAAAGGGGAATTTATCTATGAAATGAATGCACCAAGAACTTCCAAAAATAATTAGATTTGAAGTGAGTGCTATCACTATGCTGCTAGCAGACATTACTTTCAAAAAGTTTCGCTTGATTTAAACAAAAAGAGCGTTTTCTTAAAATATATATGTTTTTTTTATGTTTTAGTTTATTGTAAAGGTGAGGATGGCATCATTTAGCTTATGAGTCTTTTCATTTTTTTTTTGATTCACTTAATAATCTTTTTGTTTTCAGACTGGTCCTTTTATTTATAGTTCTTATTTATTTTACATCTTCCGTGTTCACACGTGTTTTTTAGTAATAAGTAAAAAACTTTTATTTTGCTTTAATTTTTTCATATTTGCAGAACTACAGAATTAAACCGCTTATAAATATAATAAGAGTAGAGCGACTTATTCTATTTTCTGTCATTGAATTTTATAATAGTTAGTTTAATAACAATATAGAGACTTTTTTCTCCTCCAATTTGGGTTCTTAACAATAATTCACAACTGATATAAATTAATAACATCAGGGATGAGAAAGGATTGTTCTATGCACTTGATCTCGGTGGGACCAACTTCAGAGTAATTCGCGTACAGCTTGGGGGACATGATGGCCGTATTGTTAAACAAGAGTATGCGGAGGTGTCCATTCCACCACATCTCATGGTTGGCGGCTCCATTGTAAGTTAGCATCTCTTTATCTAAAAGGATTCTGAGACAAACATACCAGCACATAACATAACATATCAGGTGCAGATTGGATCACATGAAGCAAATGAACCATAAATTTTAAACAATAAAGAAAAATTCCATGTGTCTGTGGAAAACCTCAATCCATTGTGTATCCTGTGCAAAAGGCAAAATTATTTCTAACATAAGCACATTCTGAGTATTTTATCTAAACCCAATTATGCCTTCTCTACAGAAGCCAAAAAAATGTTTAATGAAAAAAAGCATGTGCAGATAATTGATGTATTTTTCCATCATTTTTATCAAGAGAATGTTCGAACAAATCTTTCATGGTTGCTTGGGTAGAGACAAGTGTTAAGGGAGAAAGGTAGATTGAACTTTTAAGAGAAAACAGAGAAATGTTCAGATAGAATTTCCTACATTTTGTAGAGGTGCTTGTTGTTATTTTTATTCTATGCTTTATTCAGATTTTTGTGAGGTTATATATGATATTTTTGACATCTTGTGATGCTGAAATCATAAAAAAGTTGCTTGATTTTATTTTCTTTCTGCTACCAGGAGCTGTTTGATTTTATCGCCTCAGCACTAGCAAACTTTGTAGCCACTGAAGGGGAAGAAGTTCACCTCCCAGAGGGGAGGCAGAGGGAACTTGGTTTTACCTTTTCTTTTCCTGTCAAACAAACTTCCATCGCTTCTGGTACTCTCATTAAATGGACCAAGGGCTTCTCTATTGAGGACACTGTAATCCCTAAACTTTTTTCTTTATTTTTTAGAATGCATGTGTAATGAACCGCATGCCTAGTACAAATGGTAATGTGTCTCACCTCTTTATGGAGTGGCCTAGTTTCAAGCCCTGAAAAAGATATATGAAAAGTAATGTATGTTGGGGTTAATGAGAGCCTTGTTATTTTCTAGAAAAAGTATCCGCATGTAATACTTTTGATACAATTTCCATGTAATACATGTTACATTGTTTTGATATATTGATTGAGTGCTGGGTTGGGAATTTTTTAAATTTAAATTCAGCAACAACAACAACAACAACAACAACAAAGCCTTTAATCCCAAATAAATTGGGGTATGCTAGAAATGAAACCCAATCCAAAATCATAAAGATCAAAATAGATAATAGCTTATTTAAATTCATTTTATTTATTTATTTATTTACTTTGTTTGAATTTGGAATGCCAGGTTGGAAAAGACGTGGTCCCAGAGCTGACAAAAGCTTTGGAGAGGCAAGGTCTTGACATGAAAGTGACAGCTCTGGTTAGTCTATTTTATAATCTTATCTACAATGTTTGTATATATTACCACTTGCTGGTGTCATTGATAATCTTGGGATATGATATAATATAATTAAAGTGCCAATGTCTAATAAAGCCTTTGACTATTCAAGGACTGAAAAGCTGAGACATCTAAGATTGTTATGCTACCAGATGTCCATTTAATAATATGATATAAGTCTTTTAATCGATCAAGAACAGGTCA
This sequence comes from Schoenoplectus tabernaemontani, assembly GCA_037127355.1. NCBI lineage: Eukaryota > Viridiplantae > Streptophyta > Magnoliopsida > Poales > Cyperaceae > Schoenoplectus > Schoenoplectus tabernaemontani. The sequence continues at coordinate 18,905,911 of CM073743.1, read as the reverse complement.
ATGACACAATTGGTACATTGGCTGGTGGGCGTTATGAGGACCAAGATGTAGTTGCTGCCGTGATTTTAGGTACAGGCACCAATGCTGCTTATGTGGAACATGCAAATGCCATTCCCAAATGGGACAGCCTTCTTCCTAGCTCAGGCGAGATGGTTAGTCTGTTTTTTTTCTTGTGATGATTATTATGCTTGCTAAATACTTAGCTCCCTTTTTTCATTCCATATTCACTTTTATGTATGCACTAGGTTATAAACATGGAATGGGGAAACTTCAGGTCAAAGGATCTTCCCATATCAGATTATGACAGAACATTGGATTTTGAAAGTTTAAACCCTGGCGAGCAGGTATTGTCAATGTTTACAAAATTTTGGTTGTGTTATTTTTTTGAGGTATGTTGAAATTCTCCAACTCTTTTCTCCAACAGATATATGAAAAGATGATATCGGGAATGTATTTGGGTGAGGTTGTAAGAAGAGTGCTCTTGAGGATTGCTCAAGAGGCATCTCTTTTTGGAGAAGTTGTTCCCCCAAGATTAGAAATTCCTTTCATCTTGCGGTATGTTCTACTAGTTTAGAGCAACTTTGTCATTTTTGTTTGATCTTTTGCTTTTCAAATCAGGCAAGAATGCAAAATAACGTCTTTTTGTAAAAATTTCCAGCACACCGCACATGTCAGCAATGCACCATGATACATCACCTGACCTCAAAATTGTTGCAGCCAAACTGAAAGAAGTTTTGGGGGTATAGAATTTTTCTCCTAATTTTCTTCATTTTCTACTAGAAATGTTTTTAATCAGCTAATAAAAACTCAATGCAATGTTCTTGATCTAATATAGATTTGAGAAAAAATGAGCCGATGTTCAGTATTGGGTAATTCAGGGTTAAATACTAACTTTCTATGAAGCAGTCAGTTGGATGTAAAGTAATTAATTTATTACATGTTCTCCCTCACTTTATGGAAATGAACCTAAATTTAAACAAATTTGGCTTTAATCAATCCTCAACTTCACAATTCCTCAAGTTTAACCCAATCAGCCTCAATTGTGCAATTGAAAGCCAAATAAACCACAGACATTGGAACTCATTAAATTAGTCCTTTACAGTCCCTTTAACAGTGAATTCTGTCATATATATTTCAGATCGCTAATGTAGCTCTTGAAACTCGAAAAATGATCGTGGCTGTATGTGATATAGTGGCCAACCGTGGGGCCAGGATATCAGCGGCTGGCATATACGGGATTCTCAAAAAGATTGGCCGCGACACTGTACAGTCGGAGAAACAGAAAACTGTTATTGCCATGGATGGTGGCTTATATGAACACTATAGCATTTTCAGCAAGTGCTTGGTTGATACTCTCAGAGAATTGTTAGGTGAAGAGGCTGCTAGTTCAGTTGTCATTAAATTATCCAATGATGGGTCAGGTATTGGCGCGGCCCTTCTCGCGGCCTCACACTCGCAATACCCAGGGTCTGATGAATCTTGAAATCGCTTCATCAAGATTTTTTTCTTTTTGGGAGTTAAGATTGTTTGTATGTCACACCCAAATTTTACTTTATTTTCAGGTAAAAACCCAATTTTTTAGTATTTGCAATTTTGACTGCTCATGTATTTGATCTGCTTAAGGAAACTAAGCATCAGTAGGGGGATAACGTTGAGGGACTGGTCAAGAATAACCATAAAATTTTATATAGTTTTGAGTAATGATCATGAGTTCTCAAAAAGAACTTGAGGTTCATTGCAAGGTGAGAAATGTCATCATGAAGGGAATAAAGCCTATAACCTTACATTGAGACCAATAGCAAAAATTGGTAAGTTGGGGTGCTATTTACAAACAGGTAAAATTTTGGGTGCGATTTGCAGCTAAAAAGCAGAAATTATCTTCTTCCATTTTTGTAGTTTTTTTTATTCTCTAGAGTGGAGAGGGGTTAAACAATTGTAATGGTTCTCTGAGGAAATGAAAGTTTGGACGATGCCTTTGATTGTATCACCAATTTTTTGTTTTTCTTTCCATCTTCATCCCCTTCTTTGGGCCTTTGGCTGAAAAATTATTATTATTATGTAATAAAGGGGGATCATAATAATATATTTTTGGCCGGAAATTTTGTTTTAAGTTTATATTTCTAGTGATACTTGAGCAGAGCTTGATAATTGTGACGCTTGTAATATTTTGTGACTTGCAAACTATTTATCAGGTCCTCTTATTCTCTTCATCTATTGGGTCCTGCATTGTTATTGTTCCTCGTACCAATATTGCATGACTGGTATTACCAGTAGAGGACTCAGTATGGTAGAAACTGTACAGGTCTGGTATTCTTGCTGACATGCTTCGATCTTATTATTAAAGAATGCTGAAATTTACAACTAGAAGTTGTGATTCTAATACACTACGTAGTTATGTATGAGGTCCTGGCCGAGATCTTAATCTGACTCGCCATTTCACATTTTCAATCTCTCTTATTATATACTTCAATAAATCGGTTACTCCAGTAACTCTCAATCAGCCGCAACATGCGTGTCGGGTATTCCGGTTAGGATCAGGTGCTTGCAATCTCAGTTGGTCGGTCTAACTTATTCTATTCTGTGTGTTCGACAAACTGGCGAAAGCAATTTTCTGACATGTCTTCTATAACCTATGTTATTCTATCTATCACACGTTGCAATCATCACTGTTCTTTGCTTTTAAGAGAGGGCTCACATCGTGCTCTCCAAACCTCTTACTCTCACTGTTGGGGGCGCTTTGATTCGAGACATCATACTTCAATAGAATACTGAGTACATCCTTCATTGTTGGTCGAGTCGATGGGAGTGAGCCAGTGCAAATCACGCCTAGCTTAAAAACCACCTCTATCTCCTCTGTTTGTGTAGTTTCTCTCATGTCTTTCTCTATGCAACTCCGTATGGAGCTTCCATTTTTCATGTGCCACCATGCCCACTCTGCGAGGTTCCCGTGGTCGCCACCATCATGAGCTTCCCGGCCAGTCACCAGTTCCAAAAGAACTACACCGAAGCTGTACACATCGACCTTTTCATTCAACTTCCTTGTGTAGGCACACTCTGTATAAAGCAGAGAAATCATATCAGAAAGACTTAAATACAAGAATATACAAGAAAAGACTGAAATATTAGAATCACCGCATAAGTCAAATTACAACTCAAATAGAAACAGCAAATTTTCAAATAATCTAGTTTTTTTTTGTTCGCATCTTAATATTCCACCTCTTTCTGTTGTTTTTGGTTCAGGTATTCAATTAAGATACAAGGGCCTAGTTCTTTTGTTTTTCCCCCTTATTTATTCATCGTGGATTTGTGGTTACCTAGCTGAGGGTGTTTTAGAAACAAACACAGGTTTAATTTCAAAATCATGTGTTAAGTTAGGCAACTTTGTTTTACATTGTGAACACTAAATAAATGATAATATGCTTTTCAAAATGGAGTGCTCCTCCAATTGGTTAAAAATATATATTTTCTAACCTGGAGCCATGTAACCAAACGAACCAGCAACAGATGATACTGTTTCAGGCACACCGGGCTTCATCAGCATCCGAGCCAACCCAAAATCTGCTATCCTTGCTGTAAAATCTGAGTCCAACAGAATATTGCTTGACTTCACATCACGGTGCACAATCGGAGGTACACACTCATGGTGCATGTAGCACAACCCTCTTGCTGCACCTATAGCAATTTGAAACCTAGTTGGCCAATCCAATGAACTTGTTGGTGTTTCTGCTGGACCGACTGGGACCCGTCTCTTCTCATGAAGCCACATATCCAGACTACCATTTTTCATGTATTCATATACTAACAGCTTCGAACAAGGACTGGAGATGCAGCATAGCAATTTGATGATATTACTGTGCCGGATTGAACCCAAGATTTTCACCTCAGATTCAAACTCTCGCTCCAAATTGATGTCAAGTTTTGCCTGGTTGTAAATCTTTTTAATGGCCAGTACCTTCCTGGTATGGTTACCTACAGTCACGCGGTACACCCAGCCAGCACCACCAGCACCAATCAAGTTCTCCTCGGTCATGCCACGAACAATGGAATTCTCAGTGAAATCTAATGTTTGAAAGGAGGTGAGCTTCCACATGGCAGGATTAGAAGCATGCTTTCTTTTCTGATAATCCCTCACCAGACACAGCATGAAAATAACAATGATCACAGAGAGTACCACACCAAGTGCTATGAACAGATTACGCAATCCATTGGAGATAACATCCTTTGATCGGGCACGGCACATGCTGACACCATTCATCGATATTGAGGAACAAAGATTTGGATTTGACAGGAAGCTCTCATCATAAGCCTGGCTATCAATTGCTGAAGGAATTTCCCCCGAAAGATCATTTGATGAGAGGTTAAGAAAATTAAAATTTAATTTAGCGAGTTCTGACGGTATACTGCCGGATAGATTATTGGAACAAAGGTCTAGCGTAGTGAGCACTGGCATGGACCCAATTGATGCTGGGATCTCACCTGATATTTTGTTATGACTGAGATTGAGCATCGTGAGGGAATCCAATGACCCAATTGAGGCTGGGATCTCTCCTGAAATATTATTTTCAGAGAGATCCAGTGTTATGAGTAGTGGCATCCCTGCAATAAGACCCGGTGGGATGTCGCCAGTGAAATTATTGTTACCAGCCTGAAATACGTAAAGGTGACCAGCTGACGTTGGTACAATGCCTGAAAACTGGTTGTTTTGTATCTCTAGCCTTGTGAGATTCCATGGTAGGCTTGATGGAAGCTTCCCAGATAGCATGTTGTTATTCATGGTTACTGTAGTAAGGTTTTGCATATGCCAGAGATCAGCTGGTACTTCACCAGTGAGATGATTGTTACCGACCTGTAGGTTATTAAGATGGGGGCATTGACTGAGAGATTTCGGTATCGAGCCATTCAAGTTATTGTTATGAGCTGTTAGACTGGTGAATTCTCTGTTATAGCAAATATTGGCTGGTATTTCACCAGAGAGCATGTTACTGAACACTTCAAGATTCCATAGGGGAGAGTTTTTACCCAGTTCTTGTGGTAGAACCCCGGTTAAGTTGTTTTGGAACAACCGAACGTCAGTTAGATTTGGTAAAAGACCAATGCTTTCCGGTATCTCTCCAGAGAGTTTGTTGTTGTACAAAAGGAGAACCGATAAATTCTGCAATGTACCAAAGCTTTCAGGAATGGGTCCGCTAAGTTGGTTCGTTGACAGATCAATTCGTACCAGACTATTTGCACCAAATGAGGTGTTAACAACTGTGATCTCCCCTGACAGATTATTCGCATAAAGATACAAATATTGCAAGTTTGAGAAGCTCCATATACCAGGAGGGATTGTACCCTGGAGGTTATTGGAGGACAAATCGAAGTACTCCAACTGGGAAAACTTGGTGATGAAATTGGGTATATGACCTTCTAATGATGAATTTGCCATGAATAAATAGGTAAGTTTCGTCAAGTTACTGTATTCTTCTGGAAATTGGCTTGGTGAAAATAAGTTCCATGCAAGTGTAAGTTGTTGCAAGTTGGTCAGGTTGCCAATGAACCTCGGCATGTTACCATTGAACAAATTGTTATCTAAACAGAGAGATTGCAGTTGAGTCATTTTACCGATACTTGTTGGAATATCACCAGTGAAGTTATTCCCACTTAATATCAAATCGGTGATGTTAGGCAGCATTTGATCAAGATCGGAAGGTAATATGCCAACAAAATAATTTTCAGAAAGATCAAGGTATTGGAGGTTTGTGCAATTGGAGAAGGACGAAGGGAAGGAGCCGGGTATACTATTGGAAGAGAGATCAAGATGTGATAAGCTTTTGAGTTGGCATATGGAGGAAGGGACAGCTCCAGTGATATCTGCATCGGACAGGACCAGTCGTGTAACCGAACCATCGGCCGAGCACGTGATGCCATGCCAGTTGCAGTAGGCACTGGAGGTGGAGTTGCTCCAGGTGGCAAACGCAGCTGGGTTGCCCCAGTCATGCTTGATTTGTAATAAGGTTTGTTTCTCTGAGCTTATTTGGGTTTGTTGAGAGAAAGAGAGCGGTATGAATATGAGAGAGAATAGAGAGAGAAAGAGGAGAGAAGGAGAAGAAGCCATTGTTGGGATGGCTTGATTTGCGTTGGTTGAGCTGAGATGTTAGAATTAGTATACTAATCTATACTCTATAGTTCAAGATTTCAAACGAATCTATTGACTGAAACTTAATTGTCAAAATCACCACTTCCGTTTACTTAACGGCTTACCTTTTATTTTATTTTTTTAATTTGTAATTCTATACTTGTGTATCTAAACAAAATGAAAATTTAAATGTTCTTGACATTTTTTTTATTTTATGTATACATTGACAAGAAAAAAAATATTATTTTTAGAATTTATATACTATATTTTTATGACTTCTCGGCATGATAGGGCTAGATGAATTATCTAAAACTGGTACTCTTGTATTCTTGTCTATCATATTCACTCTAATTTTTTTTTTTGGTATATTGTATTTAGTGCGCAACCGCTACAGGAATCTAGAAAACAATTTAATCTCAGAAGTATTTTGAATTTTAATGAGCAACTGTTTCATATGAATAAGGAATATGGAGGGGTATTTTTATTGTTTGCACACGGCACGCAAATTGTACTATCGAAACCATTGTTACTACCGAAACCATTGTTGAGATGGTATATTTGAAATTTTACGTTTTCACTCTTATTTTTAATGATTTTGCCATTGTTGAGATTTGCGTTAGTTTAGATGAGAAGGTTAAATTAGGATAATTAGTGTAACAACATGTTACATGTGGTGGTACTGTTTTTCGCTTTTTGTTGGGTCCCTAGTCAAGATTTCAAATGGATCCATTGACTGGAAATTAGTAGTCAATCACCTCTTCCGTTCACTTAACGGCTCACCTTTTTTATATTTGTTAACTCGTAATTTTTATACTTGTGTAACTTTACAAAAATGAAAATATAAATGTAGTTTGCATTTTTATTTTGTGTAAATTTTATTATTTATTTACAAGAAAAAAATATATTGGAAGTTATATACTATATTTTTGTGACTTTTCAGCGTGTGGTAGGACTATGAATTATCTAAAATCGACAATCTTTTATTATCATCTACCAAATTCACTCTATTTTTTTCTTGTTATCACTGACAAAGCTAGAAAAACCATCAAGGAGGGGAAAAATATATTATAAAAATTTAATACAAGTTATTTAGAGATTAATTAATTATACTAAATTATTAAATTTGATCTTCAAAAATATTAGTGGTTCATAATAGTAAGTATAATTGATAATGAAATATTACGAGAGAAATGACATAAAAATGTTGGGAGGTGATGGACACACAAATTTTTTTATTTCATTGCTTGAAAATATTACTTTTACTGTTCATTTAGTTAGATTTTTTGAAGATAATATTTTTTAGACAATAACAATAAATAAAAAATAACGGTAAATATGTATACCTATAAGATCATCATCCTTATTTTTATGCATATGTTAAAACCTATTTGGCTCCGAAGTAAATTATTCTATTCTTTCATATCTGATTTTAAAGTAAATTATTCTATTATTAAACAATATTTTAGTAATTTAAGGGGAGAAATAATTTTTACAAATTAGTATAATTGTATGCATATTATTGAGGGGGGGGGTGCCCCCAAAAACCCCTCCCTCCATCTTGCTACCTAGTTATCGCAATTTATTCAGTCATTTCGATTTTTTTTTAATAGAAAAAGGAACCCACTCTTACTTTCTATTTGGTCATATTGTATTTCTAGTGCGCAACCGAGACAGAAATCTAGAAAGCAATTTAAGCTCGGAGGTATTTTGAATTTTAATGAGTAACTGTTTCACACAGGGGCGGACTCAGGTAAGCCCGATTTTGAAAAATAATGTTTTTAGATATTATTCATCAACTTGATTATTTATTATTTTAAACTTTATTTTGTTATTATTTTTAATATATAAAATTTTATTATTTTAATATTTTTTTATTAGGTAAGAATATATATTAAATTATTATTATTTTATTTAGTATCCGATTAGTTAATAAATTTGAATCCGATAAACTGAAATAATAATGTTAACTTTCCTTTAAACCAACGTATTTCCTTCCCTTTCTTAAAAATAAAAAGATAAACTTTTTTGCATGATCTAATATAATTGTACATTTTTTAGACGGACTAATATGGTCCGACTTGTTTTTAACCATCCGCTAGTCTGAAAGAAAAATTCAGACAAACTTTTTTTTTCTCTTTTGGCATTTCATTCTTCGAGTCAGACTAGATGGTCTGGAAAAAAAAATCAGATCATGTTAATCCATGGAAAAAATGTACAATCAATCGTATTAAATAATAAAACCTTTTTTTTTCTATGTTTTAAAAAATGATTCCATCATCGTGTAAAAACAAAAGGCTGGAAAAAAAAGCAGCAGCAGTATCCTTTTGGCCACGAGCACTTTTGCATGTTTGCGAGGCAAACTCGTCGACTAAGAAAAACTAGAGAAGACTGCACCACATGCGCAAAGTTCCGGGTCTCTCTGCTCTTACTCTCTAGTCTCTGACTCTCTTCGGAAAGCGGAGTTTCCTCCCTCTTTCCTTATTTCTAGAATCGTTTAATTTCTCAAGCAAAAGAGACCAGTCAAAGAAAGTTCTTCTTCTTTGACTCCAATCAGTTACAGGGCTGTCAACCAAACTCTTTACCCGTTTACTCAATAATAACTAAGTCATTGTTCATTAAGTCATTGAGTGAGTTTGGTTACCCGTTTACTCAATAATTCTTTCATTAAGTCATTAAGGGTATGGATTTGAGATATTTCGTACATGACACTTTATTATATATTTAGTTATATAAATATAATTATCATTATTATTAATAATTATTGTTAATGTTATTAAATTAATCAATACATAATATAGTTAATAATTTATTATGAGATTGATTTCAAAATTCAATTTACGCTCTTCTAAAAATAATGAAATTAATATTTTATTTTATTATGTACATAATATGTTTAATTTATAATTAAATTATAAATTATTCGTTCGTTATCCTTTATCATTAACAGATAAAACTATGTCACGAGAAAGATCAAATTTAACAGATAAAGATATTTTTCTAATAGATATGATAATAAAAAAGTATATCCATCCATACTTATTTCTGTTTCTTCTACCACAAATCCACAACTCCCCGCTTGGCCACAATTCACAATTGGATCGAGTTCGGGTTTGGAGTTCGGTCATGCAATTTTGCGTGCTGTGTGTAAGCATTAAAGCGTATCCTTCATGTTCATGTGAAATTAGGGACGGATACAGAATTTTGATCAGAAAATAATTATCAAATTATTTCAAAATTGAAATAAGACAAAAATAAATTGGAATTAACATTATTTGAAAATCGAATTAAACCAAGCCAACTCTTGCATCTTGCACTGTGAGGTCCTTGCCGAGATCTTAATCTGTCTTGCGACGTCGGTCTCCATTTCTCTTATTATATACTTCAATTAATCGGCTATTCCATTAACTCTCAACCAGCACACCATCAGCATCTGGCTAGGATACAAAGGTTATAAAATTAATTTTATGAAAAGTTTTAAAATTTTCGAAATTTTTAATTGCTAAAAGTATTTTTTTGACATAAAAGAATCATAATTTTTGATTTGCAACTCCGATTTAGGTATATGACCTCAATTTGGTTTTGTTTACGAGGAGCACGGAACGCCTCGACTTTGACCCTAAAAATCCATTTTCCGGTATGATAATTTTAGGTTTTAAAATTTTCACCTTTGAAATTTATTGAAATTATTTTGCAAATAGTTTTAAGTTTGATTTCTTTAGATTTGTAAATTTTTCAGGAAATAAACTGCAATTATTTTTATCAAATTGATTTTGAAAAAGTAAAGTGCAATAGTTATTGCAATTAATTTAAGTAAATAAGTTATTTAAGAAAAATAAAAAAATAATTCTTATAGAATTCAGTTTAAAAATCTAAAATTAGTTTATTTTTAGATTCAACCTCTAAATCCTGATTAGAATGAGTAGTTATAGATTTACGTTGTAGTTTAGATTTTTATGTTATGATTTTAATATTCGTTTAAAAACAATTAGGGTTTATACATGTGCTGTTTTGTGTCGGTCAAGCATTGATTGTCCAAAATCGATACTTTCTATGCGATATTTATGTAGATCAATCATGTAAAAAAAAAAAAAAATTAATGTGACACACTAGCATTTAACGAGTGTTAGCCAACCCAAAACAGGATACACTTCTGCCCTTCCTTCTAGAAGGTTCGGACCCGAGCTATGGGAATTCTTATCACCTGTTGTGCTGCACCGTGCAGCGCGATTTTAACATCGTTTGATGCGCGTGGAGATTTGTATTTCATCAATCTTAAAGGACCCCCGTGAATCCAACGATTATCGGTCGTGCCGCTCGTGTGCCGCACAGCAGACGATATCGATCTGAACTATGGAGTCTAGAGAGCCCAGAAGAAGGACGGGTAGATTCACGGTCTTTCAAATTAAAAAAATTAATTCGAAAATTTCTCAAATCGTTGATTTTGCATCAGAATTTATGTTTTTAGCGGACATTGAGGTTTATTAACATTTTTTATAATCGTTTTAAATTTCGATATAAAATCAATGACTCGAGAGTTAAGAACCCTTTAAATTATTTTTTTATTCAAAGACTGCAAACGTAACCAAGTCTAAAGTCTTCGTCTATCAGGGCGATGACAGGCTCACTGATTTTGTTTAGGGCATGCATATAGTTGTTAAAGTAAATGCATAAAAAGAGTTCTTCTGTGAACTCCCCAAGAGTAGAATCGATTGGAGTCGAAGAGATAATTTTCTCTGGCGTTCGTTTGGATAGCTACTGACAGACCTTTGACTGGTCTCTTTGGCTTCAAAAATTAAATAAAATTTAACAAATGGAGAAATAAAGACAGAGACAGGAAACTTCGGAGAAATAAGGAAAGAGGCAAGTTTTCCTCCTCTTTAATTTGCACGTGGTGCAGTCTTCTCTAGTTTTTCCTAGTCGACGCGTTGGTTTGCCCAAAAGGTCATACGATGAAGGCAATTTGTTAGTTTGAAGGAAAATTGACACTATTATTTAAAAATTGAAATAAGAGACCTAAATTGAAAATAAACATTATTTCAAAATTGGTTAAACCACGCCAGATTTTAATTCATTAAATCCCTATTCTCTCTAGCAATCATAATTGAACCTTCTTTGCTATAAACAGAAACGGACATAGTTGTTCTAAGTTTATCCGTTCCGGACCCGGCCACCAATATTTCCTTCTCTTTTTGATCTATTTTGGAGCAGGGATATGGTTTTGAATTTATCCGTTCTAAATTCGCCGAATTTTTATTAAGAACAAAAAAAATTTAAAAATCACTTGTATGACGAGAGGAAGGAGAAATCACAAAAACAACGCGGACGCCTTTCTTAAAAGGCGGACAGACCCAACATACACGGACCCAACACTGTTTATTTTTGCTTTACTAATTATGATGATGATGATTATAAAAATGATTTTAATAATAATTTAAATAAACAATATTATTTATAATGATGATGTTAACAAAAAATATAATAATATTAGTTATAATGATGGTGTTTTTAATAACAATTATAATATTATTATTAACATGATCATTATTATAAGTATTATAATATTATTTTAATTTTAACTTTATAATTCTTCAATATTATAATTAGGCAAATTCTGCTATGGATCAGATCACATACCGTTTATTTTTCACAGATCCGACGATAGAGAGGATATAGCACATTTTTCTGTTCCCGTTAAATCTAACAGACGTTTTTATCTAAAAGAAATCGTGAATCATCTCTTTTCAGTTTACGATTATTCTCCAACCTCTCTTAATCTCTTCGCATCTAGCGACTCAACACGGAGAGATTGAGAGGAAAAGTGACAACAACAAGGGCAGCGCAGAGTATCATCTTGCGCCCGTTTTGCCTCTTCGAGGTCTCTCTCTGTTTCTCATCGGGACCTAGGGTGTTCACTTGGTAACTGATTGATATATGGTCAAGAAAGAGAGGATCTGTAGAGCGTCGAGATTATTATAACGCCTTTTAGAAATAAAGGGTTGTGATTAATTTCAATAAATTTTTAAATAAAAAAAATTAATCCATGACATAACCACTCTTATAATTATTATAACGATTAAAAACTAATTATTATGGTTACGACCACGTGCATCATGCAATCATCAGCTAATGTGCATGTATGGCCACAATCACATGCATCATCAACCACCTACATGCTCGACCATGATCACATGCAAACACGGTCATGGTTAGGGGCGAATCCCCTTTTTGGAATACGGGCCTAGGGCCCAGCTTCCCGACGTGGTCCTCCACAAAAAGGACTTTCAGTGTGTACAGGGGGCAGAATTTAAAAAAATAGTGTTTTCGGTAATTTCTCCCTCTGAAATTTTTCCCCTCCTAAATTGTCTGATTAATTTTATTGAGAAAAAAATATTTATTATCGTGCATAATGAAATAATTATACAAAAATATCAAAATATAAAAATCCGTAGACGAAAACTTGCTTCATCAACTTGATTATCTATTAGTTTGAGATTTATTTTGTTATTATTTTTAATATATAAAATATTATTATTTTAAGATTTTTTATTAGGTAATGATATATATTAAATTATTAATTTTTTATTTAGGACCCGATTAGTTAATGAATTTGAACCCGATAAGCTATTACAATCCGATAATTGCCCCCTACTCAAAATCATGCATCCGTCCCTGGTCATGGTCACATATATCATCAGCCACGTTAATTAGTTTTATTAAATAAGAAAAAAAAACTTGAAAAAAAGGAAAAAAATAAAAGGATGTTTTTTAAGTATTATAATAATTATGACGTTAATTATGATTATAATAATTATAATATACTGATAATAAATTTAATAATTATTAAAATAATATTATACTTATAATGATGGTGACGTTAATAATATTATAATAATTATTATTAACAATATCATCATTGTAAGTAATATTATTATAATTTTTATCATTATCATTATAAGCAAAAATAAACAGTGTTGGGTCCGCCTTTGTGAAAGCTGTCCGTTACAGTGTTGCGCCCAACCGTCCATGTTGTTTTTATGATTTCTCCTTTCCTCTCGTCATACACGTGATTTTTATTTTATTTTTCTTAATAAAGATTCGGCCAAATTCGCCAACTGGCATACATATATTTCTTCTCTTTTTAGTCTATTTTGGAGCAACGAAGTGGTACCGTTGTCCGTGGTAGAATGCTAGGATGATTTTTTTTTTATTTATTTTGCAACTTTCCTTTTCAGAGACTCACTTTGAAATTTTTTTTCTAGGACGTTCTTGCAATTCCATGAGAACACATGAAAAATTTAGTCAATGAAATACAATTTTCACGTACTAATATGGCTCTTTTCCTGTGTCAATTGAGGCGTATTCGATATTTATCACTGCTCGACAAACATTTCTCATGTTATTTTATTAAAATTTTGTAATAATTTCCACACACAAAAAAAAAACACTATTTTCTTGGGAAAAAAATTCATTTTTTCAATAGTTATTCTCCATGTCTATAAAATTTAATAATTATTTGAATAAAAATTCATACCAAAAAGAATATGTACTTATATTATTATGGGTGGGGATCAATCGACAACTATTTAGTTTGACAATCTTAACAACCAACTTAATATAAATTCATAAAAAATCTTAAAAAAGAAAATACAAACATATTCTTAAGCTTATTGGTTGATTGTGATTCAAATTTGGAAAAGTTAATGTCATTTTATATTTCATCAAACATCATTAAATTTAGAACGTTAAAATCATCACATAATTTTAATGATATTTGATAAAATATCAAATAACACTCAAATTACATCAAATTTGAAACACAATCAATCTATAACCTTAAGAATATATTTATAATTTTTTTCTATATCCCACTCTATTATTATATACATATACCCACAAAAAAAAGTTCAATAACGCATAACGAACAGGCCTAAATAGGAGACCGATACCAAGCAATGAAATGAGGAAAAAATGGCCCACGGATAGCGGTGTCAATTTTTGACCCGATCCGATCTGACCTGAAAATAAATGGATCGGATATGAATTCATTTTTTTTATCCGAATCGGGTTGGGTCGGGTTCGGGTCAATTCAATCCGATCCGATCCGATTAATTATATATTTTTGAAGTAATTTTATAATTTAGTACTAATTAAGATTAATGGAGTATCAATGAGTCAAGATTTTTTGACCCGAATTTAATCAGGTCGGATAAAAAAAAATAATATGACCCGACCCCCGACCCGATTCGACCCATTGACACCCCTACCTATGGGTGTTTCACACTTTCACGTCTGAAATATAGCTTCGCTTGTAAAAATCTCCTTTTTTTTTTTTATCAGAGATTAAAACAACACAGAACATAACGAAATCATTGTTTTTGATGTCCCATATTTTACTATAATTGTTGAAATTATTACACTTTTAACTAGATTTTCAATTTTATTTTATAGCATTCACAAGATAATATAAAAGTACAGTATGTCTATTCATTCTTTCAGTTGCTTTATTTACATTTTAAGTCCGCACATAAGAACAGATATATGTACTAGTTTTTTACAATCAACTATTCTAATTCGTTATGATAATTTGCAGGAAATTTTATGGTAATGATACAGATACATCTACTTTTAAACTTGTTGTCCCACAAAATTTAAAATTAATTAAATGTTGCAATTCGATATACGAAATAAATAGCTAGCATTATGTAACTAACTTCTTTTATGAACTGACAAGCGTACATGACCACTGAAAAACAATAGTTATCAAAAAATTAAAATAGTAAAAAAAAAATAGATATGTTGTCGTGTGTTTGGATGGTGAAAGGTTTAATGTAAGAATATTTTTTTGGGTTAGTAGTTGAGAGTAGTGTGAGATTAGTGATATTTCGGGCAATGTGAGAAGGGTGTTAATTTTTACTATTTTGGGTTAGTAAAATATTATTTGGATAGTAACTTGAGAAAAATGGAGGAAATAGCTAAAATAATTAATTATTTTTTATTATTTTATTTAGTAATAATATTTATTTAATATTATTTCATACTAATATAAAAAATATTTTTTCATTATTTTCACTATTCTTATGGAGCACTAATCCGCTAACCCAATGTTTCCTATGGGTTAGCGGATTAGCATTATTCTGTTGCTATTTTAGATTTTATTTTTATGTTTGAATGATTGCTAACCCGAAAACAATATTACTATTTTGAGAACAGTGTTATTCCACATCACCCAAACACATGAATTTAAAATATGTTGTATCAATTTTGATACATACGATAGTAATTCGACGAGCCCAAATTCTGACAAAGAATATTTAATTTTTCAAACTCCTCAAAGGCATTTTCAAAAACAAAACAAATAAAATACACAAAATATAAATAGGTCAGTTATTTCATTTTTTTTTCTTCTATTAGTGATAAAAAATCGGTTCTGACCTATTTTTTATTATTAACAAAATAGAAAATTAAATCATGAATCTAACAATCTCAGTTCCGAATTTACAAAATCAACAAGGACGTAATCGTGTTTTCATTCCGAGACATCTTTCATGTTTTTGTCCTCCAGACGGATACCCCATTTCCATCCCACGGCGCCCATAGCCTCCCAAATTCCATTTAGCTGACTATTGTGTCAAACACATATCTCCAACGGAACTGAAAAAGTTTTATATGTGCGGTTCTTTTAATTTGAACAGTTGAATTATCTATCAACAGTTCTGATTTAACAGTAATAAATAATTATAATATTAAAATTTATATTTAAATTTATCTATAACTGTTATAATTTTTTGAACCACTATGATTTCTCTGTGAAATTTTCCAAAAAAAAAAAAATTCGGCGGAGAATACGCTCTCCTATTGTCAGTCACAAACACGATCTCCTAAGTATAGTAACAAGACTCGCGAATTATTCATGAATAATTCATTTTTCATCCATAGCCGAATGTTTCACGAATAATTTGTCAATTTAATATACAATGGATTTTTTTGGTCAAAAAAATATTTTATTCGCGAATTATTTGGTAAAAAAATAAATTATATATTATTTTATATAGAATTTTATAGTTTTTAATATAATTTTAATATTTTATCAATATAATATATATTTTATTTATATTATGTGAAACGAACTATTCCCGAATTATACCCGTATTATATCCGAAGCGTCGAATTATTGACCTCGCCGAACGTTTCCGAATCACGAATTTGTTATTATGCTTGTAAGCATAGAGAGAGAGGTGCGTGGGAACCACACCTTTCAAGGCATATTATGAAAACATTAAATTAAATGAGAGACCAAATATGATGCATTTATTATAATCCAAGAGACAATGCACAATTGAGTAGAGGCTGCTATGGGCAGAAATGATTTGACAAAATTAATTAGATAATTATTCCTTGATTGATTTAATTACTCTCAGTTTGTTGTTAATTGCCGTATTAATGAGTTATCATAGTAGTAAATAGAGAGGATAATCACTACATAGCTAAACCCCTCACCACATGCGGATTAACAATAAAACTCAGAATGATAAGAAATAAAAAAAGGTCCCCTTAATAAATCAAAGCGTATGCATCTTTCATCTTACGAAAGCAATTTTCTAAATATTAACATATTATTCTCAATTTTTCAATTCACTATGATCTTTAATTACTTCTTTGATAATATGATCATAGTCTTTATGTTTATATATAAGAGATAGATGACAGAAATATCATATAAGAATACTAACAATCTAAATCATAAAATTCCCAAGTAAAATATGCTAATCATTTTTATCAAAAAAAAAATGCTTTACCAATTTATTTTTATTATGGATTGCTATTTTATTTATTTAAGAATTTGGTTTTCATATTTTGTAGAATAACTTTAAAATCCAACTGTATTATTTTTTTTCAAACATATTTATTAACTTTAATCCAACTGTATTATTTATTTCCATACATATTTAATAACTTTAATCCAAATGTATTATTTTTCCATACATATTTAATAACTTTAATCCGAGTGTATTATTTTTTCCTTACAAATTTAATAATTTTAATTCAAAAAAAATAAAAAGTACCTAACAGTGATATAATTGTTTATAGTTGAAAAAATCACGTACACAATGTTTTATAAAAATAAGTTTTTGTTTGATCCCGTTCGGTCCTCTACCAAATATCAATATAATAAATATAAATATAATAACGGATCAACTTGTCATATGTCTAAAAATCTGAAAAAAAAAACTATCCATGTGCAATGTATTAAATCTGGGATACCTCATGAGCAGTGCCCGACTCGCCGCACGATACCAAGTATTGACGATGATGTTAGAAAGTTAGCTGGCATAGCTCCTTGGTCTCAAAAGAATGGCACGCCTCACAATGCAGTCAAGCCCAATCTACCGCTCACAAAAGGGATATATATATATATACAAAACAAATGAAGGGAGATAAGAGAAATGTAAGACACTAGACTCTGATACCATCAAGTGATGACATCGGTGACCGATCGAACAGATGGGGTTTCTTAAAAGCGATGATAGGAAGCAACCATCGACAGAGGCTTAGGTGAAACGTAATTTCTACCATCTACTCAAAGATACACCGATCTAGACCAATCCGGCTCGATGTCACTCAGCCTATACTATTGTTTAGAGTAACCACTTTTAAATTATGCACTTAGTTTACTATCACTTTTAACTCATATTGGTTTTTTAACTATTGTGTTTAATAACTTGTAACTTAAATTTGAATTTTTTATAACATTTATTATTTCTAAATTTATTTCTAATTTCTCAGTGCTAATTTACATTAATCAAGTGTGCTAAGTAAGATGTTAATCTCATTAAATATAACTTATATCACTTTAATTTATAATATATCTTTTCAAAGCTAATTATCTTAATAATTATTTGGTAAATACTCTTAATATAATATAAATATATAATTAAAAGTTAGTCAATGATATTATGTTCTAAAATATAATTAAAGATATTACTTAAACTTTATAAATGTTTTACTAATTATCTATCATTTTTTTTCTACATAAGATATTCTATCATATTAAATCTAGTATTCTAAAATAATTTAATTAACAACATATTAATGAAATGCATATGAAATGAATGCAAATAATTTCTATATTATGAAATGTAATTAAAGTCTTATCTAATGAATTCATAAATCTCAGTGCAATTTGCACCAAAATAGCTCAGCAAGGACGGTAGTGCCATACCGCTTGATCTCCGATGGGGCTTGCGATCTCGTCAACCGTTACGTCCCGAGTGTACTCGGTTGTCGACTCGTCAAGACCCTTTTGAAATCCTACGAAGTCAAAATTAATGAACTTTCTGAGTGTCATTATTTACGATTAGTCTGGTTAGGTCAGGGTATACCGGAGTCGGAGTCATAACTATTAATAATTAAAATTATTATATTAAGATTAATCTAACTAGTTTAATTTATTTGAATTAATCAAATATAATTTAATTTCATCATTTAATTATTTTAGTTACATTTATGCTAATTAATTACTTAGAAATAGAGAAATTGATTAATATATATTTTTTATAATATTTATAAGTACTATTATAATAAATTAATATATTATTGACTCTTTATTCAATAATTTCATTCAATAGCTTCGTACACCTTCGCATCACAACTGGGATTGCAACCGTACATCATACTAAGGTTCAAGGTCGGTACAGACACTAGTACAACAAGCAAAAATCCACACTAATTGGTAATTAAGCAATACAAATAATTAAGCAACAAGCTCCCACACAACTATGGCTGGTACACTGCGTAATAGCAAGTAAGATCAAGCTAGGACAATCCATCACTTAACAACATCATACAACTAGAATCACCCCAATGAAGGCATCATCGACCAAGAACTGTAAGGCATGGGGCTCAGCCACCGCTACACGACCCACACAGCCGGAAGGAAAGAGAGGAAACGCATTACCGGTATGGCACGATGTAGTAAGAGGGCGCAACAGAGGACTGCTCGGATTGCAGCAGTGAGTGAAGGCGAGCTCGGGGCAGTGAGGGGGTCGATCCGGGTTCTCGCACGCAACTGTTGACCGTGGCCGCTACAGCAGCAACCGAGGTTGGGCTTCCACCTGATGTCATCGCCCAACCAGCGGGGTCGGAGCCGACAAAATAAGCAGGGTGGTGCACGGCTCGATGGAAGGGGAGCGGTGTGGTCGTGCCACACTTCGGTTCGAGCTGAGGCAGTCATGACTGCTCTTCTGTGTCAAGAGAGGGATGTGAAAGGAGAGTGGGGAGATAGAGAGGTCTTGGTTTGGGCGACGCCTGCGTGAGAGAGAAATTGAGGTGAGTGGGTTGGGTTTGATGTTCGGAGGGAAAGAGGGTAGGCTGTAGTGGTTTGGCGGTCAAACGCGTGTAACGATCACGAAAATGAAGTTTTGCGTTAACCGTTTTGTTGAAGAGACGGTTAATTATTTTTGCGTTAACTGTTGCGTTAAGGAAACACAAATAAATTTTGTTGCGTTAACTGTTTCGTTGATTGAAATGAAATAAATGAAAGAAATGATCAAAGATTTTGTGATCGTTTATAAAATAATGCAAGTACTAGTAAACAATATACAAGCCATATACTAGTAATCAAATATCAGTAAACAATTAACAATTAAAATACCATTAATTGAAATTAATAAGCTAGCAATCAACAACAATCAACAACTAATTTCTCTAA
Organism: Schoenoplectus tabernaemontani; assembly: GCA_037127355.1. Lineage (NCBI taxonomy): Eukaryota > Viridiplantae > Streptophyta > Magnoliopsida > Poales > Cyperaceae > Schoenoplectus > Schoenoplectus tabernaemontani. The sequence goes on along the minus strand of CM073743.1, from coordinate 18,886,085 downwards.
TATTACCCATACCTTGAATATTACAACTACCAATCAAATTAAAACATTCAAATACCTTAAACATACTAACAATTAACAAGCCAGCAAGACTAAATATTCTCAAGCTCATTTCTCAGATATATCAATCTCAGTCAATGATATATCACTTCTCAACCAATGGCTAAATATACAAGCATTCAAAAACTCTATCATCACAGAAATTCATTGCTTAAGATCCAATGAGCCAAAGAATAATTGTCTAGGCTACAACAATAAAGCTACAAGGTAAGGCAACAGCCAACAAGGCAACAACCAACAAAGGAACAACCAACAAATTAGGAAGGTAAGAGCTCATGGCTAGGTTTAGTGTTCTATCACTGGAACTAAAGGTAGATTCTGAGGCTAATAAGTACTCAGAAATACTAACAATCTCATCTGACATACTAATAAGTACTCAAAAATACTAACAAATTAAGTGTTGGCATACTAATCAAATGCCGACATATCAGTCATTTCACATACTGCGCAAATTATAAGTGTTGATAGCTAAATTTTTCATAGTCAATTACTACCATACTAACAATCATTTCATATCTTGCGCACAAAATTACTAAGAAATAATTTCAAGATGACTTACTCATCATCAGATATATCAGACTCAAAAATAACAAAATTAGAATCATCCATTCTTACACAACAAATACAATAAAAGCAAAGACAACAAGAGCAAAGGGTTATACAACAAGACCTGCATGCAAAGATCGTAAGAATAAAAGAAATAAAATCAGACGAATGAATAAAAAAAATAAAATCAGTCGAATGAATAAAAAAAATCGAATAAATAATAGATTTAAACAAAATTTTACCTCTTTCTTTTTTCCTCTCTCTCTTTCTTTCTTTCTGCCTTTATTCCTTCACTTCAACAATATAAATACACAATATATAAGTAAACATTCGATCACGTGGACCTAGTGCCTGCCAGTGCCTGGTGGTGACAAGGCCTTCCATCAACCGATCATTAACCTGTCTCTCAGCCTAGCTTCAGTGTAATATTTGTTTTTGTCAATCTTTGAGCCCTAGGCTTTATCGTCATGGAAACTTGGCCCATGGATCGTCGAGTGGAGATCTCGTCAGCCTCACGGACACTGTCGCACACGTGCACGTCTGGCCAGGGTTTACGGCCAAACGATGAGGCGATGATGGATTAATGGGTCATGACGGGTCATCTCTAAGCCCTAACAAGTTTTTGAGAGAGAGTGAGAGTTTTAAGCAAGCTATCGAGACTCGAGAGGTTTAATCATGCGAGAGAGAACTTAGGGTTTTAGTCTAGGGTTTAATCGTGCGAGAGAGAGGAGAGCGACGCTGAGCAGCGAAGGAAAATACAAGAAAGTGATATGAGTTTTAAGCAAGTTGTCTAGGGTTTTCTATTTTTTCATTGTCTGAAATTAATTAATAGAAATCATATAAAATTTGGGACAAAATAATGATAATAACGATCATGAAACAGGTGAATTTCATTACTGTTTCGTTTTAAAAATGAAACACTTCTTAGTTGTGTTTAACTGTTTCGTTATGAAGACGAAACAAATTTTTTTACCGTTCCATTTCATTTGACACAAAATGAAACAGTGAAATGATCAAACGGGTTATCGTTGACAGCCCTAGACACTGACCGAGAATGAGATGGTAGAGGGGGAATTGGGCAGAGTTAAAGGATAAAAGAGCGGGGAGAGAGAAGTCGAGGTGAGGATACCGGTGATGATCATGTGTGCACATATGTAACGGACCACTTTAGCACAACGGGTTTGAATTTCATAATTTTATTAAATCATTTCTCGTTCTATTTGATTTTACGTAAATGTGATGTTAATTTGAGTTTGCATTCCTTTGTTAATTTTGCATTTATGTTTTTAATTAAGTTTGATGTTTCACAATTTATTCAATAACTATCATATTAATTAATCCTTTCATCAAAATTTCAATTAATAAAAATTGATATGTTAAGTTTATCAAACTTAATTTGAATTATTTACATTTCTAAAATTTTAATTTGATATTGGGGTTTCATCTCTCGACTTAATAATAGTTTTTTTTTAAATCACATTTTATCGTGTATATTATATGTTAACTGATTCAATTAAGTTCTTTTTTTATTATTATTTTATTATGGGTTTCACACATGTAGTATAATTTTTATAGATTTTCATTCATCGGCTTATATAAAATGGACAATATCATAATTTTTTTTTGTTTTTAATCGTATACGAAATATTCTCAAGAATTGACTTTTTTTATGCGCGAGCGGTGTTCCTCTAGCTTACATAGTTTTTTTACAATCAACTGTTCATAATTCTAATTCATTATGATAATTTGCAGGAAATTTTATGGTAATGATACAAATCCATCTACTTTTAACTTGTTATCCCGCCAGTTCTAAAATTAATTAAAACGCTGCAATTCGATATACAAAATATTTAACATTCTGTAAATAATTTTTTTTTTATGAACTGACAACCGTACATGACCACTGAGAACAATAGTTATCAAAACAATTAAAATAGTAAAAAAAAATTAGATATGTTCCTTATAAATGTAAAATATGTTGTATCAATGCTGATACAATTTGATAGTAATTCGGACAAGATCAAATTCTGACAAAATCGTAAGAATATTTAATTTTTCAAACTCCTCAAAGGCATTCTCAAAAAGAAAACAAATAAAATGCACTAAATATAAGTTGCTGATGCTCATGACACTTGGTGAACATGCAAAACACCCATATCAGCATATAGATAATTCTATCAATCCGATTTTCACTTTTTTTAACAACCTTTTTTTTTTGAGAAAAAAATGTGAATCTAAGTCATTCAGTTTTAAAGTCCATAAAGAATTTTACATTCGGATTTTGAATATGTGATCTCAATTTTTTTTTATGAAGTCCCTCTTTATATTAGAGGCAGGATCCGACACCTAATTCTTTTAATGTGTCAATGTCTCATTCTTTACGTGTATTGAAATTTAAAAACCCCACAACCTTAACGATAACGACAGTATCACAGGCTATCGATACTGGACGCCACATTCCAGCAACCTCAAATTATAAATAGGCTTACAATCATAATAAAAATTGTGACCTTATTTGATATACTGTTAGATGCTACAATGAAATAAAAATAAAAATCGAACCATAGTTTAAACACCATCAAACTTATTACTTTGTGAAAAAAATATCAAGAAATTGGTTCCGGTAAATAGTATTAATTTGGAGTAATTAAGGCATTTGGTTTTCAATCAAAGTCGACCAAATTATGTGGTAACACTGAGTGGAATACTGCATTGGAAAGTGAACACACACACACAAAAAAAAGACACATCTCCTCTGGAGTGGGCAGGGACTCCATTTAATGGAGTGGACATAATTTATATATATTATAAATTTTATAAAGTGACATTTTTGAAGGGGCAGTACTCCAATAATGTATAAGTCACCTCACTTCAGTGAATTATAGTCCAGAGCTGAACCTAATAATGTAACGGCAGGTTTGATAGTAGAAAATGTTAGGCGTTGGAAGAAAGAACACAATTATAATTACAAGTACATGGAAGGAAGAAGACGAATATTCAAGGAGGGCACCTGCATTAGAAATTGAGAGGATGTGTTTGTCAGTTCAGTTTTTAAAATAACTAAATAAAAGATCAATTAAATAAATGAAAGGGATAGAACAAAGAATGTCAAAGTTTTCATGGAGATATTGGATATTGCGATATTTTCATGAGAAGTTGACTATTTTGAGAGTTTACATTAGTACACCGTGTATTTAGATCGTACGGGGGGCAATATTTACAGTTTTTAGTAATAATAAGTTTTATTAAATTAATATTATTAAAAATAAGAGTGAGAAAGGTAAAATTTCAAATATACAAATGGCAGCGCACCACTGCCAGTGGCGTATTCATTGTGTGTTTCCTTATTTTTACGAAACACACCACTGGCAGTGGCGCGTTTACTTCTTATATATACAAAACGCGCAAGTGAGATGGAGGCGTTGCGCGGGGTTTGGACGAAACGCGCCACTGGCAGTGGCGCGTTGCCATTCGTATATTTGAAATTTTACGTTTCTCACTCTTATTTTTAATAATATTAATTTAATAATAATTATTAATAATAAAAACTGAAATATTTATGTAGAAAAGGGTCCAATGCGCGGGGCTTAATGCTGTCAAAATTGAAGTATAAGCTTAAAAGTAACAGCTGTAATTGAAATTTGTGAAAACTTAAATTTTAGTTTGATTTTATTGGGTTCGGATGTTTTTTGTATGAACTTAAAAAAAAGAATAATATGCCACTAAAATTTTATTTTTTTTATTTTTCTTCTTTCTTTTATTTTTTTCTTTTAAAACTTTGTAACAACACTGCTGGTGTTATTTTATCTATAAAAGTTGTGGGGCTTGACCCCATCTTTTTCTCAAAAAAAAAAAAATAGCAGCTGCTGTAACACAATTACAGGTCAATTATACGTCCTTGGAAATTGTCTTTCCTGCGATTTATCAGAAAACTATTTTTTTTCCAAATTATTCGAGATATAAACTCAATTCACGTTTTTAAAGAGTGAATTTAGTAGTTGTTTTATTTAACTTTTAATTTTTCGAACTACACCACATCAGTGAGGTTCTCTCGTTGATTTTATTTATATTTTTTCTTTTATTTTGTTCACATGGCTGATATATTATTTTCACTCTCTTTATTTAAAATAGATGAATCTAATGTACAAGTTAACTTTTCAAACAAAAAGTGGATGACTAATTGTACTGCTTATCATTATTGTGCACGTTTTTAGTATTTTGAAAAAAAATATGTTCAAATCTTATTTAATATAGAATCAAAAAATGTGATCACAATTGCAATTAAAACGGACCTGCATCTTCCTTTTTTGGGGGAAAAACTCTTCTATATATCAGATCCAAATTACTATTTGTGTTTTTTATTTTAAAATTTATACTTTATATCCTAATTAAGATTAATTATATGTTAATTGAATAATTGATATTAACTTGCTTTAAAATATAAAAAGTAATTATTAATGCCTAACCAATTTATTCCGATGGGTTGACCTGTGACTCTATCTAAGCCAGATTCGAATTAGAAATTTTGTCCCAATCAAATCGGATGGGGTCAAGATAAAAATATAATAAAGTAATATCGATCTGACTCTAATAAAGATAAAATAATGCTAATCCGAGGACTTTATAAATCGAGCTATTAAAATAAGAATATTTTTTAATTGGTACATCAATTGTTAACACGAATTGGTCAGGACTTCAAACTTACGTTATTTTTGTCCGTGTTTCTGATTTAAAGCAATCTATGCATGTTATCAAGCTGTTGTCTGTTTGTTCAAAAAAAAAATTTGAGAGAAATGTTTTTATCTCATATGATCAGTATCTTTTGTCAAACAAATAACAAATAATTTTCGTTTACATGAACTAAACGGGTCATAAACTTTTCGAGGTAAAAGAATATTGAGTTTAACTGATTAATCAACATTAACTTAATTTAATCACTAACAAAAATTTATATAAAACATTACATCGAATAAAAAATAATTACAAAAATAATATGTAATTAAGAAAAAAATGATCTTTGAGATGGAGGGGAACCTAAAATGACTCATTCTTTTCTTAAACAATAAATCTCCGCCTATGATTATGAGCAACAAAATTTTCCAAATCAATAAACAAGAGGTAACTAATACTAATAGCAAACATATGTATAACTATGGAAATGAAAAAGAACCATTGAGATCGGTATTTGGAGATGGTGGATATATTGCATTAAACAGCAAGGCAATAGTGATTGCAACAAGTCCCGACCAAACAAACACAATGGCTGGTGTTTTGCCTCTCCTTCCCATCACACCTTTTGCAAAAGGATACATATGTGCCAGAACCCAGAAACTGAAGAACACTCCACCAAGCAGCTTTCCCCAATTTGGCTTGTTGCTATAGATCGTTCGAACAAATCCAACCGCGATTGCTATTATGTTTACCATCATGATAGTGATCGGCGGGATCATTAGAGATGTCCATTTGACAACATACAAGTCAGCAAATTCATCTTCTTCATCTTCTCTGCTTGATTTAGCAGTTATTGTAAAGGATGTTTCTATTCCACCGATCACCTTTAGTAAGCCCTGAAACACGGCGTAGAGATGTGCACTGGTACCACCAATCATCCAAAACTGCTCATTACGCCACCATTCATCTAAAGTGATGCCAGACCACTTGATTTCGAGTATTGCTAGTATACACAGTGTCACAGTCATGCCAAGTAGGTATGTAAGAAATGCTACATTTAGTTGCTGGACTATGAATTGGCCAGAGAACAGAGATAATGCAGGGACGAAGCAGAAAACGATCAGAATTATCGATGTAAAAGGATAAATAGCAACGTTAAGATACACAATACGCTGGAGGAACATCAAGTGTGGGCCAGCAAAAATCGCATTGTTCTTGGAGAAAAATATTTCAATTGACCCAGTTGCCCATCGTAACACCTATGAAAAAATGACAAAAATAAACAAAAACAATTTCAGTTGCGCTACAGAAGTACAAACAAAATAACAAGCAAGATTTTATTATTTTAATTACTAATGAACATGATTCTTAAGCAACTACTACAACCAATTACCTGAATAAGCCTATCTGTCAAGTTGATCGGTGCAGTACCACGAAATGCATCACGTCTGGTGACATAATACACAGAGCGCCAACCACGAGTGTGCATTTTGTATCCAGTAACAACATCCTCGGTGATCGTCCCATATACCCAACCGACATTATTTCCCCACCCCGTCTTCTCCTCATAGGGGCATGAAATTACATCAATAGCCTCCTCAACATTGAGTTCACTGATTGGTCGTCTATCAGCCCTCAGTGCACCTGGTTCACGTCTATTCCTTCCGGATATGTGATCAGCAAGTGGTCGACCTTCATACTCAGCAACATCAATTGAGCTTAGAAAATATTGAGAGCTCCCAAATTTTCTGGCCCAGTGAGACCTACCAGACAAGCCTGAATCCCTAAGAGGTTGATCATCATCCTGACGGTCATGAGATTGACGACTACGGTTCCTCTTGAACAAAGAATTGTAGCAGTTACGTATTTTAAATCGTGGTGGGTCAAAGCCATAAAGAGCAATGCGTCGAAACATGCATCCAGTACCAACATAAACAGGACCTTGTAGTCCGTCGAGGGCACGCATGTTTATATCAAAGAAAACTTTATTACGGTTGGAGTAACGGTCAGAAGGATCAATTCCTTCAAATCTTTGCGGGAATTGGATGAATGCAACTTTGTCACCGTCATTGCTCATCATAAAGCATATAGCTTCACGGAATGCTAGTGAGTTATAGACATAGTTATCACAGTCCAAATTCAAGATGAATGGGGCATTGGATAGGACAGCGGATGATCGAACAAGTGCATTCATAGCACCCGCCTTTTTGTTATGGTCAAAGCCAGGGCGCTTCTCGCGTGACATATATACAAGCGTTGGTAATCGCATATCAACACCCGTAAAGTCAATCGGTAAACCATTAGCACCCTCTGTATTCCCATATTGTGGATCACTTCCTTGTGGAACCAGCAAAACCTAAATATCAGTTCAAAGTTCAAAGTTCAATCAATTCTCATCAATAGCTTATAATTCAACTTCAAATTGATTCTGTCATCTTGTGTACCTACAAAAATGCAAAACCCTTTTCTTTTCTTTTTTGCGATTACATTACACACCTGCAGGATACCAGCATGGTCTCCTTTCATGTGGTTAGGCTTAGGTTTAAGCCATGTCCCAGCCCAGTGACTGTCATCATCCATCCAGGTGGCTTTTTGATTGTTTACAAACCGTGATATGTCATCATCTTCTTTTCCTTGTTGTCGATGTCGTTCAATGGCCTCGAGCTCCTCACGTGCATTGTTTGCATCCGAACGTTGCCGAATCAAGTCTGGAAGTGCATTGATACGCACCTTGTATTTGTCATACTCATACTTCAATCTTCTCCGGTCTTTGACAAAGTCCGGCCTCACCTGCCAACACACAATGTCAAGTTTTTAGTTGCAACTATTTCCTTCTTGTTTGCATGACAACTACGAAATTACCAAAGTTTGTTTCAACTTCAAAATAACCAGTAAAACCATTTACTAAATCTATCTTTTTTGCTATTCAATTTATTTGGACCTTTTAGTTTATAATTCTCTCTGATTTTTTTATATATATGTTCAATCCTTAAAGGAAAAACATACAGATAGAAGAACTTTATAAGTTTGCTTCGATCTTATGAAAATTTCTCCAAAACACATATATCTAATACAAGAAAAATAGTAACTTAAATTTGAATGTAAAAAGGACATTTTTGTCTTCTCATTATGAAGCATGTTACCTTGTTATTGTAGGGATCCCTCTTAGAACTAAAATAAGCTTCAGGGCTTCTCGGTTCTATGCCATGCTTCCGGCAAAAAGGAACCCATAAGTATGCAAAACTAGCAGCTTCAGCCATAGCCTCATAAGTTAAGAGCGAACCGGCATCATCAGAGACATAACAAGCAAGTTTCTCAACGGGGTATTCAGCAGCCAGAATTGAAAGAACTGTGTTTGCAGTCACTAGTGATGGTTCTTTCTCTGGATCAGCCGTAGTGATAAACACATCAATAGCTGGAAGGTCGGAGCGGCCAGAAGGGTTACTAGGACCTTTCTTGTCAAACTTCTCTTTAAGGGCAGCAATGTCCGCTGTGTGGTTAATTGGGGAGAGCTTCGGCAGCTGATCGAGCAACCACGAGAAGGCAAACCAAATTTCACAAACAACAGAGATACCCCATAGCCAGACAGCATCATTGTTGACATTGCTGACACGCCATATTAGATAGAGTGCAAGCACGACAAAGCGGATGAAGAAAACCAATCTGGTCAATGTACATAAATCCAGAAACTTTGATCTATTAAAAGGGAATAAATTAAATTATCACTCAAAGCTCTTTTTTTTCTTTTAATTAAATTGGCTGTTGTGTGGTTTGTTCTTATTGTACTTATTTTCTAGTGCATGGCACTGAGGATGCTACTATCACATCTTGTGAAGAAAGTTCCTGGAGAATTGCCGTTTTCTGCTATTTCCTTTAGTTTTGTTTCTTATTTACAGTTTTTATATTGTAATGGAAACGAGAAGATGGGGACATGACCTTCATTTTTTTCCCTCAGAAGAAGGGAGGAACTCTGTTTCTTTTAAGATTGGTAGTAAATAACTAATTTTAGTCAGAATTTAAACTCCTCAGATTTATCGCAAAAACTAATAATTTTTGGATTGAAAAAGACTATACTGATGTAAATTTACTGAAACATGCATATATCATATTGGATAAGATATGAAGAGCCCTCAAAACTCTTCAAAGTTTTCTAGTTGTTTATTTTTAATTTTTGGTCTGGTCACATGAAAATTTTTCAGGAGGAACTTGCAACTCATGAAAATTCCTCGAAAAGAATTAAAAATCATCTATTTACAACAATACTAATTGGGAAAAGAATTACCGGTATAAGCTCAGAATCACAATTGGGATCGACATTTGCTTGCTGAGGGGTCTCCGCTTCTTCCTCGGATCATCATCGTCGTCATCATCATCGCTATCATAGACATCATTATCGTCCTTGCCTTGGTCGCCATGGTCATATCCTTCTTGTGCTTCACCATTCTCTCTCTGCCATCTTGAGTCCTCAACATTCCTATCTGAGTCATAATTTGACCTGTTGGACATGCGGCTCCGGGTTTCGGGGTCCAACAGATCTTCCCAACTCACAACTTTATTTCCCATTCGCCGCGGCCTCATTTCACCCACGTCATATGGCTGCTGGCAAGCTGGACATAGGCCGTCACCTTTGGACCCCGCAGCCTGTCTGAAGCACTCTGCACATATGACAAGCTCACAATCACATGGAAACACGGTCATGGGCACACCATTACACCCGGCCACGCCACAAGTCTCCGGGCTTTGTGTATGTAATCCATTGCCTGAGTTCATTTCTATCTCGTTGTTTCCAAATGATGCCATCATGTTCTGGTTGCCTAATTAATTTTTATGGAAAAGTGGAAATTTTCTTATTTAGTTAAAATAAAAATAAATAAATAATTCAAATTGGTGTCTCCAAATGATTTTATAAGTTTTTAGAGTGAACCTTAACTGTCTCCCCGAGTCTTAGGCAAGGTTTGCTCTCCTAACTTGGTACTGAGAACTTCTTAATTGAGGCGCCTAAGCAATTGCATTCCTTCGCTCCATGCACCTGAGTTTGGGTTCATATATAAGTGATAGTCTACTAATTTAATTTCTTTGAAATAATGAGCATCATGGATTGAATAGACTTGTTATTACTACAGCAGTTTCGATCCAAGTGATCACCACTTCATACAAATTGTATATTGATGAGGAAACAAGTATGACATGAAGAATTGGATATGGAATACCTTTCAATTACAAATGTATCAGAGAATCTGCAGTTCGAAATATGTCCTTGAAGGTGCGGAAGAATAAACTAAATTTGAAGATTAATTGAGGTTAAAATAATGATGATTTTGAATTTCGGTAGTCTCACAGTACAAAATGAAGGCATATCAAGATTTTTAAAGAAAAGAGTTAGTGGAATACCACTAAAATTTAGCACCTTGAATTATAAGAGAGAGAACTGACAATGTGTTTTTTTAATAAAAATGATGAAGGTTAATGCAATCGAAATGATCTGACTCAAATTTGACCTGACTAGACCTGAACCAAGATCAAATGATCTGAAATCCAATCGAAATCAATCTAAAATATGAAGTCGACATATAAATTGACCCAACCCGACCCGATCTGTCCCAACCTGATTTTTTTCATTTCAAACTAATTCGATGAGACCTAACGAGCCTGAACCCGATCTAACCTGCCCGATTATCAGATGAGATATTTTATAGACATTTATGAAATTTAAGAGATTGACTCTCATTTTTTTTATCAATATATATATATATATATATATATATATATATATATAGTATGTATTGTTTTATGTTTTGATGACTTGCTCTGGTTGTATGTTGTCTTTTCTTTGCTTGATGCTTTTGGAAGTTTTAGTATGTAGTTGCTTTAGTTTCTACTAGGTTCAGCTAAAATAGGTACAAACTTGATTGATGGTTATTCTGGATGTAATAAGTAGTTAAGATATATTTCATCTCACTGGTACCAGCTGTTTGATATAAAATGAGTAACTAGTACTTATTAGTTATATCGATTTTAATGAAATCTGTGGGTATTATTCCACTTTGGTCAAAGAAATATTGTTTTCTGAAACATAAGCCAGTATGCTCTTATGCAGCTTCCTTTAATAACAATTTATTAATAAAAGCCTCAAAAGATATCATAGGTTGAAATCCATGAACACAAAAAGAAGGCCTTGAGATTTAACCTATACTCAAAAAAAGAAATGTTATTACTAAATATAAGCCTAAAAAATAATTAATTAGTACAGCATTAATACTTCTGATAATAAAAAAAAACGAACTTACCAAAATTTGGACAGCCACTCCCAAGCCTTAATAATAATAATAATAATAATAATAATAATAATAATAATAATAATAATAATAATAATAATAATAATAAATAAAAAGAAAACAAACAAAGAAAGAAAGAAAGAAAGAAAAGGAAATGGAGAATAATTACAAATCAAGAAGAAGACAACTATAGGTATTTACAATGACCTGATCACCCTTTGCAAAAAAAGAACAAAATATGAGGCGTAAAATTTATATACTATATTTCAAGCATTTCGGTTCCCCTACAGACTATCACGGGCTTAAAATTATAGTGATGACTGCACAATACTTGGAAAAAAAAATTCAGAAGTTTCAGAAGAATACCTGTTAATAGAGTGGAGAATTGACATCGTGAGAATGAAGCATTCGGCACGGAGACCAAGTTGTGATCACAGGTATATATACACACGTAACACACATGATTTATTTTTTTATTATTTTGATTTAGATATGGTTGTCACGTTCGAAGATATTAACCAAATTATTATGACAATCATGATGATAATTAATAGACACAACTTTAATAAAGAATTACGTCCAACGCAGTTTATTAATTAAGATATTACCTTTTGAATGTGAAGTTATAATGTTACATGTTCCAGATTCAACATTTACAGTTGAAAATTTTGATCTTCATTTCAAAGAAAAAGAAGAAACAAATAACAACTGAAATAAAAATAAAGAAGGTTACAATTGTTGAAGTCAACATATGGGGATGCAATTTTTCATGACGAAATATACTAGGCAACTTTTAACAAGCTGAAAGAGGTCAAAACAATGGTTATGTTACGCTCTGACAACATACTAATGCACTGATCGAGCCAATTTGACAAGCTATTAAACATAGTTGTATAAGATGCACCTTTAATTCTAACGTGATTGATCTGACAGTCTGATTAACTCGATCAGAAAATTTGTGAATTTAGATTTGATTAATTATCGAGTCGGGGATCAATCTGGCCTTTACAAAGCATGACGCTTGAATTGAATGGGTCAAACGCTGTTAGATAGGCAACTGCTTTCACGAAATCTCCAGGACGTTCCTTCCATACTCTTTTTTTTTTTTTTTTTTTTTGGCTGGTTGGGGGTGGGGACTAACGCTGTGAAAAAAATCTTTATGTTTTAGCCTAAAGTTAACAGATGTCATCGGAACCTGTCAGAACCACCGCAACACCTGTTTTAAACAATGGACAAATATAAGCACACATTAATTTTGATGGCTCTAAATTAAGACGTATAAGTAGCGTCCAAGCTTTTATTTTTTTCTGGATTTATTTTTATATTTTGAATTAGTTGTGGGCATGTTTCTTAAGCAATTACTTGAAACAATTACCTAAATAAGCCTATCTGTCAGGTTGATTGGTGCAGTGCCAAAGAATGCATCACGTTTGGTGATACAATACACAGAGTGTCATCCATAAACCCAGTATATGGCACTACGATTACTTAACCCAAAATGTTGTGGGCTTAAATAAATTTAGGAACGAATTGAATTGCATTGCAACATACAGGTATGGTGCTGGTACAGCAGTAAGCCCTATGGAAGCAGCATCACTGATTTAAACACAGAACGAGCTATCAATTAGAGAGCTGCCATATAGATACTTAATTCCTGCCTGATAACGTTGTACATGGCAGCATAGTTACCAGTACAGGCATTAATGGCACCTGAAATGACTTGAATGAATGGAAGTCCAACTGGCAAAATTTAAAAAAAAAATTTCATGAAGAACAATTTGTAACGCAATTAGATTAGTTGCTTTTGTTACTTCAACCAGCAACTATTAGTCCTTATGCTGAGAAAGATTATATTTTGTACCGTGTGATCGGCATGCTTAAAAAAACAGTTCAACAATTAATCTGAATCCCCGTATTCCATTTGATAACGTAATTTTGAGCTAATTTCAGTTGGTTTTTATGGCAAAGCTGAAACAAGAGAAGGAACTAAGAAGTAAGAATATATTATTCTACTTATAACTAACAATGTACAAGGCAAAGCTCATCTGTATTACACCCCATTTGATCCCTCTGAAACTATATCGTGTTACTAGAGGTTAAGCTGCTTTGCTGTCTTATCCCTATTAGAGGTCCTGGTCGAGATCTCAATTTAATACTCCAGATCAGAGTACCTGAGTATCAGATTGGGACTGCACGCTCGATGTGCACCTCTACTGGCATCCATACACAAAGGAGAAAAATCTCAAGCTATACTCTCTTGTACACTAGTATTCACACATTGCAAACAAAACTGTTGGAGTTATCATTATTATTTTTCTTTCCCAGAAGAGGGTGAATGTCGTGCTCTTTCAACTTTTTATTTGCAGAGGTGCTTTGGTTCAAGACATCATACTTCACCAACACATCGAGCACATCTTTCATGGTTGGCCGGGAAGAAGGAATTGTGCCGGTACAAATCAAGCCCAGTTTGAAGACCACTTCTATCTCATTCAAGTATGGGGTTTCCCTTATTTCTTTTTCTAGGCAATTGCATATGGTGTTTCCCTCCTGTATATTCCACCATGCCCACTCGGCAAGGCTACCATGGTCCCCACCGTCATGTGCTTCCCGACCGGTTGTCAGTTCTAGAAGGACCACCCCAAAGCTATACACATCAACCTTTTCATTCACCTTTCTAGAATACCCACACTCTGGAGAAAGTAAGAGACTTCATATTAGGACAAGTATAATGCAAGGATTATAATACTTATGGCTACACCTATCACAGAGATAGAAGAGATAATCAGATGTGTTCTTCCTTTTAAAATTAATTCTGGGTATTAATTCAATATATATTAATATATAATATGGCCTTCTTTTACCTTTCCTAATTTATTTGTTTTAATTCCCCTAATGGATGCAAGGACCAGTATAATTTCATAATTGAGGTCACTTGAGGCAGATTTAGGATTATATTGTGGAAACTTCACAATTTGGATAGATGGCTCTCAGTTTCACAATTGAACAACCAGGCAACAAACAGGAACTATATTGTCCAATATGCTGATAAAAATTGATATATTACCATAAATCAGAAATGAAAATATAAAATATTTTCTAACCTGGAGCCATGTAACCAAATGAACCAGCAACAGCCGATACTGTCTCGGGGATATCAGGCTTCATTAGCATCCGGGCCAACCCAAAATCAGCGATCTTTGCATTGAATTCTGAATCCAATAAAATGTTGCTGGACTTAACATCACGGTGCACAATCGGAGGTGTGCACTCATGGTGCATGTAGGACAAACCTCGCGCTGCACCAATGGCAATTTGAAGCCTGGTGGGCCAATCCATTGACTGGATTGGCGCTTCTGTGGAATCAACCAAATCACCCTTCTTTTTGTGGAGCCATTTATCCAGACTACTGTTCTCCATGTATTCATACACCAACAGCTTTGAGTCTGGGCTGGAGATGCAGCACAACAACTTGACAATATTAGCATGTCGGATTGAACCTAAGATTTTAACCTCAGAATCAAACGCATGCTCCAACTTTGTGGTGAGTTTTCCCTTGTTGTAAATCTTTTTAACAGCCACAACATCCCCAGCACGAGTGCTGATAGCAACACGGTACACCTGTCCAGCTCCACCAGCGCCAACCAAGTTCTCGTTGGTCATCCCACAAATAATGGAATTCTCAGTGAAATCTAACCTATGAAAGGAGGTGAGCTTCCACAAGGCAGGATCAGAAACATCCTTCCTTCTGCGGTAATCCCTTATCAAACATTGTGCGAAAATCAAAATAATTACCAGGATTATCACACCGAGAGCTATGAAAAGGTTACGCAATCCATGCGAGATTCCATTGCTCGATCGGGCACGGCATCTGCTAACACCATTTATTGAAACAGAGGAACAAAGGTCAGGATTCAAAAGGAAACTCTCATCATAGGCAGTGTTATCGATCCCTGAAGGAATCTCCCCAGAAAGATCATTCGATGAAAGGTTCAGAAAGTTAAATTTGGCATTGCCAAGTGCTGATGGGATCTCACCAGACAGCTCATTTGACGAAAGGTCAAGTGAGGTAAGCACCGTCATAGACCCGATTGATGCCGGAATCTCGCCTGATATCTTATTGTGGCTGAGATTGAGCACAGTAAGAGATTCTAATGATCCGATTGAAGCCGGGATCTCTCCAGTTATACTATTTTGGGAGAGATCCAGCGATTGCAGAAGTGGCATCCCGGTGGAAAGACTTGAAGGGATGTCGCCTGTGAAGTTGTTGCCTCCAGCTTTGAAAACCAAAATAAGGCTGGAATAGCTCGGTACACTTCCCGAAAACTGGTTGTTTACAATCTCAAGCCTTGTGAGATTTGCTGGTAGCTCTGATGGAAGCTCCCCAGATAACATGTTGTTGCTCAAAAGTATAGTAGTAAGGTTCTGCGCCTTCCAGACACCAGAAGGTACCTTGCCAGTGAGCCGGTTGTTTTCAACTTGTAAGTTATCGAGATGGGGGCAATTACCAAGTGACTCTGGGATCGAGCCATTCATGAAGTTGTTTGAAACACCTAGAGAGGTGAATTTACCACTGTAACAAATATTTGCTGGAATTTCACCGGACAACGAGTTATTAAATACTTCACAATTCCATAAGGGAGAGTGTTTGCCCAATTCGGGCGGTAAAATCCCAGTTAGATTATTGTAGAATAACCGAAGATCAGTAAGGTGTGGCAAAAGGCCAATACCTGTAGGTATCTCTCCTGAGAATTGGTTGTATGAAAGAAAGAGAACTGACAGATTTTGCAAAGTGCCAAAGCTTTCGGGTATGGGCCCGGTAAGTTGGTTCTTTGTCAAATCAATTTCTACCAAACTGTTGGCACCAAAGGGGTTCTTTACTGTGACTTCACCAGATAGGTTGTTACTATAAAGATACAAATATTTCAAGTTTGAAAAGCTCCAAATACCAGGAGGAATGGTACCTTGGAGACTGTTCTGCGACAGGTCAAATTGCATCATTTCTGTCAACTTAGTTAAGGAATTCGGTATCTCACCTTCCAAATTTGCCTTTGCTATGAACAGGAATGTGAGTTTCGTTAAGTTACCGTATTCTTCTGGTATTTTGCCAGGTGCAAATGAGTTCCATGCAAGTGCGAGTTGTTGCAAATTGGTGAGATTGCTTACAAACTTTGGCATTGTACCATTAAACAAATTGTTATCTAACCAGAGAGATTGCAATTGAGTCATTTTACCAATACTCGTCGGAATTTCACCAGTGAAATTATTGTCTGACAGACAGAGATAGGTGACATTAGGAAGCAGCAGATCAACATCAGATGGCAATTCCCCCACAAATAAATTATTAGAGAAATCAATATACTGGAGGCTTGCGCAATTGGAGAGGAAGGAAGGGAAGGAACCGGGTATGTCGTTATAAGAGAGATCGAGATGGGATAAGTTCTTGAGTTGGCAAATGGAGGAAGGGACGCCTCCAGTGATGTTTTTATTGTGCAGATCGAGTTGTGTGACCGAACCGTCGGAGGAGCATGTGACACCTGTCCAGTTGCAGTAGCTAGTGGAGGTGGAGTTGCTCCAGGTGGAGAGTGCAGCTGGATTGCCCCAGTCATCCTTGATTTGCAACAGAGTTTGTTTCTCTGAGCTGGTCTGGTTCTGTTGCGAGAGAGAGAATGGCACGAGAGAGAGTAGAGAGAGGAGGAGAAGGAGAAGCGAAGACGCCATTGGTGAGGTGTCTTGGTTTGAACTGAGTTAGAAGAGGTTGTTATATTTACCACTACGGAATGAGTGTGTGGGGACCGCCGTGATGATGATGATATTAATTGGTTGCTAGTATCTAGTCAAACGCATTCACATGATCACATCCGCTGCCTAGTCAAATCGCTCCAAAATAAAAAGGATATAGTCAAACAGGCGGCTACGTGTACACGTCACTTGAGCTGAAATGCCACCCCTTTGGCACTTGGAAACTTCGAAGTTCAAGTTGTGTATATGCAAAGTATTAACATCGCTAATAACGTTGATTATTTTCGCTTTTGGTTAAGAAAATTGAATATTATGTACTTTTCTAAATATAATTTGAGAAATTAAATTGCAGCCTGCATTTAACTTTCAGAAATTTCGTTCCAATACACCAATATTTCAATAGAAAAAAGGTGATAATTTTATTTATTTTTCACTATTTGATTAACCAATGACAATATAAATAGTCAGTTTTGATTTAAATAAAAAGAATAGATTCACTAGCACATTATAAAATTACTTTAATATCTCTAAGTAAACCTTTGTTTGATAAGCGAAGTAAAATTAAAACGGAATAAGTGTTTTATCATCTTAAAGCAGTAATGTGTGACAGTAATAAAGTAAATAATTTAAATAATTTGAATAAAAATTATTAAAGTAATGAGTTTGATGTTTTAACTTTGAAACACCTTCAGATTAAAAGGAGGGAAAGTTTTACTTAACTTATACCTGTCAGCTGAAATTAATATGGAACTGTACAAAAAAAATTGTAGGTTGGAATCATCAGCCATTTTCTAGTACATTTGTTTGATATCTTTAAAGTATCATTTTAATGAAAAAAAAAAACTTGAGGGCATTTTTGTAATTCACAGATGATATTAATTAGTTAAAATGTAAAAAATTGTCGTTAAAAATATTATCTCTATGGTAGTAGTTATAATGTTTAAATTTTGGGTAACTCTATACATCCAATACTTACCGTACATCTTTTTGAAAAATATTATTCAAATAAAAAAATTAAAATCATAGATGTATTTCTAATGATTTAGACAGATTGTATTTAAAATTTTAGTCAATTTGAAGAAAATTTTGCCTCTCATCATATCATTCAAAATTTTAACGGTTGAGTTTCAATGGCATTATGATGAATGATCAATTAATCTCTAAATTCTTTCAATTTTTGTACACATTCCATCTAAGTCATTAAGAACACATCTATGATTTTAAATAATTATTTGAGCAATATTTTAAAAAGTTGTATCATAAGCATTGAATGTGCAATAAAAGTAGGATGTACATTAAAATTAATTTAATTTTTTATTTAAATTGTTTTCTATTTGAATTATTTTTGGTCGCTTGTTTATATAAATATAAGTTTTAGTCACATTCAATAAATGTTAGATGTACATCGAAATTACTTTTAATTCTTATTTAAATAGTTTTCTATTTGAATTATGTTTGGTTGCTTGGTTATATAAGTTTTAGATTTTTAGTCATGTCTACTATTGTCCGATGTAATCAACCAATGAATCAGGAAAATGATCTTAAAAGCAAAGGTACCTCCAATCCTCCTCCATCAATTACGCATGCTTTTTTATCTTGGCTAAGCAAACCCGAATTTGACCCCAGTGGTGCATTAATGATTAGTTAGAAATGCAATATTCTAGGAGGATGGGGGAGAAAGCCACCATCTGTTAAGTGGAGAGCATAGTTTGTGGAAACATACATCACAATTAACTTACAAAACAAAATTGTGCACGAGTGTAGGCGAGGAAGCTCAGCCAAATTTTTTTAGTAGAAAAATTAAAAAACAATTCACTTATTTTAATATTATTGATAAATTTTTTTTCCATCTACTAGTATGGATTGAGATTTTTTTTTTTTCTTCAGGCCAGCAAACCTGATCCGATTTTTTTTTTTTGGGCTAACACCTCAACCCCTAATTTGATCGGACCAACCATAGAAGTATAGTCTTGTGCTGGCTCGAATTTTTTCGGGCCGCCTCTTTTTAAAAAAAATATATATTTTTTCTTAAAGAAATTAATTGATCTTAAAATTATGATTTGTATAATTATAAAAAGTAAACATAATTATTATCTTTATGAATTATGTAAAAAATTATGAACATTTATTTATGTATTGTTCGATTAGTGGAAGACACAAAAAACTTTGAGCTCAAATTAGAGAGACTCAAAAGCATTTTTGGGACTAAAAGAGAGCATCTAAGCCCGATAACTTTCCGTGATTCATATTTGAAGATATTTGTTACAAGATGGGATTATTCAATTTGTATAAGTTCTAATTTGAGAGAGTGTTAAGAAATAGATTAGTTTGAATTTAATTAGCCTCAGAAATATCTCATCATAGGCTAAATAGCGGTAAGAACAGTGCCAATTATACTATTGATATCAACGGTACTATTGATACCAACGGTAATTTATAAAACTATGTTTTCAAAGTTTCAATTATCATAACCTCGAAAACTTAGCTTTAAGATGCTAATTCACTAGACCCCCCTCACTCAACATTCATCTCGAATAGTTCTTGAGCTAGATATTCTCGAGCTCGAGAACTACTCGAATATAATTGTTCTCATAACTGCCCATAATCATGTGATCATGCGCACTCCATACATGATACTTATGATTCTTCCTCTTTATATAAAATATTATCAAGGACTTAACAGAGATTCAATTTTTTTCACACGCACAGAGTTCATAAATTAGAGTAGCTATCGTGCATATTTTACACACATTTAGTTCTCTTCTATACGGCCTGATCCTAAACCAAAACATATTAATAATAAAGTTATTGTTACATCGATATGTACTTATAAGCTTCCACACTTTATTTTCTGTAGTTACGCAATTTATCAGATTCGATAATAATTTTTATCTTTCATGATTTCAAGCACTCTCATATCTACCATAACACATAGTAAATATTGATCTTGAAGCAGCTTGGCCTGTAGATGATGAATAGTATAAGCAATAGTGAAATCATCTTAAATTCTGATCACATCGAACCGTCAAAATTTTATTAGGTTCCTTTTTTACCCACCCGTCATCCAAGTCAAAAAGACTAGAAAGGGCTTTGGGCTTTTGTGATCGTCAGATTTTGTGTGTTCCTCTCCGTTAGGAGGATCGCGTGTTGAAGTTGAAGTATTAAATATGTTGTTTTTCTCCGCGCTTAACCAAATATCGTGGGATTCCGCATCAGATATAAATTTTAATAGTGATGTCTTTTCTTTCTTTTCTTTCTGCAAATTCATCAGCTCTTCATCTGTGCATAAAGATAGTATACTTGTTAGGTTGTTACACGGAACTAGCTTCGGACCCGACCAGGCTTCAGTATTAATTAAACTGTAAACAACATTTTTTTTTATAATAATTATTTAAGTAATTCTAATTTTAATAATAAGAGTGATAAAATTAAAATTTTAAAAATAGAAATGATAGAGTGTCACTGCCAATGGCGTTGTGTAAATGCGCTAATGAGACTGACGCGTTTATGCAAAAATGTCATTGGGAGTGATGTTTTTCAAGTTTTTTTTTAAACTTAGAGTTACTACTTGGTTCTGACATCAGTGAGAAAAACGTCACTCCCACTAGCGTTTTTTTTAGTTTTTTTTAGGAAAAAAAACTGAAAAGTAAAAAAAAAGGAAAAACACCACTACCAGTGACGTTTTTACAATGCGCCACTGACGTTTTTTTTGAGCGTTTTTTTTAAGAAAAAATCTGAAAAGTAAAAAAAAAAACACCACTACCAGTGACGTTTTTGCAACGCGCCACTCACGCGCAACCTATTCGTATTTTCAAATTTTTGATTTTATCATTGTTATTATTAAAATTAGGATTATTTGAATAATTATAAAAAAAAACTGTGTAAAGAGACATGCATGCGTGACTACTTTTTATCTCACGAGGGGATAGGAGATTGATATTGTAAATTTGTAATTGTACTAATTCGAATTACTAAAAGACCGGGCTGCGCAGGAATTGATATTCTAATCTCTTTAACCAAGTAAACATTTTTAGCTTCTAGAACTAATTTACTTTATACTTCTGGAATTTGAAGAAAGATATCTTAATTATCGCATGGATCTTTAGTTTGGCCACCAGCCACTGAGCCACAGCTTTTACGCGATGATGCATTTAAGATTAGTTTGAAAGGCATAATCGTCCTGGAAGAAAAGGGACTGTTAAGGAATAAAAAAATAAAAAATAAATAAAAAGAAGAAGGAATTGTTTTTGGTAGAGTCAAAAGTAATTAATATCCGTAGTGCAATGCGTGCGTGATGGCCAGAAAAATTAAAGTAGAAAAAAATAGTGTCTGAAAGAGATATATCCTCTTATCTAGATTCTCAATAAATTATTATCAAAGAGATCCATTGTGTTAATGGACCGGTCAAAATCTATCAATCAATGGGCAACCCGTTCAACAAAAGAACATGATTTAATGATGTCCATCTCCTCAGTGGCGAATCTAGAGCCCTAAAAAAATCTAAGCACAATTTTCCTGTGCAATGATAATCCAAAATCTAGAATATTTTTTTTAATAAATTCGAATACTCTTATACATTTTATACATATTAACTTCAATTTAAAGATAAATTACAAGTCTTTTAAATTAACTCTATCTATCGTTCATTTTCTCACCGATGTTATTTTCACCGTCTATGTTTGCTTCTCGAATTGCATGCTTCAAGGTATGGTTTATTGTTGGGCCCCTCAAAATCGGTAAATTCTCATCAGTCAAGGTTTATAAATCAAACTTTCGATTACATGATCTCAGTTGTGGATTTTAGTCATTCGATGAGTTGGGACTTGGGAGTAGTAGAGACCAATGTTATCAAAATCGAACCAAACGTTGACCCGATAATGTTTTGGATCAATGGTTTACTGGTTTAACCGTCGGGTCAAGCGGTCTGATCGCTGATTTGTAAATACTTACATAGATATAATTAGTAACAGTGGTAGGGACTAGGGAGGGAGTGAGTGCTGCCTCGATGAAAGAAATTTCTAGCGTGCGGGTGACATTTTGAAATGAAATTATGAAAATGCTGAGCACGAATAGAAGAGGAGGGGAACGAGAGAATCAATTATAAATTTCATTTTATTTCTATTTAATTGTACTCTAGATTGCTGATCATCTTCTATTCTGTAATATTTTTGCATTGTTGGTAATTATTTACTAATTTTACTCTGATGATCTCATTTAATATATTTTTAAAAAATAAATTTATCTAATGAACGATGATGATTTGATAATTTTGTTTTTAGTGGGATTACGGAAACGCATCCCATTATTTACCATATTGTTTCTGCTCTTACAAAAAAAATAACAATTTCAACATAATTATTTTTATACACTATCTTAAAATTTGATAAATATATAACTATTGTAGAAAATTTAGTCAAACTGCTGAATTGATCACTGAATTATCGATCCGAAGTATTTGGACTGATATCTGAATCATCAATCTGAAATATTTTTCGATTGATATTCTATCCGGTTATCGTAATATTGATTATCTCTATTTCTTTTCTTTGTTAAGTGTGTTAAGGTCTAATCCTACAACGGTCAGAATTGACTAAAATTCATTGATTAATTTTTGAAGAAAATATAAATGAATCGTTAGATATATTAGGGATTTTCTATGATGTGATAGATTGTAACAAAAATATTAAAAATCTCATATTAAAAGTTATATAATTCATAATATATATATTTTCTAAAAGATATCATTTTGTTGAAGAATTTATCGAATTTAAAATTTAATTATATATTTTTAGAAAATATATGATTACTGCATAAAAATAATTTATTAATTATATTTGCTTCTTAATTTATTTGTTGAAATAAGATAAAAAATTTAGATTTTGATATAGAAAAAATCAATATAAAAACTACTCATAGCAAAGTACAGACAATATACTAGTCTTATTTATCGACTATTAGCATACCAACTATAGGTTTTAATATTCCTTTATTAGAAAGATAAAAAAAAATGGAAGACAGATTTATTATACATAGCGAGTACGAATTTCTGTTCCAACTTTACCCGAGGTATTTTATTTCACATCATTAGTATAAAAAGGGACAACATTTGTGAGCTTTTATTATTGGGTGGAGATACTTTAACAATTAATTATTTTGGTAATTTTAACAACCGATTTCATATAAATTCATAGAAAAAATAGAAAAAAACTTTACAGTTATCAAAACTAAATAATAATTATAATAATTTAAATTTAATAATTTTTGATGAAATATTATATGATATTCAAATTAAATAAAATTTGAAACAGTGCCGATCCATGAGATTAAGAACATATTTGCAATTTTTTTTCTTTTACAACGCTATAGCGGCGTTGGACAATACAATGCTTCTCTGATGCTATACTGCTATGTAGTATGTGTACACAGTACACCGTGACATTTCACCAAAATTAGTTCAACGATCGTAAAATGTGGATCGGAATAAGAAATTAACATCTAGGATTATACTTTTTCTGATTTTCCCTCTCTCCCGTGCAATATAGCGAAGGGTTCAGATTTGGGGACGGAGAAGAATCGATGAATATCGAATTCATCTATTAGTTTGAATCCATCATTAAATATTTTTAAAATTCATACTTAAAATGTTTCTATTATTTTAAAATTTGGATCTTATTTAATCACATCGATTTGTTGAACTAAGTCAGATGAGTTTTGGACCCACTTCCTCCTCTTCAAATTGTGTCTCACTCCTCTATCCTTGCAATAAAAATTTTGACTGTCGTTTATTTATTTATTTTTAAATTATCCATTCCATCATGACTTGAACAAAATTCTCTAGACCAAGCATCCATAATTTTTTTTCTAAAAAATAGAAAAGTAAAAAAGATTTCGCATATACCAGTTGCAGTTTTTTTTTCGAGCCAGCTACTCTAGTCGAATGTTTTTTTAAGCCAGTTCATTTTCATATTTTCGATCTCACGACGTATGATATTCCGTGTAGTGTACATGTCCAAATTAAAAATTCAAACCAGGCTGATGATTGTTAGAAACTTGCGTGCTTTCTTTCTCAAACTCCTCTCCTCTCCTGCCTCTCTTTGAATTTAAAAAAAATATATTTTTAAATTAAGTTTTTATTAATTTAATCTCTTTGGATTTAACTTTTGATCTCATTGGATCATTTGATTTACTTTTATATTGAAAAAAATTATTTAATACCGTAGATAATAAAAAAAACTATGCAATGATTTCAAAATATGAAGTCCCGTAGAAAAAAAAATTCTTCATCCACTTGATTATTTATTATTTTATGTTTTATATTTTTATTATTTTTAATATATAAAAGGATATTATTATGATAGTTTTTTATTACATAAGAATATATGTTGAATTGTTGATTTTTTTTATTTAGTATTAGTTAATGAGTTTGAATCCGATAAATTATTATATTTTGATTACTGTCTAATTAAAATTCTACATCAGTCTCTAATTTTTTTAAATTCCAGTAAAATAATATCGATGTAGTTGTTTGCATTTACATCTGATACGGATATTTCCGATCATTGAGAGATGAGTTTGACAGACTTTTACTTTTTTTATAGACTGTCTAGTGTATGTGTGTGTATGAAATGATGTTCGAAAGTCATCCTCGACATATCGGGGTTAGGCCTTATATAAAATCAATTTCGCGCCATATAGTTGTTAGGTTGTTTCAGCCGTCGCTTTCGGGATGATAATCATGGTACTTAATATCGTGCATGTGCCGCATTCATGACATATCGTGCATGGACATTGATGATGTTTAATGTCACGACTGATCATTGAATACATATTACTTCGAGATTAGGCTTTCGAAATTAGACTCTCGAGGTTGGGCCTTTATAACGGGTAAGAGGAATTATGGGCTTATAGAAGCCCCCGAATTCGATTTGTAGATCTACTTGAACCCATTAAGCGGTGTCGAGTAGGAAACCCTATCAACATCTAATACATGCAAAAACATTACAAAATTTATATTGTGCAAATAAAATTTAAAATATACAAATCACAATTTCTTACATCGTAAACAAAAGGAAATCAACATCTACACCTAGAACAATGAACATATCTAGAAGGATGAGGCCTACTGCCAACTGGTTCAAACGTTAAACAAATAATAACAAGCTTTCTGTCTTTTATGATCGTGATAAATTATTTGAAAAAGCAATTTCACAGTTGGATAACTAATGATAAACATGTCAGATTCATGTATACACATGTATAAATGCTGACACATATAAATACAAATACATATAAATAAAACACATATAAACGTATCACACGTGCCGTATTGTTAAATGTACGTGATCAACATATAAATAATTTTGATACGTCTAAATATGCACGTTTAATACGTTGAACACGAACACGTACGTCTAATACGTGTACATGCACGTGTAGCATATATAAAATATTTCAGCATATCAGACTTTTAAAATACTTGTGTGCTTAAAAGATTGGCATGATACTGAAGTTAGAGACCATGATCACTCTAACTTATATGATATTTCTGAATATGACACATCATTTTTTTTGTGATCAGAATCATTTTAATTTTTCTGATTTTTTTATATATATTTTTTCAATTTTATTTAAAATTTGTATGTGTTATAAGTGTTGACACGTGTTAAACACAAATATATTTAACACGACGTGCTAGACGTATTACGTGTCTTAAATATATATGCTTAAATTTTTAACACATTAAAAATACATACGTACAAATAGATAAATATATGTATTAACATAACATATTTCTTACGGAACATATTATGTACTCACATATTTATTAATACTCTACACATCACTTCGGGCCTAAAAAAATATTCGCACCAGCATAGATCAGATCTTTTGCGGCTGGTATGTGGCTGATTCGATAAAATGAGGTATTGGGACTTGGGAGCTCGCTGCGACAAAAAATAGGACCAGAATGTCTGGCCTGAAAAAAGTTGACCCCACAAAATGATATGATATATACATATTTAATTGCAAGAAAAGTTGGCTCCACAAAATGATAACTCCCACGAGGCGGGGAATAGAACCCTGCAACTGCCTGGGACAAAACTAATAGGCACATATTTCCACTCTCATCAATGCTTTCATTGATTTAGCACAACTTTTCTGACCTCGACAAAATCTTCGCTACACACATTTAAATTTTTCTGTTTTTCTAGACTCTATGTCGTATCTTTTGGAACTGCTATGGAAAATCAAATTTGATTTGGTTAATAAATAGACTCATTGTTTGATTGATTGTTATGTAGAGTTCTCTTTGTCAATTGCGAAGCCCAATCCTTTTCTTCTAGTTAAGTGATCTATCACCTATCGCTTTCTAGTTTGAAAAAGATTCATGTTGCACGTGCAGTGAAGAAAATATAAAAAGAAGAAGAAAATCCAAATAATTACAAAAGATATATATATATATATATATATATATATATATATGAGTGGAGATTTAAGCTCACGGAGGCGTTCCGTGAAACTTAACTCAAAAAATATATTAAATCATTTCAAAATTTTAATTTATCATTCTCATTAAATTCTTTATATAAAAATCTTGTGGGATGCAAAAATTTGGAGTGTTTTGAGATTTTTAAGTCACAGTTTTTAATTTTTTAAAATGATGTTCAAGTATTGAATATATTATTATTATTTTTAGAGCTGATTTTCAAAAATTAAAAACCACAACTTAAAAAGCTCAAAACGCTCCAAATTTTTGCATCCCATGAGATTTTCATATTAAAAATTTAATGAGAATGATAAATTAAAATTTTGAAATGATTTGATATGTTTTTTGAGTTAAGCTCACGGAAGGCCTCCGTGAGCTTAAGCTCACGGTATCTCCACTCTCTCTCTCTATATATATATAGACTATTGTGAAAATATTTATATTTCGAGTCCAAATGCATACGTTTTAAATTTTATCGTAACATGTCCGAAATTCAAAAGTATCATTCTAATTAAATTTTTCATATCAAAATATTGAGGGATACAAAAATTTGGGGTATTTCGAGTTTTCTAAGTATTTGTTTTGGATTTTTGAAAATTAGCACTAAAATAATAATAAAATATTAAATTGTTGTTGCTGATTTTCAAAAATCCAAAATAAATACTTAGAAAACTCGAAATACCCAATTTTTTGTATCCCAATATTTTGATATGAAAAATTTAATGAGAATAATAATTTTGAATTTCGGACGTGTTATGATAAAATTTGAGCCGTATGTACTTGAGCTCGAAATGCAAACGTTTTCACAATAATCTAATTCTCTTTCTATATATATATATATATACCGTGAGCTTAACTCAAAAAATATATTAAATCATCTCGAAATTTTAATTTATCATTCTCATTAAATTCTTTATATAAAAATCTTGTGGGATGCAAATATTTGGAGTGTTTTGAGTTTTTTAAGTCACCGTTTTTAATTTTTAAAAATGATGTTTAAGTATTGAATATATTATTATTATTTTTAGAGCTGATTTTCAAAAATTAAAAATCACAACTTAAAAAGCTCAAAATACTCCAAATTTTTACATCCCATGAGATTTTCATATAAAAAATTTAATGAGAATAATAAATTAAAATTTCGAAATGATTTGATATGTTTTTTGAGTTAAGCTCACGGAAGGCCTCCGTGAGCTTAAGCTCATGGTATTTCCACTATATATATATATATAGAGTGGAGATAGCGTGAGCTTAAGCTCACGGAGGCTTCCGTGAGCTTAACTCAAAAAACATATTAAATGATCTTAAAATTTTAATTTATCATTCTCATTAAATTCTTTATATAAAAATCTCATGGGATGCAAAAATTTGGAGCGTTTTGAGCTTTTTAAGTCGCCGTTTTTAATTTTTGAAAATGATGTTCAAGTATTGAATATATTATTATTATTTTTAGAGCTGATTTTCAAAAATTAAAAACGGCGACTTAAAAAGCTCAAAACGCTCCAAATTTTTGCATCCCATGAGATTTTCATATAAAGAATTTAATGAGAATGATAAATTAAAATTTTAAGATCATTTAATATGTTTTTTTGAGTTAAGCTCACGAAAGCCTCCGTGAGCTTAAGCTCACGCTATCTCCACTCTATATATATATATGTAGAGTGGAGATAGCGTGAGCTTAAGCTCACGGAGGCTTCCGTGAGCTTAACTCAAAAAATATATTAAATCATCTCGAAATTTTAATTTATCATTCTCATTAAATTCTTTATATGAAAATCTCATGGGATGCTAAAATTTGGAGCGTTTTGAGCTTTTTAAGTCGCCGTTTTTAATTTTTGAAAATGATGTTCAAGTATTGAATATATTATTATTATTTTTAGAGCTGATTTTCAAAAATTAAAAACGGTGACTTAAAAAGCTCAAAACGCTCCAAATTTTTGCATCCCATGAGATTTTCATATAAAGAATTTAATGAGAATGATAAATAAAAATTTTAAGATAATTTAATATATTTTTTGAGTTAAGCTCACGGAAGGCCTCCGTGAGCTTAAGCTCACGCTATCTCCACTCTATATATGTATGTATATTATCATTATAAAAGGGAGAGGGGCAGAAGAAAACTAACATGAAGTGCATTCAAAGTCTATGGACGACCTTTGAAGTTTGAATAACTGTTCTCTTAGTTTTATTTAGTGATCACGATTTAATATATGTTTCTAGAATATCAAAGGTGACCGGGAGAATAGGGCACTGCCTCAGCTCCTTTATAAGGGATATCATTTTTCATTTAATAATCATCTTATCTTAAACTATACTGTTGAGTGCCGACTGGACTACCATTTGATTTAAGTTGTTCACAATGTCAAAGCAAATGATTGGGACTGCTAAGATTACACCTCAGCCATTATATTTTTCCCCACGCTCAACAGAGTCCCATCGCTTTAGATTACCAAATAATTTTATGCATAAATTTATTTCAATGACTAGTAAACAGGAATACAATTAGATAAGTCAAGTCGAGTTGTATTAGTTTGATTAGAAAATATTATTGAGTTAGGCCACAGCTCAAATTAGGTTTTGGGTCAATCAGCATCATTTTTTTCTAAATAATGATTTACGTACTTAATATATAATTGAATATTCATTGATTATTTTGTCTTGAAAACATATAACAATTTTAATGTCTGAATGCATGATCTTCTATCCATGTTTAAAAAATAAAAATAAAATGCACCTTTTATAATTTTTTATTTTCCAAATCAAATGAAATGTTTTAAAATCCATAATCGACTTTAAAAAAAAAAGAGAGAAAAAATGATCCTCAAAGAGCAACAAAACAAAAAAGTAATAGAATTAATTCCTCTTCATGTTTAGCAAAAAGTAGGAATAGAATCATTATTTTCTGTAAACCATATCCCCAAAAATAAATGTCTAAATATAAATAAAAACAACAACAATAATAACATTTGGTTTCTAATTTAAATATGTATGTAGCCCCAAGATGCTAAATTAGCCAGATTTTAGTAATAATAAGTTTTATTAAATTAATATTATTAAAAATAAGAGTGAGAAACGTAAAATTTCAAATATACGAATGGCAGTGCGCCACTACCAGTGGCGCGTTTCGTCCAAACCCCGCGCAAGTGAGATGGAGAGGCGCTACGCATTTTATATATATAAGAAGCAAACGCGCCACTGTCAGTGGCGCGTTTCGTAAAATTAATGAAACGCGCCACTGCTAGTGGCGCGCTGCCATTCGTATATTTAAAATTTTACGTTTCTCACTCTTATTTTTAATAATACTAATTTAATAAAATTTATTATTACTAAAAACTGTAAATTAGCAGAGGGCTAGTATGGGCTCATAGCCCCCATACCGGACCTTGTATTAGATTAGGTGCTAACCTTGAGAATTGAGATGTTTGTACATTTTGGGTTGTTGTTTATGGAGCTCGGAGCCTAAGACCCATTTAGCCGTGGTATCGGCGAACTCTGAAAATTGTACTTCTCATTTTGTACCTAATTTAAATAGATAAAAAGCCCATCTGGACAACAACACATGTTATTCAATTTTTCTTTAGTGTCCCCAGCATCCATGAAGAGGAATTAATTGAGTAAAGTTACTGCAAACTTAAATTCACAAAGTAATATATGAACTTAATAAAAAAAATTATTTGATTCAAATAATGAATTCAGAAAGACACGATTAAAGGAAATGGATCAAGAAAATAATAATAAAAAATGGATAATCTGAGAAAATTAATCCCTGTTCAAAAGTCTCTTATTTATTGCCGACAATTGGACGTAAATTAACGTAACCGACAATCTGTATTATTATTCATTATTTTCTGAAGTGTTTTTAGGAAATGATATAAGACAATTATTGTACAATTCAAAAAGGAAAAGATTCACAAGTCCATTTCACGAGAGAGTGGTAATTCAAAATTTTACAATTAATAAAAAATCATTGTCCCAATTAAAACATAACATTTGTAAGACAACATAAACATCATTTACAAACCCAACTATTTTAAAAAGCAGCTCGGGTAAATCTGCAGCCCTTCGAACTAAAAAATTGGTTCGAAGGGTTTTCGGACCGTTGATTTTGTATTGGGATTCATAATTATTATTAAAAGTGTGAATCTCAACTTTGGAATCTGTTATAAATATGAATCCCGAAACAAAATCAACGATTCGAAAACTCTTCAAATCAATTTTTGAATTCAAAGAGCTATGACCCGAATCCTTTAAAAAGAGAACAAATGATTGCATCCCAGCACAAATCCTTCATTCCAAAATGGTACGTACGGGCACGATCTTCAACCACAAATTTGTGGTTATTATTGATATGATACAAATTTGATGTACTCCTTATTCAAATAATTGATAACAGAAGTACAATTTTAATATTTTCAAACGCACTGGTATGGAGTACTCATGGCGATCGCATGCATCCTCATCATCTGACCCCGCCTGCGGAGAGGCTATCAGGTAGTTGATATATATATATAAGGATTGGTTAGGGTGATTTTATAAATATTTCGAGTCGAAATATTTACAGTTCAAATTTGAAAACCGTGCTCAAAATTTCAATTGAAGTATCTCAAAAGATTTTTATATCATAATCTTGTAGATTATTAATTTTCATCAAATTTAAAGTTAATTTATTATGCTCAATAATTTTTAAAAGATAACTCAAAAAAAATAATTAAAAATACCTATTTTTATAAGCTAGATATTGCTATCTTTTAAAAATCGTTAAGCATATTAAATGAACTCAAAACGTTTTGGTGTTCATATTTATGATGAAGATATTGAAAGATTAACACAAATATATTATAAAGATATTTTTACACATAGAAATCATGAAAATACATAAATCTGAATTGTTGGATATACATTTAGGAAGTAGTTCCTCATTTCAATTAGTACAACATCTAATCCATTGTTAAATATCATAAGAGTCGATTTTATCAAAATAAGAATGGGTTATTTTCCTACCTACGAACGAACAAAATTTTCCTTTGTGCATTGATTTGGTAAGGTTACCTTCTTATCAAGAATTATTGTATTACCAGTGCAAGATATAATAACCTAGCCAGGTCTGTTATATAATAAATAATTTGGATAACTGACACTAAACTTAATCCAGCTCATAAATACTTGTTATGAAGACCATCAAGCAAAAAGAAAGAATTTCTCCTAAATTGATGTTTAAATGTCTTCTATTTTCATGGTAAATAGAAGAGGGCTATGTTTCAGACAAGAGTGGGTCATTTGAACAAAACAGTGGGCTTGGTTAGGTCGGATCCTATACTACGAACTCCATCTCCTGCTTTCAGTGTGTCTCTTTTCCCTTCAATGAGCAGCTTTCAGTGGGCCCCATGAATTTACTTTTCTTTTTCTTTCAATTCTGAAATTTAAATGTGTAATTTAATAGTAAACATAGTATAGCTAAGCAGTATAAATTATGATGGTTGTGTCTACTATTAAATTTTTTGTTAATGCATTTGTAGCTATC
Organism: Schoenoplectus tabernaemontani; assembly: GCA_037127355.1. NCBI lineage: Eukaryota > Viridiplantae > Streptophyta > Magnoliopsida > Poales > Cyperaceae > Schoenoplectus > Schoenoplectus tabernaemontani. The sequence goes on along the minus strand of CM073743.1, from coordinate 18,853,792 downwards.
CTATTTTTTCAAGCGTTCAATATGAAATGGAGGCTTTGAGCAATCAGGTAAGTACCTTGTATCTTACTTTAATTTTTGTTGATGATTATCTGATGACTGATGCTATATGTGATTCAGCCCTTTATCTTATTTAAGGCGGTTTCCTTTGTAGGTACATCTCCTTTATTATTTAGTGTAATTTGAGAAGCTCGCTTGATCTTCTCAATTTCGATGAATCCTCCTTTATGCAGGTTCAATCCTCTTTAACTTTTTTTTTTCAATTTCCACCTCTATTTCCACTATAATCCTTTATTTTTGTCAGGTGTGATTTTTTGTTGTTCTAGTTAAAGAAATTTGAGTAGCTTGGTCCACTTGTATATCGACTTATCCATTACCTTTGTTATCTGATGGGCCCACTTGTGCATGCAGTCCAAATAGTTCTTCATTGTGTAAATAAGCCTCAGTCAATTTTCAGTACAATAAACAAATAGTATTTTACAATAAGAAAATTAGTAAGCAGACCTGCACAAAGCCAATAACTCAAATGGGTGCACATGGGAGGAATAATTATGGCCATGATTGGTATAACTATGATTTTTTTCTTGCTACTGATGTATTAATATACATTTTTGGCATTACATGATTTGCAGTTCAGATGCATGGACTAAAATTAAAAGTGTTGTAAATCCTCTTGCTCAGAGTCATAATTAATGCAGAAATTTTGAGAATTTTTAATATGATTTCTAACATAAGAATCAATAGAATCTATATTCTATAAGTGATGAATGTTATTAAAGAGGATAATTTGAATTCTTAACTATATAGCTTAGAGAAATTATTTAGATGGGGTTTTTTTCATGCATGATGAATTAGAAGGTTTCATCATAACAATTAGTTATTTTAAGGCACCTCAATTTTTAAGAAAAAAAAAAAGAAAACAGATTCTTACATATTCAACCTTTCTTTTTGAATATGAGTTGATCAGTTAACCACTGATGTTCAGTTCACAAGGCAAATAGTAATATTGCTTATGTGATTTATATCAAGTAAAGGCAAATTCAAGTTTTGTGTTAAAACAAAAAAGGACTACCTTTGTGTACAGTTTAATTAGGGCCCTGAACTTCTATTTGGTTCAAGTGCAATTTAGTCCTTCAACTTTTTCAATTTGGTACAATCAAGGACCTAGGTCTCGAGTCACTAGATCTGTACACTTTCTAAGGAAGAATATTTCTCTGGTTGAGCACACTTTTAGTATTTTTGTCACTTCTAGCATTGTAATTATTGCTGTCAAGCTTAAACAGACTGAACCACATGTTGTCCTTTTATCATTTTTCCTGTATTTGTATTAAGAATTGACTTGAATAATGTTGGGCTGCTACTTTGAATTGTGTACTGAGTTTGAATACCATGTTTCATCTCCTACATGACATTTAATTTCCGATTGTCATAAATTTGATGAAATCAATTCAAATGTTTCAGGTGAAATGCACCAGCCATCCTATATGCTCTGGACAAACCAAGTTAATTACAATCAATGATGAGTGCTTGTAAATGTTTATCATTTATTAAGTTCCTGCCCAGAAAAGTTTCAAAAAAATAAAAGAAAAAAGAAAAAAGGATGAAAAGACTGATTCAAACCTGTATTCTACATTTATATTTCTTATGATAGTCATATCTTTTTTAGTGCAACTAATTCATCTTGAACTTTTGTGTCTCATTCCAAAACTCTAATATCAGCTCCACTTCATTTCAGTATTCAGATCAGATGTCTATAGTAGATGGATGAACTAAAATATGGTTTTCTCTGTTTGAATCACCTGACAAGACAAATTAACAGTACTTGTGTAAGTACCTGAGGAATTTAGCTAGAAAATAAGTTGATAATGACTAACGCAGCTAACTTCACACCAGAAATACTAGGTTTTAGAAATACACCAAACTGTCACCGTGATTTGTTTACCTTGTCTATTTTTCTTAGTGCACCTACTAAATGATACAATTAATCCTCTGCATATTTGTATCACTTGATGTTTTCTTCATTTGGCCTCAGAAAGTTTTATTATATTTTTAGTTGGAGCAGCTTTCAGATGACAATCCATTTAAATCCTTGGTGATATTTGGAAAAAGTCCCTCTTGTTTTCAGAGGATTCTTTTTTTTTTTCTTTCTGTGATTAAATGCTTGTTTTATGTTTACTGGTTCATGTTCCTTTCGCGTTTTTGCCCCAATTTTCCTTTATGATCTGTGAGATCTATGTACGTGATGTACATACTTATTTTAGCTCGAAATAAAAATCACATGCACAAAGAAAGTAAAGATATATACTCAAAAGTGGCAAAATAGAAGGAATTATTATCATACTATCAAGTATTGCGTTGTTGCCTATTACCAGCAAATTGGTAACGGACTGTACCAGCTTATGGCTGCCATATATAAGTCAGTAGAATCTGGTTGTGCCAGATCAACAGTTGACTACCGTGGTTCTGTTGTAATTCTGTTACACCGTTAAAATTTGTGTTAACTAATTCTATCACAGTGGCGCTGTTGTAAGTAATTTCATGATAAGATTTGAGTTGCCAAGCCTATATATACAGACATTTCAGAAACAACCTCGAGGAATAATGGCAAAATATATATTGTAAATGCAAATTAATGTAGCAAACCGTTCTCTTTACAGGCAAGTAAATTACATCTCATTTAAGCTAAAAAAGACACGTTGCAATTAGTACAAAATATAATTGTTACAACTTCGGATACAAAATGGCCCACGTTAGAGCGGCGGGTTCTTTGTGCTAGTATATTTTACATTGACCGCAGTATAAATCATAAAAGCAGCTAACGCTTCAAGCAACAAGTAGGCATGTACAACAGAAAATACGAAAGAATCCATACAGTATATGCAATAGAATAATTTGAAACCCCATAAAAAGAACAAACCCAAAAATATTGAGTATGATCCGAGGTATCAAATTTAATATGTTGCAAAAACTATAAATTTTTGAAGTCCTCAATGTTAACAGAATAACAAAAACTAGAAAAATTTGAAGTCCTGATTGATTAAAGGACAATTTCCGGTGCCCAACGCAAAATTATGCAATAATATTGAAAAAATCTGAACCGATTATTGTAATCAAGACCAAAAACGCTCAGTCATTATCCAAAATGTAATACTACAGACTCAACATACTAGTCTAGTAAAATAAAACCGTTCACATGCTTTTACCATGTCACCACGATCCAGAAGACACTTGGATGAACTACACTTGAAACAACATAATGTTCTCAATAACATCACAACAACCGACTGAAAGAAAAAATAACACAGCAATAACAAGAAGCAAAACTATGAGTGTGCACAGGCGCATATAAATACCAAATTTAGATCTTGTCTTCGAAATCTGACAGAGGGTCATCTGCTCCTTCAGTCCCTTCCTCTTACGGATATCATGGACAATGGTGGCAGCCTGGGACCCAGCCTCAAGTGGGTCAGCCGACATCATATCCCAGTGATCAAACACACACTGTGGGAAGGCCTGACCAGAGGTGGCAGCACGCAACGTACTAGAGAAACCAAAGGATTCAACAACAGGCAGATAAGCCTTGATGTTGTACAGAGGGGTACCGGGCCTCTGCATTTCCTCAAACACATGACCTCTCTTCTGATTCAGCACACCATAGATACCACCAAGTGCACCCTCAGGGGCCTGGATTTCAACCAAGTAAACTGGTTCAAGCAACCTGGGCTTGGCTGTGAGTTGAGAAGCATAGATCACACGCCTGGCAGTTGGGATGACCTGGCCACCACCACGGTGGATGGCATCAGCATGGAGCACCACATCACATACCTCAAAACAGATACCACGCATGTTCTCCTCAGCCAAGGCACCTTCCTTTGAGGCCCACTGGAAACCAGCAACAACAGAATCCTTGATTTCATTCAAGTACTGGACTCCCTTACACATATCCACCACCATGTTGGGGCCAGTAGTCTCAGGTCCAAAGCACCAAATCTTCTTGGCAAGATCCTTGTCCCATCCGAACTCCTCAGAGAGTATCTTGGAACGCACCTTAGGATCATCACGAGGGCCGATACGGCCCTCGTCAATGGCCTCAGGTAAACCCTCCTCCAAGGGGCGGGCCTCCATGTAGAGACGGTTGTGCTTGTTGGGGGACTTGCTCATGACGGTGCGGCATGACTTCTCAAGGACAGTCTCACGGAAGGACACAACAGGTGGCGAGACAACAATCTCAGCACCACCCATGAAATCATCCTGGAGATCCTTGAGACAGATCTCAAGATGAAGCTCACCAGCACCAGAAATGATGTGCTCACCAGATTCCTCAATGGAACAGAGAACCATAGGATCAGACTTAGCAAGACGTTTCAACCCTTCAACCAGCTTGGGCAAGTCAGATGCAACCTTACATTGCACAGCAACACGCACAACAGGGGACACAGAGAACTTCATGGCACGGATCGGGCAGGCATCTACCTCTTTCTCATTAGTCAGAGTAGCATTTTTAGTGATAAACTGATCCAGACCAACCATGGCAACAGTGTTACCACATGGCACATCCTCCACAGACTCCTGTTTCTTACCCATCCAGATAACAGTTCTCTGGACACTTTTCACATACAAATCCTTTTTCTGACCAGGCACATAGTTGGGACCCATAATTCTGACCTTCATACCAGTTGCAACTCTGCCAGCGAACACACGACCAAAGGCAAAGAAACGACCCTTGTCAGAGGCGGGAATCATCTTTGACACATAAAGCATAAGAGGGCCCTCAGGGTCACAGTTCCTGATGGCATTAGCATAAGGATCATCAAGTGGGCCCTCATACAAGTTCTCCACACGATATTTCTGGGCCGTTGCAGGGGATGGGAGGTGGAATATCATCATCTCCAATAGGGCACTGCTGGCAGGAAGCCAGGTTTGCATGACACGCTTCATCAAGGCCTTGCCAACAAGCTCCTTCTCATCAGACTTCATGCTGACACCGAGCTTCTGAAGCATGGGCCACAGCTTCTCCTTCTGGTCAGCCATACAAGTGGCAATGATCTGCTTGATCGGCTCATAGCAGAACTGCACGAAACCACGCTTGCATGTGGGGGAACCGGTGTTCTTGGTGGTCCACTTCTTCGTAGCAGGGTCAAAGTAGTTCTCACCCCAGAGCCTCTCCATCATCTTAGCCTCATCAACACCAAACTTGGCAGCATACATCTTGGCAAAGTTGGTGAGTGTGAAAGCCCAGCCGTGAAGACCAGCAGAGAACGCAACTGTACCTTTCTCAGGGTACACTTGCACATCACCCAAAAGAGGGTCCTCATATGTTGCCATGATAACATTGGCATTCTCAATCACACGCTGGAAGGTCTGGTATGCCTCCTCTCCCTCAACCTGGAGCTCAAGAAAGCAACGGTCCATCTTGTTGACAGTCAAGACAGGCCTGATCCTCTCACCAAGGGCCTGACGAAGCACAGTTTCAGTCTGGACACAGACACCCTCGATACAGTCAACGACAACAAGGGCACCATCAGTGATACGCAATGCAGCAGTGACTTCAGAGGAGAAGTCAACGTGCCCAGGGGAGTCGATAAGGTTGATGAGGTACTCATTACCATGACGCTCTCCCTTGTAGCTCTTGAGAGAAGCATCAGACATCTCATAGTAGAGTGAAATACCAGTGGATTTGATGGTGATACCACGCTCGGCCTCATCAGCACGAGTATCAGTCATACGGACATCACCAGCAACCTCTTGTGCAATAATACCAGCAGCAGCCACAAGTGAGTCAGTAAGAGTTGATTTTCCTGTTCAATGTACAACAGGATTACATGTTAGAATTGACAAGTCAGAGAAGAGCACAAAATAAAATTAAAATCAATATTTCTGCTAAGAAATAAAAATGCACAACATTGGAAAACAATGCTGGATGAAATAACATACAACAACAAAGCCTTTAATCCCAAATAAATTGGGATAGGCTAGATATGAAACCCAATCAGAAATCACGGAGATCATAGATCTCAAAGATAAAAAAATCAATGATAGTAATAGTGATAATCCACTATGATGATGAGCTGGCTGAAATAACATCATTAAATATTATAAGATAATAAATAATCCCAAACAAATAATTAGCTCAAAATACAAGTAACAGAACTTAGGTAGGTAAAAAGTACACTAGGAATTAGGAACAGACACACTTCTGGTCAATTGGCCCTTAATAGAATACACCATGCAGCACTCACAATTAAAAGCTAAAAATTAATTAACAGAAAGGTTATACCGTTAAAGCATCTACATAATCTGTCTTCACAATTATTTTATAAAAGTATTATAGATAAAGACAACTTTTATTAAGAACATGTTGTTGTTGTTGTTGTTATTATAAATTTTGATCTTTGAGATCTCTGATCTATATAATTTTGGATTGGGTTTCATTTCTAGCCTACCCCAATTTATTTGGGATTAAAGGCATTGTTGTTGTTGCAAAGACACCCTGACAAAAAAAATAATAATGCAATTAAGATTTTACTACAGATAATAATAGAATTAAAAAATTTATAATAAAAACCAATCTACGCAATTATAAGGTATATTAAAAGCAATAAACTCACACTGTATATTAAAAGCAATACTCACACTGTATAGAAGACATGAGCATCAAACTAAAAGATAAATTTAAAACAATATGAAAAAAGGCATCATACCATGATCAACATGAGCAATGACAGACATGTTTCTGATGTTGTGCTTCATGTCCATAATACGGCGGAGCTCCTCTGCTGTGAACTTCACCATCTTGACTGATCTCTTAGGTTACACAAATCTCAAAAAAATATACTGTTTACCATAGCACATAAAGGTTAGCAAACAAATAAGAAGATTAGACTACGTTTAACGAATTCCATCTTCAGTTTATCACAAGGTTGCTAGCTCATGATACTCGTTAATATTGAAAAAAAATGGACAAACCTGCCAATCAACATCTAATTAAATCGAAGAAAACATGTACTGGATAAAGCAGACCTCAGATCTGACAAAGATCATCAGATCTGTAACCTAACGTGTACCGATAAGAGACTTAATACTAAATAACACAAATAAAAAAAACACTAAATATTTCTAATTTTCCCAGAATTGTACATTTCCTGACATCCTTCGTTTAACAACTAATCTCTGCAACATGAACAAGGTGATATCTAGAAAGAAGCTATAACAAGGAACAATAGATCCTTTTAAGCAGAGATCAGCTCAGAATCAATGTTTGACCGATTTTCACCATAGAACTACACAAAGAACAAGAAATAAGCACAGCAACAATTACCTAGATAATAAAATGATGATCGGAAAGACAAAGATTGGCTGAGAAATGAAATATCTCCCGGCGGCGGCGCCAAAGAGAGAAACAGAGAGAGAGGAATGAGAAAGTGAAATGCTACGGTGCGGCTGGATAATATAAGTGGGTTTAAGCCGGACTATAATTAGAACAAAAATATCTTGAGGTGCACGACTCTATTGCCTGAATCTGGTGTAAGATTTAAGTGGAAAGTCTGAAATACAGACAATGGGGTCGATTACGAGTTTGTTAATGATTTGGTTCTCCAAGACAATACACCGAGAGCAAGTGATGAAAAATGCGGAGGCTTTAGGGTTTAGTTTTGGGTTCGGCACGAGACATAATTTCTGGTCATTGGATTTGGATCAAACGATTAGCAGTGAAACACGACGAGAGTGTGCGATGCCTCTTGGTGCCTTCCTTTCGAGCGTTGGATTCCCCATCGTACGGTTCTTATGCATTTTCGCTTTATCTGATGGTCACGCCGCACTGCACGTGAGCATCTCCGAACTTGATTCAAGGAATCTAAAATATGCTTTGGATATTGCCAATGGAGGCACCGTGATTTTGTTTCACTTGGTTAGAGAGTAGAGATGGAGCATTTAATTGCTAGCTTGTAAAGCTTGCGAGAAAATTACGGAATCTATCACTTAGAGTTTTGCTTATACCCGCCGTCGGGTCTCAATCCGTACCCGCCTACCCATGCCCATTACCCGGGGTATCCGTATCCGTGCCCGGATATAGGCGAGTAGGTACATAGTACGGACATGAGATGAGTCGGTCAGCAATTTTTCGGAAAATTTCATTAATTTGTCCATTTCATCTCAAACTCACACAAATCATTCCAAAATCATAATCAAATGTGTATGCTCGTGTATAGTTTTTTTCTCTTTTTTATTTAAAATAGATTAACGTAATATACTTATAGTAAATTTAAATGTTAATATGATTTAAAATTTGTGTTATCATTTATAAATTATGTTAAAATTATCTAAAACTTGTGTGTTATCATTTATCTCTACTAATTGTTAAGCATGTAAAGTGTCATGATCCTACAACAATCATAATTGTCTAAAATGCGTTGATTAATTTTTTGAGAGAACATAAATCGTTAGATATATTAGTATTTTTTTGTGACATGATAGATTATAGCGAAAATATTAAAGTCTTTGTTAAATTCACAACACACCTGTTACGTTAAAAGTTATACAAGTGATGATATCTTTTTCCTAAAAGATATCATTTTGCAAAAAGAATTTATCAAATTTTGAAATTTAATTATATTTTTTTATAAAAATTATTATTACTGCATAAAAGCAATCGATTAATTGTATTTGTTTCTTACTTTGTTTGTTACCATATATTATATTGAAATAGGATGCTATTTTTAGATTTTTGATGTAGAAAGATTACAATATAACCCACCCATAACAAAGCACGCATAGTATACTGGCAAATTATCATGTATTTATTTTTTGTGTTAAAATGATTTAAAATTTTTGTGTTATCGTTTATAAATTATCATGTGTTTAATTATATTACTTATTATTATTATACACGTCTTTAGTGTTTAAAAATAGTATTTATAATTTTCTTAATATATAAATTTTATATTAAAAATATTTTAATTTTTCATATTTTTAATTATTTAGATGTCTATAGATATTTTTCGTGGTGAAATCTGAGGGACAAAATAGTTGTTGTAGTCATGATCAGTCCGGGACGTACTATTCGCACGGCTTTCGACAAATGATATATAATTTATTTACCAATAATTCACAGAAAACTTTAATCTTTTAAGCTCAGTGGAGAAAGAAAAGTCAAAAATCATTTATTTTTAAGGTAGAGATAGGAAAAATTAATATTTTTGAAAAGTAGGGCACCAATTTAATCCGACCCGACGTGTCAATTATCAACGTAACTCGAAATGTTCTGAGAATAAATAGACTAATTATAGGTCAAATTTTTTTAGTCCAATCCAAGATGGGTCAGATTCCGATTGACCTAGTCTGTTTAATCTTTTTTTGTTTATTTTGAGACTTATCACTAATTAAAATTTATATGTATACTAATTAAAATTAATTATATAATTAATTGAAATAAACTCTTTAGAAATATATATTTCATTTTTTTTCTGATCAGATAGTGCCGGGACAAAAAATAATAATAATGATCCGGACTCAACTCAATGGCACCCCAACTTAAAATTCTCGTCCAAGTCCCACCAACTTACAAGTCTCGTCCAAGTTCCAACAGAATCGATGTACACAAGAGTGTGGAATTACTTGTAGCTTCGACGTGTAACAATAGCGTCCTCCAAGGCTCTTGACACCCGCTTCAGAGGCATTACACCGCGCATGCCGCCTGGTGTGCAAGTGTGCAACCAGGAGTTTCTTTGTTTATCAGAACAATCTTTAACTGCAACTGTTCTACAGCAAGTTCTATATAGCTATATCTGTTGCAGGTCCACTTGTTCTCTCCAAATCAGGTCTCTCTGTTACTAGCTTTTGATCACAAAATGTTCACGTTGGTTCACATTATGTTCCTGCCTAACGTATAATCAGATCTTTCTTTATTTGTTACATATATGCAAGTGACTGTTACTGTTATCGGAATAAAAAAAAAAACATTTCTTTGTTCAAAAAATTATAATGTTGTCCATCCAGCATTCCAGCTAGAGCTAAAACTTATTTTGATCAATGCATTAACAATGCTGCAGTTACAAGTGATAGTCTTGTGGAACTCGAAGCTGTGTAAGCCTGAAGTTGTGAAATAGGTACATCGGTGGTACAGTCTGCTTGAAAGGATTCTAATTTCATCCATCAGTGTTTGTGGAATGATGAGTGCAACTCCATCTCTTTAGGCTGTTCAGCTCACAATCCTAGTTTCATTAGAAAACATTTCTCAGAAAACTACTATAATTTCATACCAGTAAGGTCTCCACAGGAAGGTTTATAGCAGAAAAAACTCAAGATCAAGTTCTGCCCTGTCCTATTTGTAATCACTTAATTACTTCCAAAATTTATTCTGCTTGCTTAAATATCTCTTCAAGATGTAGATGGAATCATACAAAAAAGTTGATAAAGCGAATATATCTAGATACATACAGGTAGAAGGCAACAGGCATAAGAATTTAGTATATCTAAATGGAAAATCTCACAAAGTACATTAATACTGAAGACTCGAAGCATTATTTTCACACATTACAAATACCACCTTCCAACACCCACAACTAAGTTTCAATATAATTTATCAACAGAACATTTTGAGCGGTACTTATCTGGCTCCCAAACAATTGGCTAATACATGTTTTTTTACAGTCTTTTGGAACAATAGACAATATAAGAAACACAATTCTATCTAACCATTCAATAACTCTGGGCCAAATATAGGAAGCTCTCAAGTGCAGTGGTAACCATCTCCCTTTCTCTACCTCCCTGTCCCTCTCAATATTAATTTTTTTTATAGTTTTCTAAAATCTTTTTAGCGATCAAAATGGAAATTTCCAATTTGAATGCTTGACCAACTGTCAAAAAACAAAATGCATCTTGAGCAAATTATTTGCTGAAATAAATTCATAAAGGAAGTATGGTAATACCAAGGAAATTATTATCAATTCCCTTGCTAAAACCAGAACCTTGGGTTTTAGCATACCCATAGCTCAATCTTTTTTGCTGAGACAAGTGTTGTTGAACCTCTCAACAGCCAAAATCAGCGCCTGAGTACCAAGCCCACCTTCCCCATGTGCCATCAAGGAAACATAGAGCTGGTGCGCGAGAGCCAAGCCTGGTAAAGCGAGCCCCATTCTTTGACACTCACTCAAACAAATCCCTAAGTCCTTTACAAAATGATGCACATAAAACCCGGCCGCCATATCCCGGTCTAAAATCCTTTTCCCATACAATTCCAGTGATTTGGACCCTGCAGCGCCAGTCGAAATAGCTTCAAGCCATTTTGCCACATCTAAACCCGACTTGTGTGCATAAACCATTCCTTCCACTAAACCAACCATGGTCGAGGCAATCACAATTTGGTTCCCCAATTTCGCCCTCTGGCCAGAACCAGGCCCACCCATGTACCTTACTGTTCCCATGAATTTAAAGAGAGGGGAGAGCTCATTGATTACTGTCTCGTTCCCACCGGCAAATATGGAGAGAGTAGCGTTGCGGGCCCCGCGGTCCCCGCCTGAAACCGGAGCATCTACAGAGAAGCTTCCCACAGCTTCAGCTGCCGTTGCGATCTCTGAGGCGAGAGAGGGATCTGATGTGGTCATGTCTACTATAACTGAACCTGGAGAGAGACCCGATAGTACGCCAGAGGTGGGGTCCAGTGTGACTGCGCGGACGTCCGATGGGTAGCCGACCATGAGAAAGACGACATCACTAGCAGCGGCGACAGCGCGTGGAGATGAGGCGGAGGTGGCCCCGCGATCTAACAGGGGTTGGGTTTTGGAGGCGGTGCGAGAGTAGACAGTGAGAGAGTATCCGGCGGAGAGGAGGTGGGAGGCCATGGAGAGGCCCATGACGCCGGTGCCGATCCATCCGATGCGGGACTGATCGGGAGAAACGGATCGGGATAGGGTTTGAGTGGAGAACGACATGGCTGGAGTGACACGTGGCGCTACGAAAGTGAGAAAAGGTAGGGAAGACGGCGAAGTGAGCGGAGGAAAAGAGAAGACATGAGTATTGGTCTATTGGATTATAAAAGGGCACATTGGTCATTTGTGGTCAGAAGAATTTCATACGATTGGAAATGGGCTGGGCTGTATTTGATTTTGGGTTGGTTTGTGTTAGCAGTGCTTGACTTCTTTATATGCCGGGTTTCATTTCTGAGTTGATGGGTTGCAGTGTACGATTTAAACTTGCTCAAAAATCAAAATGTCTTTAACAACATAGATGTGTATATTTACATTCATATTTATTGGATTTGAGATGATATAAGGCTAGATGCAGTTCATGTATGAGTGTTTTTTTTAAAAAGGTGTACTCGCACCTATTCAAGCAGGTTATCTCTTTATTTATGTACAAAGATTGTATAGAGTCTCAGTATCTGTATGAGACACGATAGAGAGCATAACAAAATGTGTCAATGACACTTAGAGAGAAAAAGAGAAATATCATCTAAGAGGAAGATGATTCGGTTCTCCTATGACGGAATAAGAACGAATAGTCTCGGTATGAAAATCGAAGAGATCATGACATATAGGTTATGGAACAGAGTGATAGATTTGGCCTCGGCTATGATCTATCTCCAAACAATCAATTTACAGAGACTTACGATATAGAAGACGTAGCGCAAAATCTTAGACACGAATAGATATGATTGCACACACAAAATCAAAGGAATAAACTTCCGCTGGTAATTCTGAATTCCCTTTTCTTTATTATTTTCAACAAATATTTTCGCAAAGATGCAACTTCAACGAGTAAATTTTATTTTCAATAGTAGGCGAGAGGTTGATCTTGCAAAAAACATTAGAGATACAAAATGCATATACATTTACAAGTATAATCTCTTAAGTTTGTTGAGAGTTCGGGAATGTATAGCTCAACGCCATTTTTATGCATTCTGATTAAAAGTACGAATGTGGAATCCAGTGCAAGTCTAAATTTACACAAGATTCGTAAGTATTGAATTTTGCACAGTTCATACATGATTTTCTTTTTATTTAAAAAAATATATACACATGCTGCACGGAGTTAAATTTCCACAATTGCACAATTGAAAAACTTCATGAAATTAGGAGGTTAGAACTTAGAGGAAAAAAAGGTTATAAATTCTTAAGTTCTGTTTTTGGTTGGTTTTTTTACCATCTAGCAAACGACATTGGGATTTAGGAGAGACAAATTCAGGCCAGCCCACTTATTTAACGAAGGGCTTATGAAGTTATGATGTTGTCCCCAGCCCATTTAGAATTATCATTAAAACCTAAAAACGAACCAACGAACGAATCAAAATCGTCCGCCTCCGCCAAGCCGTCCACTTATTTGAGGCATTTCATCGAACAGGTAGGCAGTCGCACTAAATATCATTTTATCTTATTATGCTTCTTCACGGCAATCTCTCTAAACTCTCCATCCGCGGTTGTTTTTCCCCACTTCCCCATGGGTACTTTTCTAAAACCCTAAAGCTAGAATCCAGAGCATTCTTCAATAAGTCTAGGGTTTTGTTTTCATCCGGGTCAGAAGACCTTGCCTTGTGCAGGGGAGGAGTCCCACAAGCTGGAAAAGCGGCGGCAGTCGCAATATCTCGTATAGACGCCAATGAGAAAAAAGAAAAATTCGCTCAGGAGACAAGGGGAATGAACAGAAGCTCCTCATGGGATAGGTCAGCCGAGAAGTTTTTCACTAGAAATGGAGATAATTCCACAGCTAAGAGGCTAATTCCTTCAAAAGAGGAGAGATTGTCGACTAGAGACAAATTTAAACATCAGGAGAGACGGCACAAAGAAGAGGAAGGAGCAGAAGAGTTCATGGATGAGCCAGTTGGCAATCCGAAGCGGTACAAGATCAGGGATGATAGGTACAGACCATATGTTAAAAGAGACGCATTTAATTCGAAATTCAAGAGAACTGAAGACAAGCAATGGGAGAAGAGAGAAAATTGGGGTAAAAAGGCATCAAAGGAAACGTCTGAATCTACTGTACCAAAAATGGTAGGTCAAGAGGTTTATGGTGTGGGCCCTGTTTTGGCAGCTTTGACGGCTGCTCGAAGGGAATTTTATGCACTTTACGTCCAAGAAAATATGGATATAAGTGCAAATAACAAAAAGAAGAAGGACAGAAAGGGAATCAAGAAGATTTTGCAAACAGCTAACCAAATTGGTCTCAAAGTAGTCAAGACCTCAAAACATGACTTGAACATGGTTGTTGAAAACCGGCCCCACCAAGGGCTAGTTCTAGATGCATCTCCATTGGAGGTGGTTGGCATCAAGGAGCTCGAACCAATAAGTTCAGAACAAGGTGAAAAGGCCCCTATTTGGGTTGCTTTAGATGAAGTGACGGATCCACAAAATTTGGGTGCAATAATGCGTTCCGCTTACTTTTTCGGTGCTAGTGGGGTGGTTCTGTGTGCAAAGAATTCAGCCCCATTAACAGGCGTTGTCAGCAAAGCAAGTGCTGGTTCACTAGAGTTGATTGAACTTAGGTACTGCAAGAATATGATGCAATTTTTATCTAGTTCGGCTGATAATGGATGGCGGGTCCTTGGTGGGTCAGTTTCTGACAAAGCAGTTTCTATAACTGAAATTGGGGGCAACGAGCCAACCTTACTTGTCCTGGGTAGCGAGGGGACTGGGCTACGGCCCTTGGTGGAACGATCTTGTACCAGTTTGGTGAGAATACCAGGTTTTCCTGATACCGTGTCATGTTTTGGGGCAGAAGAGGAGAATGGGTCCCGTTTGGATTCATTTCTTGCAGTGGAGAGCTTGAATGTTAGTGTGGCTGCTGGGGTTTTGCTATACCATTTAATTAACAGAAATATGTAGTTGCTACAGTTATTTTGTATCTGATATACTTGCATTCCTGGTTTAAAAGTAGTGCTTGGTCGGGACGAAAAATGTGAAGATGTGTTTTTTTTTTTTGGCTAATGCAGGTGTACTTGGAAGTTTGTATTGGTTACTTTTTGCATATTATTTTAATGCTAATAATTTGTTTCATGATTTAGATTCTGTTATTAACTTGTGAATTAAAATTTACTGATTAGAAATGAATTTGATTGATCGAAGGTGAAACCTGAATGAACTTGCATGGTTGTGCTGATCATAATGACCTTGCAGATCATAACCGCTACAGCCTGATCCAGTACATACTACATTATTGGTAACCAGAAACCTACTGAACATGCATTAATACCAATTGATGCCTTGCTGGTATGTGATCTCAGTCTTTCTTTTTCCACACAAAAATGAGTATTTACTAGTACAGTCATCAACATGGGATAGCTTGTAGTTGCGTCTCTTGTACTGGTATGGGATATCATCCAAATTCGTGATGATAGTTTCATCCAAGATACGAAGAAGAGCTTATACTAGCAGCATAAATATAGCTTCATGCTCAGTTATTCATAGTCCCCCGTTGAACCTTATTTTATTTGAAAAACCATTTATGCATGCTTTTAGAATGCTGGTAACATTCTAAGCACCTTTTCTGTTATTTTTATGCATACTAAATCCCGTGAGCAGGCTTACATTGATACTAAACATTTACATAATTCATAATTCAGATACATTAAAATTGAAAAATCATAACGAATAACCCTCCCTACATTTTTTTTTTCTTTTAGTTAAAACTTTCCCTACATTTGCCAGTAGATGAGCTTCCGTAGACAGCTTCTCTATCTTGTTACAAGCTTGTCAACCCTGAATTTTGGGAAAGTAAAGATCAACAACTATATATTTTTGTACTTACAGAATGCTGTGATAATCAAGACCACACTACCTTGGAGAAGAGAGAATAATTAATTAATAAATACAACTGTACTTACAGTATTGAACAGTACATAAGTTAATTTGATATTTTGGAGGTGGCTACGATGAATTTGCTCTCCAACATGCAAAAAGATTTTATTTTAAGATGCTGGATAGTCCAGTAACGGCTGAAAACAGAAGGTTGGTTTCAAAATGTTCTAGGATTAATTATGTACCAGTCGATTTCATGTTTGAAGTTGATCATTGGTATATTTCTGCCTCTTAATAATTTCATAACTTATCGATTTAAAGTAACTTGATCGAGATTTTTTTGTTGATTTATGAAAGTGAATTATAAGAAGGAAAAATAAAACTAGCTTTGTTCAGGAACAAACGTATGAAATCATAAGTTCTTCCAAATAGAAGACCTGTTTCACTATTTTATTTTTGGAAAACATCCGAATCCGATACGTAACTGTACCAGCTGCTTGTAGATTTCTAACCTTCTTAAAAAGAAGAAAAAAAACTAATTTAATGACCAAAAAAATGCTGAATTTACACTTCATGCATAAAGTTCAGTACATGATTATTTGACAACATTTTTTTGTATATGTATTTTGGATACATCACATGTTTTAATTGACCATGTTCAGAAGACAGGTAATAAAGTAACTTTAAGTGAAATTTTACTTTTGCCCAAAGTTTTGTGGAATGTTTTAAGGGCGGGATCCATTGACAATGGGTTATTTTAATAATTTTGACAATAGACTTCTAAAAAAATAGAAAAAATAGAAAAATATTTATATATGTGTTCTTTTATCTATGGATTGATGGCCATTCAAATTTCATTCAATTTCATTATCGTTTGATTGTCCATCAAAGACCGTTAAATTGGAACCGTTGTAAATTACATAAAATTTGATGATCTTTGATGGACTATCAAACGATAATGAAATTGTATGAAATTTGAATGACTCTCAATCCATAGGTAGAAGAACACGTCTATAAACTTTTTTTCATTTTTAAATTTTTGTTTGTATTTATTTAGAGGTTCATTATCAAAGTTGTTAAGATAACCTATTGTCAACCGATCCCCTCTCATGTTTTAATTTCTCAGTTAAGTACTCTGGCATCCCCCCAAAATTTTACCATATATAAATATTGCAATGAGCTCAAACGTTTTTGACGTATTCTATCCATTACAAAAAGTGTTATTTTATATGACTGTCATTTATTATGTACAATGATAATAAGTTAAATCAGATGTTTCTGTACTGCTCAATTTTTTTTTTCATATATTCATCCCAAAGATGACAAAACAAAAGAATAATTTGTAAATAACATAAAAGTTTTTGTTTTACGTTGTTGATGTGTCTACCCGAGAAAAAAGAGCCTAAGAGCATTTAGCAGTACAAGAAAACTAGTAGCAGTAAGCAGCCTACTCTCATATTCGCTTCCGCTCGCTCGTTCCACTGTAGTTTCACTCGCTGGGTCAAATCAAAGATCAAGTAGTAATCAAAGTCTACTAACACAACCAGTCAATAATTCCGATTGCCACACTAGTTGTAAAAAGAAACTACAAATATTAAGCTGAAAGTATTTTTTTTTTCAAATAATGAAACATTTATTTATTTATTTTATAATTTATAAAAAAAATAAAGTGCATAAATTTTCTTTAAAGTAGGCTATTTGGCAACTTTATTTTGATAAAGGGTAGAAAAGCAGTGTTATTATTCACAAAAATAGTTTCCGGACACAAATTTAATATTTAGAAGAATGTTAGAAGAACATTATTTCACAATATGACCCCAAAAAAAAGTAGAGCCAAATATCAAAGGATAGGAGAGAAGGGGGAAAATTCAAGTACCTTTGTCACTTAATATATTTAAATGATCTCAATCACAGGACACTGCATGTTTTTATTATATCAATGTTCCCACGGTTATAATGTGTGGTATTTTTTTAGATAACGATGGGAATTTAAATTACCCAATTTTAAGATTTATAGAGGACTCTTATTCGAATTTCATATCTGTGATTGTTTATACAAAGAGCATCGTCTTTGTTAGTAAACCAAAGACTGATTTTAACAATATAATTAATTTGATGTAGTTAATATAATTAGAACTGTTTTCTGGTATATTGGAGTTCGTTGTTCTAGTTCATTTTAAAATAGTTTAGCGGATCTTTGGATCCACGATTATAGATTTGAAGCGGATTTACCTTACAAATCTCATATTTAAGTTATTGACAAACGACACATACAGATCTAGTATAGATGATCTACAAAATAACACAGATTCAAATTTTATAAAAACTAGATCTATAATTCGGATTTCATCCCAACAAAATAGTTCTCAAATAAATAAAAAAATTTAAATATATTCAATAAAGTTTCACTTTAAGAAAAATTAAAAATATTTTTTAAATACCAAAAATATATACAATAATATAATTAAATGTGATAATTGTTAAAGATGATATAAAAATATATATCATGTTAAGAGTTAAATTTAACCTCAAGTATATCACATCCATCTATTTTAATTTAGGAGAAAGAAAAAGTATATATGAACCATTAGATTTAAGTAGATGAAAAGTTTAAACAAAATTAATGGTGAAGAAAATGATGATATAATTTTTTTTAAAATTTAACCCTCCTCTTTATTTATTATGAATTATATATTATGAAAAAAATAAGAGTAACGAGAGTCTATTTAAAAAAAGAAGTCGTTGAAAAAGGGTACACAAATCACAACAGCAATGCCATGTAAGTTCTCCATGCCAGCGGTGGGGAGTGGGTCTAGCTAGGGATTTGAGAAAAGAAAAAAACTTCGCATGCACAAGTTAGATATCCGTTGTGGCAAGAATAGTAGCAAGATTAATGAGTTATTCGAAATAATTTGTTTTTTTATTTTAGCCGAATATTTCACAAATTAAATGTTAATTTAATATATATTATATTTTATTTGCTAAAAATATATTTTATTCATGAATAAAATATATATTATACACCATTTAAAATGAAATTATATTTTATATGATTTTTAAATTTTAATATTTTTAATTTATATTATTTTTGAATTATATCCGAATTATATCTAAATCGTGAAAATTTTACTCATTAAATATTTTCCGAATCACATAGAAGAAAAGCATAATAAGAAGGAAGTCGGAAAAAAACAAATTAAGGAATGTCTGATAAAGTATAATACAGAACAAAAGACAAGTTCTATAAAGAAAAAGAAAAGAAAAATAAAATAAAAGCCAAGATTCTTTTCGGTACTACCCAATTTCTATCTCTTTACTTTTTTTTTTTTTTTGAAAACTTGACAAGGCTGTATTAGAATTTGGAGTTTAAATACATCCATAGATACATCATGGGCACCTTTCCCCTGGTCGAGATAATCAACCAGAGAAAGGGGAAAGAAAAGAAAAACTAAAAACGAAATAATACAAAGTAGGAAACTTAACTATAGAAAACTAACATGATATCGCTGTGCTTCTTTCAGCAAGTAGCAATTTACAATACGTGTAATTCAGAATAAACCCCATATCTCAGCAATGTCTCTGCCACAATCAAACGTCTGCCAGTATTCTGTTGAGCACTACCTCTGTTGTAATCGATGTTGTATGGTCCACCCCTTCAAATGTTATCTCGTTTCTCCTCTTCCATATGTGCCAATTAACATGCAGCCAACATGATCGTAAACCCTAATGACATTTTTGGAGTTGTGAGGGCCTGCAACTGGGCAAAGGCTCTGCGATTCACCAGCGTGATCGACATCCCTGGTTCTATGATTCTGATCTTGAAGTGCTGCTGCAGACCATGCCAAATACTTACTGCGGAGGGACATAGGTAGATTGGCGGACTCGGCGGGGCATGACACATCACGCATCCCGAGGTGACAGCAATTCTCCTTCTTTGTAGCACTTGCTGTGTTAGTAATCTGTCGTTAAGCAGCAGGTAGTAGAAGAGTCAGACCGACGGAGGAGCTTTTATTTTCCACACCACGTTGAATTCCCACCTGATTTTGCCTAATCCTGCATCGATTATAGAGTTGGTGCATCTATCTCTTTACTTAGTACGAGCTGTCATCGATTATAGAGTTGGTGCAGTAACAAGGACCGCTCCTTTAACATTTTAATTTTATGGGTACTTTACTCAATTATGAACTTTTCTTTTTACTAAAAAAAATTTGATATTGCCCATGTAAATCATACAGATTCAACGCTTATAATACCCCATAAATATGGTAATAGGTAGCTCCTCAAGCATTACATTTTTATATTAGTGATATAGAAAAACGAAAAAAACGCACTCCAATTCATAAACTTTTATAATTATGAAGTTCACGGACAATGTCCACGAATTCCATTATTTGATTTGCAAATTCAATTTCAGCGAACGTACAATATATTACAGGTGTCTTCGTATATATATATATATATATATATATATATATATATTATCAACAAACCAAGTCAGTAGTTCGCATACAAGAAGTGTTTTCTCTCTTATTTTTGAAGAAAATATTTTTTGGTTGAATTACAATCCATTACCAAAATAAAAGGTGCTCCGCCTTCAAAGAAAAAAAATAAAAGTGTTTCCTTGTAAATCAAATACACAAATTTATATTTTCCTTATGATACTTTATCAGTTTATTGTATTGCAGTAACTCATGATGAAAATTGCGGTCAAAATTAGAACGACCTACAAATTATAAATCATAATCAACTCGTGTCCGTGGCATCCAACTTAGGGAGCTAGGGTAAAGATATTTTCATTTCCATTGTGGGTAAGAGAGGTGCATCCACAAGTCATGCTATTGCTAGCTAGTGATATCTGACTTTTGTTGTTAGATGCCTTTTATGATTGGTACATTTGGCACCAAGATGGTCCCAGGGTATGAAGGTTTGGCAAATGTTACCTTCACAAGGAACAATAAGATAAGGTAAAATAATGCCGATCTTGGTTGATTGATTCTCATTTCTCAATGAATATGCTTTTACTATTTTTTTATGATTCTTGAGCAATTACCTACCAATGTTTTTAGCTAATTGCATGTGGGAAACTTTTTACCTATGTGGCCTCAATGAACAAATTATATTTTCAAAGTATTTGGATACTTTTTCCATACTTATTAATGCTAATATATTATGATTATCCGTAGAACAATTATTAGAGTCGTAATTAGAAGGATAAATAAGGCATGAATTTTAGCTTCCACATAATGAATATTACGGTCTCATATATGCTAGAAAACTTGAATGAGATCAATCGTGGCTACGGTATATATCGAAATATCTATTCTGATGATTAATGTCCTTCTTTCATTTTATTGAAGTAGAAGAGATTATTTCGCTTTTTATGACCGGAAAAAATATACTAGTCATTTGCATTTATTAATATAGAAAGTATATCGACAGATTTCTCATATAAGACTGGTGAAAAAAACAAAAAAAAAAACACTTACACAGAAATCATTTTTGTCATCCGATATATCTTGTTAAAGTGACAATTATTAAACGAATCAGACCTAATTGAATTAATCTGTAATTTGCCATTAAATTTTAATAATTTTGCCTTATCATTAGTGAAGTTTTTTTTCCCTTCCAGAGCCCAATATAAGTTATAGAATCTAATCAAACAATGACTTAAAGTTGAACCTTTTCAAGTCTGCATGAATTATCTGCTTTTAGAGTTGGAAGCAATCACTACCAAAAAAACAAAACATTTTAGCACCGATTTTGTAAAGCTTTAGCGCCGGTTCTCAACCGTTTCTAACAAGGGGTTGCTAAAAGTTATAACAACCAGCACTAAAGGGTTAATAGAGAAATGGATGAAGAAAAGATTTTAGCACTAGTCATTGGGTAAAAATCGGTTCTAAAGAAACCTTTAGCACCGATTTTTACCCAATAGCCGGTGTTAAATTTTATTTAATACGCTACTGATTTTGTGGCCAGTCCTTCTTGCCAACCATATATATATATATATATAGATCATTCCATGTAATATTTTCAAATTCAAATAACAATCACACATTAACAATCATAAATAAAAATATAAACTAACATATATACAAATAACACACATAACATACAATAAAATAATATATACAAACACATAATCCATAAAGTAATCAAATATATATATATATATATATAAGTTTATATTATGAAAATTTAAATATTAGACACAATAAAATTCACAAGCATTAATTTTATGTCATCTATAACTTTTTGCGAATAACTCTATGGAGTTGGCAAGAGAACCTGCAAAAAGCAAATAAAAAATATTAATTTGATTGATAAAAAATAACATAAAAAATAACATGAATTCAAAGTCTAATTTTATATCTCTGACAACTTAGTCGAATACAATCGGTAATTATGTTATATATCGATCTCATAACATAATAACCGCACTCTTTACCGCTTGACTACGGCGGACTCTAAAATTTCAAAAATAATGATTAATTAATTTCAAACCGTAGATCCTAAATTTAGAAATTAATAAATTATATATTTTATACATTTGAAGTTGCATACCTCAATCGTTTTCCATTCGAACTTGATGACGGTATGCTTTGGCAAATCTTTATCCATCCAATAAAATTATAACGTCATATGACATAAATAGATTAAATAAGATATTTAATTATAGTATATATTGAGTGTGGAGAATAATGAAAAAACTTATTAATTTTAAAGTTTTTTTTTGATGTAGCAGTCGATGAGACTGCTAATGATTAATTAAAATTAAAGGGTTTTAGAAATTCCAACATAAGCACACAGTATTCATTTTAATGTTGGAAGCAATTAATATATTTATTTTTCCTTTTTCTTCATTTTAACGTCTATTTCACATCAGAAGCACTTTGCAAATAACCTAACAAAATGTTAGGTGTCAGACTTCAGTCGAAAACACGAGACTCGAGAGCTATAGCAAGTATTTTCTAACAATTAATGATAGCAATAGTAACAATTATTATTGTAATTATTATTCCATTTAAAATGTATCTAAGTTGACCATAAACCTTAATGACTTAATTGGATTCACGTCATTAATTAAAAATTTTAGACATGCGTCTGACAATATATTTAGTTTTACACGAGAGTTACCATATACATGCACCTGCCTTCCTTTTTCTCAAAAAAAATATATATATACATGCCTAAATTCACCGGATAATTTTATATTCAGAAAAGAGAATTAACTTTTTTAAATTTTTTAATTATATCACATCATTTATAGTTTTCATCATTAATTTTATTTCTCTATCTTCATTTATTTTAATTAAATGTCCCATATCATTTTTTTCTTTCTCCATTTAAAAAGATGATATGATATCTCTAAAGTATAATTTAAATACTAAAACAATACAGTCTTTATATTTTTAATGAACTATTCTGTACTAATTATAATATTCATCATTAAATATATTTTATTATTTAAAAAAAATATATTTCTGTTCAAAAAATTCTAACAAAAATTACTTTACATAAAAAATTTATATATCTAATTATTTATATATACAATATTTTTTTGAATGAAGCCATGAAGAGTCCTAGTTTATAAAAAAAATGTGAAGTGCACTCGCCAAATACTAGCGTATATACGTTTTCCGATTTCTAACATATTTTTATTTGCTCAAGAAAGCAAGAATTTTAATTCATTTTATGTGTTATTAGTGCCAAATAATTCGGAGAGATTATTTTTAAAGGAAATTAAGGTGTTAATAGAAAAATGACATATCATTATCACCTATGGATAGCTGCAAGAAATTGGATCAGGCATTGACCGCTACGTGTGGTCACACTCAAGCCAACTATTCAATAAGACAAAATTCTACAAACGTGTTGGCGAATGCATGCCTGATACTTGCTGGGTTGGACGGCCTTGTCAAGGAAATAGAGGGTATTATGTTAATATGAAAGTGTGTGTTAAAAAAATATGAGAGCTATTTTGATTTATAATTTTTTTGTATGTATAAAAGATAAATTTCTTTCTCTATCTTAGATGAGATTTTATATAAGAAAGGATGATATGGGTATCGTGGTTAGTTCATGACACGATCTCAGTAAAAATCAATCTTAAAAATAATAACCGCACGTAATGGCAAGGTATGTTTGATCGTGTATTCTTGTTTTATTTAGCTGTACTATTTTGGGTTGTGGACAGTTATAACCGTTATTCATAATAGTGGACAATTATAAAAATAGTTGTACTCGAGATGAGTAGTAGGACGATCTCGAGCTTGGGGATGTCTAGGTCGATGGTCGTCTATTCGGGATGTATGGTGAGTGAAAGAGGTCGTGTAGGGTCCATTATAGTTCACAGGACTAAGTGTTCGAGCTAGCGATAAATGAATCTTTAGGAACACAGCTTTATTATTATCTCTTGAAGTCGGAATGCGTTAGTAATGATAATTTTTGAGTTATAACTATAAAAATAGATGCAATGATAACATAGTCGTATGAATGCCAAATAAATTAGTGCAACAAAGCTTTTCGGATGCATGTATCAACTACTTATTTAAAATCCACCGCCAACTCTAAAGTCAGCAAAAAGAAAAAAAGATAAATAAATTCAGTGGATAAATTTTAGGACTAATAGACTTAATTAATTCGCATTTAGTAGTTTTTTTGTGCATGGAGTGAAACAATAAATATTTTCCTTGTTGCGTAATACACAAAAGTTCGTTACAGGTTGCTGAAAAGTGAAAACAATCAACCGAGAGGCTTTTTCATTCCCTGTTGTATCAGTCAACAAAGAACGCGTTACCATCTAGTTAAAGAGGTTAATTGATATGCTTAAACTACATTTAACTATTTATTTTAATTCGAATAATAAATTATGATACTCAAATTAAATCAATATATGAACCAAACTAAATCTAAAAAAAAAAAGACAACAAAATTTACCTTAGCACCGAATTGCATTGGAACTGAGGGGCCTTCATAAATATACTAGCGCATTAAGCATATATGCTTTATTAACAATATTTATTGTGAATCAATAATTTATTAAAATCAGGGTAATTAATTACCATTGCAACTCAATGGAGAGGCCCCTGAGAGGCAAAAGCTACGCGACATCACGGGCGAAAAAAAAAGATTTCTCAAATTTTCAAATCCTAGGTGGGGGAGACCCGCCACCCCCCCACCCCCACCACCCCTCTCCCTCTTCTCTTCTTCTCTTCCACTCCATCTCCTCTGTACAGCGACTGACCACATGACCCCACCGCCTCAACAACCACGACCACCGAAGATCTGATTTGCAAATCTACCACAATGATCATCTCTGTCCGACCACCACAACACCTCACCACATCTGTATAGTGACCACTTCCTCACCGCCTCACCTCGTCGAGACAGCCACCTCCTCGCCAAAGCGTCCACCACGACGCCTCACCGCTTCTATACAGCGACCGCCTCACCCCACCGACAACAATCTAAACAGCAACCGCCGACCAAATTTGTATATCTTTTATTTTCATTTTCATTTTTTTATTTCAGTTTTCCTTTCTTTTGAAAATGCTTCTCAAGCATTTTTTGTAAATTCTCATCTTCTTATCTGTTTTTGTTTCTTGTAAATTTTTATCTTTTTAATGGAAAAAATGAGATGGATGTTGCCTTGTCTCCCGTTCAAAAAAAAATTTATTAAAATCAACTAAATAATACGGAAAATGCGCCTATCAACTACAATGTATTGTAGAGTTTTCCCCTGCACTAATTTGATGCGCAGTTCAGATTTCAAAACACCAGCGTGTATTTTGTCTTCATACCCCTTTTAATATTCTTAGAAAACTCCACAGACCAATTAAATTTTAACAAATCCAAATTAAAAAGAAATAAATACAGACTAACCTCAACAATTTTCATGACAGCTTGATTTACAAGATAAGTCAAGATTACAGTGATTAATTTGAAGCGCCAGCCAGGTACAAAACTAAACTCCACAAATATAGGAGTAGAGAGGAAATGGACAATTTCATAAAAAAAAACGGCTGCATTCTCTAAAATCTTAGAGGAAAGAAGAGTCAACTATCTATTGTTCTCTTCCTAGAGATAGATCCCGACTGAAATTTGAAGGAAAGAAATATAAGTGTTCTGAGCTAAACAAAGATATTACAGATAAATATGCCAGTGTTTTATAATGTAATGATGATAAAAGAATTATGTACCTGCAATCGGGAAAGCTCGGAACTCTTAAGTACCCTCAACCTCTTTGCCAATAAAACAAATAACCTAACATTCATCACAAACATATCATTATCAATAACATAATCACAAATCATCAGATTGCCACTTTTTGTTGTTGATGGTGATGGTGATTTATTTTGTGTTATTGCAATTATTATTGCGGTTAATCATATTATTAGCTATTTTCACTATTATATGATGATTACTAGTTTACCACTGTTATTATTGCATTGTCATTGTTTATACCTCCAGGGCACATCACTTGCCAGGACTCTATCACCTTCAATGTCTTCAAAAACTAATGTATACTGGCCACTTCCATCGAGCAAACAAGAAAATATCTGATCCTCTCCATTTTCTCCACTTCTCCCATCTTCAGCCTTAGGAGAATCCTTTTGAACTAATTAAACAAAAGCTATTACAAAAATATCAAAACAAAAACAGCATATAATGTCATACTCTATAAATCAATGAAATATGTACATTTCACATTAAGACAACAAATGAAAGTAAAATAAAACACATACATTCTAGGAGGCCCTTGAAGAGATCTTTCACAGCCAAACATAATTTATCATAACTATCATATGCAGTTAAATCGACTTTTCGTCCGATTGGTATACCATCCATGTTGATTTTTACAAAGTTTCCCATCTTGCCATCCGATGTCGGGTTGATCTCATTTAGGTTTTGTGCCTCTGGCAATTGCCTTGAGCTACTTGCAATGTTTTTCCTGAAGGATCTGACAGGGGGCCAACCAACTACTGCTGCAGGGACATTTCTGTGATCCCATAAAATAAAGCAGTTCCAAGTTATTTTCTTGAATCAATAGAAGGGATCAGACTCAGAATTATTAATGAATAACCAGGTGAAACCACCCAACAGGTTTTGAACATGCATCATATATAAAGCCGCTTAAGTTGAAGCAACTTACTAAATTGCAATAAATTTATAAAGTTTGATTCATGAAACCATCAGATTTTGGGAATGATAAATCTGATACTATGAATTATGGCTTAATTATGAATTCTAAAATAGAAAATTTGAAAGTTTTTCTGAAAAGCACATGGACAGGTTTATAAACAGCTTGAGCTGATGAGTTATATTTCTGAAAATTTTTCTTGAATTAACACTGCAAAGGTATGTGTGATTGGAAAAAAAAATTAAGGGAATCCAAAGCGATTTATAAATTAACTTTTATGAGAAGAGGTAAGCATTGTGGCTCCTAAAGGACAAGTGAAGTAAATTATTTAAAATAGGCAACTTTCTTAAGATACCTTTCTTTTAAATATAAAAAATAGGTAGACATAAAAGTTCCCTATAAAAGATGAAACAATAAGGATGTTTCCACATGTGGAAGTAGAGGCCAATTATTAACTCAACCAAAAAAATAATAAAAAATAAATAACAAAGGTGCATGAAACTAACACTGAGTTCATTAATTAACATTTTGTAACCTTGTCTGAGTAGTGGCAAGTTGCTTTTTAGTGGCCTCTATACCTTGGCCCTGTGTATTCTTCTCGCTTTCAACACTTGTGCCAAGCGACAGCTCCTTTCCCATTCTATCATTGTAAACTTGAAAAAAAAAAGGAATTTGTCATCTAATCATGAAATCGGTTAGATTTAGACATATTCAGATTTTACTTGTTTTGGGTCGTTGTAATTTACCTTTCACCTTGATATTATTAATTGATAACGAAAAAAGATATTGTAGTATAATTACAAACTAGAACTGATATAGCTTACAAAATTCAATTATTTGTTTTAGTCACATTTACTCTATACTTTTATCTTTGAACCCTTGCAGCTGTGTACATAACTAATTTAATTGTTTCAGGGGACTTAAATCCGTTTTGGAGACGACATTTACATCAATGGTGTTTGGTAATGCAAGTCAAATGTGAATTTGTTTCAACTTCATACACATTATAAGTTAGAATGGTACAGAATTAAAAGAAATTAATGAAGATGAGTTTAAGTTGTACCTTGTGATTTGGACTTGATAACATCAGAGAAACCTCTCTTTGCACCATGAGAGACGGTACTTGAATGATTCAATGCATTTAATGAATAACCAAGAGAGTGAAGAGATGGTTTCTCCTCCGGTTTTTCTTCTCCTCCTCCTGGAGGCCCAAGTTTTAATTCTAACTCTCTTTCTTCCTGATCTGACAATTTAGTGCTGGTAGTTACTTTTTGATCGAGTATCGGCTTCCATTCTCTCTCATTTGGGATCAAGCGCAGCAATTTGGGGTATACGTCTTCTTTCTTTGGTTTTTCTTCCATGGAGATTGTGTTCTGTTGAGAAAACTAAAAGAAAATTATTGGGGATCAACAAAGAGCTTTAGTTAGAAATTATAGTCAAACATATAAATTTGAAATTAAAAAGAAAAGAAAAATTGAAGAAAAGACTGGATCTTCAGTCAGGATACACTCATAGAAGGCACGTGTTTCAACTGAAAGAAGGAAAAACAAAAAATAAAAATAAAAATCCAGAAGAAATAATGTAAGAACGGGTTTTGATAGAGAAAGCATAAGAGATATAATGCTTGAAACAGAGCATAAGAAGTTTTCAAAATACAAGAAAGCAACCTGAGCAAAACTAAGATCCACACGCCATAACAGTTCAACTAATTAAAAAGGAAATACTGCAAGAAATGAAACCACCACTAGACTATCAGAGTGCTTGAAGAAATATCACTTGAAGCCAGCAAAGAACACACAAAAAATCTCATAACTCCAAAAATCGAGGAATGGAAAACAAAGAAAAGAGAAAAACTGATAATTCTGTTTGGGAAGAAAATTAAAACAGAAAGAATGTTCTCACCTTTTTACTGTTTCACGCGAACTGCGAAACTGCACTCCAAAGTCTTGAGCTGGAAAGCAAACAGAGAGTAGAGAAGGTCGCTGCTGAGAAGCACCTAATTCGTTGAAAACTCGAATCTGATGATGAGAAAAGCTGCGCGCGAGTTCCTTGGATTGCTCTGCGTTGTCTCTCTCTCTCTTCCTTTTCTTTTCTTTCGTGGGTTTCTACTTTAGAAGTTTGAACCGAGGCTTGTGGCTTAAATTGGGGACAGGTAGGATTGAACTGAAAGATTC
This sequence comes from Schoenoplectus tabernaemontani, assembly GCA_037127355.1. Taxonomy (NCBI): domain Eukaryota; kingdom Viridiplantae; phylum Streptophyta; class Magnoliopsida; order Poales; family Cyperaceae; genus Schoenoplectus; species Schoenoplectus tabernaemontani. Next base: position 18,824,753 of record CM073743.1, on the reverse strand, counting down.
GGAGAGAAGGGAAGAAGATCACGCAAGTGCGAGAGAGAGAGAGAGGAGAGGAGAAGCGTGCTTGGTTGACAGAAGCACGGTTATCAAAGCAGCGAGGTGCATGATGCGATGGGTGTATTTGGCGCCTTTTATATTTCGTCGCATTTAATGCATACACCGGGTCCAATGAGGTTATTACTGATACGGTGATACCAGAGTAACCACACACACAGAGTCACGGAAGGTCTTTTTGGGGAAGGTAAGTTTTGTGGGTGTACTGTAAATTAGTGATCAGCTTATCTCATATAAATAATATTAAGAAATATTTAGATTTAGAAAGCTTATTTACTATTTAAATCTGAATAATACTACAGATGATGTGAACTCAAGTTTTGTAGGGAAATTAAACGTCTATCTGATTAAATGTGGGGAGGCCAAGTAAAAACCGTGATGATTGTATTGATTTATGATTTTATGTTGATCTATCTTTAACAAGGGTGCAAAATCATTTGCAGTCGGTAAATCATTTTGTAGGGAACTTGAGAGAAATTTTCATTAAGTTACACCGATTTAATTAAGTAATGTAAACTTGTTAGAAAATTGAAATTAATCTAAATTAACATAGCTTAAAATGAAACTAAACTCTCCAAGTTAGCTGGCTTTACAATATGCAACAAATTATTGGCCCCTTAAGTTTTAGTATTGTATGTATAATGTAATAAAGTGAGCATCACTTGTAGTTAAGATATTTCCAGTATAGTATGTTTTGCTATACAAATTGGACAATATATTGGCAGGTGTATGATTTATATTTATAAAAAAAATCGTTAAGGTCTATAATATATCTGTCGTTTCATAACTAAATAATTTATTACATCATATGAAGATTAACATTCTATTAATAAATAGTACTAAATAAATAATATATCATTCTTATAATTTGGTAAATTCATACACAATTCCAAAATATGCTAAACTAGCAAAAAAAAATTAGTAAATGAAAACAAAATTGCGGAAAATGGCCAAAACCCACCCCCGTTTTGCACCAAGAGTCTGGTCCGAGTTTTGAACTCGGGTCCGAAACCTGGGACCGAGTTCAAAACTCGAATCTGACCGGTGCACACAAAAGCCCCCCTCCCACCCGAGCTCACTCTCTCCCCCACTCTCTTTCTCTCACACACCCACTGCCTTCTTCTTCCCATAACCGAATTTTTTCCCCCATTTTTTTAGATCTACCTCATTTTTACTCTAATTTATAAACCGTTTGTGCAAAACTTCTTATCGTTAGAAGGAGAGTCGGAAAAACTAGTCGATCCATAGATTTCGTCGTCATTTCGAAGGTAATTTTTAATTTTACATTTAAATCTGAATTTATGAAAATTAGTAATTTTGTTAGATTTAAGTAGTATAATTATAGTGATAATTGAAATATAGTTCGATTGTGTTGATTTTTAGTGTTAATATTGAAATATATTGTTATAATTAGGTTAATTATGCATTAGCACTAACGAGTCTAATTATTTTAAATTTGTTAGATTAAATTAAGTCAAATACTGTTAATTATATGTACATTGATTAATTATATAAAAATTCAATTATATTAAATTATACCGAATTGTACATATTTGTACCGAATCGAACCGAATTGTTTATTTGGTGCAAGAAATTAAACCAATTAGTGCACCAAATTCTATTTGCATGAAATGATACCAAAATTTACCAGATTGTATCAAATTACATCAAATTAAACCAAATTGTACCAAATTTATAATTAATTTAATTCTACTAAAATTGTATAAAATTTGCAATTTTTTCAAATAATTATAGTGAAAAAATGGAGTATCCGCAACTGTTTGTCGTGCCCCAAAATGAACATAGGTCACAGAGGGCCAAAACCGATGTAAGTATTCTTTATCGTATAATATGGAAAAATTATACTTTATAATAAATTTTGGTGAAGAATACAATCATCGTCATTGGTTGGCTTACGACGCCCGGACATTCATGGTTTAGCAAGCATGAATTGCGCCAGATAAAGCATATAATGGGTGATTTCGATCATCCACATATTTTCACTACGATGCTTATTTGTGCAGGTCAGTATTTATATTTTTAATTTTAACTCGTAGGCATTTTTAATTTAACTGATTTTTGATAATTTAATTCATATAATTAAGTATAATTTACTCGTACAGGTCTTCCGACGGATCCTGAGGACATCGATATCTCTATCGATGACCGTCCGATCAGCGGTCCACCTGACCCGGAGCCAACGACAGATGAGTTTGACTTGTTCCACGGAGATTTCATATCGTACTCTCAGCTTATGAGTCAGATGACCCATGATCCGGGAGTTGGGACCTCTGGTACCCATTACGATGCTCCGCACGCGTCATTGTATGACACTCTTGGTCCGTCCACCCGAGTGCCCGAGACGCAGGCACCGCTGGAGGCAAGACACGAGCGCTTTCGCCGTAAAATTCGGCCGAGAGACACATACAGTCTGTCTCTCATTCGGAGGATGTTTCGTATGCGTTGATGTATTTTTTATATATCTACTTTTATTTTCTCATTTATGATTTCAAATTTAGTTTTCCATATTTTTGTTTTTACATTAACTTTTTACAAAATTTTCATATAACATAATAATTTTAAAATCATTAACAACAAAAATATAATAATAATAATTTTTACGTAACATAATTTCATATAACATAATAACTAACTAACTTAAGAGCAATATATATATATATATGACGGATTTGAGTTTTGAAATCGGTCCCAGACCTCGGACTCGAGTTCAAAACTCGGACCAGACTGTTGGTGCAAAACAAGCCCAAATTTTAATCACTTTCAGCGTTTTTTTTCATTTACTAAAAAAATCTACTAAACGAGCATAATGCTGGATTGCATTGCGTGGATTTTAAAAGGATGCGCTAGTTTACACCTTTATTATTTCGAAAGTTTAAAAACTGACAATGAAAAATTGCACATACATGAATATTTTTCACAGTAATGCAATATATTAATTATAACTTAAGAAATCCGATATTTACACAATGGGCAACAATGTTGACGACTCACCAGAACAACTTCACATGAAAAAGAAAAAATAAGGAGAAAATATTTTAAACGGAATAAAACATTCTGGTTGTCATCTGAAAATAATAAATGAAGTTGGCAGTAGAAAAAATCAAAGTCAAAATTGTACACGTGTGTGATTTATATTCCAAACCCCGCTGTCCAATAGTGAAGCGGACAAGCAGCACTGTTTTTATTAGGTACGCCGTACGCCACTCTCTTCATTTCACCTCTCATCTAAATTAACATTTTCGATTAATTCTTCAAAATTTGTCAAACGCTTGCAATCCTGGGCGGTACATGAAATTGACGGCAGCGAAAAATTATCCGAGGCATAATGCCATCATGTATCATCTATTAATGGCAATGCCACTTTGTCACAGGGACATTAGTTCTCTGCAGTTTCTTGAATGCGGCCGCACGAATTACATATACATAGACGGTAGTTAAATTATTATCGTAATATCACGCAGTTTGAAATATATAATTTCTATTTATATACAGATTCATAATATTTATTTATCAATTCATGTGATATATATATATATATATATATAGTAAAGATACAATGAGTTTAAGTTTACGGAGTCCTTCTGTGAGATTAACTCACAAAGTATATCAAATCATCTTGAAATTTTAATTTATCATCCTCATTAAAAAATTTATATGAAAATTTTATGGGATGCAAAAATTTGGAGTGTTTTGAGTTTTTTAAGTCATGATTTTTAATTTTTGAAAATCAACTCTAAAAATAATAAAAAAATATTTAATATTTGAATATTATTTTTAAAAATTAAAAATGATGACTTAAAAAGCTCAAAACACTCCAAATTTTTGCATCCCACAAGGTTTTTATATAAAGAATTTAATGAGAATGATAAATTAAAATTTTTAGATAATTTGATGTTGAACATAAATTAGAATGTTGAACATAAATTAGAATGTTGTGATATTGAATATGTTATTATGCTGATAAAATTGTATAAAGATATATTTAAAGTATGCTTGCTGCTTTATGAGAAAATATTATTTTGTGAAGTTTAATTTTTTTGTGTTATTCAGTAAATAATTGAAAGAAATCGCATACTCCAGATAATCACATATAAATAATATTTGAATACCCATAACACATATCTAAATATCTAAATAAGAAATCTAAATATCAAGATATTATACTTAAATACTCATAACACATATATAAATACCCAGAATAAATATCTAAATACAAAAAAAATACATCTATAAATACCTAAATAAGAAATATAAATACCTAGATATTATACTTAAATACTCGGGACACATATCTAAATATCCAGAACACATCTATAAATACCTAAATAATAAATCTAAATACCTAAATATGTAAGAACGATTACCTAAATACACAAATAAAAATCTAAATATCTAGATATTATATCTAAATATCCAAAACACATATTTAAATACATAGGTAAGAAATCTAAATACCTGATAATATATATAACCACCCATGACACATATCTAAATTATACCCAGAACACATATCTAAATACATAAGGAAGAAATCTAAATACCTATAATATATATCTAAATACCTATAATATATATCTAAATACCCAGGACAAATATCTAAACATCTAAAACACATATCTAAATACCCAAAAACACGTATCTAAATAACTAATATAAGTAATTATATAAAAATAGAAATCTAAATACCTATATTTTTTTAAATATTACTTATATATATATATATATATAGTGATGCTATGGTGCTTCGCGAAGCACAAAATCTTTTGTGCTTCGCGTCTATATCTCAAATTTAAAAGTTCAAACGGCCGATCCAAACCGTTGAACATCATCTTCATATTGAAATATCCTTGGAGATCAAATTTTATATTTTTTTGAAAATTTTTGCTATTTTTTAAATGGGTACAAAGTTTGCTAATCTAACGATTTCTGCACCATCCAAAACTAGCGATTTTGTACTCATCTAAAAAATAGCAAACAAATTCAAAAAAATATAAAATTTGATGTCCAAGGATATTTTAATATGAAGATAATGTTCAACTGTTTGGATCGACCGTTTAAACTTTTAGATTTGAGATACGGACGCAAAGCACAAAAAAATTTATACTTCGCGAAGCACCATAACATCACTCTCTCTCTCTCTCTCTCTATATATATATATATATACATGTACAATATAATTACATAGAATGCGGGATTCACGGTCCGAAAATTATAAATTATCACGTGCACTTTTGCGCTAATGGTCTGTACGCGGCTTAAAAGAAAAGTTCGTTAAGCGTAGTTGAGCGAAACTTTCTGAAAATAAAAAGTCATTTGCGGAGGGATTTTTGAAGAATTATCGCTGAGGTACTGTTAGTCGCGTCCTTAAAACTTAACTAGAGCTATCGTACTTAATGGTATGTCGCAAATTGTGTTTAACGCATGTTCTAAATTTTGTTTGAAGCAATTTGCTTGTTTATTCATTTCACAACAAACCACGCATTACTCTTGAATTTTCTGGCAGGATTCTAAAATAAATAAATTAAATTTATTTGAAGGAAAATCCATCCAAAATAATTTTCACTATACTAGCTTTTTAACCCAAAATTGATTTAATATATCTCAATGTTTTTCTAGGGTATTTGACAAAAATATGCAGAAACAAGGAATCGGGAGGTTCAAAGGATTTTGAATTTAAAATTTAATTCAATTTTTTTTCTTATCCATTGATTTTGCATTTAGATTCGTACTTTTAATTGGTTTAAAATTCACTCTCATCTCTTTACGAATCTCGATACAAATTAATGAATGATAGAGCAAATTTTAGATTCAAAACCTTCAGTTTTTTTTGTATATAATAATTATAATAATTATATTATTAATAATAAGAGTGATAAAAGTAAAATTTAAAATTTACGAATGACAGCGCGTCACTGCTAGTGGTGTCTCGAAGTAAACACGCCACTGGCGTCTTTGTAAACGCATCACTGCCAGTGACGTCTTTGGTGGTTGATCGACAGTAATGTTGATCCAACGGTGATCAGGATTATACAAAGACGCCACTGACAGTGGCATGTTTACACTATTTTATACAAAGACGTCACTGCCAATGACGCGATGTTATTCATAGATTTCAAATTTAATTTTTATCACTCTTATTATTAATAATATAATTATTATAATTATTATATATAAAAAAATCTGCAAAACCTCTGAACCTCCCTGTGAGACAAAAATGTTACCTGTTACAGTCAACTTGATCCTGACAAGCCGTTTTGCTTGAATTTTTAGATTTTACATCTTTCGAATGGATCAAATTTCAACAGAGACCTGTGGGTGGAGAAATTGCAATCAATGAAATCAGGCTACGTCTGTGTGAAGTGGTAAGGTGGTCCATCCTATCTAGGCATAGGCCGGCCATGACTATAACTTAGCCCCTGTCTTTTTGTTTTCATTTTTTTGGATCGAAATTAGGCCATGGCGCCATGCCTTCTGGAGTCAATAAAGAAAAACATGTGGACCCCAAAATCCGGTTAATTTGCACGGAACAATTATTGAAAGGGAGGATCCGTTGACACTGAGTTATTTTTGTTAATTTTAATAATAAAATTTAAAATAAATATAAAAAATATAGACAATAGTATTTTAAATTTTATTATCATTTAATAGTCTATCAAATAAACTGTTAAATGAAAATGGAATTATATATAATTTAAAAACTATCAATTATTTATAATTTTTTTATCTGTAAAAGTTTTGGGTATTTATATTAGGATCGTCAAAATAACCCATGGTCAAAGGATCCCTCCCCTTATTAAAATCAAACACATTTAAATCTATGCTGTTTTAGTTAACTTTGATGCAAGACAAACATTACCAAATGCATGCTGCCGTACTTTTTTCCGCCTTTGATAAATTTTTTTTTCCTTTTCCGCCAGCAGCATTAACAAATGACCCAAATTTTAAGAAGTTGTAGCACAGATATTCCTGTTTTGAAATGTTTCATAAAATTATACATATTGTTTTTTAGGATATCATAAAAAATGTATTCATTTCTGAACATATGTCCACGAGTCATTCTAAATTCACATATATGTTTGAGTGCCTAAAAACACTCGAAATATCTGAAACAATTGTCTGAACTCGGGTGTTTAAAATAAACTATGAATGAGAACCATTATCTTATGAGTTGGATAAAGCATAACTTCATAAATATTATTGCTAAGATAATATTAATTGGAGAGTCTCTGACCGTACCGATTCTATCTCCATTCTCTGGTCCACTCTTCCCTTGAAATAGCACGTTGTTTATTAGGTGATTAACACCTACCAGGCCTTTACACTACACAGATCATGATCTTGTAAAGTTGATTTGGCTAAAGCCGCTAGCTAGCAACAACCACAAAAGATTCCATATTGAAGAGAAGTACAGTTTCCAATGTATCAAATTAATGGGGAGATTAACACATCCACATGTGACTAGTTTAATTAGACACTCGGTTTTGCACTTTTCATTTTTTTTTTACAAAAAGGTGGCAACATCTGACCACACACTGACCCATATCTGGACACTAGCTCGAGCCAAATTTCAAACATTGAATAATGTCAAATTCAACCATAGTAACAAGTTAGTGATTCGAAAAAAGTTCGACAAGATAAAAAATTTAATGTTTGGATATAATACGGGTATAATTCGGAAATAGTTCATTTCACATAATATAAATAAAATATATATTATATTGATAAAATATTAAAAATATATTAAAAGCTATATAATTCTATATAAAATAATATATAATATATTTTTTTGCCGAATAATTCGCGAATAAAATATTCTTTGACCAAAAAATGCACTGTATATTAAACTGACGAATTATTCGTAAAACATCCGGCTATGGATGAAAAACGAATTATTCGTGAATAATTCGCGAGTGTTGTTACTATGAATTCAACCATACCTCAATCAACCCCGATTTCATACTCAATACTCAACAAAGTGTGAAAACTGTATCAGAAAATTTGAGGGAAAAAATAATTTTCAGGTGCGCAGTGAGAATTGTGATGAAATGCTCCTCAAATTTGGAGTCATTGTTTGCTCCTCAAAATAATTTTCTCCGGAAGAAAGGAGCAATTTCGAAAGAAAAACACAATTTTAAAAGAAGAATGTCAAACGAAATGGAAGTTAAATGGAAGAAAGATGAAAGTTCTTTTTTCATCAAAATGATGGAAGATCTCTTCTTTCAGAAGAAGGCTCTCTTAATTTTTTTTCTTTTAAAATGTTTTCTCTCACCGTTATCAAACATCCATGTTAAATATTAGAATAAGATAAAAAAAAATCGTCTGAAATAGTTATCTTCCACTCTCTTCTAGAAGAAGAGGGTGTTGCTAAACACACCCTAAAAATTTATCTATTTAATTAATACATAAAACTAAAATAATAATGTAAATACTTAGCTGCTAAGTGATATAAATAGGGCAGACAAGAATGTGGATTAGGATGGGGTAAAATTTTAGAATAAGGCACGATTTTATAACTTTTAATCATATTTCTATAATTTTTTTATGATGGATGTATAGTTTCAGTCTTTAAAGGTATATTCTGCAAAGGGTGGAGCTCTTGATAACTATTTATTTTGACATTTTTTAATAACCAATTTTAAATAAGGGAGGTGATACCTTGACAACTAAAAATCTGATAACCTTGACATCAATATTCAAATACATCAAAAATAAAGTTTTTAATCTCAAATAAATTGGGGGCAATCAATATTTAAATAAATACTAAAAATATCTTAAAAATATAAAATATTTCACAAACATGTTTTGAGCCTATAGATTTTGTATTAAATTTTGTACAATATAAGTGTCATTTGTTACTCCATGAAAATTTATTTAATTTTAGATTGTTAAAAATATCATGTGATTTTGATAATCTTTCATGGTTTATTACATGACATTTAAATTGCATGAAATTTGAAACACAATCAATCTATAGGCCATAGAACATATTTGTGAAAGGTTTTTTTATACTTATTTGAATATTAGTTGTCAAGGTTGTCAAAGGATCCTCTCCCTTTAAATAAATATATATAAAAAAAATTAAAGATGAATTTTTTTACCAAATATTCTTAGTCTTATAGATTGTTTGTATTTCAATTACATTCAATTTGAGTGTAATTTGGTATTTCATCAAAGATCATCTAATTATATAATAATTATAAAGGACTAAACTTAATGTTCTCTCCATGTGTAAAGATTCTTTTTTTTTGTTATTGTTATTTTAAAAGGTAATAACAATTTTGCTCTGGAAAATTTATATTAATGTAATTGATTGGACCGGGTATTCAATGAATAATAATTATTAAAATATCTTGGACGTTTTCACTTGATTTAATGTTTCGGTTATTTTGAGAACTCAGATCTCCTGAAAAATTATTTATTTGATATAGTTTCTTGTTCTAGCGCGGTCGGTGCTAAATTATGTTCCAAAATTGATGCGCAAGATAAAGCTGATATAAAAAGTAACCAATGCGATGTTAGCTAATATTTTTGCCCAGCTTTTATAAAGCGCATAAGACCAGCTGTCCTTGTCAGTACAGAAAATTCACTACAAGGGGGTCACTTCTGCAATTAGTCCAAGATTAGAAATTGAACAATTTCTTGTTCTGCGTCACATATGACATGGACTAAAAACTTGTCGGTTGTCACCAGGGCCCTTCCTGTCTTCCACAGAGTACAGCTGAAAACCCAATGGACCTTCAGTGAAGAAAGGTCTGTTCAGAAGCCCATTTAATTTGACTGCAGGTACTAATTAGAAATAGAAATTATTTGACATAAATGCATTTTAAAGTTTTAGGCTAGCCCCGAATTGATAAAATAATAATAATAACATTTCAAAAACAAATCGATTTAAGGCTGTGTTTCACAACACATTTTTCTTTGGGTGGAACCGTGGAAGATAGCATCATCCGGGAGAGAGTGAGAAGTCTTCACAGAAAGTAACACACATCTTTAATTAGAGTTGTATAAAAAAGTTCGGATTCGTGAATTAGTTCGAAATTAATTTAGACTATAGCTAATGATTCGAATTAATTTGATTCAGTAGTTAAATAATATGAGTTTGATTTAAGATTTTTTACTCGACTCGTCCGATTTGACTTGAATAACAATAATTTATATTTTTTCCCGCTGAACTCTCAATATGATAAGCCCTCTTTCATTCTTTCACCATCTCAGCCGCTTAACAACGTCTCTTACTCAGTCATGATCCAACGCTTATATCTAACTCAATGTTTTTTGTCAATCCATCCGTTCAAACCAGTGCAACAAATATGTCATTGAAAATATAGTTTATCGATATATTAATTTTGTACTAACTTTTTATATCATCTTTATAACTTATAGATGTACTAAATTAAAATATCAAAGTGAGTCAATCACATGCATAAACTATGAGATCATGAACTACCTTAAAATTTTCAACTTGCAATGTTTCAAGAGTTCAGTTCGCTTATATTTTCATGTACTGAAATTGAGCCAAACTCAATTCGCTTGACTCGTTTAAAACACCATCTTCCACTCTCCATCTCCTTATTTTATTATTTCTTATTCTCTTTTTGTTAGTTGTTTCATCCCATATTTCTCTTGAAAAGAAAGGAACAATAACAAAGAAGCAGATTTCTACTACGATCTCTAATCCTAGACATATCTATGTTTTCAATTCAAAAAGAATTATTTTACATCCGAGCTCTTTTTTAAGCTAAGCATGCTCTTCTCTTAAGAGATTACGTCCCAAGAGCTTCAGAAAAATATCAATGACAAGAACCAAAATGGAGCTTAAGGGTCCGTTTGGCAAATCAAGGAATAACTTTAGAATAGTAGAAGAGTGGTATTCTTGACTATTCGGAAGAATGAAAATATTGTTTGGCAGTTGTTAATCAGAATAGTTAAAATATGAATAATTATGATACTAATAATGATGATGATAATAAAAATAATAGTAAAATAATAATCATAATAGTAATAATAATATAACACTAAAATAATAATTATAATCATAATAAATAATAATAATCATAGTAATATAATAAAAATATAAACATAATCATAATATAGTAATATAATAATAATGATTATAATAATAATAATAATAATAATAATAATAATAATAATAATAAAATAATCATAATTTTAATAATATAATCATAATATAATACAACATAATTAAATAATAATCATAATCATGATAATAATAATTATAGTCATAATCATAATTATATAATAATATAACCATAATCATAATCATAATAATATAATAATAAAAAAATATAATCATAATCATGTTCATAATAATTATAAATAATTATAATCATAAAAATATAATAAAAATATAATCATAACTATAATCATAATATAATAATATAATACAACATAAAATAATAATAATAATAATAATCATAGTCATAATTATCATAATATAATAATATAATCATAATAAATAATCATAATTATAATAATATAATCATTATCATAACATAATATAATAATAATATAATAATAAATAATCATATTTATATTCATAATATAATAATATAATAATACCAATAGTGATGATAATATAATAATCATAATCATAATCATAATTTAATAATAATAATATAATGATAATAATAATAATAAATAATAATCATAATATTAATATAATAATAAATTATAATCATAATATAATATAATAATAATAAATCATAATCATAATCATAATATAATAATATAATATAATATAATTAAACAATAATCGCTATTCCGACGAGAGCTAATCCGGTATTCCACCTATAAGTTAGTATACCGGATTAGCACTCTTCCGCACTCTTCTACTTAGTCTAAAATTCGTTTGGCATATTAATTCATCGGAATAATAATTATATTTCTACTTTTTGCTATTCCATGGAGTGCTAAACAAACCCTTAGTTGTTAGCTTGTATTAGAATTTTATTAGCTTTATTGATGCTGTCGTTTAGTATATCTTGAGGTTTACAATTAATTACTGCAGGGAGTATTTGGATTGATTTGTGTCTTTGTTTATCAGTACTGCGAGTATTTACTCTTTATTTGATTTTTGTCTCTCAAAATTAGTTTGATTTGTACACTGCTGATTTTACCTTTTACTCGAGAGATCATCGCGGCTCTCGGTCCCTAGTAAATTGGTAGCTTGAGTCACTCGTTCACTTACCACTTCATTCGCTAAAAATTGTTTTTTTTTTCCTTCTAAAATAGAATCTCTAAACACCTATGTAAATTCTGAAATAAAGGAGGAGATGATTTTTTCTAGAAGAGTTAATGATATTCTACTCTTAAGAAAAAAAAATCTGTGATGCCAAAAACTGTCTAAAATGTTTTACGTTCTCACACACCTGAACTGATTAGAAAATACAAATAAACATAAAATTAATAAAATGCATTTTCAATTGCACTTGGGTTATATTCTTTTACGTTGGTTGGTTGTACTAATTGAACTCACAAGGATCAGATTCTTGATCTATATGACGGTCGCATTTTATTCCTGTCAAGTTGCCCCTTCGTAAGATTTGATTGTTGTAAATGATTTGTAAGCTTTATAAACTAAGAACAGTGTTGCATAATATTAATTTATTAATTTATTTATGTTAGAAGGGATTGATAAAAACAGCAGAGGCTATGTCCCCTCTAAAAAAATCATCAGTATTTTTTTTACAAAAAAATAATATAATTTATATTTATCTTCAGATGTAAAAAAAATGATTATATGATTCACGCGATAATGTGATGTGCCATAATATATCTAGATAATTTTACGTAATGTATCGTGGAGTAGTAATATCAATTTAAAAAATACACATCATTCAAAATGATATGTAAAACACATGAGACACATTACGTTATAAACAAACATGTCTCATTGTGTCTGCTGTAGTAATATCAATTGAAAAAATACACATCATTCAAAATGATATGTAAAACACATGAGACACATTACGTTATAAACAAACATGTCTCATTGTGTCTGCTGTAGCATAGTAATAAGTTCGTGATTCGAAAAATATTCGGTGAGGTTAAAAATTCAACGTTCGGGTATAATACAGATATAATTTGAGAGTAATTCGTTTTATATAATATAAATAAAATATATATTATGTCATATATAAAATAATATATAATATATTTTTTCGAATAATACGTGAATAATTTTTTTGTATATTAAACTGAAGAATTATTTATAAAGTATTCGGTTATAGATGAAAAATAAATTATTTATTAATAAATCCGAATTTTATGATTATGATTATGCTCATGCTGTAAAATTCCGTGACGGAAATAGAGATGGCTTGTCATTTTCTCAACACCACTGCTGAGTGCTGTGTGCTATGATCTCAACCTCGTGCGACTATTTAGTTAGCAACCAAGCTTTGGGCGTTAAGTTTAATGATTCGCCACATCATTTTCACTAACATTATCATCAGTCACATACCTAGGTACTAAATAAGCCTCAACTTTAGTAAATAGCAAAACTATTTTGTCACTCTTAACTCCTACATGAATATTTGACAGCAAAAAATAATCATGCAACAACCCACAAGATCGCAACCCATAATATACCCCATTGAAGAATTGCATAACTTAGCACTGCAATATTTCCTTACATTATTGAAAGAAGCACCCACAGTATTTTTTATACCTCCAATTCAAGAGAGGAGATGGAGTAGTTTACTGGTAAAAGTACTAGATTAGGTGTAAAATTAAAGATCTAATTTACTGGTAAAAACAACCAACAAGGCAATTGTAAGATGGAGTAGTTAGACAACAAGTGCCATATAAGTACTTGCATGACCAGCTCGTATCAATTTTATTTGGAATAATATAAGCATTTGAAAAATAACATTTGACACAAACTAGTGTACAACAATCTAATAGCATGCTTTGACATTAAGATATATCGAACTAGAACTTTACTAATATAAAAAGTGAAACTGATAGTGAAAACTTCTCTACCAGCAAGTCGAGCAGGACATATAGTCAAAATTATATCATTTAATAATGGTATTATATCATATATAATCTACATAAGCATAACTCAAGTAAAGAACTCCATTTTTTTCTGAACCGTAACAAATCAGGCTAAAGCAGAAAATAAAAAAGATTATTTTAGGAAAAAAATAAAAAAGATTGGAGCTCTTATAGTCTTACCTTTAGAACTTCAGATAACGATAGATATTGGGAAACCAAATGGAGCTCTACTACCAGAGGAAATCATGCTCGATCTAGTAGAAGAGTCTGTCGGAACGATCTCTCGTGATTTCTCTTCTCGCCTCTTTCGCTCTTTTTTTTGGGAAATGGTGAAATAAGTTAAACTGACGAGAGAGGGAAATAATAGAAATGATCTTCCACCGATTGGATGGAAGAAACTAACCCTCTTTTTTATCACGCCCTTCCACCTTATTACAGTCGTTTTAAAGGGTGTTTGGTAAATTTTTTCTAGAATAACTTCATCTTCGTATTAATTTCGGAAGAAACTACCGCTACCAAACAGGCCCTTAAGGTATTTAGCCTTCTAACTGGGAAGATTTTCCAGCAATGTTAGAAAACTTATGCTGATGGTTAATGTTTATTATTTGATTTCTGATAGGGCGGAATGCAATTTTAGATTATGGCTAAGAGGGACCAACTATCACATGCTAGCAGATGGTCAACAGAAAAAAATAAATAAATGAAGCTTGCAATTATTTTTTCCTCTTAATACCTACCCTCACATTTATTCACAGTTTACTCCTAAATTATAATAAAAAATTCATAATTTCTGGGAGGTCAGAAAAAAATAAAAGTTTCCAATATTACCTCTTTATTCTGTCAACAGTTAGCCCTTTTTGTTCTAATTATTTAAGACATTAGTTGTTTCAGAAACAATAATAACTAATAAGTCCTTCAATGATAATAGTACGTTTTAGTGTATCAAGGACCAGGGTCCAGAGACTTTATTTTCATGCTTGTCCAGTCAATATCAGGCCTATTTAACTCTTCATAAGATACTTGGCAAATAATTTAACATGGTTGAATTTTTTAATTTTGTGGCAATTTTTTTTCATTTTCATCAATGTATATGTTATAATCAACCCTTACATATATAGATTGAATTTTATTTGTTCCTACAGTTCCAGGTAAGCTTTATCTATCACCATCTCCTTCTCCTGGCCCTTCTCCAGTACCATCCTCTAGCATACTTGAAGGTACAGTATCTGGCCATTGACATTTTGGCAACTATTCTGAACTTCTCTGAAATCATGTTATGAGTTTATTTCTGTGTGTATGTTTATCTTGCGATTTATTGTCCACACAATTACCATAATTTAACAGAAACACAATATTTATTTGAAAGCTTTCAGGAGTCGGGACCTTTTGTGCTTTGTACCACAATTTTAAAATTGAACGCTAAAATGGTCCCTTTATAGAATTAGTGTTTATGACGTCTATCACAAGTGAAACTCACAGTTTTTAAGACTTTACATAGCTATTATAATAAATGCTGATGCTTTAGGACAACATTCCTCTACCTAAAACTACATGGAATATCAATTAAAGAAGGAAGAATTCAGAGGAGTGCTACTAGACTGGTAGAATTGCTGTTGGGTTGTTTATGGTCCAAAAGTTATAATGATCTTCTTATACCAGGTCGGTGGGGTTGGGTCTGTCATGTTTGGATCCATACCTTACATATAGTAAGTTTGGGTCTTAGCTGGGTCAAGGTTTCTGGTGCCTTTACAAGTGAGCACTAATTCACAAAGATGTTCAGTGAATAATTTCAAAAGGTAAAAATACAATTACATGCCAATTTCATAAGAAATAAAACATTCATAACAAATAGAATATTCATAAAGATTCATAAGAAAATATATGATGCAAATGGAGTACGCAAACATAACTATAACAAACATGTGTTTGAACTTTGTCAAAAGACAAAATATTCCAAGCTTGATAGAAAGGCAAAAGATATTGAAAGTCTACCTTTCACAGGTATGCCTTACATGAGTGCTAGCTGCAATAAGAAAGTTTTATTCTTAACTCCCATAATATTTACGAGGAAATCATTAAGTACATTGAATATTTTGGGCCTACTGTTATTTATATCAAAGATCCTTACTAAGTTAATGGCCGTTTGAATTTTACTTGCTGTATTGTGGATATTTCCCCAGTACTAAGTTAATAGCCTGGTAATATAAGACTAGAATGATGTCATTCCTGGCATGAGGCCCCGGTAGCAGACATGGTTGGTCCTCGAAACACAATCCATAGACCATAATACAGCCTGAAATATTACCTGGATGTACAATTAGATTCATTATACCACTGTTCTTAATTGAATCTGGATCAGCTCTCATTTTGATCATATTCAGGTAATGAGTTGAAAAAAGTACTATCATTACCATACTAGCATTTTTTGATAATTTTTTTGTGGTTTTGAAACATAACAAAAATTTCAACTTAAGAAATGTCAACTGCAACTATTTTTGTTTATTTTTTTTTCTGATTTTTATTCAGATATCCAAGAGCATCACACTAAGTTTCCATATGCATGGGTTGTCGGTAGCATGGCGGTTGCTCTTGTTGTAATTGTCTTGTCGATTCTTTTGCTATTCCTGTGCAAATATTTTAATTCGCATCTCCGGGATTCAGAAAACCACAGCAAAGTACCCAACCAGCCCATCTCACACAAATTCCAACTCCTCAAGAGCTCAAGCTTCCTTTATGGCTCTAGGAGATACTTGTGTTGCAGTTTTGGAGACCTGAAGCAGCCTCGTGATGATGCGGCTAACCACCATATAGATATTCCTAGTGGTCAGTTATTAATTTCTTTATCCTTTTAACTTCGGTTCTATCTATTTTTTTTCTATTGTCATTTTCACACATACTTTCCACTGAGAATACTGTAATCTTTGGTAAGATGCAAATATGGTGCTATATCAATATTAGAATGGAAGTTTTATAACCAAAGCGAGTACAGTGACAACCATATGTACTACTATGGCTTGGTGTCATATTTTATGTGTTTGATCAATAGGTATTAAGCTATTTTGATATGATGTTTATTTTTCTAATGTTTATGATATTTTAATGATATTCTTCCAGAAAAAATATTAGTTAAGCAAGTATTCATTTTAATACCTAAACATTTGAGTGACGTATTTGACAGGTATGGTAATTGAAGCCTTTGACAAGGAGATACCAGTTGTATTTACATACCAAGAAGTACTTAGTTCTACTGACTCTTTCTCTGACTCCAATCTGCTTGGGCATGGCACACATGGTTCAGTTTATTATGGTTCTCTTAGAGAACAGGTGTGTGTACTTCTATTAGATTATCTTTGATTTTAGATGAATTCCTTTAGAACTTCAAAAGTATCATGTATGTTCCTGCTAATCGAGAAGCATGTCCCAAGAGGCTTTGTTTGGCAGCCTTTTATTCCACTTGGAATAGAGAATTGAGTGGCCTCTAAAAAGAACTTTGCCTCGAAAAACAGACTATAGTGGAACTGGGCCCATTCCACTACCTGGAAAAGGCCATATTTCGAGATTTTTCAATGAGTGACATGAGATCTATTCATTTTTTTGGTTGTCCTTGTATGATAACCTTACATAACACATGG
This sequence comes from Schoenoplectus tabernaemontani, assembly GCA_037127355.1. Lineage (NCBI taxonomy): Eukaryota > Viridiplantae > Streptophyta > Magnoliopsida > Poales > Cyperaceae > Schoenoplectus > Schoenoplectus tabernaemontani. The sequence continues at coordinate 18,807,030 of CM073743.1, read as the reverse complement.
AATGGAATATGTCAAAAAATAATTCAGGAGGTTGCAATAAAAAGAAAAGAATGACAGCTACAAAACCCATTACTGGATGTCCTTGTAACCTTACATAATACATGGAATAGAATATGCCAAAAATTATTTCAGGAGGTTGCAATAAAAAGAATGACAGCTACAAAAACAAAGGAGTTTATAGCCGAGATGAAGGCTCTTTGCAGGGTTAATCATGCCAACCTGGTACATTACATTTTGTGCTTTATTTCTTTTCTTTAAGAATTTGCAAGTTCTTTTCTTCCATAATTTATTTTTTCCTTTCAAACTTATAACCTTATGTTTTATTTCACTACCACTATTTTGTCAAGGTAGAATTGTTTGGTTATGCTGCTAGCAATGACGAGCTCTTCCTTGTTTATGAATATGCTCAAAAAGGATCTCTCAAAAACCATCTGCATGATCCCCACAACAAGGGTAATGCTGACTTCACTTTTGGAGTTATATATCTTTCCGACAATCAGAGATGTTCTTCTTTCTTCTCCTTTCAGATTTTTATAACTAAGTTGAACAAGATGCTAACATGAAGTTTTAGCACTACTAAAGTTTGTCCAAATTTTGCTTTGAATTTGTGATGCTTTTTTTTTTTAGATAAAGATGGTGGTCCAAGCGACCCAAGTTTAATGTCTATAAAGAATTTCCTTCCAGGTGTTGAACCAGTGACCCCTTATATGGAGTTTTATGATGCTTTTGTTATACTATTTATTTTTTTCTTATTATTCAGTGGAAGTAAAATAAAAATGACCAAAGAGTGAATTGACCTTTTTAGCTGTTTTCATTATGCATAAAGAAGTTATTTTAGATATGAGAAGGGATCAGTTGACAATGGGTTATTTTGACAACCTTGATAATGAACCTCTAAATAAATACAAAAAACCTAAAAATAGAAAAAAGTTTATAGATGCATTCTTCTATATTTAGATTGATGGTCATTCAAATTTCATGCAATTTCATTATCGTTTGATAGTCCATCAAAGACCATCAAATTTTCATATAATTTGCAACGGTTCCAAATTAACGGTCTTTAATGGACTAACAAACGATAATGAAATTACATGAAATTTGAATGACCATCAATCTAAAAGTAGAAAAACACATCTATAAATTTATTTCTATTTTTAAGATTTTTTTTATATTTATTTAGAGGTCTATTGTCACGGTTGTTAAAATAACCCATTGTCAATGGAATCCTCACTCTTTAGATATTACATCAGATAGAATCAACCTAACTGAATTTGAACCTTACAATGTTGTAATTTTTGTTCATATAGGCCAGACATCATTATCATGGATTTCTAGGGTACAAATTGCACTTGATGCTGCAAGAGGCCTTGAATACATTCATGAGCACACAAGAGACCACTATATTCATAGAGACATCAAGACCAGCAATATCTTGCTCGACAGTACCTTTAGAACCAAGGTCTTTACACAATTACAACCCCTTCATTTTAAGACACAAGTGATTGTAGTTTGGCCATAAAAAATGTTGGTCTCTTCTATTTGTCAATTGCTAGTTATCTTTGATTGATGCAAGTACACGTCATTTGAACAAGGAAAAGGCCAATATTAATATGTTTTTGGTGTATATTTCAGTAATCTGCAGTTTACAAAATTACCATTGTGACAATTCAGTGGATTGCTTATTTCTTGACTGTTAATCCATGACACTTTTATATCAGTTTTATATCAGTTTTCATTCCATGACACTTTTGCAGTTCTGCCATAGATTTACAATTTTTTTATTACTAACATTTTATCAGCAGTACATTAACTTGTTAGCTCTATCTCTTTTGTAGATTTCCGATTTCGGCTCTCCGAGCTAGTTGTCAAATATAGTGATGAAGAGGCTTCAGTAACTAAAGTTGTTGGCACATTTGGTTATTTGGCTCCTGAGCAAGTCTATTTCAAGTTGGATCTATTTCTCAACTAACCCTCAATTCCACAATTTCTGCACGAGTTGAGTATAATTTCAATTATTCCGGTTGAGTTGGTTTCAGTAACCTGCATCACTTATATGCAAAGTTTTAAATAGCAGATAGTGGATTCATCGCGGCAAAGCATAACGGATAGCGGATAGCGGATAGCGGCGTTATTGCGGGCACTATCGGTTCATGCTATATGTGAATGTTTTATCGATTTCCTGAAAGGCCCACAGCGCAGGCCCAAGCTCTCTATCCCCAGCCCCAGGCTTTCCTCCACCGAAATTAAGGCCGTAAACGAGCCGAGCCGAGTTAGGTCAAGCTTGTACTCGGCTCATTAGTTTAATGAGCTGTTGGCTCGTTAACTACTTTCGAGCCAAAATTTTTGACTTGAGATTGACTCATTAAATTAACGAGATAACCAAGCTGGCTCGTTAAGACTTATTTAATAATTAATAATATTTTTAATAATATTTTATATCAAAATTTATACAAAAATTAATAAAATAATTAATAATAATATATTTCATACAAATTTGATATAAGAATTTAAATACATGATATACTATAAATTACTTACTATACTAAAAATTCATAATAAAAATAATAAATATTAATAGTTTACCGAGCCAAACGAGCTGAGCTAACCAAAGCTCAATCTCGGCTCATTCACTTAACGAGCTTAACGAGCGGACTCATTAACGGCTTGGCTCACTAACGAGCGAGTCGATCCGAATGAGTCACGAGCTACGAATTTTTTGATTATCAAAGTCATCAAATTAAGATGATTACTTACAAGTAGAACTACAGTACAATACAATTTACAAGATTTTTTTCAACTCCATGAAGGAAATAATATTTTTTATCTTGTTATTTAATATAACACCTTCCTTTTTATCAAAAAGATATGGCACTTTATTTGTGAATTATGAGTTTAAATGGAAATTGACTCTCATTAATCAATCCAATTAATTTATAGAATGATGAGGAAACATATATAACTAATGCAAAGTGTTTGATCTCACAGTTTAAAAAAAAATGGACGGTTATAAGTACTATTTTTTTCATTATTATGTAAAAGGCTAAATAGCGGAAAACCCCGATAACGTTGTCGTGTTTTTCATCCAAAAACGCTATATGGGGCTATAGCGAACACTATGAATGCTATTTAAACCTTTGCTTATATGGTACAAAAAAATAGCAGTTCTGTTGCTTTAATCAAAAGCGTCCTTCTGAAGATCTTAATGGAGATCCTGGTTTCTTTAGATATTTGCGAGATGGTCTGGCAACAACTAAAAGTGATGTGTATGCATTTGGGGTAGTGCTTTTTGAGCTCATATCTGGGAAAGAGGCCATTACACATACAGAAAGGATGAGTACAGCTAGTATTGAAAGGCGATTTTTGGCCTCAGTTGTAAGTTTTTTCCTGAGTAATTAATTAACTTCAATTATTTTATGAAGGCCTCCAATTAAACGCCGTATATCTTTGTTTTTTGCTTTTAAATTAGTAGAGGTTTCTGACAGTGATTTTTGATAATAATTATTTAAATAATCTTAATTTCAATATTAAGGGTGATAAAATCAAAATTTTAAGAATATAAATAATAACGTGTCACTATGAGTCACTTTTCTTTATTTTTTGTTTTTTTATTTTTCAGTTATTTTTCCTTAAAAAAAAACTATAGCGTCAATGGGAGTGGCGTTACCACCAAATATAACTATGTCACCACTAAGTTTTAAAAAAAATAAGAAAAAAAATGAAAGACATCATTTCTAGTGGTGTTTTTGCACAAACGCACAAGTGAGACTAACGCATTTACACAGCGTCACTGACTGTGACGCGTTATCATTCATATTCTTAAAATTTTAATTTTATCACTCTTATTATTAAAATTATGATTTTTTAAATAATTATCATAAAAAATCGCTGGGTTTCTGATGATGACGATTACTGCTAGACTGCAAAAACGGACACCACTTATTTCTCAAGTGATTAAGCAACAAATAGTTTCAGTTTTCATATCTGGGCCATTTAAATTCTAATTTTATACAAGTCGCTGCAATTCTAATTGTCCATTTATGTGTCCAATGAAGTTTAATTTAAGCTCCATGTAACCTCAGTTATGCAATTATTCACAAGACAAACCAGTAGAAATAGACGCACAGAAAAACAAAAGGAAGCTGAAAATTCTTTTAATGCTCCTATTTGGATTATGCAGATGGTAAATGCTTTGAGAAATACGCCTAATCCAATGAGCATAGAGAGCTTGAAAGGGTGCATTTATCCAAATCTTGTGGATCTATATCCCCGTGATTGTTTATTTAAGATATATTCTTTTACTAGATAGCTCAAATGGATTGATCCACACTTAAATAAACTCCATGAAAAATTTTACTCACGTTGGAAACAATATGGCAGTTGAATTTCAGGTTTTATGTATCTATAACGGGAAACAGACTCAAATTACAAATCGGCATGTTGCTAAAATTAAATTCCTTTAATATGGATATGGAAAATTCTAAATTTTGTAACTCCCTCTAGCTTACCCCTTTCAACTTATCACAGAAATTAACAAGATATTTTTGTTTTATTGCTTTTCCTATAATTTATCCCTAAGATGGCAGCACTTGCAAAATGATGTGTGGATGATGACCCCATACTTCGACCAGACATGAAGCAAGTAGTGATATCTCTCTCACAGATACTCTTGTATTATGCTCTTTCTTTTTGTTTATATGGGTTTGCTTGACATCTGGTTCTGGAGTAGTTTTTACCAGAGTTTTGGATAGGGGGTTGAGATTATGTACCATTGAACATGTGTGCTTGTGTACATTCATATTGCTTCTATTTCTATTTCTTGTATAAAAAAGAAACTTGGAGGCATGTTCGATCAGGTTCAATGGTTCTGGGAGTAGGATTTCAATAATTCCGATTGTGGAAATTGAGCATCGAGCAGCTTTAAAATTTTCCGAATTCACGTGTGGAGTTAACACATTACTTATAAAACTGTAAATTTATTGACGCTAAATAAAGGCTACATCCAATAATAATGCATGGTTTTAATAAATAATGGTCATAAGTCATAACGACCTGTTCCAAGTTAAATCCGTAATAAAATTAAAAAAAAATGCAACATATTGTGCATATAACTCTGCATAATATATCACAATGTATTTATGTATATCCTCTCATGTTTAAAGCAAATTAAGCCTATTTATTTATGCTTATAAGATCACAAACATCGGACCGTACTAAAGACACACAGAGAATAAATGCAACTCTTACTCTTAGGATGCTAAAAAGAGATCCATGTTAAGCATCTTGTTCTTTTCTTAAGTTTGGATTAAAATAAAACACAAGCAACCTCCATATTTATATAAACAGTTCCAATAAACACAGCTTAAGCATGATGCCATGAAAATCATAATACTTTGTTCTTCCATGAACCGCAGAAGCTCAACTAGTATAATCTGAAAGTAATCCAGAGTCTTAAGATATTTACATATACCCACTGTTAGACTGGCTAAAAGATTGTCTACTAAAATCTCTCTTCTTTTTTTCCCTTGTAATATTGTTACAGACAAATCTATCTCAAGGGCTGCAGGTACAAATCAATTCTACAAACAAAACTCAACTCCCACCTAATATCTGTGTCAAAAATGTTGGTTAAATTCACATAATTCATTCCTGCATAGGACAAAGGCAACAGAGGCTCGCTTAACAGTCAACAAAATATTGGGTACCAGCAATTCAATTAAAATTTACATTTACCAACCATCTAATTGCCTTTTGACCATGCTTGCCGGCATCTGATAGCTTCGTGACGAACAGCTCGCCGTCTATCATCAAGGGCACTTGTTACAGCCCTTAATACCTAAATTACAATGCAAGTAAAAAGACGTTAATTTCTGGTAATTTACATGAGAACCTATGATAATACTAATGCACACACGACGACCTGTGGTTTCATGGGGTAAATTTTTGAATGAGGAAGGGTTGACATCGAGATGAGGCATTGGATTGCTGTCTCACGGACAAGCTACAAAAATAAATGATTAAATAAAAACAACAAATGAATAACTGGATTGACAAATAAATAACAAAGTAGACAATAAAATAAATAGATGAAGGTTTTCTATGTCAAGAAGCTCTAGTGAAGTTACCATTAAGTGAGGATAGGAAACAAGCCTTGTCAGAACGCCAATAACTATATGTAGGTTCTCTATGATGCACTCCTTACCTGCATTAAAAATTTAACGAGAAAAAAAAAAGAAACAAATAAAGATTGGATAAATAATAAGCAAAGTTATGGAGAAATTACATTCAGACAAAACTCGTGTTCAATTATAAAAGCCAGATTTAAAATTTGGATCATGCAGCAGATTACAATTCCAAACTCGTGGGACAATCAGTTATAACATAACTCAGGTAGTTTGCCAACCTTCATTGTTTTTTCAAGTTTGGGGCTTACATTACTTCTTCAGTCACATAAATTAGACAGATTTTATGCAAGACTCCACTTTTAAGCCTTAGCCACAATTTCAACTTTAAAAGAAAAAAAATAAACAAGCGAACAAAAGGTTCAATAAAATAATAGAAGTCTCACCAGTAGAATCCATTAAAATTCCAGATAAGATCAATAGAAGGCTATATACTATATCTTTATTCTGAATATCAGTACTAAGCACAATTATGCCATCTGCCACAGCAGGCAATATCTGAAGATAAAGCAAAAAGGTTGTTAATACAGAAGATGCATGACAAACTCATAGCAATGCAGGACCAATGAATATTTCATGAGCATTCCTGTAAATTCACAGAAAAGTAATAAACCAACACTTTTTTTTCTCTATTTCTTGTAATTCATTCTCTTTTCTTTCCTTTTATTTTTATTTCGGCATGGATTTACCATACATGTATGTGCATTTGTGCTGCGCGTGCGTGAAGATGTGTGCATGTATGCGTGTGTGAGAATTCACAAGAAAGATGACCTTCTGAGCTTCATTAATGACTGCTGCAAAAGGAGCATCCGAAATGACATGTCCCAAAGCTCGACAGACCACCACCCTGATCAAACCATGAGAAAAAGCACAAACATGTTAGGCTGGTAATCCAAGAATCAATACATGCATACTCTCTCATTCCAAGAGAGGTAAAGGGGATTCTGGAAACAAAGAGGTTTTATCTGTCAATAATCACTGTTTGTTACATAAGGGTAGAATGGTAGACCAGAACAGCAATAAACCTCCATGTCTGTACATACTTGTAAGTAGCTTCTTTCATTGAGCTGAGTAGAACAGGCAGCAAAGAAGAGAACAGACGCTGTTTGTACAATGGTTTTATCACAGCATGAAATTGTTTACTCAAACAACCCTCAGTGTCTCCCATAATTACATGCAAGCCATCAGCTGCAGAAAGGGCAACATCTAGTCCATGCTGACTTGAAAACACTAATTTCAGCAGAAATCGTATTATCTCCTTTGACCTATCATCTCCTTTCATTGCCAAGCCCTTTCCGATCCATGCAAACCCAAGAATAATGTCCTTTTTGAAAAACAGTTTGTTGTCCTCTGATAGAATAGATAAACAAGATCCAAATGCTTTTTGGTCTATTGGATTTTTATTCATAATTGAACCAAGTGCTTGGGCAGCTGGCACATGACCTCTCAGGAGGAAGAAAAGAAATAAGTTTGAAACTAAATCTGAATTCAAACTTGAATTTGAAGGGGATAGAGGTGTTTCTGCACTAAGTGCGGTAACAACAGATGCAAATAGAGATATCAGGTTCAAATCTTGAACAGATGATGAAGGGTAGGACACTAACTGCTCGAAATTTTGAAAAGCAGTTTTAAACAATTCGGTTGGACATGAAACTGACTTTACTATTATTTCATGAGATTTTTGTAAGATTATGGATTGCTGGTTCACTGTACAGACAGCTACAAGGTGCTTCATTGTCATCACTAATGCATCCAAAATACCCTGAAAGAAAAAGAACTCATCTGAAACTGACAAAAAGTTGCAAGCTGGTGCTAAACAAGGCATTATTAGTTTCAGTAAGGATTGGACTGCACTGCTAGAAATAAACACTGAACAACTGAGGAATAACAGAAAATTAGCATCACTGTACTGAAACCAGTTAATCAATGTTGAGCCTGTCTTTTTCATTCCAGACTGATTTGTGTCTAACAGCACATTGAGGCTTGACTTTTTTTTAACTAATAATAATTAATTTTGCAATCAACTCTTTAGGATTTAAGAAGAAAAATTGAGGTAGGAAGGACGGACAATATTTTCCCCTATTTTCTCTGACAATCAGCAGAATAAACAAAGAAAAGAAAAGGCTGGGACACAGAGATTTCAGACCATACTTGAAAGGTAGGGATGTATATCATTTCCTCCCCAACTTCTAAATTAAAATCTCATGTCCTACTTGTGTCAGAAAAACAAAATAGGTTGGGACAAAAGCAATTCTAATTTTCCTTCCAATTTCTCAAGATTTTGGCCTCCAAGTTCCTAAAGATTTAAGTTGAAAATTAATTATTATTGAATATCCGCTGTTTGTAATAAATAAAGCTGTAGGATAGAAAGTTCAGGGACTAAATGAAGAATGTGAGGTTATTTTATTTGATGCTTGTTTGATGAAATAGGACCATTTTAATTGTTAGTGTATATTCTTTTAAACAAAGAAGAAATTTTAAGATACATTTTTACCATGACATGAATATTTTTAGAGACATTGTTGTTTTCTAATTGATTCCAAAGCCGTAGAGCAAATTGCATTGCGACTTCACTCACATCACCAGCACCACGCAACCTGCGAATTGATAACATTATATAACAGAAACAAATGTTTTTTTATTATTCCAATAATTTAAGTAATTTGCCAGACTGTAGCAGTGTACCACAACTAACAGTTCCTCCGACTTAATAGATTCAACAAAAAATATGAAAAAGAAACAAAGAACAGATCCATGCCCTTAGTTCCTATCTCTGGATATAAGGGATGATTTGTAATCTCTGCCTATTAGCTTATCGAAGAAAAGAGTGATCATAACCTAGTCTCTTTCTTATTCTTACTCGTATATATACATATGGAGTTGTGTTCTGGTGCTTCACGAAGCATCATGGGGGTGGTGCTTCGGACTCAAATCTAACTTCAAATAAAAAATGACTTATCTGACCTGTTCAATGTAATCTCCATATCAAAATGTATTAGCAAATAAAATTTTACATTTTTTTAGAATTTGTTTGCTGTTTTTTCAGATGGGAGAAAATTGTTATTTTTGAAAAAATCAGAATTCTCAGATCAAGTCATTTTCTCCCCATTTAAAAAAATAGCAAATAAATTCTAAAAAATGTAAAATTTGTATTGCTAATACATTTTGATATGGAGGTTACATTTTTTATTTGAAGTTATAGATTTGAGTCTGAAGTACCATAACACAACTAGTGATAACACAAATATATACATGAGTACCAGACCTTCTCCTAGTTTCTTTAAACATATACTTAGAAGAAAGCATGTACCACAAAAGAATGCGACCGGAATAAAATTGCAGCAGTGAAATAAGAGCCTCAGCTTGACTTAATTCACCCTCCAAACAAACTTTTAAAATTTTGACAGTAATAGCCTCCTCTACCACATGTTGCACTTGTTCCATTTGATTTTTCCCCACTGTACCAATCCCATACAGTGCCTCCAGGGATAGATCAAAAGGAAGCGTAGAGGCTACAAAAGTCGAGATTAGCTCTTCCACCACCAGAGTAGTATAAACAACTGCCCTTCTTCGGTCCATAGATTTTTCAGCTACCAAACCGATTTGAATTAACGCCTCTTGAGTTGACTTCCAAATAATGGAATTTTTGTCCATGCCAGAAATTATGAGAGTAAATGATTTCAATATTGAAATATAAATCTCATCAGTTATAGGCGAGTAGCTTTCAGCAAACGTTGCCAAGACTTCTAAGCACTTTACTGAAATATAAAATATGAAAATGTCTATTACATTTGAGTTCTTTTATACAACAACGACAACAACAAAGCCTTTAATCCCAAATAAATAGGGGTAGACTAGAAATGAAACCCAATCTGAAATCACATACATTGAGTTCTTTTATACATAGGAAAAACAAAAGTATTCCCCACTGAGGTTGATATCAGTACAACACCGATAAGAGTTTCAAGGCTACTAAAAAGGAAAGGGACTATCTTTGCAAATTGCTCACCATTGTAAATTTTAACTAATTGTTCAAAAAAAAAAAGGCGGAGAAAATTTTGATTACCTGAACGAAGAACATTGTCCTGGCTGGCCTTCAAAGCATCCTCTTTAAAGTTAGTTGCAGCACTAACCAATTTCAAAAGAGCAGCAGTTAGTTCATCAGTATAGTTCCTCAGGATATTCAACCAAGAATCTTTCTCTGAAATGACGTCAGAAGAATCAGTATTCTGAGTCAAACCTCTACATGAAGAGAGGATTTCAAAAACCAGGTACAACGCCTTGTCATTCAAAGAGCTTTGTGTAGGTTCTACCAGAGTATTGACCAATCTTGCAAAGTACTGTTGAAAAAGCCTCGTGCACAAATAGTCCGAAACCCTGGATATGACTGAAAAAATGCTCCCAATGGCATGTAATTCTGCCTGTTTTTCTGATGCGACATTTTTCAAGACAAAATCAACATTTTGACAAATAAGACCAAAGAATGTATCTCTATTAGGTGTGATGAGAACTGAGACAGTGGTTTCCAAGCATTCCAGAGCCTCTTTTGCAATTTGATCGTCCTCTTTGTTAAAAATTATGGTCTCTAAGCTGTGCCAGATGTCCTCTGCATGGTCAGCCATTCTGTCGGGCCCATAATAAGAAACACATTTTCGGAGATACTTCAAAGAATCAAGCTGTGGAAGTAACAAGCAAACTTTAAATCCATCTAGAGTTATGTTTACCCAGACAAAATAACAGCAACAATTTTGCACAAACCTTTGCTAACGAAAAAGAGGTAGAGAGCTTCTCTAGGAGAAATGGAATTACATGCTGTTCAAAATATGGCGTAGAACAGAAGATACTCTGGAAAAGTTCAAACAAAGACGCAAGTGACATAAACAGTGTACAAGTGGCTAGAAGAAAAGGCCAAATGATCATTTATAATTAGTTACGCACTAATATCTTGAAAACTTAAAAGATTTAATGATACCAATAATGCATCAGATAGCTCCTCTCTTGTAGCATCATTACCAGAATCTCCCTGAGTTTAATAAAAGCTGTATCATTAGGCTAATTAACCACTCAAAAATGTGCTTTCTCGAAATAGCAGTTAGAATTTATAAATTATTCAAGAAATATCCAAAAAAATCTTTCGGGAGCACTAAAGAAGAGTCATGATCACAAATGGTATTCTGGTCAAAACATGGTAGTATCATTAGAAACTGAATGGTTCAAAAAGGATAACTATTGCTGGAATCTTTATTTGACTCGGCGTACTGCAAAGTCTATACTTGGCCAATAACTGGTAGAACGAGAAAAGTTAAATGAACCTGTATTAATCAAAGGATTCAGAGAAGTGTCAAAAGACTTACATGTGTGAAATACACAGGGAAATACTTGCTCAGTATATCAAAAGAATCCTGATAAGCCATATTGGACATAATAGGAAACAACGAAATGGCATTTTGTATCAATCGGAAAGCAAGCATGAGGCAGGAGGGGTCCATTTCATTATCAATCGAGCGAAGGATGTCATATACAAGATCCTCTCCCTGCACCCACCAACCATGTTAATTCATACACAATTGAAATTTGAATTCAAAACTGAAACTGTTTTGGTAGTAAAGGGAAAGTCTGTATTGAGAAACACAGCAAAGATGATACCTGTGTCATGGCAACTTCTTTGTGCTCGGTGCAAAGGCAAATAATAACTTCATAACATAACTGCAGCGAAGTTTATTAAAAGTCAAAAGATATCAACAAATACTAATATCAAAGGAAGTTGTGTTCAGGTCACATTAAGACGATAGATACTTAAAAGTCCTTAAGGAGGCAAAAATATTAATCCATAGGTATAGGTTCCTTAACCAAGCAGGACTATAATTTGGGCAGTTAAGGAGGATAAAGGAGACCAAGCTTAATCCATGCGAAAGAAGCTGTGTTCATTAAGATTAAGAGAGAAAAATAAGCTAAAGGAGGTTTAAGAAGGCTTAATCAGGGGTTAATAAACAGCCACTTAAAGTATATACTAAGGATTAAGGTTTCAGATCTTTGCAGCTTACCAACTGATTGAATTTGTAATGTAACAGTCAATATCTCAGAGAAGTGATCAAGTTTCATTAGTTTAATTGTTTTCTTTTTCTTTTCTTTTTTTTTTTTTTTTTTGGGGGGGGGGGTCCACATCGGACTCAAACAGTTGTACTGATACAGATATGAGCAGTGAGCAGTGCTATTTAACACTGATCTTTTTCCAGCTGATTTCTTAAAAGTAATTTCCAATAAATGTACCTAGTAAGGTACTCCATACTTTTCAGTAACAGTAATGTATGCCAGTACCACTGCAATAAATCAAGTAAAAAAGGTACTGACCTTACGGTCGTTCACTGCTAGTGACCGCACGTCAACCTCTTCAAAGAAAAACTTTGAAAATTTTTTTACATCACTCGTAGAAATACTTCCAACCTCCTTTTTTCTACACAACAACGCATGGCAGCCAATGAGAGCTCCCCGCAATGCAACCCAATCAGCCTATTTTAAACAAATATAGTAAGAGCATATGTTTTGCCATTTGTGGAATAAAGCAGACAAATGACTCGGGTACATTGTATTTGAAAAAACATGTTGGATCACGTGTAAAATGATAAATCCAGAGTTTACCGCTGGAGGGTACATTTACAGTGAAGTCTACAAATGGTACAATTATACACAAACCATCATGTGACTGGATCCTAATCCTCTGCTGCGCAGCACCGTGCAACGCAGCACGTGGACCGTCAGATCACTTTAGGATCTGTGCGGGATTGAATCACGGGGAGATCCAACGGTCCACGTGCTGCACTGCACGGTGCAGCGTAGCAGAGGATCTGGATTCCATGTGACTGTGCAAATGATGTACTGCTTTCAAATTACTGTTTACCCTTGAGTAAAAAAATTCACGAAAAGAGAAGCCAGCCTCTCAATGAACTAATGAATCGACAATTACCAGCCTTGATATGAAGAAATCTGACAAGCTATCTATAGCTGTATGATCCAGTGTCTTTTCAGAAATTCTAGCAAGAATTTCACCTAGAAGTAAGGTACCTGATATAATAGCATGGAAATGACTAAGTAGTCAATAAGGGTTCTCCAAATAAAAATGTGGTAAGGTTTCTGATATAAGTTGAGGATAAAAAAAATGTTCTCGGCTAGTGACTTTTCCTTCTATTAAGAATACATGCCTTTTGGCAATCACCATAAAATTCTAGTGAGGTGGTATATGCATCATTTATCTAAAAGGTAACAATCAGATAAAACTTCACCTCTTGATCTGATGACATGATCACTGGTAGTCAGATACATCTCCATCTCCCTTACCTGGAACTATTCTCTATTAAAAGCTGGAAAGTCTAAAAGGATATTTATGCAACTGATTGTGTAGAAAATTATACCACTTCTAAAAGGCTAATGACGCCTTTCTTCACTAATGTGGCAACAGACTCAAGACTAGCATCCTGAAACAATTAAGAAATGCAATGCGGGTCACCGTAGTTGCTTGTATGCGCGAAAAAACAAAAAGAAAAAGGAGGAAGCAGCGAGTATTGTACTAGTTGACCGTACAATTCAGATATGGAAGAAAATAGCCGAGAGAGAGAGAGAGAGAGAGATGAGAAGGGAAGAGGCACAGACGTGCTGAGAGGGAGTAAGAGAAGAGTCGATGAAGGTCTCGATGTGTGGGACCAACGTGCTAGGTGCTGCCATCCCCGCTCACGATTCTCGAAATGGAGAGAGGGTTTAGGGTTTCCTTGTGGAAGCAAGAAGAAGCGTACTAGCGTAGCGAGCAGTGAAGGGGTTACTGGACTGATTTACCATGAGAAAAGGGAACAACCAGTACCCCGGCCCAAACGACTATTTCTGGTAAACGGCCCACGAGGAAGAATCGCTTTTACTCACCAGAGCCCATAGGAGAGGAAGAGGATTAGAGGAACCAGCGAATTCGTACCATCAGAATCGTACAGATATCATCGGACGGCTGCATGTAGACGATATTTAGAGTCTATTTGGCAAATTTCGCTGTAGTTGAATAATTAAAATGTTTAAGGGACGCAAGCAACGTGGCGAGAAAACAAAAATGTATTGTCGGCTATGTTATCTCCTCTAACTCATCGAACAAGTATCGGAACGCGTCCGATACGGGTGCACATCCGATACGGTGCGAGTATGTATCCGATATATCACGTGACGTATCAAATTATTTTATTTACTTTGATCAGCGGATTCGGTCTCCGATATGTCCCGATACTTCTCGATAAGTCTTGATATGTCTCTGATACGTTCCGATAGGTCTCCGATATGCCCCAATACGTCTTGGATACAATCTAATTAGTTCTTTTTCCTTTATTTTATTCACTTTTAAAAAAATTTATCGCGGATCTTTTTCTTTTTTATAATCACTGACAAAGTTACAAATCCATCTCAAATTCTTCAAAAAAAATTTATCATAATAAAATAAATTATTTTTTATATATTATATAAAAATATATTTTATTATTATATATAGCCGCACCCGTATCCTATATTTTTTAACTTTTCCGTATCGCCGCACCCGGTATCCAATACGATATCCGCATCCGTGCAACACGGATTGTCGGATATTTGTGTGCGTTAATTGCATGTAGTTTTTTCTTTTCATTTTTGCATCAATTTAGATTATATTTTTTTTTCCTGAAAATAACATCTTGATTGGAGTCGATTTCATTATTGAAACCATATAAGTACGAATTTTAAGTTAAAGTGAAGAATTTCCAGCTACTGATTTGAGGGATACCAACAGAACCCAAACTACAAGCCAACTATAAGAGATAAAAGCATCCAAATAAAAAAGCCAATATATAAGCATAATCATAATATAGTAGTATAATAATAGAAAATTATAATTATAATAATATAATAATAAATAATAAATAATCCTAATTTTAATAATATAATCATGATATAATCATATAATATAGCATAATCAAATAATAATTATAATCATGATAATAATAATAAATTATAATCATAATTATAATAATATAATAAAAATAATAATAATAATAACCATATTTATATTGATAATATAATAATATAATACTAAAATCATATTTATTATAATATAATAATAATAAATAATATTATAATACTAAGTGATGATCATATATAATCATAATAATAATATTAAATACTATAATAATAATAAATAATAATCATAATATTAATATAATAATAAATTATAATCATAATCATAATATAATAATATAATACAATATAATCAGACAATAATCGCTATTCCGACGAGAGCTAATCCGGTATACCACCTATAATTTGGTATACCGGATTAGTACTCTTCCGCACTCTTCTACTTAGTCTAAAATTCGTTTGGCAAATTAATTCGTCGGAATAGCAATTCTATTCTTACTTTTTGTTATTCCTTATAGTGCTAAACACTCCCATAGTATTGTATTATATTGTAATTGGACATCTGGTTTTCCGTTTAATTCATTGACGTGCTATATTTGCTAGTAGCAGTCCATTTGATCCAGTTGAGTATAATGGAAAAGGTATATTATCCCTGACCAGGTTATTTTCTTGATCTCCTTCATGTCAAATTTTTGTTTGATTGTTTTTGCTTCGGTAATTAATTGTCCATCTTGTTTGCTTATTGTATTGTTTTGTTATTGTGCCAGGCAAACAATGCATTATGCATATATATTCCCTGGATTTGGTCTTGGCTTGGTGATTTCTGGCGCAATTCGGGCGTATGATGAAATGCTTTTAGCTGCTTGCAATTATTCACTTCATTTTGTTTCCCAAGTTACTGTATATTATATAAATGGTTAACTATCTGTTATGAGGGTTTATTAAAAAAACAGATGCCCAAGTCATAAGTGAAATGTTAGCTTTTAGTTGTAACAGCTGAGGCACTGGCACAACAGGTCACACAGGAGAACATTAACAAGGGTGATATCTACTCACCCTTTTAAAAAATCAGAGAAATATCAGCTCATGTTGCTGGTAATGTTGTTGCCAGAGCATATGAAGTTGATCTTCACTTGTGTCTTTATTGTACACTTTGTTTTTCTTGGGATTTTCTAGCGCTTGTTTTTTAACATTAATATTTTAATTTTATTGCAGGTTTTGCAACCCGACCACCTTGTCCAAATGACATTGTCAAATATGCAAAGAGCTGTATGTATTCGCCTGTTTACCGTTATTATAGATAAATAACGTATTAATTTTGTACTACCAATGCTTGTTAAACTTCAATAACGCAATGGGAACTCATAATCATTGTGTGTATTAAATTATTAATAGTTTATGATCAGTGAGGCTTTTCGAAAATTTCTCGTGGCCTGTAAAATTTATTCAGTTTGTACTTAAGCTAAACCACTGCTGAACAGACTAGAGGCCCGTCTAATAGCTCAGTCCATTAAGCCTAAAGTGGTAATTCTTTTCTGCTCAACAGAGAGCGGAACAACTTACAGCAAGCAAGCGCTCGTTTAGTCCCACAAGCGTTTCATCTCCGCTACAAACCCTCAACGCTGCCTTATAAAAAAGAAACGACCCTTCACTTTCATTTCATACCTTTCTCGGCCTTTTGGCTAAGATCAAGTGTAGTATCTGTTCTTATCAGTTTAATATCTGATATGTGAGCCATGTGCTCACAATGATATTAAATTTATTTTTTGTGGGGAGGATCCACAGTAGCTTGCTATTGGGGTCCTTGAGCGTCGCTCTTGCGCTGCATTATTGCATGAGCCTGGCGCACCCCCTATCAAAGCTTAAAATAAAAAAATATGATAACTTTAGTAATATTAGCGTAATATTAACAGCTGTGAGCCTGTGACCAAATCTGAGTCGTCCATTCATCAAATCCTACGGTCGCTGAAGAGCCTTCACGTTGTAAATTCTCAACCGCTGCTATAGTATCTGAAATTAAATGTTTTATCATATGGCAAGAAACGAATTAAAGACAAAAATAGACCAATTAGATATAGCTTTGTCATGGGGAACTTGTAATCTCTGTCACTTTGTTATGGATCCCGAAGCGCCACTGAAATTAGATATTAATTTTACCATGAAATTTAACACAAAATCATACGAAATGTTGAGTATTTCTGTTTTAAGTATGAAGAACAGCAGTAGATGTTTCAATAAACCATATATTAAGGCAGACATTTTTTTTTTCAGAAAAAACAAAGGCCACAAAATCAAAACATCAAAGTGATACCACCCAAGAAAATTTTCTGAGCTAATTTCTAAGACGGCTAAACACTAGATAATTCCAATATCAATAGAAATCACTCTTATAGATGCACAGAGAAAATACGCAAAAGCCAGGACCCCATTACTATTTCTCAAAATCGTTTTATGTGCTTGATACATGATCGATGTGTATGCCTCTAGCATCACCCTGACAAAACTGGAAATTCCTTTTTCATCTCTGATCATATTGAGCTGTCGTGCCGTCAGCGGCAGGTTATTTTTTACAGCCGTAAAACGCCATATCCCATATTTGTCTCACATGTTGCACAATTGGTAATTGTCCATGCACATCTGTACAAAGTCATAGGTGAAAACATATTTATAATGAGGTCATGGCAGGCATTTAAATTTGAAACAACCATTACACCTATATATAAACCCTGCAAAAATACTAAATATGTGCCTCCATGTTTCTTTCTCATGCTCTGCAGAGCAACACATCAAACTTACAAGACAAAACATCCAATTTTCACGATAAAGCAATTTTCACCATGAAGCATAATATTATTATTATTATATACTATTTCAAAAATTAAAAAAAAAATCATTTTTCAGGGGCATATCTATACTAATATATAAAGCATCTAAGAATTGGAGGGTCCATTTTTTGTCATGGCAATTTTTTATTATACTCATTTTATCCCTCAATTAGACGGATAATATTTATTGTTGGTTGATCGAACGTATGTGATCACGTCCATTGATCCCCTCTTTCTCTCCATTTCTTTCCCTTATATACAATTATTTCCATAATTTTTATTTTTTTATTTAGCAACCTTGTGCATATTTGGTAAGAAATTAATGGTGATAATATATGTTAGAATAATTTACTTTTCTTACCATAAATATCATGAATCATTAACTCATATTGTGCAAAAATCTCATCCAAGATTAAATATAGTCTTTATTATAGGTTTTTCTCTATAATTTGGTGAATTTATAATTAAATATTAGATAAATGTGAATTTTGTTATCTTATAATATTTTAATATTTAAATAAAAAATTCTGCTACAACGCGCTGGTATATAGCTAGTAATAACTGAATGACGTGAACTAATCAATGCAACAGATTGCGTAAAGAAATACCCAGGAGACCAGCTGTGCTCCTTAACAGGTTGATTCATGCGCGCAAGCCCGTTAGCATGGTAAACGGTTATGACCTCATGAACAAATCCACGAGGGTTCACTTATGCATTGAGATTTGAGAGGCCCATTACTAGGACTTGAAATTTTTTATTCAGTTTTAGAACTTAAGAGTTCGTGATTCAGTTTTAGAACCTAGAGTTCCCGATTCAGTTTTAGAACTGAAAAGACTCTTGATGTCCAGGCATGTAGAGATCTGAATTTTATATCAAAACTTCTCAAATCCATGCGCACTCGTCGTTACAGAACTCATTCCATTCCAATCAATACAAGACCGGGTAGGGCACTGTGCAGGTTAGTAGAGAGGCTGGGGCTAGTCCTTCAATTGTATCATGCTTCAATTGCTGGGATAGAATAATTATCTTCGGGCCCAAATGAGACACGGCTCTAGTAATCATATCCGGCCCAAAAATGAGAAAAAGCCCTAAGGCCTAAACCTCAGTTCGGACTAGAGTATTGAAATGGACCGGACGGTCCGACCCGTCCCGGACCGGACCGTGACTGTGGACCGGACCGGGCCGTGGCCGGACCGTGGACCGGACCGTGCCCTATCACGGCCCGGCCCAACGCGTGGCTGGTCCTCCCTTCATCCGAAAATGGGACCGTGCCGGCCGTCCCGTGCCGACCCGTGGATCGGACCGACCGGGCCGACCGTGGATCGTGCGGGGACCGTGGGACCGGATCGTCCGGCCGGACCCCGACCGAGACCATGTAAAAATGAAAATAACAATTAGTGTTTTATGTGTAGTTTTAAATAAAATGAAAATAACAATAATTATTGGTGTAGTAAAAAAAATGTTTTAGATAACATCAAAATATAATAACTATTATGTGTAGTTTTAAATAAAATGAAAATAACAATAATTATTGGTGTAGTAAAAAAACATGTTCTAGATAACATCAAAATATAATAACTCACCTCATTTTTAATTAAGCATGTTCATAAAAAAATTCATTGTATTTCCAAAATTATAATTTTCTGAAATTTTATTTTTTTACAAATTTTTTAGTACTATTAGATTTTTAAACAATTAAAAATAATAATTCGAATTAGTTAAAAATTATTATTAAAAATATGATAAATTATTATTTTTTCCAATTTATAAAAAAAAAAATTGGACCGGACCGGACCGGACCGTGGGATCGGACCGTCCGTGGGGTCCGGCCCGGGGCCAACGGTAGGACGGGTTCGGTTTTTCGAATTTGGACCGCCAGACCGACCAAATGCGGCCGTCATGGATGATGACCGTCCGGTTTGGCCGCCCGGACCGGACCGGACCGTGTTCAAGTTCGAACCGCGATTGGAATAAAAATTTAAGAAATATAGAAAAGACGAAAAACCTAAGCCGTTCCTGGTTCTTTCGACGGTGGGGCCCACGCGCAGCGTCAATTCCCCGCTTCGCCTTCAGCTCCTTTTTCGCCGATTCTCCGGGCCCTCGCCTGGTGGTTTCCCTGATTCTGCATCCTGCTCTCCTGTAAATTCCCGACTGGACGCAACTGTTTCCTCCGAAGGAACACTCCCAGATTCCCAGTCCTTTTACTACTGGAGAAGATGGATGTCTTTTGTCCTATCCCTCTCTTTGTCTTCTCCAGAGGTAGATTTCTGAATTAGGTGATTTTTTCTCTGGCGCCTTATGAACTAAATTTAAAAATGTATAGGTATTATAGTTTTATGCCACAACTCACGGAATGATTATCGAAAATAAGAGAAAAAAACTAAATTTAATTTGGTCATCTAATGACCACCTTGAAATATTAATGGTTATTATTCAGTTTTATCAGCGCCTTCTGAGGGTGGGCCAATTGATTTTCATTTTTTCACCAAATCTGATGCACAACATATCTGTATTGTAGAGAAAATTACTATAGTTTTACTTTTTTTTATAACCTTCTTGTTGGTTGTCATGGTAGTAGGAAAAAAACATGATTATGGGTATATCTCTTCCCATACAAAAATTGGTTTAGGTTAGTTAGCTGCACGAAATTGTACATTACTACATTATTAAAGTGATATCATCTGTTGCATTTCAAGAGAAGAACACTGACACATGCCGGTGGCTAGAGCCAGCTGGTTTAGTTCGTTATAAATTTAGAATTTGTTCTGAAAGATAAGAAGACTGTTTTAGCATCATGTTTACACAATAATATCTTTTGTAAAACACTCACTCATCCATTTGGCATTCATGCATATCAGCATATGTCCTTATATTCGCCTTTTAGTTGTGTTGCTTTATAGCAACCATGGCCATGAAACATATTTCTTTTAAATTTGTTTTTCTATCTTTTAGGCATGGACCAGGAGGTGGGGGCGAATGGTATAACTATGATGGTTTTTTTCATTTCCATTTTATTGTCATATAGCAAGTAATGGTCAACAATATTTTGTTATATTTAAATCTATGTTCTGTTATTTAAACGGTAACTCAACTTCTTTTTTCAGGAAAATAGATTAAAATTTTGTTAAACCAAGAAAAACTTATATTAAACCGAAGGAAATAAAGTATATATGAGAATTGTACATGCAATAATCAATTTTCGTCATCCATTCCTTCCATGAGTGCCACAGGTTTGAATGAAATTAACTCAACTTTATAAATGCTTGCAAAATTTCTGAAAACTTTCTCGTCCTTTTTTCTTGGTATGCATGCTATTTCTTTTAATATGATGTGACTCAGTGAAAACAACAAAGTTGAGAATGTGAACACATGACCACAAATGCTCTTGCAGAATGTCGACATGGAATCCAACTTAAAGCTTCATTGCTTTTATACCTCCTTATTCTACTTTGCTCGCTTCTTTTTTAACTAATCTACCTCGATCCTAAAGCATCAAACTGGACTACTTGATTGCCTCAAACTATTTTTTACTAGCTAAATACTACAAGTTCTATGTTCTCCTTATATGTATCCTGTCTACTGCTGTTCCTATGTATTCTTGAATCAGACAAAGTTAATGATTGTAACTAGACTGAAAGATGGGATCGAATATGATGTCTAAAACAACATTAGAATTGATCATTGTGCTTTCTTAATGAAAAAGTTACTTGTTAGTAATCTAGTTAATGATATTTTTTAGTTACATCATCCCCAATGGAACTATCAAGCACTGATCTTATTGTTGTCCTATAGCATTTATAAAATAATATTGAGTTCAAAGATTCACAGTACATTGTGAAATGCTCATCCTATAGCAGCATAATCATTCTTTACCCTGAACCAAACCGTTCAGATTTATTGTTATTTCACATCACTTTTGTACTACGTTCTTTTGAGCAGTGTAGATATGTATTGCACAAGCGTCCTTGTTATAATTTGTCATGAGAGCAACCCAACATAAGGAAGGCACCGCTTGAGGAAGCAGAAAAGACAGTTGCATATAGTTTATTCAATGTTGTGTCTGGACTCTGGAAGCTAGTTCATGTTTATTTGTATTTCCATTTTGTTGAATTTAGAGATATGTCATGTCTGGTTGCCTAATAGTTCCTGAACCATCAAAGCTAAGCTATTTCCATATTTGAGTGATTGTTACATAAAGTATATGTTTGGTTCTTATGTTTTCCGATTGGGTTTCATTTCTAGTCTACCCCAATTTATTTGGGATTAAAGGTATCTTTATGTATTGAAGTTTGAGTTTATATGGTAGTATAAATTTTGTTTGGAAAAACTAGACTATAGAATGAACAGTAACATGAACAGTAACGTATTTTTTTATTAATGGTTTTGGGCTCTTATAAGCCTTACAACATTTCTTACAAATAACCCTCTAGCATTCTCTGTAATTACCTAAACCCTAGAAACATACAATATATCTCAACACTCCCCTCAAGATGGGCAAAAGATAATTACTAAGCCCATCTTGTCACACCCTCTAGTTAAGTCCAACAAGTTCAGTCCTTTCGTCAGACAATCTGCTGCTTGATCTCTAGTTGAAACGTGACCTAACTCTAAGAGTCCACTGTTCAACTTCTCCTTGATGAAGAACCTATCAATCTCGATATGCTTGGTTCTGTCATGTTGCACAGGGTTGTTGGTGATACTAATAGCAGTCTTGTTATCGCACCACAACTTCATTTGGGCCCTTTGATCTATCTTGAGCTCCACCAACAGAGCTCTCAACCACAACATCTCTGCCACGCCTAAGGCCATGGCCCTGTACTCTGGCTCGGCTGTGGATCTCGCAACCACTGTATGTTTCTTGCTCTTCCAGGAGACCAGATTGCCCCCTATAAACATACAATATCCAGACGTGGACTTCCTGTCATCAGAGCAACTAGCCCAGTCTGAATCACAATAACCCTCAATGTTCAAATGTTCATTCTTCTTGAAGATCAACCCCTTTCCTGATGCATTCTTCAGATACCTCAGAATCTGGTACACAACATCCATGTGACCCTCTCTGGGATCATGCATATAGCGACTCACCACACTCACAATAAAGGATATGTCGGGACGAGTGTGGCTCAAATAGATCAAGCGACCAACCAACCTCTGGTACCTTTCTCTATCAACTGGCTCTCTCGTCTCAAAGACTCACTTGAACTTCTGGTCAATGGGAGCAACTGCGGGTCTGCACCCCAGCATACCTGTCTCCGTAAGTAAATCTAGCACATACTTCCTCTGGGATAAGACAATTCCCTCTGCACCACGAGTTATCTCAATCCCAAGGAAGTACCTCAATTGTCCCAAGTCCTTCACCTCGAACTCCTTTCCCAATTTCTTTTTCAGCAACACAATTTCACCTTCATCATTTCCCGAAATAATCATGTCATCCACATAAACAGTGAGCACTGTAATGTGAGCTCCATATCGTCTAAAGAACACCGTATGGTCTGCATTGGTTTGCCGATACCCCATGCCTACCATAGCTTTCCTAAACCTGTCAAACCAGGCTCAAAGGGACTGCTTCAGCCTGTAGAGTGACTTCTGGAGCCTGCACACCTTATTAACTGTTTGTTTCGTGCCAAAACCTGGTGATACCTCCATGTACACCTCCTCCAACAAGTCACCATGGAGAAAGGCATTCTTCACATCAAGCTGGTGTAACTTCCAACCCCCATTCGCTGCTAAGGAAATCAATGTTCGTACCGTGCTCATCTTTGCCACGGGTGCAAAGGTCTCATCATAGTCAATGCCATAAGTCTGACTGTATCTCTTTGCTACCAATTGGGCTTTGTAGCGCTCCACCCGACCCTCCGGGTTTTGCTTCACCGTGAAGACCCACTTGCAACCAACTGCCTTTTTGCCTGGTGGTAGTGACACGAGCTCTCAGGTTTTGTTCTTGTCCAGAGCCTCAAGTTCCTCTAGCATGACAGCTTTTCACTTCGGATCATCCTTAGCAACCTGCCAACACTTAGGGATAGAGACAATGTCCAAAGATGCAATGAATGCTCCATGTACAGGTGATATGTGAGAGTAAGAGACAAACTGGGCAATATCATGTGGAAAGCCATACCGATCAGGGGGAACTCCTGCATTGCTGCGAGAAGTCCTCCTTATCGATAAGGGCGTAGGAGGAGGAGAGAGAGGAATCATATCACCTGTGTATTCGGAATCAGAGGTAGATGGTGTAGGTGTCTCAGGAGTTAGAGGAGGCAGGGACAAGGGACTTGGCACAAGTCACCGTGGCACTGCTTCCTCATTCTGCTTTTTTCTTCTCGTGTACACCCTTAGCTCCCCCTGAGCCTGAGTCCCACCATTCTCTGGTTCGGTCCTCCCATGGTGAGGCACCTCGGCCGACTCCACAAGTGGACAGGAAATATCCCCCACACTCACCATCCTCCTCTCACTGCTATTATCATCATCCCCCTCTCGCCTCATACCTCCTGTATCGAGCGAGTTACCAAAGGGCGACGCGACCTGAGTGGAGTAGTATGGCTCAAGCTCTCGAAATGTGACATCCATACTAACAAACAATCTCCTCTCTATCAGACTCCAGCAAACATACCCCTTCTGAGTAGCGAATACCCAACAAACACACACTTCACAGCCTTTGGATCCAGTTTTCCCACATTTGGTCTGTTGTCCGTACGAAGCACACACAGCCAAATGTTTTGAGAGGCAAAACATCTTCATTCTTACCTTTCAGCATTTCGATCGGAGACTTCCAATCCAATACCCGCGAGGGCATCCTATTAATCAAGTAGGTCGCTGTCAGGACCGCTTGCCCCCACAAGTATTTTGGTACATTCATTGACATCATCATACTCCGGATAACCTCAAGGAGATGTCTGTTCTTTCGTTCAGCCACCCCATTCTGCTCCGGTGTGTATGGACAGGTGGTTTGATGTTGTATTCCCTGGGATGATAGGTACTCCCAAACACTTTGTTGGTGTACTCTGTCCCATTGTCGGACCTTAATACCTTCACAACTGCACCGTATTGAGTCTGAATCCCTTTATGGAAGTTTTTGAAGCAAGCAAACACATCACTTTTATTTTTCATCAGATAAAGCCAAGTCACACGAGAAAAACAATCAATGAAAGAAACAAAATATTTATATCCATTCACAGAAGTTGTGGGACAAGGTCCCCATACATCAGAATGCACTAAGTCAAAAGCAAGAGAACTCCTACTCCCAGAACTAGAATACGAGATCCTAGTGTGTTTCCCCAACTCACACGCATCACATACCAGTTTTTCTTTATTAGTCTTTTCAAACAAAGGCGGATACAACCTACTCAATGCAGAAAAAGAAGGATGACCTAAGCGCCTATGATGAAGCAGCAGTAAGTCCTCCACACTCCTCCCAACAACCTTTGTACTCTCTAGAAAGGATGAAAGAGCCGAGTCCACACTCTCTCTATCCAGGTACCATAAGCCACTATGCCATGTGCCAGTCCCAAGCCTCCTGCCAGTCTCCTTCTCCTGGAAGATCACCTTTGGAATATCAAATAAAACGACACATTTTAGTTGTGATATAATGACACTTATGGATAAAAGATTCACAGAAAGGAAGGAGCATGCAAAACATTGGACAAGGTCAAGGTGTTGGTACATCGCAGACGCACCCTTACCACCATCGGTCGAGCCGTACCATCGGCCGTCCGGATGCTCTCTGGGACTGCTAGGTGAGTATAAGACGAAAACTCCCTAGCAGCACCAGTCACATATCGGGACGCACCAAAGTCCACTATCCAATCTAGTGATCTGGAGGTAGATATAGATGCAAGAGCAAGTGTATCACAAGTACCTGTGGCTGAGTGAGCAAAGGAAGCAATGTTACCCCTTGTTGAAGCTGAGGTGGACGCATCATCTAACACACGCTTCCCCTCACTCGTCGTTTTTTCGCTTTCTCTTCAACATCTCCGGAACTCGTGATCCTCCTCGCAAATACCACGCCTCCTCACTCTCTCCCTCTGCTACCGTCAGATGTGCCTGGTAGCCTCCTCTGCCACCCCTCCGACCACCTTTGCCTCGACCATGACCTCCAGACTGGCCTCTTCCACCCAAGTTCCCCTCCTTCGGTGGCTTAGTGCAAAACTGCTTCAGGTGGCCTACCTCGTCATAGCTTGTAACACTCTCGGTCTCGCCCCGTACCCTCGTATTACCTAGCTTGAGAGATCGCAAGTGTCGACTTCACCCCCGGAAGTCCCGCCGCACCCGACCGGAGCCTAATCCCGCTCTCTCCTCCCGTACCATAGCCGAGATCGTCTCCTCAAGGGAGGAATCTTCTACCGAGCTAGCAACACCGCACACCTCGGCTCAAATGTCGGTTCAACCCCCTCATGAAGCGCATAGTCCTCCTCTCGTGTATCGCGCGCCCTCTCTTGCACTCGGGATCTTTGCAGAAAGCATGCGGCCGGCGAGAAATGATCATAATCGCCCACGTCGCTCCGCTCCGATCGTGGCATACTCCCGAATCGATCTATCTCCCCGCACATCGCTCTATCTCTCTCTCAACGGAACACTCTCGATTGTTTCCCACTCCATCGTAAGTTCTCTTCGGTTTTCCAGACATCTTTGACCCGATCTATGTCATCCACTGTGGATGCGATAGAGGAAGTCAATGAATTCAGAAGCCACATGTATATCGTCATGTGAGTGGACCTCCACTTTGCCCTCTCTGGAGATCCCTCAGCTGACTCCCTTTTGTCCCCGGTCAAGTACCCCTCCAGATCCTTACCCTCCAGAGTGTACCTCACCCGACGCGACCAGCTCAAGTACGAAGTTGGTCCATCAAGCTTTCTGTCAAGCAGTGGAAGGTCTATCCTCGCACGGGTCCAGTGCTCTCGCTCGCAGCCCACACCGAATGCTCGCATCAACATCTCGGAGCTCAGTGGCGCTCAGCTTCGCCATCACCCCCTCCATTGGATTCTTACCTTCCTCTGCCATAAATTCAACTCAGACTCACTTCCTATCTTCTTTTCGACCCAATCTTGATTTATGTCATCAAGATCCGAGTCGACCGATCAAAAAACACGATCAACCCCGCTTCGGGTACCGTGAGGTATAGGCCCCCACGCCGCCACGTCCCCGATCAACACCACGTCGGCCCAACCGAAGACCGCCGCGCAGGCAGGCAGGGCAGGAGGTCGCGATCCGGCAGAGAGGTGGGGCGGCCGGTCGTTACGACGGCGGAGGCGCGTTGGCGCGCGCGATCAAGGGTCGGGGCGGAGGTGGCGCGCGAGCAACGGCAGGCGAGTCGCCGGCGGCTGGCGCGGCGGGGAAGGGGGGGCTATGGCTAACCTAGGGTTGGCTCTGATACCATATAGAATGAACAGTAATGCGTGAACAGTAACATGTTTTTTGATTAATGATTTTGGGTTCTTATAAGTCTTACAACACTTCTTACAAATAACCCCTTAGAATTCTGTGTAATTACCTAAATCCTAGAAACGTACAATATATCTCAACATAGACTTTGAGTAAAGTTGCCTCCCCCCAACCCCAAAACCCAAAAAAAAAAAAAACTAGATCATGTATGACTTGAAACTGATAGTTCAGACCCCTTTAGTTGGTATATTGGTGAAGTTTTTCATGAACTTTTTAGTCTACCATTCAAGATCAGCCAAACATGAGGTTTTAATGGAGCAATATACTAATAAGATCAAGTGACGATAATAGTATGTTTATGGGCTACTTAAGTTCAGGGGAAATGATGATATTGTATCACATAACACACACACAATAGAGCCCAACTGAATTATAGATCATAATTGGGTGCAAATCAGAGAAGTCGTTGGTGGTTTCTTTTTTAACGTAAACAAGAGCAATGATGGAACACAACTTGGGAGATTGCAGAGTACATTACTCCTTTGGCTGATCCATTTCGCCTTACCTAATTGAAGTTTTTGTTCTATCAGCCCACGATGGATTTTTCTTATCAATATCTGATTTTGCAAAAGGCAATCATTGGATCAATCATTAATTGAATCTTCTTTTCCTCCAAGAAAGAAGACAGGTGTCCAATTTCTTAAAGAGAAGCTAGGGTTTTAAATTATGGCAAGGGAGTTTCCGGCAAGTAGATTTTCATGTCCACCTTTACTGTGGCTAAAGCATAAAGGTGGCATCTTCTAGGCCTATTCTAGTTCTCTTCTTTTTGTTGGATTCCTTTATATTTTTTTATTCTCTTTTTCACCCAATCATGCTCATCCTTTGCGGGGTATGAATGGTCCTATGCTTTTTATTTCCAAATGTGATCATATCCAACTTGGATTGGATAATTCTAGTTTTTTTTTGTTTTTTTATATGGAATAAAACAACAAAAAGAGACTTTATATTAATAGGATATTTTAGAGAAATCATCTTGAATGATGTCAGTTTAAGTATTTATATGAATAATTTCATAAAGTAGAATTAATTATTGTAAGTCAAAACCAGCTGGTAGAGTGGGCTGGCACGATAATAATCAATTTCCAGAAGCTCTTGGTTCTTTCTAAGCCCACCAAAACCCATAAAGAGGAGATTAAAAGTTACTAAATAGTTAAATATTTAGACCACTCTAGTGTAAAATTTTCATCTGAAACATGTCTCCCTATTACTATACAGGCAATATATACACTAGTATGTAATGGTGCATGACTTAGCCAGCACAGTCTTGGTACCGGTCTGGGACAGACATTGGCCTGTGGCATTTCTTTTAAAGAATGCATCAAAACTTGTGAGGCTAGAAATAGGAACTACAAGACTTCTTGCAGTATCATATACTATGCACCTCCATATATGCCGAGTCAAGCACATGGATGGCAAGCGTAGCCAGCACATTACCAGATTTTTGGTAGATGTAGTTGAATTTTCATCGTCTCCTTGTCTATTTTGCTTTTCTTGTTATTGGCATAAACCTCTAGATATTCTATAACAAAATACTTGTATATATTTTCTTCTTTATACACAGGAGTTTTTGTAACCCATATTGTGAGAAAGTGCATGAAAGAGAATCTGCATCAATATGTGTTGTTGTCAAAACATAGAGATATTGTTCACACTCTGGAACACAACTAAGGTACCGTCAGATGCCACACTCCATGATTATCATTGATACTGTTTGATTGGTGACACAACGATTGAGAAATTAGAATCAAGATAAATTCCATTTCCACTTTTAATTTATCTCTACTAGCATACCACCTACCTCTGCTGCTATATAAACTGGTACCATGCTAATGATTTGCTATACCCTCTACCTTATACATAGCCTCGTGCTGCTTAGGTATCATTTATTTGATTGTTACTACATAAAAAAGAAGTAATAAATGGATTATGTTAATTTGCGTCGTCAAGCTGCTTCTATAAGGAAAGGCCTTTTTGATCAGGTTTGTTATCCTTTGCAGGAAAGGAATTTCTTTTTCCATCTTAATTTTTACTGATATTATTCATGCATTTATATATATCCTCTATTTTTGTACTTAGTTTATAGCATCATTTGTAGTTGTATTTGCCTATCCCAAAAGATATAATGCAATATTTGAATGATTGAAACAATTTTCTGTTAAGCAAGGATAGGTTACACATCTCCCAACATTGGTTGTGAAAAGAATTTAGTTATTAGTTAGACATCTTCATTTTTGTTAATGAAATGCAATAATCATATAAATATCAAAGTTTGTGGTTAAATTTAATAGATGCAATGCAATATTACAATTGATAAATGTAATATAGCATTCAATATAAGGAGAGAGCTTTATTGTTAGTTGAATAACGAATAAAACTACTGGATTTCTCCGCCAATTGTATGTACAAGATACATCTTTCTACATCAAAGAAAAGGAAGAATCTTCAATAATTTTAGAAAGCTACTTTTTCTGAAAGTTTATTTATAATAATGCTTTATAGATAATTAAAGATGTAACAAAGTCATGTCACAGATGATGTGTGAGTCACTCATGATACTAAAAGAAGCAATAATAACATGTGACTTGGAAGTTGTAAAAGTATACTTAAATTATTTAATGATTTCAGGGTTACTTGGACGAACAATTTTTTCAGCTAGAAGATTTACAGGATGATGCAAGCCCTAATTTTGTCGAAGAAGTTGTCACCTTGTTCTTCAGGGATTCTCTGCGGCTAATGGCAAACATTGATCAAGCCTTGTGAGTGCACGGATTATTTTTTTTTTAAAGAGGCAGTTCTAACTATCTGTAGTCAGCTCAGAAAGTGAAGATGACTTTGAAAATTATTCTGTAGGGGTAAGCATGCAAAAGATTTCAACAAACTGGATGTTTACATGCAACAATTAAAGGGAAGTTGTACAAGGTAGGTAATTGTGGCTTCAGTGTGTTTGTACGTTACAATATGTTAAGTTTGCTACACTGGATGAGTATGATTGATTCAACTTCAATTCTTATTTTGGCTCTCTATTTTTATTTTATAGTATCGGTGCTTCAAGGATGAAAACTGAATGCACGTCCTTCAGAGATTACTGCAGAGATGAAAATATTGAAGGGTATCTCTCTCCATCCTTAATTTGTATTTTGCGCTGCACTATTCTTTCTTCTATTAGTTTATTTTTTTATTTTTACCTCCAATATTTTTAATAATGCAGATGTGTGAGGTCTTTCCAGAAAATTAAGAGGGAACATTCTGTTCTGAGGCAGAAATTGGAATCCTACTTTCAGGTTTTCTTTTCTTATCCTTGATTCTCCTATAACATGCATGTATGCATTGTATGAAGTACTTATTTTCCTCCTAAATTCCATTCTCTCTCTATTTACAAGGAAGGAGTCATCTCTTTGTTTGATTCATGCTGATACTACTTTTGCTCATGCTGCTTAACTTGTCTCTTACTTATCCCAGTATACCTTTTGAACCTGAATACTCTTTTATTAAATATACTAAATTTTTCTTACTTATATGAATTCAGTGGCGGATCCAGCCTGGGAACAATTAGTAGGCAGGTTTTAGATTTTTCAAATATTTAGATATAATAGGTTTGATTTTTCAATTAAGCATAAGCCCTCATATAATTTTATCTATATTCTTTTAATCGCAGAAGAAAATTTTACTACTTTATACATACTTCCGAAAATCAAGCCTGGGCTCTGGCCTGGGCTTGCCCCTACATAGATCTGCCACTGTATGAATTTACTATGTCATGACTCATGATCTTATATTGTATTCCATTAAACAAGTTTGTAAACTTGTAATTGTAATCTTATTGTGATTATTCTCCTTCTCTTTTCTAGCTGTTAAGTGAAATATGAAATAGAATATTCCTATAAACCGTAATGAAAGAACTGTCGGGAATTCATTATGATTATGTGGCAATACTGTTCCTAGGAATAGCATTTGAGCGAATGTCTTGATTAGCCCAGTGCAATATATGAATAAGAACAGGAATATTTTTTTGTAACTTTCAATAATTCGACTTGCCTCTAACGTGCATATAGTATAATAAAACATATTGTATATATAGTACTAATGAGGCGGATGTTCCCTGTTTCCTTGGTTCTTTTTATCAGCTGTTGCGACAAGTGGGTCCCATAGACTGTGCTACCAGGCCCAGCAAGTGAGTCATGGAGAAGACTCAGAAGGCTTTTTTTACAATATAGACGTATTCTGGCAAAAATAAGAGAGTTATGTAGCTGAGTTGTCGTGTGAAGAATCAGGCCTTGTTTGCTGAATAAGTTGCCTGCCGTAATTGCTTGGAGTGTTTGGTACTGTAATAAAATGCTACTGTAATTAGCTGTCTGTGTTTTGAGCCTGTCGAGTGCGTTTTGAATTTCTATGTTATTTTACATTGAGCTTGATCAAAAGATGTTATATCCACTTCATGGTCTTGCTTTTTCATTGAATCGGTATAACCATCGTCTGGCATGCCGTTGTTTAACCCATGCTGTGCATCAGTTGACGATGGTGTGTATAAAAATGGACCATTTCCGGACTGATCAAGCCCAATTTGACTTTATACACCTTAAGGACCCAGTAAATTTATGGGCTGCATATTGTGCCTCGAGTTAGACATCACACCGCCTCACTTTTTTCAGTATGCTTGTTTAAGCCTTTTTTTTCATCTTGAGCTCAAAGAAAATGACAGCTTTCTTATCGATGAATTGATTATGGAATAATATTAGTGGTGTTTGCTTTTATATTTTTAAGAAAATTGAAGAAAAGTCGCGTGCCTCATGTCCTTGCAATTATAAATAGTCCTGATCTGATTGCTCTGGGGAGGAATTCGATCGATAATTGTTGGATGAGATCATTGAAATATTGTCAAACTCTGTGCTAGAAATGATCTATCTAGTATCTCCTGCTGATCTGATTCTGAGGAGGTTCACTGTCAAATGCCAACGCGGCTTGCCTGTCAAGACTCATGAGTCATGAGCACATTTCCTTGTATGCACGAGGTGTCAGAAGGAAGTAAGTAATTAACAAACTAATACGCAAGAAAATATAATAGAAAATGCGAAGGTTATACTTTGCTGGTCATAAAGGCCCGGCAAGCCTGATCAAATCTGTATTTTTCTTTTTGACGACCCCATTAAAAATCAGAGGGCAACTTATATCCTAGGCAAGAAAGTCGTTATTGTTTTAACATCGACTTTAAGTACTGAAATCACTAAAATATCTTTGTGTGTTTATGGTTTAATTAAAAAATTTATCTACATTTTTCTTTTTTGTTACACGTTTTATGTATTTTTTATTGAAAAGAAACATTAAATAAAATATTAAAATAGATAAAATCCTGTCCATTATATGTGAAAATTAAAATCAATATAAAAAATGCAAAGTGTTATAATTCATAATTATTTAAAAAAATATGCCCAGGATATTGCGATCATTTCATTTTTAAATAGAACACTAAACGATTGATCAATCATCACGGAAGAAGGGCCATTCACTAATTGCCAGATAGGGGTGACATTAGATTGGATCGGATTATCAATATCTTGTTATTTTTTTAATCTGATTCATTTAAAATCGGGTCAACATTTCTTTAACCCAATCCGAGCCGAATGGATCACGGGTCAACTCAATCCATCCGAATAAAATAATTAAATATTTTTATTTATTTTTAAATAATTTATATTAATTAATATAAAATTAATCTCAATTAGTATATATATATATATATATTTCGATTAACGTTAAATCATAAAATAAATTAAAAAAAACACAATTAAATAGATCGGGTCGACTAGTACACCCGACCTGTGATGGGACAAAACATTTTGATCCATACATAATCTATTTATTCTCAAATCATTTCAAATAAGGGTTAGATTTTATCGCTCCTAAACATATTCAATGATAAAGAAATATCCATCAAAAATAGAAGTTTGATAGACAATATGTCAGTTACCACATAAAATTTTTGAAGACAGCTCACGAGATTAATCCTTTTTTTTTCATAATTATCCGTAATACCATGAGGCCCGTAACTGTTCCTAAATCCCAATTCCTAGTTTCCTACCGCATAGTAACAAATCTGTGATTCGGGACGTTCGGCGAGGTCAAAAATTCAACGTTCAGGTATAATACAGATATAATTCAGAAATAACTCGTTTTATATAATATAAATAAAATATATATTATAATGATAAAATATTAAAAATTTATTAAATATATATATAATTCTATATAAAATAATATATAATATATTTTTTGCCGAATAATTCATGAATAAAATATTTTTTGATTAAAAAAACGTATTATATATTAAACTGACAAAAAAGAAAAATAAATTATTCACAAATAATTCACAAATAATATAACGAATATTGTTACTATGTCCTACCGGACCGGAGGTGGTACACACTCCATACAAGAACACCAACTTAATTGTATCACTCATAAGCCATAACGTACTCCAAATTCCAACAATCACGTGAGCTTTGTAATTTTAAGACTTGAAGCCCCGCGTGGGACCTGCAATTTAAGGCTACACCAGCACCGCACGGAATTCACATCCTCTGTAGTAATTCAGCTGTCACATAAATCCGATGGTTGAGATTTACGGACAGTTACTCTATAGGCATAGAGTACTACACCGCACGCACCCTCTCTCACGATTGAACATCCGTTAATCATTATCTTCGTCGATTGTTACCTGCAATTTAAAAAATAATAATAATAATTTGAAAAGAAAATTTCATTTTAAACCATGCAAACTATGATAATTAATCCCCGACTATTAGTTTGTTGTATAATATTCAATTTCAAATTATGAGACGACTTAAATTTTTTTAATTATTTATATATTGTACTAAGCAATTTCCTAATTGTTTGACAATTTACAGAACAACATGATAGAATTTTATAATTTTCATATTTTGAGATAAGTGCAGGATTTTAAAGCTTGCAAATTCGATCATTTGAACGACAGAATAAATCAAAATAGCCATATCAAGACTTTGAATTGGATCGGTTGCATCTAAAACTCTAAAGTTGTAAAATTGGTTAAGTAAATTTGAGTCTAATGTAAGAACAAAGTCAAACCGTTGTGTGACAGCCCAAGGTGTTATAACAGTTGTCAGAAGTCATTTTCAACGGATTAAAACAATTCAAAATAGATATCAACGTTCTGTATGGCTCGGATGAGTTACAAAAGTTGAAATCCAACGTTTGAATTTTAATTGTTTGTGTAAGCAGTTATAACGGCTCATAAGTTTTTGTAACGACTTAACCCGAAGTCTCTGTGTGTTTCTGACTGTGATTTTGCACTTGTAACAGCTTAACCCGAAACCCATATTTTTCTGGCTGGATTTTGCATTTGTAACGGTTTAAACCTAAAACCCTATTTTTTTCTAGCTAGATTTTCGAGATATATTTAAAGAGGTGGTTGACCCCCTCCTTCCTAAGCCTTCATTTGTAAAAAATATCTAGAGAGACCAGTCACTGTTATTGAGAAAAGTATTTATTGATAAATTATTTGATTCAAACTTAAACTTGCGTTGTCAAATCTCTCAACAGATCATCTGTGATACTCTCTCTTTTCAAAAAGCTTTTGTGCTCGTTTTACATAGACCATTGATAAGAGCATCTCCAACCCCAGTTGCTATTAAGTTTCTAATCTTACGTGTCATTCTCTAATTTTAATTTCAGCATTGGAGCGCTAGTTGCTAAATTAGAAATTCGAAGACCGATTTCTAATTTAGAAACTCTATTCTAAAGTCCACATCAGATTAGCAATTGAAAGAGTTTCAACGATGGAGCAAATTATTCGCTAGTGTAAATTAGCTCATTTCGTATGCGACCATTTGGCGCGTCAAATTTACCTCACGAGCGAAATCCTATCTGGCGCTTCAAAATTAGAAAACATGATTCAGCGTTGGAGCTAACCCCTCTTATTGGCGGACTGTAGTTCTACTTTGTATTGACTCTTTGTTAGTGTAATCGGCACAACTCGTTTAGTGATAATTGCGGGTTCAAAAAAAATATAAGCATCGTTATTACCGAACGTCGTTACATTACGTCTTTTCATTTGTTTGCTTTACTCTTCTCTTCTCTCCATTTTAAATTACATTATTATTTATTCATGAGAATTGAATAAATTGTGATTTTAACTTGAAATTGCTAAATTAGGCCAAGTTTTGTGTTGATATTACAAAATTCACAAAATACTCCCTCGGGCGCGTTCATTAGTTGCAACATTGTATATGATATTTAAATAGTTATGATTTATGATTTTATTAATTTATATAAAAAAGTAACTATAAATATATGTGTTTCGTCCAGTATTCATAATTCACAATAGTTTACTATTTCACTTTTATCTTGGTTTATATGCTTTCATCTCATCTTTATAAGACAGGTATACTTTTGAAAAAAAGATAAATTTATTGAAACATAAAAATAAAAAATATTTAATTACATTAAAATTAATTTTGAAAATTATTAAAGTATTATAAAAGATAAAGCATAATATTTTATCAATTTTATTTATTTATATAACTAATCTTCATCATAAAGATAAAATAAAGAGTAGAAAATCAAGATAAACAGAAAATAACTCTATATTCGAATACTTAATTAAGTGCTAATGTTCTTTTTGAATAGTTACTATTTTTTTCATAAACTAATAAAATTATTAAGCATAACTATTTGAATATCATATTATAGCACATAAGAGTACTTGAGCAGCTTCATATTTTGAAATTAAGCAATATATAATATAATAAATTAATAGGGGTGATGTTTGCCATAATTAGCATAATTCGAAAAGATATTCATCTAAAATTCTAAATGAATAATTTGAGAGTCAATTTAACGTAATAAAAAAAATTGAGTCCATGACGGCACCCAGCTAGAAAGGAACACTGTTGCACTCCAACACGAGCAAACTCACCTACAGACTACAGAGTGTCAACGCGACTCCATAAAATAAAATTCGTCAGTAGATTTAATTTTTAAAATTAAAATTAGAGAGCTCTCGTTGAATTTTTGTTCGTATTCCTCTTTGGCAGGTACTACAAAGTTCCATGGCACGACATGTGGTGTCCTGTACTGATGTGCAGCCAGCACATGCCATATACTTGCTCTTGCCACTTCATATTTGTAACATGTATAATTTTTGATAGGTGAAAATTCATTAAAAAATATAAAACCACTCGGAGCATGTCCGGCGATATGGATTAAGAGATATGGAATTAATAATTTAATTGCGCCTAAGGAGCTCTTGTTCGGAAAGGAGAAGGATTGACGTTGTGAGTGACTGAAATTCAAAATTCATTATTTTTTCTTTCACCTCTTGTCTTTGTCTCTCATATAAAAAAAAAATTAACTTCATGTGGGTGACAATCACTTAAAGTCTCCATATGGGTGACAATCATTTGGAGTGAGAGCACTCCACGCGGATGCTAAATTAGTAAAGTGTAGATCTCGAATTTCTCTTCTGATTTACTCAAATATTTTAATTTTAATTTTATTTAAAATATAAAAATTACGGTCCGAAGAAAAGAAAGTAGTATAATATAAAAAAGATAAGATAAAAAGAGGCAAAGAGCCTTAAGAAGCTTCATACCGTTGAGTAAAAATATTAAAAATAATAAGATTCTGGTGGCCTTAAGGAAGGGTTAAGTAGGCAAAAACACTGAGGGGGAGGTAGATTAACATTGGAAGGGGGAGTGGATTAACATTGGAAGATAAGGATGGCTGCTTAATTTCATCTAAGGGTTTGTTGTTCTGACATGTCAAGGAAGATTAAAGTCTCAAGGAGCCAATTAGGGTGTGCAAATAGATTAGTTTAATTCGGTTTGAACTAAATCGTTAAATTTTAGATTATTTGGTTTGATTTTTCGGTTTAAAATTTTTAGTTCGGTTGAAAATTTTAACTAATTCAGTTTAAAAATTTTAGTTCGGTTGAAAATTTTAATTAATTCGATTTTTGCTCATTGATTCGGTTTATGTTTTTCTAAATCGGATAAACCAAATAATTCAAAATTTATCAAATAAATTTATTTTACTTGATATAAATGAGGATTATATAAAGATAATCCGGATATATTTATTTTTTATACATTTTATTTAGTTATTTATTTTATTTTTAACTATTTGTTTCGTCCATTATTTTTTGTAACTATCAATATTTTTCATTCTTATTTAAATAATATAATTTTCGTCTAACCGAATAAAATTTTAGTTTATTTGATTTTTAATTCATTCGGTTGATATTTTTAAAAGTTTGATTTAGTTTATAATTTGACAAAACCGAAAAAAAATTAAATACACATATTTATTTTGATTTGTACCACACTCCCTAGAGCCAACCTTCTCTACCGAATAGGTACTCATTGCTTTAGACAATTAAAAAAATGCAAAATTTTCTATAAATAATTTACATGAGTTTTTTTTAATTCCAAACAACTTCTTTACATTTCTCAACTCATTCGGACAAATACTAATTAACATGCCAAAGTTGCAAAATATACTCTTCGTCTATGTGTATTGACTATTGACCATAAGACATGCCAAACTCAAAGTTTACTATCTTTCACACATACGCATATAATACCTCTCTTTTGTTGTTTTTAATTTAATTACTCCAAAATATACTTCAAGCAGTTGTTAATTGTCAGACTCGTGCTTACATTTCTTTCTTGTCATGGATAAAAAGTTGTCTTTTGTCTGTTAAATTCGTTTTAGTTCCCGAACTGAGAGCTCCATTTCAACTTCTCCATGCTGCCAATTTGACAATACTCGCTTTCACATTTAAAGTTGCATATCTTCTAACTGGTACACCTGCCCTTGTTGAGTAATTGTTTTATTAGACATTCTTTAATTCGTAATCTAAATTTATAAATCTATAGCTGATGCCGTTGCATTATATCTTTTGGTTGAAATTTTTTATTTCTGACGCGCCTTGAGTTCTTCTTCAACTCTATGCATAACTTTCATTGAACTCTCTGGTGCCCTCTCTTTCCAAAAAAATAAAAAAATTTAAAATGAAAAAAAATGAAAATCAATCAGATTCAAAACAGAGGAGGGACGTCCAAAAGAGAGGAGGGAAGGCACCAACAAGGTGGAGAAGGTGGGTGGGAGGGTATTTAGTAAATATATTATTATATTTTTAATATTAAAAATATAATTTTATATAATTTAGTGATATTTTTCTAATTTTTAAATTTTAGAGTGCCATTTAACTATTTTTTCCTTTATTTTATAATATAATTTATAAAAGATTAATATAATAGATATAGTCATATAAGGCTGTTATAAAAATTCAAAACTCATGAATCACTTGTGATTCATTTGGAATTGATTTAAATTTAACTCAGTTATACTTATTAAACTATTAATATTTATTATTTATATTATTTTAATATAAAAATTTAGTAAATTATAATTCAATATATATACAATTGTTGTATAAAATTATGTTGTCATTTATTTTTATTATTTTTTATAAATCTTGATATAAAGTATTTGAAGTAAAAAATATTGTTAATTATTTAATGAGTTGTTAATGAATTAGATTCGTTTATTAATTTAATGAGTCAATATCTAAATCAATACTTTTAATTTTTAAGTTAATAAATCGATTTTGGACTGAGTATAGTTTTGACAGTTTGACTCAGATTCAAATAGTTTACAGGTCTAAATAAAATATTAATAAAAGAATCAAAGATAGATATAATAGATACGCGAGTCGCACATGCTTGATACGTGTTAAACATCTCACCATTTCGTGCCAAATCCCAAAAACCGAATTGCAAGAACACCGCAAATTGACCCTGAGATATTTTTTTAATTGCTTTTTTCCTCTGGTGAGAAAACACCAAAAAATCACGTGAAAGTTGAAGCTGCTGAAGTGCTGAGCACGGGTTCCTAGAGCGTCCGAGATCCCACATGGCGCGTAGTGGAGTACCGTGCATTCTCCTGTGGCATTTCGTATGAGGCACTGACTGGTAAGTGGTGTGGAGCCACTCAAGCGCGGTCCCACAAGACCGCTACACCATTCTGCAATCCGTATATGTCACAGATGATCCCTAAGTTGTAACCCTGATGAGATCGTCGATCCTCTGTGGCCGGTGCACTCCTCCATTCTGTGTGGTAATTCTTTTTTCCAACCATGAACACCTTATTTATTTTACTGGATTTAATTATCACAATATTTCACAATAAATTCTAGGGCTGCACAAAAAATCTTGGGCTCGTGGCTCAGTTCGGGTTTGAGTTAATCTGGTTCGGTAGCTAAATGAGTTGAGTTTGAATTGGGGTTGGCTCTGCTCGTGGCTCGACTCAGCTTGAATAAAAAATAATTTATATTTTTTTCCTGTCGAATTCTAATCCGATAACTCCTCTTTCATTATCTCTCACTCTCTTACTATATCAGTAATTTAATGACGTATCTTACTCGCTCGTGACTAGATTCGTATATTTGACTCGATAGTTTTTTATCGGTTCGTCAATTTAAATTAATGCAGCAAATATATCATTGAAAACATAATTTGTTGATATATCAATTTTGTACCAATTTTTATACCAGTTTTCCATATGTACCAACCTTATAGTTTGTAGATATACTAAATTTAAATGTTAAATCGAGTCAATGCACATGTATTGGCTCGTGAGATAGTTTGAATAATAATAAATCGAGTTTAAACTAGGTTTTTCAGCTCGAAACGTTTCACGAATTCGGCTCCACTCGAATCGAATTTTCATGAACTTAATCCAACTCGCTCAAACTCGACTCGTTTGCGGCTCTAATAAAGTCCGCAAGAAGCACACAAAATATTATTTCTACCGCCACAGAGAAACAAAATATAAACTGGAGACAACCAATGCGATTAGTTTAATGAAACAAAAGGAGACATGGTACCCACCTCATAGCCTCATAGTCGTAGATTCGTAGACCCCAGTAGCTCTCTTGCTTTCTGATTTTTTTTTCTTCATTTTGTAATACAATTTTTTCGGAGTTCCAATGGCGGGAAGCGGGCAATACAGGCATTGATGATTGAACCACTCTAACACGAAAAACAAAAAAATAAATATAAATATCACCCCCCGCGCCTAATCTAGATTATGCAGTCTACTCCAGACTAAACCTTGGACGTGCCAACCATCTAGGAAAATAATATCTCATCCGGTCATTACTATATGCCCCTGTCATTTCTCAAAACTACATGTCTCTTTTTTTAGTCCGTTCCTCAACTTAAAACGACAAGAAATAGCAGACCTCGAAACTAACGATGTGGTTTTTTTGTAATTATCTACATAACTAGGGCTACTTTTTAAAGTTGTTTCAGTAAGATTTTTAAAGATTTGAACTGGTGAAGAAAAAAGGAAAAGAAAAGATGTGAAGTTGTAGTCTGCGATCTGTCCCGAAAAAGAGGCAGCGACATCTGCTCACCTCCCACACGTCGCACCTCACAGGCTCACAGCTCCCTGCTTTGCACGTCGTTAATTCGTTGTCTGCACGGAGGTAAACGGCTGGGACCGACAACTAACGCCGTTAACACTAAAGACAAAATAAAACAACACCATGCAGTGAACTTCCGGATCAGACCTCATGATATCTAAAATCTCAAATACTGGTAAATCTGTTCTTTTGCTGAAACGAACGAGTTTGATCGGACCTAACAATATCCATAATGGAGTAAATAGTGTAAATAGAAGTTATGGAGAGGACTTAACGCGAAAATCATAAAGAGGAAAAGAGAGGAAAAATGAAGAGGGAGAACAATTAAAGGAGAAAAAAAGCGTCTGCACTCTGCCGTTGTGTGGAAGAATTGAAAGCGATTCAAAAACCCTCTCCTCCGCTTCTTGCTCTCTCTCTCTCCTCTTGAAAGCTTGAACCCTCCTAACACCTTTCCCTCTCTTTCTCTCTCGTACTGTCATACACACTTTAGGTAAGAGAGCGAGTTAAGGCGAGGGAAGAGAGAGAGTGAGAGAGGAAACCAGAGAAAAGATCCAAATTTTCGAACTAATAGCGGAGTTCAAAATTTTTAGCCGAATCCCAGCAATGTGGCATCTCCACTCTCACTAAATTCCAAATATTGCCCACATTCCGTCAGTATTTTTGAAATCCTAAGTATTCGAGCACAAGCGAGCAGTACCGGCGACGATCTCCCGCGATTCGTCTCGCCAATCGTCGATCTGCAATTGTGCATTACTCTCAAAGACACTTTTGCACTTTACTCCTCCACCTTCTGGTATTATGCAGTGAGGCCCCTTCTGTACGGATCTTGAAATAGTAATGGGGAGTGTTGACACTGAGGTCGAGGCAGGTCAGCAGATGATCTACTTTAAATTTCCTATTTTTTATTTTAACAAAGTCAAGAGGAGTGTATTTTCAGAAAAAGATGGGATAGAACCATCCAAGCTAGGTGGAATGAGCCTGGATGGACTTGGTTCATCATAATTTTAGAATGAAAAATGTGCAAGGATTGGGAACTGTAATTCCCGTTTTAAAAAAGGCTCACTCTTTTGTTTCTGATCCTGGATCCGATGATAATTTTGTGATTCCTTTTAAGTTGACAGGTCTTATTCCCGTCTTGTTATGAAATTTTGGGTACAATGCTATTACTGCTATTTCAGTGAAAGAGATAGTTGGTCGCACTTGTAATTCTGTCTCTTAAATTAAATGCTTTCTTGAATTAGTATCTCTGTCCAATCTGTTGTTGCCAGATGGTTAACTGTTCATCTGTGAATTTCAGTGTAGTTCTAATACATCCTGTAATCTTAACATTTTTACTATTTCAGCGGATCGAAGGGCTGAATTGCTGGACTGGTTGAATGGACTGTTACCTGATTTTGACGTACCGATTGATTCATCAGAGGAGGAGCTGAGAAAGCTGCTTTATGATGGAACTGTACTTTGCTTGGTTTTGAACACACTTATTCCC
This sequence comes from Schoenoplectus tabernaemontani, assembly GCA_037127355.1. Lineage (NCBI taxonomy): Eukaryota > Viridiplantae > Streptophyta > Magnoliopsida > Poales > Cyperaceae > Schoenoplectus > Schoenoplectus tabernaemontani. The sequence goes on along the minus strand of CM073743.1, from coordinate 18,764,726 downwards.
GGTATAATAGAGGTACTTCCTGTCCTAACTTGATTTCAATTTTATAAGCAGATTATGGGTAGGTCCTTATTCTGTATTCTTATTTGGTAAACACTTGAAATTAAGTTTCAGTTAATTACATGAGTATGAAAATGATTGGCCTTCTAATGCTCTTAAATAAAATTTATTTCGTAGGTAAAACTTTGAAGAATTCTGCAGAGTTTAAAATGGAATTAGTATATGCTCCATTGTCACAAAACAATGTTTTTTTTTGGTAGATTGGAGGAATTGGGCTCTCAGTCCCATCCTATTCATGTGATACTTAGCCAAAACCAATGCCCTGCATTTTCATGTAATTGTCTCCTGATTTTAAGAATATACTTTTCACCTTTTTCAATTCCTATTTTAGGGCACACATGGATCTATTGACTTGTCAGAACCACGAGCTGTGACTTTGAAGTTCCTTTCAGTGGTTGAAGAAATTGGGTTACCTGTCTTTGAAATAATGGATCTCGAGCAGGTATGCTTCCTGGTACCAGTTTATGCAGTGGTTAACAGAATTTAGCCCCGGTATTGGATTTGCCTTTCACCTTTCTTTTTTTGGCTTAGTGGGTAAAATTGCAAAACTGAAACCACATTCCAAAACTTTTTCCATAAACAGAAATTACAAGTCTTGGCCATACTTTTACTGATTATTTTACTAGGGTCATAATTGGCTGATTGTGAAGTTGCTCTTTTCCCATAGGGATCCTTGACATCAGTTGTCAACTGTTTGTTGTCTCTGAGGGATAACATAAGCCTGGAGTCAGGCAAAGATGTCTCAGTTGAAAACACATTGAAGATTGGAAATGGCAGTCTTCTCAATAAGAAATGGAGAGTGCCTGCTCCTGAACCTGGAAAGCATGTTCAAGGCCAACTGCGTGGCTCCAATGCACCTGGTGAGGAGAAAAGGAAAGCTCACTCTGAGGCCAAGTTGCACCACACTTCGCGAGGTATGTTTTTCTTCATCTTCTAGTCTCTCCATGGTACCTGTAGTGGTAACTATTAAGTGCACGAAAGCAAGAGAACATGAGTTTTAGTTGCATGCTACTGATGTCTGCTAGAAAGCGGTATTTTACCAGCACTATTGTACAAGGTGGCTGATGCTGGGATAAAGTATAATATATTCTTTGGTAAGTTAAGGACACAAATAAACTATGTTCCTCTCAGAACACCCAACAGAAAAAAAAAATAAAAAAAAATCAAGTATGCGAGAGCATGACTACTTAGAGAGTTCATTACTAGGGGCACTTTTTTTAGTTCTCAAGAATAACACATCTGAAACTAGAGTTTATTTTAGCTATATGCATAGCAAAGTTTAGAAGTGCCCATCTGAAATTGCTTGCCGTGATTTATTACATTATGAAACAATTGAGAAGATTCTAAATTTTTATTTAAAAACCTAATATGTTAATGATTTACGTGAAATTATAACTATGCTATGTGATGTTTTGCATGTTGCAGGGCAAACATTTAGGGAAGTTTTCCAATTAAAGCGGGGCTCTTTTTCTGATCTTCCCAGCTGCTAAAATTTCTGAAATGATGCACTCTAATAGTTTAGATGTAAGCTTTTTACAGTGACTGTCGTAGAAATATTTGAATGTATTGTAAGTTGTTTATGAAAATGTATTATTGTTGCAGAATGCGACCACACAATCTCTTCTTAGTGTTGTTAATGGTATTCTGGATGAAAGTATAGAGAGAAAGAAAGGAGAAATACCACATGTAAGTTTGTTATTAATTTCAGCTTCATCAAATAATTTGTTTGAAGTGTGTGTGACCACTTGATTGGTATAATATTTCTTGATTTATGTGATTTTGGGAGAACTACCCATCAGAAATCCTTTAAGGAGGTGGCTTTGCCTTTTTTCAATTTTCTTTTCTTTTATTTACTCTTTTGGGTTTTTGTTTCATTTTTATCTTCAAAGTTTGGTTTGCATGGTTACTTTACCTTCATTATTTTTTGCATAGAGGGTAGTTTATCTTTTGAGGAAAGTTGTGCAAGAAATTGAGCGCCGTATTTCAACCCAAGCTGAGCACATTAGAAATGTAAGTTCTATTTTCAGAAGCCTTTTTTTCTGTCCCTCTTGATATGTGATTTAAGGTCCACCCTAACGCTGTTTTGGAGCAGCAAAATACTGTCATAAAAGCACGAGAAGAGAAGTACCGATCAAGAATTAAGGCACTTGAAACATTAGTCAATGGAACAAACGAAGAAAACCAGGTATAAAATTATTTGCAGTTTTTTGTTTGTCGCTGCTAAGGCTTACATTGATCATACTTCCCAGAGTAGATCTTCTATTTTCTTTTCTCATTAAATCTGTGTCTTTTTAGGGGTTTGTAATTGAATGAGGGCAGATTTATCTATATCATAATGCACCTCTATCTTTTGTCATATTATATTTTGCATATTATCTGCACAAGTTATTACTAATTGATCCAATTATTTTCAGATAGTGATGAACCGGCTCCATGTGGTTAAGGTTTGTAATCAATGCTCATTTTACTATTCTGTCCTATATTATTTAAACCTTTATTTAATTGCTTCTGTGAAATAAGAGGTACAAATGCAATAAAGAGTAATTATCTTTTAAAATTTAACATCTCTAGGCAGAGAAGTCTAAGTTTGAGGAGAAAACAAAGATCACTGAGCATGATATTGCACGGTTAATGAAAGAGAAAGATAATGCTGAGAAAATGATCACAAAATTGAAGAAAGAGATGGAATCTGAAAACAAGTTACATGAAGATCAGCGAAAACAACTTGAGACCAAGGCAAAGGAAATGGAGAAGGGTTTGACTGGCAGAATAAGGGAACTTGAGTTTCTACTAGATAATTCCAGAAGGACAATTGGTGACTTGGAGACTGCATCAGAGCTGAAATTGCAGATTTGGAATAGGAGGGAGAATATCTACCAAAGATTTGTGGACAATCAACTCTATTCAGCTAAGGTTCATTAAAACCTAAACACAACATTATTGTCTATTATACCTGCCCGTCTTATACATAGGTTTTTTTTTGTTTGGGGTTGCAAATTTCATGCCAAAAGTGTGATGCTCAGTCAGTAGAAGTGCTAGTATGGATCTATTATTCTTTTCTGTACTAATTTGTGCAATTAATTTTGGATTGGATTTCATTTCTAGACAATCCCACTTTAATTGGGATTAAAGGCTTTGTTGTTGTCGTTGTCGTTGTCGTTGTACTAATTTGTGCAATTATTTGCTTGTGTCAGAACCTAAAACTGTCATCTGATTCTCTCAAGCAAGAAGTCTTTGATATCCAGGAGAAATGGAGAGAGGAGATATCAGACTTTGGTTAGGCCATTTCCTATTATCTATCATATTTCATTTTCTGAAATAAAATAAATAAAAATGCGAACCATTTTTTAGGTTTGAGGCTGAAAGTTTTAGTTGATGCTGCCGAGAACTATCATAGAGTTCTGGCTGAAAACCAAAGATTGTTCAATGAAGTTCAAGAATTAAAAGGTAATCCCTCAACATAATAAAGGGTTGTTGTGCAGTAATAGGCTAATATTGTGAAAGGAAGTTTTTCTAGGTTGGTGCATTGAAAGTTGTCCCTTGTCAATTTTGCAGGGAATATCCGGGTTTATTGTCGTATTAGACCATTTCTTCCAGGCCAAAGTACAAAAGTGGCCACCATTGATTATATTGGTGAGAATGGAGAGCTTCTAATCACAAATCCTTTTAAACAAGGAAAAGATGGTCATAGAATGTTCAAGTTTAACAAGGTTTTTGCCCCTGCTGCTTCTCAATGTAATGTTTTCCCTCCTAAATTTTTTTAATGTAGTAGGCGAAGAGCCTACTATAATTTTATATTAATCAAATAAAAAAGAGTTTACAGATTATTAGTTTATGATCTCCTTTTGTGACTGCTCTGGAAAATTAGATCCTAATATTGTTTCATTACTGATTGGGTTTCATTCCTAGCCTACCCCAATTTATTTGGGATTAAAGGCTTTGTTGTTGTTGTTGTTGTTGTATTGTTTCATTACTGAAATTAATGTTATTGGTTTGGGCTCTCAAGGTCTCTTGAGAAATAAGTTGAAATTCTTCAAAGCTTCTTTTTAGCATGTACTCTTTTGGTTATCTTAGATTATTGATGTGGAACCAAGCTTTAAAAATGGAGTTTAGACTGTTTTGTGACACTTAGACGTTAAGCATTTGTGAAAAAAAAAACGTATTTAACAGATTATTTGTGATTTAACACATGAAGTTAAAACCATTAAAATCTGTATTTTAGAGGTGTTTAAGGTCTGTTAAAATATATTGCTGAATTTTGAAAGTCTGTGATAATTTTTTTCCACCCAATTAATGATTAAGAACCTTAAACATTTCTCACTATTGTCTAAAATTATTTTCTTTGTAATCTTTTGAATGTTTTATTAGATAACAGTACTTAAGATTTTCAACTTCTAAGTATTAATTATTATTATAAATGTTAATTTAGTTTAATTATTAAGTATGTTGGTACGATATTGCATGATCTAGTCTTCTATATGTAAAAAGTAGGTATAAAATGATGGTTCGTTTTATAATTTAACGGCTTTGTAATTTCGTTTTAATGTTAAACCATTAAATGGTAGCCTCACCGTTAAGAGCCGTTAAATGTTTTTTAAAAGCTTGTGTGGAACCAAAATTGATATTAAGTATATGAAGATTTGTGATTTCTTTAAAACTCTCATCTCATGATTTTGTCTATTCTTGATATTCTTTTGTAAATATAATGGTTTGAGACAATAATAAATATTCTCTATTTTATTTTAAACAGCGGAAGTCTTTGCTGATATTCAACCACTGATTCGATCTGTTCTCGATGGTTATAATGTATGCATTTTCGCATATGGGCAAACTGGATCTGGGAAAACTTACACTATGGCAAGTTAACACATCTTTTAAATTCATTCTAAACAATTTGGCCCTTTATTTGGTTTCTTTTCTAGCTATTTCTTTCACTGTGTAATTATTTTTGCATGGTTGAGGCTAAATTAAGATTAAATGGATGAAATAATTGTAGTTTGGTTTTAGACTTTTAGTCAGGAAGTCATATTACTACAAACTGAAATTTGATATCCTATCAAATGTTGCAATTTTTAAATGTAAATTTTGTTTTACTTTTTGCAGAGTGGGCCGGGAACATCAAAGGAAGATTGGGGAGTCAACTACCGTGCATTAAATGACCTTTTCAATATATCATTGAGTAGAAGAAATGCATTTTTATATGAGGTTGGAGTTCAAATGGTTGAAATATACAACGAACAAGTTCGCGATCTTCTCTCCAATGATGTTGTGCAGAAAAGATATCCTTGCCTTTCCTTATAACATATTTTTTTCATTTCTCAATTCTTACCTTTAACTGCAAATATGATATAAAGTATAAACTATTGTCTTATAGATATGCTTTTATTTCATTGGATGCTTTTAGAAACAAAGTTTGGCTTAGATGCTTGAGGGATGATCATTCCATTCTAGTGTGCACATACAAAATGAAAGCTATAGATTCTGCAAAGATACTCAATTTCAATTACATGTTCCTTTAACTCGTATTGATATTAATCTAAAAATTTGTCATATGATGCTGACCCTAGCATCATAAGAATAGCAAAGTGAAAGGACGAGATTCATGGTAGAGGGATTAGTTTTGAATGGATAAAAATATAATTTAATTTGAATAATTCATGCTTCATACTTGTCCTTAATAAATTGAAACGCTTGGAGTTTGGAGTACCTCCCAACCAAATGGTCTTGTTGTGCCTGAGGCAAGCTTGCATGCTGTTAATTCTACAACAGATGTGCTTGACTTGATGCAAATTGGCCAAGCCAATAGAGCTGTTGGCTCGACTGCTTTAAATGAGAGAAGTAGTCGTTCTCACAGGTACTTAATTTTTCTCAAGTAATAAGCAACAAATAACTTGTTGATATGAATTTGCGGTTTTTGGTGGTTTTCTCAAAGTCATAAATTTATGGTCTAATTCATAATTTTTTTTCGTCTCTTTCACACATTTTTAATTTAATGATTGGTTTCATGTTGGAATTCCATTTTGAACTTGAGTGGCATTTGATTCTTAGAGAGTTCAGGATATCAAACCAGTGATACTGGTCCTGGTTAGTATTAGACCCATGCATGCTATGGTTCAACATTGGTACATATTACCTCTTTTTATTTCCTCAGGTCATGATCGATGTAGATACATTTGATTGTCTTAGACCAATAGACCATTGCCTAACAATAATATTCAGCTCGAGTGCCCTGACATTTTTGTATTTTTGCTTATTATTTTTACTCACAATGCATGCAGTTTAGAAGAGAACCTCAGTTGTGTTATCACTTACAATCAGAGACGTTTTTGGTGTCAGCAATACTTACTTTCTTATAAATAACTATGAATTATTATATACTCTTGCTATATTTATTTTCAGTATTTTAACGGTACATGTGAAAGGAATGGATGTGAAAAATGGCTCCACATCCCGTGGTTGCCTTCACTTGATTGATCTTGCTGGTAGTGAAAGGGTTGAGCGGTCAGAGGCTACTGGTGACCGGCTCAAGGAGGCACAACACATCAACAAGTCCCTTTCTGCTTTGGGTGATGTCATTTTTGCACTGGCGCAAAAAACTGCACATGTTCCATATCGCAACAGCAAGCTGACTCAAGTCCTTCAAAGCTCACTAGGTAATTATACAAATCAATTATATATAACCCTGCACGATTTACCATGCTGAATGTGCCCTGAATTAATGGGAAAGTTGTCCACACAAAAACTTTTTTAATTGCAACAAATATCCAAAATTCAAGTAAAATAGAAATGATAAGCCGATTATTTAGGTCTGAATTTTTATCTCGACACACTAAAGTTCATTGTAACATGGTTAATTGCCCCTGACATTTTAACCTTGATCAAATAAAATTCAATGTTCAAATCTAATTTACAATCACTCTTTGTTGATGCCAGCTTGCTTTGGAGGCAGGAAAATTGCTTTATTAAAATTGTCAGCAGCAGAACAAACAATCTTTCTGTTACCTCAATTTAATGACTAGTGCCATCTGCATATATTTCAATGAGCTTGGGTTTTTTATTGGCATTTTATAATATTTTCTGATAAATAAGTACCAAGCCAAGTTGTAAAAAATTTGTTTACACTGGTCAAAGTGAGTGTGTCAGTGTCCATTAATCTAGCAGACTTTTCACCTTTGATTTGTCAATTTTTCCTTCAGCAAGCAGTACTCATTGGTACTTGTATGACCCAAAATACATATGTTGATATGTACAGACTTGGTTGAGCTTTAAGCTTGCCATGGTATGCAATGGCCTTGGCAGAGTATTGAACCTAAAATTGGAAATCAAACATTGGACTTTTATCAAATATTTTTGTAATATAATTTTTTTTCCAGGGGGACAGGCAAAGACATTGATGTTCGTGCAAATAAACCCAGATGTGGAATCATATTCTGAGACCATAAGCACTCTTAAGTTTGCTGAGAGGGTGTCTGGGGTCGAATTAGGAGCTGCTAGGAGTAACAAGGAGGGCAAGGATATTAAAGAGCTACTTGAGCAGGTTGGTTTTGTGCACATTCTCTATCTGCTTGTTTGGTTCTTGTTTGTATTTTCTTTTTATTTCATTTTTCCTTTATCATGTGGAGAGGGGTTGATAGGCTGTTTTGTGTCCCTTATAACATGTTATCTTACTAGTTCCCTTTATAGCTCCCCTACTAAGTGTTACTGCTTTGTGCTTTTGCACTGTGCATGGCAGATTATCAACCTTTATTTATTGTTGGTGTGGAATGGATATTGGTTTTAAGTTTTAACCAATAGTTTACAGTTTGTTGTTGTTCTATTTGTCACTTGATTCCGCAAGTATGGGTAATTAGAGCTGATTCTACACGGGTTTAAGCAAAATTTGGTCAATTGGATTTTGATTGCACAGCTAAGGTTAATTTGGGCCAAATTGAATATTCAATCTAATCTGTCATACCCATTAGGTACTAATGCCAGGTAAAATTATAAGTTGTCACAAAATTATATCTGCAGTTTATGTTCACACTTTTGCATGTTCACTTATTTATATCAGGTCTCTGCACTGAAGGATACTATAGCAAGAAAGGATGATGAAATCGAGCAATTTCAGACCCTCAAGGAGCTTAAATCCAGAGCAGGAAATTTAAATTCCACATTAAGACATTCTTCCACTCCAGCTTACACAGCAATGGCCATCTCCAGTCAGCCACCACCACCTACTAATAATAAGTCGTCATCATATACTTTTGAGGGTTACGCTGAACTGAATAATAAGAGTCCTGAGATGAATGGTATGGATCATGACAAGGGTTTGGCTGAATTGGTGGATGAAGAAAGTGAGGGATCAGAGGGTGGCTTCTCAGTTGGAGGTGAAACTGACTGCTCTTTAAGCAGTGGTTTTGAGTTTGTACCAATGCCTGGGGAACCTGGAACAGAAAGGTAAGCTATGTCATGATACGAGTTCCTTCCAACTAGCATGTTTTAGCTTTATGTGATTCAGAACACTTGAGCATGTGAGAGGGGGTTGCACCATATGGAGGCTTTTTAATCTTTTTGAAGATAATTTTATATGTATAATGTTGCTAATATTTCTCTTCATATCAGACAAAGGAGTGGGCATAAAGTAAGCAGATCAGTTCCAGCTAGAAGTGCAGCCTCCCGGCCTAAGATGAAAGATCCCTTCAAGTCTCCAGCCCCTGGTACCTACACCATCAAGAAAATGATTTTTGTTAGTACTAGTTCTAAAATTGTATTATCAAAATTTTTTTCACTCTCTCTCTAGGTCTTGTGAAGGCAACTAATGGCCAAACCACAACCAGCTCAAGCAAGCCATTGGCTAGGAGACGGCAATAGAACTGCTAATACTTGTTAGAGAAATCTACTCGCAAATACATGAATTAATACCACAATATTATATGCTTAAGAGACGCATTTCTTTTAGTTCACAAAAGCACGGATGTGTGATTTGTTGGGTGTGTTCCGTGTCAACTTTTTGTTGATTTCAGATTCTAAGTAGATGGCTTTCTCATTTGCTGTCATCTTGTAAAAGTAATTTAGATGATATAAAATTGGGCTGTCAACCCAGAAAACTACATCCAATCGGTCAATGTAGTTAATATGTCAATTTTTGAAAATTTAGTACCCAATCGTAACTGAGAAGTTATTGAAGTTAAGCAGCAATATCACAATATACCTCTCAGCATGCTACCAGCGAAAAACGTAGTTAATTTGTCGATCCGTTGCTCTAAAGTTCTTTGTCAATATATATTTGTCTTCCTAAAAAATACAATAAGATCTAATCTTGTTGAATGTTCGGCTGGTTTGTTGATGCCACTGAAAAGTTTGGCAAGTGTTTAGTGATTGAAGTTCCCCAAAACTACCCACCCATCCTGGTGACTTAACCTAATTCGCTGTATTTTTTCTTTCGCATGTCTACGCAAATAATCTATATCTATACTAGTCTTTCATAAAGAGAGTCTGTACTGGATTCTTTCAATAATCTTCAGATTTTTTAAGTTTTTTTTTAAATTGATGATGAGAATTGAATATTTATAACGATGAACGGTTTAGATTTTAATCAAAGTCATTTTTTTCATTTCATTTATTATTTTTTAACATGTATTAATAGATCTAAAAAGAGAAGTTGTACATAAGTACGTTAAACATTAATTATTATTATTTTTTATTATAAACAAAAACATCACCTTTAAATCCCTCCATCGGCTCAATATCACCTTTAAATCCCTCCACTGGCCCAATACAACCCTTAAATCCTTCCAATACTCTCCCTTATTGGCCCAATTCACTCCTACACTCAATTCGGGCCTACAGCCCGATTTATCACCTGCACCCATCTCTAACTCACCCAGTTCGCATTTTTCCTCCCACTCAACTAACTCGTCCTCACAACAATCCTCCTCACCCGCCACCCCTCATCCCAACCGAATTGCACCAACCAACCATTTTCAGCCCACTACATCTCTTCATCCTATGATCACCCGAACAAGGGATTCTACTCGCAAACTAAAGCTTCTTCTAGACCATATTACCTTTCTCACCACCCTCTTGGCCACAGAACCTCGAACTTTCAAACAAGCTCAAAACTCTCCACATTGGCAGTCGGCTATGGCTCAGGAATTTTAAGCTCTTCTCAACAATAACACTGGTCTCTAGTACTACCTCCAACAGATCAACACATCATCGGATCAACACATCATCGAGTACAAGTGGGTTTACAAAGTTAAACATCATGTTTATGGCTCGATTGCACGCTATAAAGCCCGCTAGTAGCCAAGGGCTTTCATCAAGAGGAGGGTGTCGACTACTTTGAAACATTCGGAACTTGTGATGGCAACCTTGTCCGCCGTAAATGATCCGATTTACCACTATTCGACATTTTCTAATTCTTCTTCTACTAGTACATCTTCTTTAGAGTTAGTTCATTCGGATGTTTGAGGTCCTTCCCCGGTTACTTCTTGGAATGGTTATCGCTACTATATTATTTTTGTCGATGATTTTTCGAAATTTACTTGGATTTATTTCATGGCTACCAAAGGCGAAGTTCTCTCTATTTTTACTCGGTTTAAAGACCAAGTTGAGAACCTTTTATCTACCACTATCAAAACCTTGCGACGACGACTCGCACATCGAGTATAAACCCATTCACACTCGCTTTCCTCATCTCGTACACCAAACATCGTGCCCTTATACCCCACAGCAGAACGGGATATCTGAACGCAAGCATCGCCACATTGTCGAGCTTGCCATAGCTTCAATGACACATGCCTCGATTCCTTCAACTTATTAGGACGACATTTTCTCGAGTATTGTTTTTACAATAAATCGTCTCCCTTCTCACAATGCCACTGTGCCATATACCTCTCTCTTTCATGCTTCACCCGACTACACGTTTCTTCGGGTACTTGGGTGTTTATGCTTTTCCCGCACTCGTCCCTATAGTGAACATAAGCTACAAACCCGGTCTTTGCCATGTGTCTTCATTGGTTATGCTACTTCTCAAAAGGGGTATCGATGTTTACATCTCTCTTCTAACAAAATTTTTATTTCCAGGAATGTCATTTTTGACGAGGCTGTCTTCCCATTTCAACAATCTTCTGCTCACAGAATGATGTTACCAGCAAATTCGTTGCTCTCTATCTCACATATGCCTCATGTTGGGTCTTCTACTATTGTTGGGCCTTTACCTTTTTCTGCTGAGATTCTTCATTCTCTGCAGCCCACTACCAATAACTCTCCCATCACCGAATTACATTCTTCTCCTCACCCCAACTTCATAAATAATTCATCACAGCCCACTTTATCTCCCAATCGCCTACCTCTTTTACTTAACTCTTCTTCTCCCGATCCATTATCCCCTAGCTCCTCTTCTCCAGTATCCGACCCACTTCAATCTTCTTCTCCTCTTACTCCTGACAACCCCACTATTGCTTCTTCCTCTACGCAACAGTCCTCTTCAATCCATCCGATGGTGACTCGCACTAGAGACCACACCAGGCGACCCCGTCAATTCCCTGACCATGTTGCTTACCTAACATCTTTGGATTCGAGCCGACTTCATTCTCACCTGCTAATGCGGTTCCCGAGTGGCGGCAAGAAGCCATGGCGGTGGAGATTGATGCTTTGGCCAAGAACAACACTTGGACTCTTGTTGAACCTCCCACCAATCAGCATATCGTCGGCTGCAAATGGGTGTATAAATTGAAGCGCCACTCGGATGGCTCCGTCGAGCGACATAAAGCTCGACTTGTTGCGAAGGGGTTTCATCAAATTGAAGGGGTTGATTTTCTTGATACATTCAGTCATGTGGTTCGCCCAACCTCAATTCGGGTAATTCTTTCTCTCGTGCCTCTTTTCGCCGGCCGATTCACCAATGGATGTGCGAACGCCTTTTTGCACGGTGACCTTACATCAAACAAAGTGTATATGAGCCAACCTCCTGGATTCGTGGACTCTTCTTACACTTGATGTCTCCAATGGGTGGTCACTTCAACAACTCGATGTTCAAACGTCTTTCTCTACGGTGATCTCAATGAGAGCATCTACATGCATCAACCGCCGGGCTTTCGTGGTACTATCGACTCGCTGGAGCGCATCCCGCTCATGTCCCGAGTTGCGTGTTCCCCTTGGCGTCCGATAAAGGCTCTCACTACGGATTGAAACAATCCACGAGAGCTTGGTTTCACACTCTTAGCTCATTCCTTATCTCTCTCGAGTTTCATGCCTCCAAGTACGACTCCTCCTTATTCGTTCTTCATCGGTTTGGCAGCACAATCATCCTTCTTGTATATGTCGATGACATTATCATCACAGACAGTCATACTTAATCGGTTCAGGAGATTATTTCTAGTTACATACTTGATTTGCCATTAAGAACCTCGGTGCACTACACTACTTTCTTGGCATCGAAGTAACTGCTACACCTCGAGGCTTGCATTTATCTCAACACAAATACATTCAAGACCTCCTTGCTCGGTCTCTCATGCTCGCAGCCAAACCTATGGTCTCACCTATGGCTTCTTCTCTCACTCTTTCTAGCACCGATGGTGACCCATTACCCGAACCGGCCCTTTATCGCACCATTATGGGGGCTCTCTAGTATGTCACCATAACTCGCTCCGACTTAGCCTTTGCTGTCAACAAGGTATCACAGTTTATGCACCGCCCCACCACCATTCATTGGGCTGCCGTCAAACACATCTTGCGTTATCTCAATGGCACATCTTTGCACGGTATTACCATCTCCCCTTTCGACACACTTACCTTTCATGCCTACTGTGACGCCGAATGGGCGGGTTACCCTGACGATCGTCATTCTACCTTTGGGTTCTGCGTGTACCTCAGCAACACCATCATTTCTTGGAGTCCAAAAAAATAACCCACAATAGCTCAGTCCAGTATCGGAGCCGAATACCGGAGCTTGGCTATTGCTAGTTCCTAACTTGCTTGGCTACGTTTCTTGATGACAGAACTCCATATCCCATTCAACAACCAACAACAATATGGTGTGATAATCTTAGTGTCACGTTCCTCACGTCAAATTACATATTTCATGCTAGTACTAAACACATCGAAATTGACTTTCACTTTGTCCGAGAACGTATACTCTCTCATCAGTTGGTGATCAGATTTATCTCTTCTCAAGACCAGATTGCTGACATTATGACAAAGCCTCTCTCCATTTCTCGGTTTCTCCACTTCAAAGACAAGCTGACGGTGGCACAACCACCATCACCTTGAGGGGGATGTTAATGTCCCAACTGGATGTCTCCATTGAACTACTCACTGGAGGTGAAGCCATGCATTTGGAATCTTCTTCTGATGACACTCGCGTGTCTTTAGCACAGCTCATTCCTCATCTGGACAAACTTTATGCTCATGTCTTATATATATACAAGCTCATCTGAGCCTTTCTTTCTTATCTCGAAGGATTATACATGTATTAGGGTTAGTTTACAGTTTACTATATATACATAAAGACAACAATGTAATCGATGTTTTTTTTTAATACAGAAAGAATACATTCAAAGCAAACAAATGCAAGTGTTAACTCTTTCAATCATGATTCTGTCGACTCAGTATTACTCACAGGAATTATGAGCTTGACAAAGTTACCATGTCTTGGAACCATGATGATTATGTACAAAATTTTATTTGTACTATTATCAGTTTTGTTACTATATTGAACTCCATCTGTAGTTCTGTACTACCAGTAGGTTTGTTATGATGACTATGCACAATTGAAAATTTTCAGATTCTTATTAATTAAAAATCTACCGCACAATTTTTTCACACAATTGTAAACAATAGAAAAAGGAAGAATACTATATATATACTCACTAACAATTAATAATGATGTCATATATGATCAAAGTATAATAAGAAATCACATATTGAATTATTATAAAGCACTCTTAGGATCAGTACACAATAGAATTTTTACATTGGATTTACACATATGGGATGAGAATGAACAACTAGATAAATTTTAAAAGATAAACTAGAGGAACCAATTACAACAGAAGAAATAAAAAAAGCAGTATTTGATTCCAAAGAGAATAAAGCCCCTGACCAGATGGAATACCTTTTTTCTTTTATCAAACTTATTGGGACACATTTAAAAATGATATTACTGCTTTAGTTAATGCCTTTTATCATAATACTTTAAATATAACAAAGATAAATAACGCTACAATAATATTAATATCTAAGATTTCATATAGTATGAGAATAGAATAATTTAGACCTATTAGTTTAGAAAACTGTAGTTTTATGAATTAGCTTATAAATCATATTAGTCTAGAATTAGTATAGTTATGGATTAGCTTATAAATCATACTCAAACAACATTCATAAAAGGTAAAAATATACATGATAATATAATATGTGTCCAAGAAATACTTCATAAAATTAGGAAAAACAAAACTAAAGGAATTTTACTTAAAATTGATTTTGAAAAAAAATTTGATTCAGTTAATTGGCAATTTATTTATGAAGTACTACAAGCTAGAGGATTTGGAAATAGATGGATAGAATGGATAGAATGGATCAAAAACCTTTTGAAAAATAGCCAAAATAGCATATTAATCAATGGAAAAATAACACCATATTTTTACTCAAAAAAAAAGACTAAGACAAGGAGATCCACTATCTCCTTTTCTCTTTAATCTAGTAGCTGACACACTTTCTAAGATTTTAATAAAAGGACAATTAGAAGGTTATATTCAAGGCTTAGGAAATTTCAATGGTTTAAATATTACTCATCTACAATTTGCAAATGACTTATTAATTTTCCTAAAAGCAAATGAAAAAATGGTTGCAGCTTTAAAATTATTATTGGTAGGTTTTGAATATATATCATGTTTAAAAATAAATTATTCAAAAAGTGAAATGATAACTTTAAATTTAACAGAAACTGAAAGTTATAGATTAGCTATTATCATAGGATGTAAAATATGGACACTATCCATAAAATACTTGGGAGTACCATTACACTGGAAGAAACTGAGGATAAGAGATTGGGATTTTCTAATTAATAAGGTAGCTGTTAAATTAGATCATTGGAAAGGAAAGCTCTTATCATTAGGATGGAGACTTACTCTTATCAAATCAATACTAAATGCTATTCTCATTTATTGGCTTACAATATTTAGAATTCCAACTATTTTTATGGTTTGGTGAAAAATATTAGATCAATTATGTAGAAGATTTTTATGGTTTGGTGAAAATACTATAAGGAAAAAATATTGTTTAGTACGCTGAAAAGTACTTTGTACTAGTTTTGAACAAGGGGGTTTAGGAATATTAAATTTAAAAACTATGAATAAAGCTCTATTAGTTAAATGGTTATGGAGATTTCACAATATTCAAGAAAAAGATTTATGGAAAACTATAATAGAGAATAGATATAATAACTCAAGAACAACAAATAATATGTCTACATTTTGGAAAGAAATAAACAAAGAAAAAGACATATTTATTACCAGTATAAGTAATAAAATAGGTAATGGATCAAAAACACTATTTTGGAAGGATAGATGGCTAAATGATTGTTCTCTAAATATACAATACCCTTTTCTATTTGAAATATCAATGGAACCAAATATAACTGTAGCTCAGGTGATTGGTTACAATAGATATTACTTAAGTTTTACTAGATCATTAACTGATACACTTAGGAAACAACTAATGGAACTCTATACAAAACTATCAACAATCAGCTTAAATACACAGGAAGATAGTTATATATGGAGATGGAACAATAAGGGTATTTTTATAACAAATTCATGTTACTCATGGTTAGATTTTGGAGGAGTAGAAAATATTCAATACTAGTCAATATGGTCAGCTCTCTATCCCTTTGAAAATTATTTTTTTCTATGGCTTGTGAGGAAAAACAAAATCCTAACAAAAGATAATTTACAAAAAAGAGGTTGGAGGGGACAAAATGAATGTATTTTTTGTAAGGCTCCTGAAACAATTGATCATATATTTATACACTGTTCAATTGCTACTTGTATTTGGTCCTGGATTGCAAGGTATAACAACTTTTCATTCTCAATTCAAACAGTAGATGAATTATGGCAAATAGATGCATGTATACCATTTAAAGATAAGAATATTTGTGAAATGTTAAGGGGTGCAATTCTATGGACTATATGGAAAGAAAGAAATAGATTAATCTTTCAGTGGGTAATTGTAAAAGTGTAAGATCATTAGGGGGTATAATATTAACGTTAATTAAATATTGGAGCACAATAAAAGAAGATAATGTTTTTGCTAATTTACATCTAATAGTACCCCCTGATATAAACTCTTTGCCATTGCAGATCTTAGAAGAAAGTTTAAGAGTAGATTTATCAGAGGAAGGGCAAGGGGACTTGTCTGGCGCAGGACTTGAAATGACATTAGTTGAAAGTTTCTAATAGTAGTTTGAATAAATAGTAGTTAATTGAAGAATTAACCCCCTCTGATAGTAGAACAATGTTATATTTTGCTGGCATTGCACTATCACTTCACACAACAGGTATAGAGAAATTTGCAGCTAAAAGAATGTGTTTACTAAGTTTGAAGCGAAGATTGGAAAGCTTGAGACGTTGATGGGGCTGTGTTTTGATTTTGCTAATGACATGTTTAGAGATATTTTGTAATTTTGAATGTCTGGGAAGACAGTGATGTAATATCATAATTTTCATCTGGATCATACTTAAGATTTGCGAAATTTGTAGGACAACAAACCTGTTTTAACTCATGATATCGGAATGTGATATCAAAGACTTAATGTTTCGTAATGAAACTGGTGGATATCCACTATTTCAAAAAAAAAAAAATCTACCGCACAATCCAAAATTAGGGAAAATTGATTAACATCAGTGCTGATTTTACACAGATTATGAAGAAGAATAAAGTGACACTTCCACTAGCGGCTTTGTTTATTGTGAGGTTTCAATCCTTCTATGCTTTTGCATTGGGTAAGTGAAAGTATCTCATGACTGAAGAAGATGAGGATATGCTCAAATGACCAAGTCTTCATGTTAGTTTCCTCTAAATTCATAATTTTGTTTGCAAAAAGTTTTTATTAAGATCAATACAATTACGAATAACTATGCTTTTGCATTGGGTGCGTGAAAGTATCTCATCACTGAAGAAGATGAGGATATGCTCAAATGACCAAGTCTTCATGTTAGTTTCCTCTAAATTCATAATTTTGTTTGCAAAAAGTTTTTATTAAGATCAATACAATTACAAATAACTATGTACACATTGCAAAAAAAAAAATAGCAATTTTTCTCTAATTATGTAATTTGTCAGTAAGTTTAGCCTAATCTTTTACTGAAGATAATTTAACCTGAGTATTTCTGGATGTGCAGCAATCATTTTCTCCCTGATAAAGCAATTTATTCCTTGTGCGAGGCTTCGCCATGCTTGATGCTTGAGCATATACATGAATATAATTTACTCCAATCAAGTACCATGGAGTTTTATGGCAGATGAGACCTTCGCGATTTAGGACACAAATTAAAACAATATTTGTGAATATTCTGATAGTGTCCACACAGAGAGACCATGGAACTTGACAAGGAACTTCTCCAAATTACTTGGGAGAAAATACAACAGTTCGAGGTCACGATTTTGAGAAAGTACAAATTTCGTACATTTATTATCATCATAGTTACTATTTAAAATTAATTCTTCATTATAATTGCAGTTTTGAATTTTTTTTTTCTATTTTCTGTGCTATTATTATGCTTGAATTCTCATAGACCTTGAGGTGGTATGCAAGAGGGTTTATTAATCTTCATGCGGCTAATTGTTAAATAGAAGTCATTGAGTATAGTGGCATATATTACGCAACCATTTTGTTTTTGTAGCCTGTATGAAGCCAAACCTAAATTTTAAGCAAGTAGATAGATAGCTTCCATCACAAATAAATACCGTGTACATTTATATATTTGTTTTTCTTTGCACAATAAAATGGCTGAATATTTTAAGATAATTATCCCTCAATATGTACCGTACAAAGAAAGTGGTAAAAATATTTGTTTGGTTAATCTTTTTGCTGTCAAAATTATCCAGTATATTATTTTTGAAGGGAACATTTATGTTGCAAGCCGTACAATATGTGACATCATGCTAAGTTGACTACAGTCGAAGAATGCGGTTGTTATCTCTACTCCTTTTTAAGCTTTTTAATAAGTGTTATGATCCTATAACATTTTAGATTTACTTTCACATTTTCATAATCCATGTCAGCTATATGATGGAGCTCTTTTACAAACATGAGTGCTTCAACTGCAAAAAATATAAAGTTTTTTTTCCTCATAATTATGATTGTTACATGGAATACTGTAAATACTTAGACTACAAGTTCACTATTTTTATTATTGCTATAATTTACTATGTTATAATTGCTCTCTAATCTCTAAATTATTTTCAACTTCATTAAATTTTCAAATACCTTCTTTACAAAAGAAATCGCTAGAATTGCTCACTTCCTTTTTTGCTCCAAAACTTCGATTCTGATATCTCACTTTCCCTCTTGCAAAAATGGAAATGAATGTAGACAAATATAAAACATTTTTTATGGGTTTCATCTGTTCATTCTTTCATTCTATCAACATACTGCAAACAATAATTTAGACTAAGACCGAATACTTGATATCTTATACTTAACTTGATAATTAATTAGCTTATTACACTCACTAATTAAATCGGTGACTAATTTATTAATAATTTCATCTAAAGATTCTCCTTTAAATTTCTATTAATTATATGAACAATCTTTTGGATTTTTTACGAAAATATTAGATGACATAAAGTAAAAAAAATAAGCTGAAATTAAAATTAAGTTACAGAACCCAACATCAATGTAGTTGTGCGTCTTTATAATTTAATCCCACATACTAGAACTTGCATTTAAATTAACTCAGCATATTATTCTTTTCCTTATAACTGATTCAATTTCTTTCCAGTTTTCGATATATTTTGAATCATTTGAAGAATACATCACCTTGTCCCAAAAACACTCCTTGAAGAACAAACCCACGTTGATTTAAATCTTGTTTGTGCTTAATTAATTAAAAAATTATGAAAAAATAATTAGTTGATCTCTTTTAAATATACAGGGACAAAATTGATCTTTCTTTGAGAGTTCGAAGAATAAAGTAAATAAAAGTTTTAGAACTAACTTGATTCATTAGAAAGTGTTAGTATGAAAATTAAAAGTCAAAATTATTCTCTTTAAAAATCAATTCTATTGCAATGTACGGACATGGTACTAGTATAGTTTGATAGATGAGATTATGGATAAGATACTTTTTTTTGTTTACTACTTGGTAAAAGAAAATTTTGTAATCTGATCATCTGCTCAAAGGCAATAATTTCGAGGTCCATAAAATTTTATGCTCCTCTTATCATTCGGAGGCACTACAAATTTATTTTATTTTTGAAGTTCTAGTTGCACGTCTACGAGAAAGGTAAATATTATTTTTTTTTCAAAAAATACAAATGTATGGATATGACGTTATTTTTCATGTAGCATTTATATTTTTTTCTGCATCAAAATAAAATTAATTAAATGATGAAATTCATAAAAAATGAATAAAACACAACATATAAATATACTAGCCAATTTATACAATATTTATTATATTGAGAATTAACATAAACTAGTTATGAATTAATTCCTAAATTTCATGTACAACTTTGATGGCGCAAGTAAAAAAAAACTTTGTCGAAGAAAAAAACTGCAGTAAAGAGGAATTTCTTTAACAAGGGGTCAATATTACAACTCCGGGTGATTGAAATATAAGTGCACAAAATGTGTTACCAACTAGGAAACGTAGATCCTACGTGCTTCGAAGAAAAAAGCCAGTACGCCACAAAACTAACTAAATGAGATGAAAAGGGGGAACGAAGAAAAGGCCCAGTACGCCCCTCAAAACTAAATGAGATAAAAGGGCAAAAGGCCCAGTATTGAGCCAGCAATCCGTCCGTTCCAAAAAGGAAAGATGTTTAAAAAATGCGGTGAGCGTGGATCGAACACGCGACCTTCAGATCTTCAGTCTGACGCTCTCCCAACTGAGCTATCCCCGCATTCGAATGTTTTTTCTTCATTTTATTGTTTTTTATCTCAACTAATCTACTCAAATAAACCCAGTTAAATTTGTCAGTTCGGTCGATTGGCCTCGATTCAATTTTTCTCTCGTGCACGCTCTCTTTCTTAAGGAGCTATATGGAGTACTCTTATCTACTTGTATCCGTCATTGTTATTTGTCAGGGTGGTACTTGGTTCTACATTTTGTGAGCTAAAAATGTGTTGTTTTATGGCAGAGCGGGAGAACATTAAGCACGATTGGGGCACAAGGTCGGAGTATAAAGACAACTAAATAATACGTAAAATCCAGAAACCTGTAATCAAGCGGGCATCATACATCATATGTGATTCCTTAACAATAATAGCATAATATCTATGTGATTCCTTAACAATAATAGCATAATATATAGTTATAACTATAAATCTCCATTTATCAGCGAACACTGAAAACACAAATGACAATTTAATCAATTCTATTCTTGCATAGCCAACATTATCCAACTGATAGCAATACCACCTACAAAAACAAATGATCACAGTTGTACAAAAACAAATGGCGTCACCAAAATATTGGTAGTCGAACAATGATCTTCCATGGCCATCAGCCCAAAATATGTTAGTAATTTGATCATTGTTATCAAGCTGCATTGCAAACAGTAGAGTCGACAGCATCAGCCAAATTTCCCATTACGTGTTGTTCTCTATGAACTTCAGCATGTTTGTTTTCGTTGGAGTTATGGTGAGATGATCGTGCTCAGGATCAAAATAAGTAACCTTGTAAACTCCTCATGTGCTTTGCATCCAATTCTTAGCTTTGCGTGTTGGAATTTTGGTTAAGGTTTGGTACCAGATTTTACTCTAGCTTTTCCTTCTGTGTTACAAGTAAAGCATTTCACAATAGTTAGTTTTGAAGATTTACATCACATTTATTGAAACGCTCTAATTTACATTGTCATCTACTCATTTTCACTGCCAATGTAAGTTATCGAATAAATCTTCACTATACAAGTAGAGTTACACACATGAGGTGAATTTTGATACCATCTCGTAGTTAATACGTGGTACAAGTTCCTGATTTTTAAAAAGAAAAAGTCCTGATTCACGACTCATCGCATTGCTTGATTACTAGGATTTGTATACGGTTCAATCTACTTAAAGATATCATTTATATCAGTTCTTTTTTGACAGGTTCTAATTTTACATTGTCATCGGGAGGGATCACTTGACAAATAGTTATTTTAACAATCTTGATAATAGAAAATAATTAAACTTTAAACAAATTCTTAAATTTTATTAAAAATATAAAAAAATTATAGATATATTTTTTAATTCATAGATTGATAGTATTTCTAATTTAATACAATTTAAGTGTTGTATAATCTAGAGTTGTAAATGAGTTGAGCTACGTCAAGTTTAA
The DNA here is from genome assembly GCA_037127355.1 of Schoenoplectus tabernaemontani. Lineage (NCBI taxonomy): Eukaryota > Viridiplantae > Streptophyta > Magnoliopsida > Poales > Cyperaceae > Schoenoplectus > Schoenoplectus tabernaemontani. The sequence continues at coordinate 18,743,142 of CM073743.1, read as the reverse complement.
GATTGGCTAGTCACCTGACTTATTAGCAACTCATTTAATAATTAGTAATATTTTATAAGAACATTAAAAAAAATAATGACAATAAAATTTTATAAATATTTCATACAATAATTTTATATATTGAATTATAATTTATATAAGATATTAAAAATTTATAATAAAATAATATAAATAATAAATATTAATAATTTAATGAGTCTACCAAATTTAACGAGCTGAGCTAGGCCAAGACAACATCTACTAGTACGCGGAACAAGTTCGTGATTTCTTAATTTGTATATAACTCAAAGGCAAATTTATCATCCAGACACGTTAGCATTGACAGTTTTGAACTTTGCAATGTTCAAGTGGTTATTTTATGGGAACGTATTCTGCCATATTGTTTCGAGTGGAAATTACTTTTTACCACTCTAAAATCTTAAAATTCATAAAATACCACTCTAAAATTTAAGTTTTTTGAAATATCAATTTATTTAATTATTTATCATTTATACTATATAAATATTAAATTATTAAATAAAAATAAAAATATTATCTATCCTGCCTAAAATACCCTCAGCCTAAGAGAATGCGGAAAAGAAGGGATGAATTGTACGATTTCATAGATCAATTGGTGATCTTTGAACTCCCATAGCGGTCTTTCTTTCTTTTGTTTGCAGTTTTATTGCCTTTTCCTACAGTTGATACTTGATTCATGTCAATATAGTCAGAAAAAAAAAGTGATCAGAATCGTTGAAAGAGGGAATTATGGCATCTACCTCCATACTTCTTATTCTTATAGAAAGAAAACCTGATTCTTTCTATTTGCACAGTCAAATATATGATATTATTTTTCTAGTATCTATTGATAGAGATTTCTTTCCAAAGTGCTATCAAACAAATGCTCGGCCATGCTTTGAAACTCCGTGAAGGAATGTTTGAAAAGTTCAGATCAGAAAATGACTTCAATAGGGATAAGATGTTATCCTCACTTAACGAATCTCTCGCAAAATCCAAAGGTTGCTGCTCTACCACCACAGGTTGCATCCTGAATAAATAAAGAGCACTGCCGGAATTTCGCTGTGAGCAAAACACAGGGAGGTTCCATTGTCAAAATAAAGGGAGAATAAATTGAAGATTTGGTGATCTTTGACTGAGGAATAATTAGAAAAAAAACTTAAACCTTTCATTAGATTTAAAATAGAAGACTAGCGAACACAACTTAGTCCGAAACCAATCTTAATTTGATAGATTGCTGCCTTGCTTGTTTGTATAGCTAGCTCCCCTTTTTTTATATGTCCTGTGGTACATGCAGAAGAGCTTTCCTCTTGGCACTAAAGCCTAGCTTTGCACCCCTCTCTGCCCTCTAGGAGGAGAGGTTGACTAATTAAAGGGTATAAATGAAAATATAAAAAGTTATATACAAATACATGATTGTTTGTATAGGGATACGAATGTGCACCTTTGTGCTAAACTACAAGGATTGTTTCAACTGGTAACTGGGTATAGTACGCTGCAATACCAATATACATGCTCCATTAAATGTTACTGATCTGATGTTCATCTAGCAAATCAATGTGCCAGTGTTACATAAAAAATATTCAAAAGAATTCAAAAGGACATAATAGTCTTTTGCTACGATAACTATATTTAATTAGAACTTATTATCACTATTTTCAATTATTACATTCACCGAACACGAATGAATCACTCTTCTCAATGCTATAATTCTTCAATTCTGATTCTATTCCACCTTTCAAAACAGGCCTGTAGTTATTAGGATATAAGATATGATCAGATTAGATCCATTAGGGTGGGATTGATTGCGCTAAGCCTCTACTCCATGCCTTGTTGTTTTTCAGTTTACGTTCTCAAATTAAAAAACGTGGATTGATGACTTGTTCCTATCTTGTTCTGCTACACTGGTTGAATTACATGTAATGGCATCATTGGAAAAATAATGGCACCGGTATTGAATACAGAATTTTTTAGTACTTCATGGAAAAGAGTTGCTTCTTATGTAAATCTAAAATGACACTGTAGTACTGAACCTTTCCATTCTACCCGCACCACGAATCAGACGACCAAAATGGCCAAATCCCATTTAACTGGCCACTAAATGTGGTAAAGTATTCTAGAGAATACGAATTCACCGATATTGGGAGTTGAGACCCCTGAATAATATGCCTGTTCTTTCTGGGAAAAATGTGCTTCGAAACATAAATGCACCAAATTGATGTTCGAAGAAAATAAAAAAGTTCACAAGTGTTTAACATAGTGTTGTCCACATTCTATTCATTCCGTTATCTATTAGTTATAATATATATATATTAAAAATATAATTATTTATATTATATTATAAAAAAGGTATATAGTAAACTTTTTATTTATATTATGATATTTTTTAATAATAGAATATTAATAATTCATTGAGATTGATAAGAGTTTTTAAAAGTTAATTTGAATAGTTTTAATAACAACGTTTGTAAGGAAATCTAAATATGTATTTTAGTGTATAAAACTTATTATTATTAAATCAGTTAATTTCTGATCGGACAAATGGAAGTAGTTCACCTACAGAGTTTTCTTTTTTCTCTCCGGTATGTCGTTCGAGCCGCTAAACCGTAAACCATAAAATCCAACCCCGCGACTGAGTGGACTCCTCTCTCTGAAACCCTAACCCTATTTTTAGTAGGTGGTAGCCGCTGAACTCCTCTCCGTCTCTCTCTCTCTCTCTCACTCGGTTCATCTCCGTGCTTTCTTCAAATCTAACTTAGCGGCGCGCCTCCACCCCGTGCTTATATCTAGGTTAGTGCGAACCATTCAAATTGGCTTTCCTTTCTCGTCTCTCCCCTTCTCTGGCCGCTATGGCTGTTTATGGACGATTTCCTCCAGCGCTCGCTCTCTGACAAATCCTCTCGGTGGATGCGCCGCCACGATGATTCCTTGATCAAGCCAAACCGGGCCTAAATCCAAAACCCTAGCTCACGATGAAACCTATGCGATTTGAAGCCTTTATTTAAAACCCTAGGTCACGAGTATGGATATGCAATCTTAGCAGGGACATCTGTGCAACATAGTTGTTCTGAGGAAAACATTGTTTTAAAATGTTATATTTTCTTTATACTCTTCATCTTTTAGTACTTATTTATGTATAATTTGTTTATTTGTCATGTACGCTGCACAAGAATCTAAAAAGTCATGTCTACTGGCATGTCTATTATTTTCTCTATAAGGCAGATAGGGAATATAAAGAAGCAATTGAATGCTACAAAGTGCATTTAGGATAGATCCAGAAATCATAGAATTGTTCAAGATCTACATGTGGGACCTTGGCTTTACTTGAGGCCTGTTGATGTACTATTACATAGCCCTGTACTGGTAAAATGGACCTGAACTGGTCCGAAGTCTCCAATACGGAAAAGAAAAACAACAATTTGCACCTGTATTTGAGATTTGAATTATTTTCTTGATAATTTATAATGAATGTTAATATGCATGTTATGTAGCTTATGTTATTTATCTTCTTTTGTGAAAATAAGTTGAGTTGTTTATATTCGTCCTGCACAAATATATGACTTCTTCGGTCTTTCTTGATATTTCACAGGAGCTGGTCTTGAACCTGAAATATAAAACAGCTGAACTGGATTTCGCTTGCTGTCACTGTCACCTGCATCCACAATTCCATAGTATGTTTATTTAATATCCATAATGCGACCATTTTTTTAGTCACTTTGATATAAAGTTATTCAACAAATGTAACAAATGTGTTTATTCTCCTTGTTAGTATTCTCGTCAGCCCTCAAATAGTCAACAAATGTGCTTGCAAGTTGCTTTTGTAAGGTTCTTTGTAGCATATTAGCTGGCAATTACCTTCTGTAAGTTGCATGTCCATCCATCTAGAAGTAGCTATATAAAGGCACAACACTAAATTTCTTGCATCTCTTGTGTGTTTAATGTCTTGCATTCATGTGCTTAATAGCTAGCCTACATAGATTATATGATAAGCACAAACATCTATGGTTTTGGTCAAATTCTTAACCAATGTTGTGGTGAATAATGTCCACAGCAGAACATCAAGCTAAAGGCGTACCTCATGATCTAAATAATTCTAAGACCTTTTGATAAAAGGATCCATAATACATTATATGGAAGCACTGAAATTGCCCCAATATTATTGTTAGTACTTGTTCACTTCCTCTAATTTTTTGTTTTGATATTTTATGTTGTAAATATGAGGATGTGAATCTATCCATTCACATATATGAGTAATTATGTTATTTTTGATATTTTTTAGATTTATTGTTTATAGGGCTTGTAATCATATTTGAATTTTATTAGTATAAAATTGGTCCTTTATCATGGTCATACTGAAAAATATGAACTTATTGTTATAAGTATTAGATGTAAATTTCCAAATATGAACTTATTATTTTTATGTCGTAAATATTTTTACCGGCATTGCGAGGGTTGCAATATTCATTGGTAGTGCTTTCTTCACACTAGGCAGCATTGCTGTTAAAGATGAACAGCCTCTTGTCTGGGGCTATGGAGGCACGGAGCCAAAAATATGATATATTCTGCTGTGTCCTTGGTACAAAGACCTGAAATACAACTCCTGACATTTGTCAAAAATTTCGGTCTGATAGTGGGATGCATGCATGCCTTTTGTTTAGATGGTATGCACCTCTGTTATATGAAAATTGTGGGAGTAAGGATGCACCTGGAATGCATGTACATAAGACCAAGTGACCCTAATATGGATCCTAGATGCGCATGCGACATCAGCACTACCACCCAGGTCGAAACAGTGTAACTAGAATATCTATGACATCACTTTTCATTGTAAGCCTGAATTTGATTCAATTATAGAATTTGTTATTTGTGTTTCAACTTAATTAAGTGCACTGCAGGATATTTTTACAACTAGCAGCCCTTTGACCCCATTTCAATTCTTTTAGTAAGGCCCCATATGTTTTTTCATCCTAATTTAACTTTCTTTGTTGGTTTATGGCACTTTATTTCTGCTAAACCACAGTGCTAAATGATTACATATTACTAATATTTAATTGCTATTTTTAATCTTGTAAATCATTTTAACTAGTCTTTTACTGATGCTGTAAATGAATGACAGTATGTAGGTCAGTTTGTAGTTTGTCAACTGCATTTTTTTTATCCGTACACTTGTTAATACAGGTCCCTACTTGTCAGAGGTTATGCATTCTTCAACCCAAAATTAATTGGCAAACTTCTACCAACTTGTGTGAACCTGAATATAATATATGTTGTGATACTTTCAGTAGGAAGGACAATAGGTTCCGTTTTTCAGTGGAGCTTACCCAGAACCATAGAGTTGACTGTAAAAGACTTGGTCAGGTCATTTCAACTTTTGAAATGACCTTTTTTTCCTTGGTTGAATGTTTTCTTCTTTCCTTTTGATATTGCTTTTCTTTGGATCTCCCTTCTTTTTATAAATAATAAAAAGTTAAATAGTCAGAATGTAGATCAGATATGCTATGCACTCTGTAAAGTACAAGTTGTACTTAAAACATAGGTTCGGTCAACAAAGACATTCAGGGGAAAACATGATGAACTCATTAAGTGAGCTCAGATGAGCACCAGTCAGGGGCGGACGTGCATAGGGGCAAGCCCAGGCTAGTGCCCAGGCTTGATGTTCAAAAGTTAGTTTAAAGTATTAAGTTTTCTTCTGGGAGCATAAAAATATAATTAAAAATTATATGAGTGCCTAGGCTTAATTGGAAAGTTGAGTCTATTGTATCTAATTATTTGATAATCTGAAATCTATCTATTTATTATGCACAGGTTTATGAAACAGGCTGGATCCGCTACTTGCACCAGTTAATGTTTGCTCTTGTATGTATTCTTAAACCAAGTTAAATTTCAAGTATTATGTCATCATGGTGAAGTCTAATTTTCTATCCTTTATTTGAATTATAATAAGTTGCAGTACCGATTATTCAGATCAGATAAGGTTGAAGAGACTATACTCAGTTTCTTTTTCTGTGCTGGTTATGTTGTTCTTCTACTATGCATTGGTTGTTGTACATGTGTGTGCTTGCCCTAGAGATGATAGGAATGGTGGAACTCTGCTGAAGTAAATGAAAGGACCAAAATATGCTGACCCCTCATAAGGTCCAGGCAATTTGGACCAAAGACATAAGTTCTCTTATAACATTTTTGTTATTTTGTCAATTTTCAGAATACCATGGTCCCTGATTTAATCGCTTAGTTTTATGCCATGAAAAAGACTTTTTATGCAGTGTGAAATGAGGAAAATGATGTTGAGCATGCAAGTTTGGTTGAGCTTGTATCTGGCATTTTTCTAGTTTAGAGTTATAAATTCATCTCTTTATCCTCATTTATGCAGTAATTTAGTATACTCTACATCTGTAGGGACTTTGAGAAGTACTGGTGACTTAATGGTTTGAGGGTTGATGCAATGCATTAAGTCTCCTTAGAACGCATTATGTAGGCATTAATGGTTCTCCGAAGAAAACAACGTGCTCCACTATGTATGGCTAAACTATCTTGAATTATCAAAGTTGTTATCTTACCTAATAGCAATTGAGGCCAGTAATGGTTCTCCAAAGAAAAACAATGTGGACTAGAATATTTCTGTTGGTCTTAATTGATTTTGAATTTTTTGGTGGGGCAACCCAATCTAGTAGAGCCTACAAATATGTACGCAATGTATCAGTTGAGTTTTTTTTAATCTTCTTGTTTGTGGAATTTGGTCCTCAATCATGTTAGCCTGAAATTTTACTAGGATTTCTGGTGTTAAACCTCAAATTCATAACTAGTTTGTAGCCATTAGTACTAGCTTTCAATTTTACATGCATGTGTCAAAGTTAATTTGTTTTCATATAACATATATGTGATATGTTCAGTTTACCATTAAATAGGAGTTGGTGCTAGCTTTGAATTTTTCATATTTCTGATATGTTATTGTCCAATTTTTGCCTGATCTAGAATGAATCTTCCTTACAATGACGAGCTGTGCCAAAGGACAACAAAGAATAAGTCTTCTACCAGTTTTGTCTTCCAGGTTATATGTTTCTTTTTAGCTTGACTTGGTTAAACTTTTTAGAATAGATGCAGAAAGTACTTTGGACTGTTGTCTGTTGGGTACATCTTTTCAAATTCATTCCTTTAACGACTAAAGTAAAAAAAAATGTAAGGTTACACTCTCTCAAAAAAAAAGAAAAAAGATTGGCTGTCAGTTGTAATCTGTGGAATATATTTGGATCTGATGTGAAAGATTCTTCAATAGTAATAATCTCTGTGGAAAATTAGGCTTGGGACTGTTCTCAATTTTGTCCAGACTCAAAACACAAATACCAATTAAGCCTAAAAAAAGAAGCAAATTAAGATTGTGCTACATTAGTAGCCATACTTCTTGAGACCTGTTGAATTATCGATCCTTGGATTGAGAGAACAAAAAAGAAAAAAATGGATAAACCAATTACAATTTTGCAAAATCTGTGTTAGTACTTGCCTCCTTTTGTAACCTTTTTGCAATTGATATGAATGCATAATTTTGTTGATCAATGCCTTGCAGAAATCCAATTCATTTGGAACATGCACATTTGTAATTTGACCGTGTGATCTGATCTAATGTAGTTGTGTTCTTGGTAAAATTGTGGGTTGGCAAGTTAAATGGTTTAAATATATGTATGCTCTGGGTTGTGAGATTTGCTGGTTCGTGATGGATTTATTTTCAGCTTTTTATGGTGTGATTTGTGGTTTATGGTAAATTATTATTGTTTTTTGGGGCGGTCTGGGTTTTTGAGGATTTAATTCTTTTCTTTTCTTTTTTTGGTGTTGTGGTGGCTTATTGAGTGGGTGTGATTTGTGATTTATGATGTACTCTTGTATTATGTTGTGGAGTTGTGGTAACGCCTAAATGTAATTAATCAGGTGTCGTTAATCTTGGGTTGGAGAACACGAGAACGGTGTCGTAGATATTTTTTAATGTCAGAAGCTCCTGAACAGATTGGATGGCCACAGAGCCCCATATGAGATCAGAGTGAAGAGTTTACTTACATTATTTATCTGATGATAGATGGGACCTTCAGAAAGTGCACACTGGTCAAAACCTTGAGCACGTTAATTTGAAGTGTTTGCAGAATAAACATCATTAGCGGACTATCTGCTAGTATTCTTAATGAGTAAAAATTTTATAATTACGGGCTGCAAAATTTTGTTTTTGTGGTTCTCAAAATTTGTAATTATTTTACAAACGCTTAAAACTAATTTTGCGAGTTATTAAGATTTCCCAAATTATCGTTCAAAATGGCCCGTTAATTTTCTTAATGGGTTATAGGTTTTGTTCTTCGGCCTATTAATCTTGTTAGTGGGCTTCAAAATTTAATGCATATCTTCTTAATGGGCTTCGAATTTTATTTGTCGGCCCGTTAATCTTCTTAGTGGGCCTGAATATTTCTTCTTGCGGCCCGCTAATTGGGCCAGTATCTTCTTAAAGGGCAGATATACATTTTACAGCCCATCACTTTTCTTAATGGGCTCAAATATTTTTTCGAAGCCCCATTACTTCCTACTGGTCTCAAAAAACCCGTTTGCCATCTTAACTGAGCTGAACGTTTTACGTTCTTTAAATGGGCCCGAATATTCTTTTTTCGGAACGTTTATTTGTAGCTTTTGCTTTTCGAGAGTTAAATTTGTTTCACTACTTTCGACCTTGTAACAAGAACTATTAGAAAAAACCATTTTTTGAAGATCCTATCAGCAAAAATTTTTATGTCAAAGATAACTAGACTCAAGCATGGATTAACATATGTAGTAAGACCACAGAGATGCTCCCAGCAAGACAACAATGAAGAAATCCTACGTATGCCTCTATCCCAAAAATTCCCATGTTAGTTTTTCTTATGCAAATGCACCCTCAACCAACCTCACACATGAAAGCCTGTATGAACACCAAAAAAAAAAGTAGACGGATGCAACCAACATAACAACGCACCACGCATACAAAGCAGCATACAAAGCAACAACACGGAAAAGCACATTACACACTTCTGATAGCAAAAATAATTAAATATTACATTCATCCACTTCTTTGCGTAGTTTGAGGCCCATCCTTCACAACCTGTACAACCTCCGCACCACAGGTTTCAAAATTAGAAACAGATTTCTCCCCTTGTCAAAAACACTAAAAAGGACAGAAAATAACCACATATATGTGACGTCACATCGCATCAGAAAAAATGTGTTTAAATTTATGTCTATGCATTCATGATTACAAAAAAGTAGGCGCAGTGTTTGCATCAATATCAAGTTGACTAAAAACTATAGTATGAACATACCTCATGCAAGGAATTTTGCTATTCATCCCTCCAATTCTGAAGAAAATGAAAAACAAAACAGGTAGTGGCATTAAAAATTATTTTATTCTCAATGCAAAGAAGTTTACTTTCTAGATGTGTACAAACAATATATCAACAAAATCACATCTGTCTTCTTGGTGAGTACAAATAATATTGTTGAATATTATATATTCATCGTTAGGGTATTTAGATAAAAGTGTAAATAGATTAGTTATAGGGACTAATGTGTAAAAGTAGATTATATATGTACTCAATTTACCGATGAATGAAATATCGAGATAATCAAACAAACCTAGACTTCTTTATGGTATTAGAGCGGGAAACGAAACTCACCGCCACTGAAGTTGTTCCGTCACCGTGTTGTCACCGCGAGTGTTTCCCTGGCGCGAGTCACGCCTAGCCTTCTGCACGGAGTTCGGGTGTGTGTGTTTTGTGCATAACACTAGTTTGAGTACCAGTAAACTTGATGTAAAATCTTACAATTGTGTGTTTGTTGGGTATTCGAATGGAAAAAAGAGGTATAAGTGTTATGACCCCGTGAAGAAGATGATGTTTGAGAGTTTGGATGTGACATTTAGAAAGACAGAACCCTACTTTGTACTCTCGAATGCACAATCAAATGTATCTCCCGTGACATTTCATGATACTCTTGAGGTGATTGTTACTCTTCCCTCGGCCCGATTGGTCGAGAGGGGGAGCATAGGGTATCGGACAATGGTACGGAAAATACTATGGATGTTAGCCCAAACACAAGGTCAAGTCCACAAGGTCAAGTACAAGTTTGGATTCGAATGCGGATCAGAATCTACCACCTCCAACCAGGCAGATCCATAAAGTGTACACTCGAAAACCTCGTCATGAGAATGTTGAGCAACTACCTGTCCAGGATCAATATCAATTACTTGTACCTGTCGACGGCTCTCCCACATCACAACCTCCAGGCAACTTAGAGTTGCCCTCAGGTAATATTCTCTCTGATCCTGATCTTGTATGCAAAGGAGTTTGGTCGGCTGTGTTGGAACAAAAGGAAGGTGCATCAACATCTCATCCTATCTCTCATTATGTTTCATTTGAGACACTGTCACCTGCATCAAACATTTGTTACCTCTTTGCATTCTAATTCTACTCCATGTGAGTGGAGAAAAGCAATGCAGGACCCAAAGTGGAAGAAGACCATGTTCGAGGAAATGAGGGCATTAGTCAAGAATGACACATGAGATATAGTTCGAGACCGTCTGGAAAGAATATTGTGAGATGTAAATGGGTATACTCAGTAAAACATAACCCTGAAGGAAAGGTGGACTGATTCAAGACAAAATTGGTGACTAAAAGCTACACACAAACATATGACATGGATTATGAGACCTTTGCTCCCGTTGCGAAAATGAATACTGTTCGAACACCTCGTGTGCAGTGAACTTCGGATGGGACTTATGTCAGTTAGATGTGAAGAATGTCTTTCTTCATGGGGACCTAAAGGAAGAGGTGTATATGGAGATCCCACTCAATTTTGCAAATGAATAGTTGAAGGATGGTGTGTTGTCTAAAGCGGTCTTTGTATGGATTAAAGCAGTTATCACATGCGTGGTTTGATAGATTCTCCATGGCAATAAAAAAACTTGGCTATCAACAAAGCAACGCCGATCACACTATGTTCATCCAGAGGAAAAGTGAGAAAATTTGCATTCTGGTTGTGTATGTGGATGATATAGTGTTGATAGGTAATGATCTCGTGGAAATGAAGAGGCTCAAGGCTAGTCTAGCCAAGGAGTTTGAAATGAAAGATCTAGGTGAATTACGCTACTTGGTATTGAGGTTGCTCGGTCGAAAAAGGGAGTAGTTCTATCACAACAAAGGTACGTTCTAGATCTACTAAGTGATACGAGAATGTTGGGGTGTAAACCCGTCAACACACCCATAGATCCCAACCACAAGCTGAGTGGAGAAATTGGCGATCAAGTGGAGAAAAGACAATATCAACGCTTGGTAGGCAGGCTAATTTACTTGGCTCACACTCGACCCGACATCTCTTATGTTGTGAGCGTGGTCAGCAGGTATATGCATGATCTTAGAGTATCACACCAGGAGATTGCGTATCAAATCCTGAGGTATCTCAAGGGTTGCCCTGGAAAAGGCGTGTTCTTCGAAAAAAAGGGACATATGAGGGTCGAAGTCTATACCGATGCCGATTGGGCATGATGTCTCGATGATAAGAAGTCCACTTCTGGCTATTGTGCATTTGTGGGAGGTAATTTGGTTTCTTGGAGAAGCAAAAAATAAAATGTGGTGGCAAGGTCTACGGCTGAGGCTAAGTATAAAGCCATGGCCCATGGCGTGAGTGAAAGATTGTGGCTACGAAGATTGATACTAGAGTTAGGGTTGTTTGAAGATAAGCCCATCATGTTATACTGTGACAACAAGGCGCTATAAACATAACAAACAATCCCATACAACATGATAGATATAAACATGTGGAGATTGATCGACATTTCATTAAGGATAAACTCGATGAGGACACTATGTGTATGTCTTTTGTTGGGACAAAGGAACAAATTGCGGATGTCTTCACAAAGAAGTTGGATATCACTGACTTCTCCAATGTAATAAGCAAGATGAGCATGATAAATATCTATATATCATCTTGAGGGGGAGTGTTGAATATTATATATTCATCGTTAGGGTATTTAGATAAAAGTGTAAATAGATTAGTTATAGGGACTAATGTATAAAAGTAGATTATATATGTACTCAGTTTACCGATGAATGAAATATCGAGATAATCAAACAAACCTAGACTTCTTTAAATATATTATGTAATGCTTACATAAGGTAACAATATAGCTTCAGCCTCTTGATCCTTGAAATCGTGGCATGAAATTGGGGGGTGAGGCACAAGCATGGACATCATCTCATTCGATTGGTCCGAAGGGAATATCAAAAATCTGATAGATGCAAACAAATTGTGTGATAGAAAAAATGTTACATTTGAATTGTATTAAAAGCATAAAAAATACTATTATTCCAGGAATTTCTTTTCATTTATAGTTGCAAACTGCAAATTTTAGTGTCTATTTATCTATAGTACTAAAGAAACAATAAAGAAATAATGGAAGGTATGAATGCTTGCAGAGCGTACTAGATATTAATAGCAACATACCACCCAAAAAAGTTCAGTACCTCATTATTTCACTAGTTCTGTATTTTGTTTCTTCAATGTGATGCAAAATCCATAAAAAATGAAGAACACAAAAACAACTTGTATAAACTACAGACTGAAGTATCAACACATCATGCATAATGCAAGAGAAGAATCATGCTCGGCATTTTACACATTTATCATTACTTTCTTTCATAAAAATCATAGTATATCATATAAATTAAGCTATAAGAAATTAAAAACAACCAGGAAAATAAAATACAACAACAACAAAAGCCTTTAATCCCAAATAAATTGGGGTAGACTAGAAATGAAACCCGATCGGAAAACATAAGATCAAGATCTCAAATATCAGTGATAATAATGAATATGATGGAAGAAAAAAATAATAATGAAATAATAATAATAATAATATATAAATAAAGATGATAATGATAATGATAATATGCTAATAATAGTAGCAATAATAACAAATAATAATAATAGTACAATAAACCTCTATTATAAAATTTATTTCTAAATCCTAAAACCTAATTCTAAATTTTAAATCCTAAAATCTTATCTAAACCTCTATTTCTGAAATCTATTTCTAAATTCTAGATCCTAAAATCCTAAAAAATCTAAGAATATGAAATTTATAACTCTACTATTAGACTTTAACTCCTAAATCATGGTTCAGGTACATAAATCGCTATTTTCCACGCACTCCTATCCAAAACAAGCTCTTTGGGTATATTTCATTCATTCAAATCTCTTTCTATTGCTTCCTCCCATGTCAGTCTCGGTCGACCTCTTCCTCTTCTTGTATTTTCAGGACGACTTAAAATACCGCTGCGTACTGATGCTTCAGGAGGTCTTCGTTAGATATGACCAAACCATCGCAAACGATGTTGGACTAGCTTCTCTTGAATTGGTGCTACCCCAAGTTTGTCCTTAATATCATAATTTCTGATTCGATCTTTCCTTGTGTGACCACATATCCAACGCAACATCCGCATTTCAGCTACACTCATCTTCTAGATGTGTTGTTCTTTTATAGCCCAACATTCTACGCCATACAACATCGCGGGTCTAATCACCGTCCTGTAAAACTTGCATTTTAGTTTGTTTGGGACCTTCTTGTAACAAAGAACACCAGATGCTCGTCTCCATTTTACCCATCCAGCTCTTATTCTATGACTAACATCTTCATCGATCTCTCCTTCACTCTGCAACATCGATCCCAAATATCGAAATGTGTCATTCATGGGTACTACTTGTCCATCCAAACTAACATTTTCGTCATCTAAGTTTTCCCCGCTGAACTGACACCTCATATATTCAGTTTTTGTCCTACTAAGTCTAAAATCTTTCGATTCTAAAGTTTGTCTCCACAACTCTAGTTTCTGATTGACTCCAATTTTGCTTTCATCAATCAGCACCACATCATCAGGAAAGAGCATACACCAAAGAATATCTTCTTGTATGTCCTTTGTGATCTCATCCATCACTAAGGTGAAAATATATGGACTCAATGTTGACCCTTGATGTAATCCTATCTTAATAGAAAATGTATCGAACTCGTCGTCACATGCTCTGACACAAGTCACAACATTTGTGTACATATCCTTAATAAAGATAACGTACTTTGTTGGTACTAGTTTCCTTTTGAGCGCCCACCACATGATATTTCTCGGAATTTTATCATACGCTTTCTCTAAATCAATAATTATCATATATAGTCCTTTTGTTCTCGATGTCTCTCCATAAATTTAATTGTTCCTACCATTTAATAATACCATTTATCCTTGAAACATTTAAATAAAAACAATAGCTTTCATCCGCAATTTTTATATAAATTTACTACGGTAACCAAAATGTAAAGAGGAGTTATCGCAGCTAACATATGGTTAAATTTACCTGAGCAAAGCCTGATTATCCTTGAAACATTTAAATAAAAACAATAGCTTTCATCCGCAATTTTTATATAAATTTACTACGGTAACCAAAATGTAAAGAGGAGTTATCGCAGCTAACATATGGTTAAATTTACCTGAGCAAAGCCTGATTGTCCATCTGCTTTATTATTTGTGCAGAAGAGGATCTAGACATAATTACCATGTTGTTAAATCACGATGGATGGCTAGGTTGTGAATGAACAAAAGAACATTCTAATCTTGATAGTGGAATGAGCTTGGCGTGACCCACATGTGCATCACCTAAAGAGAAAATTAAACACCTCTGTTACATATCAAATTGGTAACGTATGATGTCAATTGATGTTTATCCATCCCTGACTCCCTGACAACATTGAAGGAATTGCACCACCTCTTTCAGTATAATCAATAGTCTAGAAGGATTATTCCTACGGTTGTTACAATCTTTCCAGATATTTATGAAACTAATAACTTAAGTGAGGATTTTTTTTTGCAAATCTAAACTCTTAACTATGCCTGATAAGTGATAATTAATGAACTTATCACCCAGTGCACTGAATTTTGTAAGCAATTTCGGATTAGAAACGAAAGACATTATATAAGAGATACAACATGCACTAGTAACAAAATTCCCTACTAGAAATTATTCATATGATATGACCCCTCTAACAGCTTCTCAACTAACTCTTTATATTATAGGCTTTAGAGGGGTTATCTATAAAAATACCATATGCTGCATAGCTACTGAAAGCATATCAATATAAAAAATGTAATATGATTGATAGGTTATAATGAAAATCCTTCATCAAAATAGGTACACTGGCACTTTAATTTCGTTCCAACTCGAAAGTCCAAATCTATATGGAAGTCTATAAAGTATTTGGGATATTTTAATATATGACTGTCCAAATTATAAACAATCTAGCAATAGTGTAAATATGAAATTTTTACCATTTCCCATGAAATAAATGCAGGTCAATGTATTTTGCAAGCCGTTCAATCTGTTCTACATCAAAAACTCTTGCAGCATAATTTTGGCATTTAACAATTGTTTTACTATTCTATTGGTGCCTTGACAGATACGATCTAAAAATAAAGGTGCATTTACATTAAATAGGGCCATCCTCCAACAATCCAAAAGATAGTACAAAAATTCAAAAAATAAAAATTTGGTTTCCAATAAAATTTATTATGTAAATCAAATTGAGCAGCTTGGATCAACAGTTCAGTCATGCAAAATCTTATTAATTTGAACCAACTGTAATTCGGACAAAGAAATAAATATATGTAAATGGACAAACTGTAAACAGTGGATCAAACTGAAAACTTTGGACTTTATAAAGTTTCTAGGGAATCAAGAGAAACTCCAGAGATATAATGTATAAAGTCACAGATAGCACAATGGTTAACATAGATTCTAAAAAGACTTTGCAAAATAAGATTTTTTTTTAAGTAGTAGGCGAATAGCTACTATGTAATTTTATTAAATCAAATTAAAAAAGAGTTATAGATAGAGCGGAAGAAAAGTGAAAAGAAGAGAATAAATGAAATACAAGCCTTAGTTTGTCTCGTTCAGCTGCAATCCATTGTAGCTTGTTGTGTCCCAGCATTGAAGCAGATAGAGCAGGAGAGACAGCTGGGTTGGACTTGGACACCATGTCACTCGGGTAACCATATAGGCCCCATCATCCCGATCTGCCGACAACCACTACCCGACATTGTCAGAATCAGATCTGGATGTCCAAACCAGATTCATCGACAGGTGACCTGAGAGAGGGGAGGGAGAGAGAGCAGATCATACCAGATCCAGACCAGTACCCAACCCAGTAAGAGCTGGATCTGTGTACCCACACTAGATCCCTCGACAGAAACCCTAGGAGAGAGTGGGAGGGAGGGAGGGAGAAAGAGGACAAGATTATACCCAGTAAAGAACGAGTGGAGGAGGCAAAAAGATGGAGAAGATCGTACCAGTCAGCGGTATGGTTGACCTCGCCGTCGAGGCTATACTCAGTCAGTGCCATTACTGTCGTTGGCGGCTGCCCTGTGCCGAGGTGCGGTAAGGTTAGGTGTTGCTTGTATTTCAGGGTGGGGAGAAGAGAGGAAGTAACAGAGGAGAGGAGAGAGAGGAAAGAGGTCAGGAGGGGGGAGACGGGGAAGGCTGGCTGCGAGAGAGAGAGGGGTTGACCTCCCCCTCCTTCAAATCTCTTTTTATTGCTTCCTCCCATGTCAGTCTCGGTCGACCTCTTTCTCTTCTTGTATTTTTAGAGCGACTTAAAATACCGCTGCATATTGATGCTTCGGAAGACCTTCGTTAGATATGACCAAACCATCGCAAACGATGTTGGACTAGCTTCTCTTGAATTGGTGTTACCCCAAATTTGTCCCTAATATCATTATTAGGGATTATAGAAAGTAGAAAAAATAATTGCACAGGTACTAGCTGTACCATAAGTAACAACCATTAGCTCACATATTGCCAGTTTCAATCATAATTACCGTCTATTTACTTAGCTAACATACAAAATTAGTACACAATTTAGTAGACTAGTATTAGAATTAAATATTATTAAAAGCCTGGATGGGTACCATTGTTAATAATATCATAAGGTAGTAAAGAATCAAAGGCCCCCTTAAGTTATTGATACAGAACAAAGAAGGTATACACATTTTACTTTCAACACAAAACATGTAATCCATATTTTGTTTATACAGAAAAACCCTTCCCTCGAACCCCAAGGAATGTTTAAAAGGGCACTGGTCAATAAATAAAAAAAAAACTTGAGAAAATAGAAAGCGTGAGGGTATCTAGGTGTCGTACAGGAGTTATTTATAGCTGACCTATGATTTAAATGTGATTTTATGAACAATTCATCATTATGAAGGTTATGCATGCCACCTGTGTGTTCACCATCTTAGCATTTAATTTTTAAACATAATGAAACATGTCGCCTGCATATAACAGTAAATAGTCAAGAATGATACCAATATAAGAATCAACAAAATAGTTGCAGCATGTGGTCAAAGATTCAGTATTAACATGGACTATAACAGCAACGTTCAATCTTAACTAATTAGAGAAAGTTGATTGATAGATATACCATCACTGAACAAACTTAAAGATATTAATAACAAGTAATCAAAGATTAACAAAATTACAGTTAAGGGCAGGTCAGTAGCTGGTACAGGAAATGGTGCAAGGAATCTCTACTCCTTATTACGCATGTAAGTGTCTTGATCCAGCAACGGTTCAGATTTTTTGTTAAATTTCTAAAACTAATATCAGTCATCAGATTGAGTTATTCGTCAAATAATGTTACTGTCTCTATGGTCATTTGTGTTGAAGTTATACTATTTTATTGTTATTATTAGTAGTAGTATTACTATTATTATTAGCATCATTATCATTATTATTATCATATTGTCATCATCATTATCATTATCATTTTTATTTATGTATTTATTTATTATTATTATTTGTTTTTATCATCATCATCATTATTATCATTGATATTTGAGATCCCTGATCTTATGCTTTCATATTGGGTTTCATTTCTAGCCTACCCCAATTTATTTGGGATTAAAGGCTTTGTTGTTGTTGTTGTGTTTAATTGTTACACGAAATGCTGCATAATTTAGGAGTACAATTGCTCTACTTTGTTTCTTTTTTTTCTTAGATTGCCATTAATTATGAATTTTAACTTTCCTTAAATTTCAAATGTCAACTTTCCTCTCAATTCTACATTTATTTTACATTAATTATGAATTCATGATTGAAATTTACATTAATTACTAAATTATCTTCATTTTTATTTTCTTTCTTTTCACATGAAGATATGAATTTTTATATTTTTAAAAGACATCACCATAACAACGCAAAGATAAGATACTAGAATAGAAAAATTTACCCTAAGAGTTGGTATCATCAGTGAGGTGAAGTACATAAAAAATGGCTGGACATTCATCAAGGTGACGTGTTCAGAAATCCTGAGGTAAGAGGTAATTGTCAGCCTCTACCATTTTTTATTCTTCTTATTCTTCCTTCTTGATCTAATGGAAGTTTCACAACTAATATTTAATCATGTTTACTCCCAAAAATGATAATAATATAGAGTTTACAAAAGGAAATATTTTCATAAGCATATGTAGTAGAGCACTTCTGTCATGCAATGCATATTATGAAGAACTTATTGCATAATGCTCTTTCATTGACATACAATTGGGTCGAACTACCAATAATAACTTACATTTCATAACAGATAAAGTAACCTAAATTGATGTTTTACAAGCAACGAATCTCAACTATCAAGAACAGAAGTGCACAAATTAAGGAAAAAGAAAGAAAGTGTCATTTAAACTCATTTGAACCACCAAAATAAATTAGTTTGTTTCAGTTTTATTTTTTGAAAACCACGTGTAAGTTCAGACTTAAAATCACCACAAAAAATAGCAGATAGCAGATATGTTGAAAATTTAGGTACAGATTGACAAGGATACAGAACCAGAGAAGTTCAGATTCAACCAATTTTTACAAAGAAGTCCTTTGAAAATTTTAAAATATGAAGAAAAGTACAGTACATCATGTGTACTTTACAGTGCAGAGGATTGGAGACACGAGAGACGTGTTTTTCATTCTTGTTTAAAATTTGTAAAGGGGGTCTCAGATCTACTAGTATACCGTATTGCATCAAGTCGCAAAGAAAGGTAAAGTAAAAGATTCTGGCATAACATATAATACCAAAGAGGGGACCTCAGATCTACTTTTCCGAGCAGTCTGGGCCACCACTCTTGCCGAATGCGACCACGACCGTGATGAAAGGGTAGTTCTATCGTGTCATCTCGTATGCGCTACTCTCGGCTTGTTCTTGTTGTCAAGGCTAGCCGCCTAAAACCTTAGTTGTCTGGCCTGGCGAGTTAGCACTAGGCGACGTCGCGAGCTGGAGATCAACCATGGTCCCGCTTCTCTTCTTCTTCGAGAACTTCTCTATTTTTTTACAAAAAAATGCGGCTGTCGAAGAAACAAAAGAGAACTCGCCGTGTGTCGAGAGGGAGATCAAACAGTAAACAGCGCATCGGCATGAAGAACCAGCAGCTCGAGGCAGAGGAAATCGCGGAGGCGGCGGTGCTCCATGTGGAGATCGGGTTGAGAAACCCTGGGGGAGGGGAAAAGTTCGTGGAGGCTAGGGTCGAGCAGAGTCTGCAGAGATTTGCCTGCTAGACTTCTTTCTTTTCCTTTGCTAACTGGCGTGTGTGCCCTAAGTTCCATCTCCTGACTCCTTCCCGTTTATGGGCTTTCATACGGCGCTGGTCTGAATCCACATCCTGCATTTTTTATTTTTTATTTTTGCAATATTTTTTCTTATTATGGTTGAGTAAGCATGATCTCCAATTTCCTATTGTGGTTGACAATTATTACTACAATTTTTTTTTCGATTGTAAACAATATTAGCATTGCATGCTTGTCGAATGTTAAATTATTTTATACATGGTCTCATACATAAGTCTAAAAACATTATGTCAACAAAATAAAAGAATATAATGCCAATACAAAAGGGAAATAAAAAAATTACAAAAGTTTGATAGGTGGCGAAGATATCAAACAGCCCATATATATTAACATAATATTATTATCAAATAAAATTTTCAAATAGCCACCTGAAACATCACAATTCTTCATTGCACGGAAATTAAAGTGAACACTGGTGCGGTGATGCAGTCGGTATCGCCTCGATATCTGGAGTCTAAGAGGTGGTCTCCTCATACGTGCTTGTGAAGTGGGTTATTGTGACCAAGCGTATCAGTTCTACGTTTTTTTAGTATCAATATCGAAATGTTCGATGTAGCTGACAATAAATGAGTCCAATTAACATTGCCTAGCAATATCCAATATGCATTTCAATTTATGGTTCTTAACCTTGATCACCGAATTTGATTAATTCTTGATTTTCCCCTTTGGCGTTTCTGCCATTGAAGGGAGGAAGAAGAAGAGAAATAACGAGAGGGAAGTAGGGTTGCAAACGGATTGTAAAATATTCAATTTTACTCGTGATTCGATCCAAAAGATAATAAAAATTATTCGATCTGTATTCGTATCTGAAAAAATCTGTATCCATATCTGTATCTGTATCTGAAAATTTTTAACGGATATGGATACGATTTGGCTATTACCTATCCGTAACCATCTGTTTGGCTATTATCCGTCAATATCCGATATTATCCAAAGGTATCCGATCTGATATTATCCAATTTATCCGAATACATATCCGAAAAATCTCATTATGTGTTTTTAATTATATTTTTTTACATACATTACGAATCTAACTAATTTTATATATAATTTGTGCTAATGTATCATGTTTTTTAATAATTCATCGATACATTTGAACTACTAATATAATAATAATTAATATTTAATTTTTATAATTAATAATTCTATCAAAAAATAATATGCAATTATTTGTTTAATAATATATATAATATTTTTACTTAATATCCGAAATATATCCGTATTTGTATATGTATCCGTCCGATATCTGATATCCGTTGAATATCCGATCCGTATCCGAGACTATATGTATCCGAATGTTTTTAACGGATATGAATACGACTAGCTATATACCCGCGTGTTGCAGCAGACTTTTTTATTTAAACATTAAAACATTATAAAATAAAAAAATTCATATTTATCTAATATTAAATTATAACACCAAATTATAGAGAAAACCTATAATAAAGACTATATTTAATCTTGATGAGATTTTTGCACAATATAAGTTAATGATTCATGATTTTTATGGTAAGAAATGTAAATTATTCTAACATATATTATCACCATTAATTTCTTACCAAATATGCACAAAGTTGCTAAATAAAAAAATAATAATTTGGAAATAATAGTATATAAGGGAAAGAAATGGAGAGAAAGAGTGGATCAATGGACGCGATCACATACGTTCGATCAACCAAAAATAAATATTATCTATCTAATTGAGGGATAAAATGGGTATAATAAAAAATTACCATGATAAAAAATGAACCCTTCAATTCTTAGATGCTTTATATAATAGTATAGATAAGAGCATTATCCGTCCGATCCGTTTGCGATCCCAGAGGGAAGAGAGTGTTAAAGGTGTTCTTGACCAGGTGGAGTTGGCTCACAAAAAACCATATCAATGACAATAAGGCTGGTTTACATGAGCCTAGTTTCTTTCCTTCTTTCTTAAATAGACTTGGTGCATGAGTATTAAGCGTGAACCAAAAGGGATCAGTTGTGTTGACCTGTGGGCCCCTTACAACATACTCATAGCTCATGTATTAAATGGTGTACGTTCTTTGATTAATTTCAAATTTAATTAATTATTTCAACTTTCGGATTTTCCTTGAAACATATGTTTGCCCGAAATTCACCAAAAATTGTTAAAAAATCTCATAAATCACCCCCCTGATAATTTTTATTTATCATTTTGCTCTTTGATTAAGCACCAATTAATTATGTCAATTAATAATTTCTAAATTTCTCTCACGTCTGTAATTCCAAAAATGTCAAACAACATATGAAAATTCTCAATGGAGAACTCATTCTCACGTAAAATTCAAAATTTTGAAGTCTTAGATTTCCACGAGATTTTCAATCTGAACTACCTAGGCTTTGACAACTAATCATTTTCTCGTTAATTTTTTAGTTCTCTCAATTTCCTTCTCAATTCCTAGGTTTTTGGGCCTAAATAAAATTCCTTCTGACCTCTTGAACATTTTCTAAGATTTTTGGGTCCTATTTGGAACTTTTTTGGGATTATCGGATCACTCAGGCCTAACCGGACTCTTTAAATCTTCTTTCACATTATTCCTCGACTTTTTAGGAGTAAACAACTCTTAAGAGAGTGTCCATAACACCTTATGTTGGATGTTCAGAGCACCTTCTGTAAGGTGTTCAGAGCACTTTTCTGTGAGGTGTTCAAAGCATCTTCTACTAAGTGTTCATAGTACATTATACCGGATGTTTGAAGCCGCTAATGATTTTCTGGATGTGCATCTGTCTGGATTAATACTCGATCTCTTCTCTGTTGTTTATTTTATTACTCATCACGAAATGCATACAAGCTAGGGCTACAAATGAGTATTCAGTTCTCTTCCGTTTTATCTTATTACTCGTTACTAATGTATACCAACTAGCGCTGCAAATGAGTTAAGTTTAAACGAACTGATCTTAGCTTAAGTTCAACTCATAAAAAATACAAATTGATTGTGAAAAGACCCAGCTTAAACTCAGCTCGTCACATTTCAAGCTAACTCACAACCTGACTCATGAATCAATATATGTGTGTAAAAATTACAAAATTGATATTTAAGTTTAGTGCATCTATAATTATAAAATTGTATAAAAATTAATACAAAATTGATATCAACAAATTATTTTTTTCAATGACATATTTTATTGCATAATTTGAATGACTGATACATGAATCGAGTTACGAATAAGTAAAAAATGTTAAGTTGCTATAAAATGATGAGAGAAAATAAGAGAAAAGTTATCAAATTAGAATTCAACATAAAAATAAATATAAATTATTATTATTTAAACTGAACCAAATTATAAACTGAATCAACCTCAACTCATACTCTCTTTTAATTATTGAGTTAAATTAACTCAAGCCCGTACTAATCCCAAATTGAACCATCATCCCAAATTTTTTTATGCAGCCCTGATACCAACAAGTATGGCCTGTTCATAGACTAAACTAAAGTCCTTAGTGTCAGATTTTACTACGTCTTTCGTTATAATAGTTAACACATTGATCACTGGTAAAAAAAGGCGAGGGAAAGAGGAACAGAACAATAAATAATCTAAATTGTATGCAAAATCTGCTTCAATTACATGATAGAAGACTAAATTGTATGCAAAATTTATTTCATTCAAATCAAGTACTCAGTTAGCGATTTCATCTGTCTTCCCGTTCTGTATCACCATATTACCATACAGAGGAAAAATTTACATATCATGGAAACGGAACTAATAAATTATCAAAACGAGGTGACGATACAAGTATACATACTTACAAGATGAAATCTGCCACTTATCAAGCAGAATCTCCTGGAAAGAGAACCTATTATGAGTAGAACACCTACAGTTTGATGTATAAGACCACTGCCACACAAACTATCAAGCTACAGCTAAATGACTACTAAAGAGATTTTCATACTTTACAACGCTTGAATATAATAATAGTAATGGTAACAACAATAGTAACCAGCGCACCACCTGCCATGGAACTGAGCATAGTTCTCATCTTCTGCAGGAGCACCATATATCCAACTGTTAGTTGTAGCTGTCAAGTGAGACAGTTGGGATTTTATTTCCCAAACAAAGATCATGAGACTGTACGGCCGTAACACACTGAAGCGAGGTAAAGGTTCTTGCCCCACTTCTCCTGGAGGAATGAAAACAACAATAAATATTGTAACTGAAAAGGAACAGTTACCCAAAAGAAACACACTGCTTCCAAAAGACCTTCAAATTGCTTACTTCCTCTCTTCTGGCGATAATAAACCAAATCCAGCTAAAAAGGTCACATTGTGAAGTATTTGGTAGCAATTATTGTGAAGTATTTGGTCACATTGCGGAGTTCCAGGTGAAATACTATAATCACCCCCTTTCAGTTTTTTGGGATTTCTAGACTTGAAAAAAAAAGAGTACCTTGACATGTTGGCTAGGAAAAGCAGAAGTACGAAGCGTCTCTTGTGTTTCATCCAGAGGTTTCTTTCGAGGGACGCTAAAAACAAAGGCTGCCTGGTCCCACGTAGCAGCTGTTGCAGTTATGCGGTAACCATTATCCCATCTTTTGTGAATTCCTTCACTAGGATACAGAAAGTCCAGCTCCACAACCTACAAAGAAATGAGGCAAAACTAGTTCATCAGGTCTTATCTCAAAATACTGTGGATCCTAAGTAGACTATACAACAAATGATAGGAAAAAGACGCTAAATTACCTGATCTGTAAATCCAGCATTTCGAGACATAACAACAGCCCATCTGATACCAGCTGTTGCCATAGCGGTGACATAAAAGCCCTCTCTCCACTTTTTGTTTATCCATTTGAAAGGAAATGAGTCACTTACTTTGTAGGATTGTTGAGCATACTGTGTACCTGCCAACAAAAGAAGCATTATTTTATTAACCACCAAATCTAGAAATTTGATTAAGAAAGTATAAGAAAAAAAAGGATATATACCTCTGGACATAACTACCAAGGAGCTGCCATTATTTGCACCCGCAAGTGCAGTTATGTAGTAATTTCTCTCCCATTGATCCATTATCCATTCCTTAAGAACAAAAATACTAATGTCATTAGTAAATAACTGAAATTGATGTTTGAAACCTCTTTGTTAATAATTTCATCAAGTAGCTAACCTTGTGAAGGAAATGAACAGAGCGCTCATAGACTTGAGAGGTAAAGCCGGTGCCAGCATCCATGATGAGAGCCCAGAGGTTAGAACAAGAGGTGACACAGCTGATGAACAAACCATCTTCATTGCCCTTCTCAATGTGTTGATCAAGCCTTGCATCTGCCACATTGTAGTGATACCTATAATTTAAACAAAAGCCAGAAATTATATATTTTGATAATTTACTTGACAAAAGTAGTATGCAAATATAAGGAGCAATATCCCAAGTCAAAGAAGTATTCTACTGGTATTTTATATGAGACTAAAACCTGCATGAGTGCCCAAAAAGATTGGACATCTATGGAACCACAGACCAACATTTTAAAAAACGAGAACTATGAAAAAACAAAACAGAAAAACAGAAAACAAATGTGGCTTCAGACAGAATTAGGAAGCATAATTGAAAAGGTAGGTTTTCTAAAACATTGTATGCATGAGGTATATTCATTGCAGCCAGCTTTGGAAAATCAATACCAAGAAAGATGAAAATAGAAAGAGAGGAAATTCCCCAAAAAAGGTGTAAACTTGACTAGCTCTTTTACTTTTCCAAGCAACAAACAAACTAAACTCCTATACTCGTTTAACTAATTACATAAATATCACGAAGCCAACAGAACAAAAACTTGAGTAGCTCTTTGCTTTTCCACACAACAAACACACAGAAAACACTAATCTAATTAATTATATAGAAATCACAAAGTCAATGCAAATGAAATATAATGGCAAATAAAAGAAAAGATAAAAAAGACCTTTGTTTCATGGGTCGGCGAGCATTGTAAACAGAAATCCACTGAGTGGCAGGCATTCCCATGCGCACCTTCTTCTTTGGTTGATCGTCGTCTTCTTCCATCGCCAACCTCCCTCGTTTCTGCCCCACCTGGTGTATCAGCTTTACACAGTTATAAACTGAATATTAGAAGCACTCCCTCACTATAATGCACACACACCTACAGACTGACAGATTCTACATTTTGCACTGCATACCTTTTGAGCACCGTCAGTGTTGAGAGGCCGGATGTCCGGATTGGGGCCCACGACCCCATCAAAAAGGGAGATGCATTTCGCGTAGTTAGGCTCTTCGTCAAACTTCAAATTGACCACATACTCCACAAACTGCTTGAAGGGAAGAGGACAGAAGCAACAGAGCGACTCTGGAGAAGTTGCCATCTTCTTTTTGCACACAAGAAACCCTTTGTTTTCTCCCTAAATACAAAAATAATAAAATAACACACAAAGACAGGTAGATGGAATTTTTCTTTTTAACTCCGATGGTATTTATTTAAGTAGATCAAGTTTCTACCTGATAACCTTGCCAAGGTAACCGGCCTCTAAGAAGGAATACAAGTGTATATGCAAGTGATTCTAGATCATCCCTTCTACTTCCTATCCTTCCTAGGTGGGCATGCACACTAGCATATCTTACTGTGCCCCTGTAATAGTCATCAAAGAAAATACGGATCAACCAACCAATTATTTCTTAGTTACAGCAATATGGCATAAGGTAAATCCAAAATAATAAATAAACCTGAAAACATCTGGCCGCTGGTCGTATTCAACATGATGACCTGTTGCGCTATCCTTCCACTTAGTCGCTGTGAACATTCCATAGTTGCAAATAATTACCAACTCGAGATGTAAAGAACAGAAATGGAGAAATATTAACTAGCACAGGCTTAGTAAAACCATATTTTTGGGGCACGCAATACTGACATCAGCTGCCAACAGTAAAAATTGAGATATTCAGTTAAGGATAAATTACCTAACCCAAGATCAACAAGAAATAGTTTCTTTTCATCACTGGTGCCAGGAGTACCAAGTAAGAAGTTCTCAGGCTTTACATCCCCATGTACATATCTACAACAAAAATTCAGCCAAAAAAAGAGCAAACTGTCATCTTACACAAGAAAGAAGGAGAAAATCTTACACAAGAAAACAGGAGAAAATTGGACAATTTAGCGTATGTCAAGGAAATCATAAGTGGCAGTCACTAACCCCTTGGAGTGCATTTTCTCTAGTATTGATATAGCTTCAATAGCAATACAGGCTACCATTTCCACTGACATTCTGCAAATATTAAAAAAAAAACTTTTACTTCCATCACGAGAGAGCGAGTACTAGATGATAAGTATAAAAGATGAGAAACGCACGCATGAGAATTGTTATTCCAAACATCCCAAAGACTAGGCCCCAACATATCCATAACCTTCAAGTAAGTAATACAGATAATTTTAGCATGTAACAACTAAAGAAAAGATAAAAATGGACTAGATAGAAAAATAAGTCACCAGACCATGACATAATATTCTCCTTGACGACCCTTGTAGTGGACTCTCGGTACACCATGAATGCCTCCAAGAGTACTAGAATGTGAAAAAAAATAGAATATTACTACAGTTTGATTAAAAAATTACATAATCTCTAGTATTCAGGAATTATGAAGTACGACACAGAATGATATTTGTCTTACTTGTAGACTTGCCACTCACAAGGCGGCCCATGATTGCATCCTTTGCTGCTTCTATGCTCAAACTTCAACGCAACCTAACAAAGAATACATATTAACAACGTGAATTTGGAAATTATTCCTTCCCCATTTTTTTCATTTCACTACTATCTTATCTAAGCTCAAAATCTTGGCTTGTGCTTACATGCACTTGTCTTGCAAGCGACACATTTTTCCAAACATGTGCAAGTGCAACCAAACCTCACTTAACCTAAATAACTGGCTTTGTACAAATACACAGTTTGATTTGAGTTGAGAGCCATCAATATTTGACTTACACAGATACATAGTTTCTGAGAATTCTATTTTTCTTCATGCCACAAATAAAATTAATATAGCCTCATGATCCTGATGGGAAAACACACCTAGGGATGGTAAGCATTCATGCTAAAGAGTATCAAAATAAACAAATACAAAATTAATAGTAAGTTATCTACACACCTCCAAAGCACCAGCACCAGAGCTTGATGTGGCGGGAGACATGCGACGGCCAACATAAACTTGGCCAAATCCTCCCTTTCCTAGCCTTCTCTCAAGTTTGTATTTAGGGGAGTTGCTAACTTGAACCTGCATCAAGATGAGAACAAAATTAAAAGAGGAAAAAAAATAAATATAAGAAACAGATGACAGTTCCACTTGTCAGTAAAAGTGGGGTTTCTTTTGCCTCGTGTATATTTTCAAGTTAATCATCAGTTTTCTATGATATGTAGGATATATAGGCGTAACCCAAGTGCTAGAGTTGCTACAGACTACCAGATTCAGCTATCTTACATGTTTCCTATCAAAACTTGGGATCAATTTTATAGAGGAAAAAAAATGCTTGCTATCAAATGAGGGAAAGAACTGAAGAAAGCCCCAAAGTCGTCACTATTCTTTTATCAATTGTAATTACTTCTCAGCTATATAAGACAAAGAGATCACATGCACTTCCAATTTATATGACCGAATGCATTATGAAGTCTAAAAAGAGCAGCCGTTTGAGCAAAATTTCGTTTCTGGTAGACATACTAAATACTGAAGAGGCACAGATTTTGTTTATTCATTACTCCTCCCATGAAATTGCCATTAGATAAAGAAATTAAAGAAAATAACAGAAAAACTAACTGTCTCTGGAAGTGGAGCCGTGCTCCCTTCATCAAGTCTATTATCGCCACTTTTCGCACCGCTGTCAAATTCATCCATCTTTTGCTCAGCAATTGCTAATTCTACCTCGTTATTGTCTCCTACCCCTTCTTCCAAACCGATCTGATTCTCTCTCGCGTCAGGTTGAGCCAACGCCGGCGCTGTTTCTTCCCTCGTCGCCGTACCGTCCCGCCACGTGGACTTAGTATTAAGGTTCGGCGGCTGACGCTTCTCCTCCGCTGGGTTATTTCGAACCTTAGCTGTCACTTTTCTTCCCGCACGACCACCGCTCCACAAATCGGGCATCGTTCATCCATGGAACCTCGCCATGAAACCAAACCCTAGTTTCTTAAGTGGAACCTCGCAATGGAACCAAAACAATCGTAAATTAGATTGCGGAAAACAGATGCTGGAAAGCTATAAGCGGAATTAGTGAGACTATACTTCGGCGAAAGATTAGGGTTAGGGTTTGATTGGGAGGAGAGAGGGTTGCAAACGAGAGCGAAGAGAGAGAAGTTATCGGGTAGAGGCGTAGAGCTGTATGGTCTGATACTCTTGAGTCACCGTGTTATAGGCCCCACGTAAAAGGACCCACCGACACCTGATATTTACCCCAGGTCCAACATATAATCCCACGAATAAGTTCCATGAAGTATCTTACGTGGAACTTCGGATCATATGTACACACATTTTGAAATTGAATTGTGCAACGGTCCATCTTGCAATGAAATATACACTGGTACATGTTCAAGTGTGTAGATATGAGCATAGTAACAAGTTCGTGATTCGGAAAACGTTCGGCGAGGTTAAAAATTTGACGTTCGGGTATAATTCGGAAATAGTTTGTTTCACATAATATAAATAAAATATATATTATATTGATAAAATATTAAAAATATATTAAAAACTATATAATTTTATATAAAATAATATATAATGTATTTTTTGCCGAATAATTCGCGAATAAAATATTTTTTGACCAAAAAAATGCACCGTATATTAAACTGATGAATTATTCGTGAAACATCCGGCTATGGATGAAAAACGAATTATTCGTGAATAATTCGCGAGTGTTGTTACTATGGATATGAGCGGTAGAAAGTTTTGATTCCGTGAGTTGGAACTTGGGAGGAAGATAAACTGGGTGGCTCAATGGAAATGCGAATGGGTCATTCTGATTCACGTCATCACGTGCTTCGGCCTTCGAACAAAAAAGGGTACGACAGCCATGCGCTCCCTTCTGACCCCACCTGTCGGTAAAATTGGGGTCATATAGTTTTCCCTCGTGTGTATTGTTCATCTACCTTTTTTTTAAGAAATATGGAATCTCAAAGAATTAGACTATGGTGTTACGCATAGTTAATGATTAAATTTATTATGGACTGAAAAATATAGTTAAATCATTTTCAAATCTTGATTTATGG
This sequence comes from Schoenoplectus tabernaemontani, assembly GCA_037127355.1. Classification (NCBI taxonomy): domain Eukaryota; kingdom Viridiplantae; phylum Streptophyta; class Magnoliopsida; order Poales; family Cyperaceae; genus Schoenoplectus; species Schoenoplectus tabernaemontani. The sequence continues at coordinate 18,713,236 of CM073743.1, read as the reverse complement.
GTCTCAATAAAATACTTTATATCAAAATATGATGAGATATAAAAAATTTCTATTTTTTGAATTTTTAAGTATTAGTTTTGGATTTTTAAAAATGACACAGAAAATATACATTATTTTATGAGTTAGGCTATGGTGCTACGCTTAGTTAATGATTAAATTTATTACAGACTATAAAATATATGTAAATCAACTCAAAATCTTGTTTTATGGATCTTAATAATTTTTTTATATCAAAATATAATAGGATATAAAAAAGTTCTATTTTTTGAATTTTCTAAGTATTAGTTTTGGATTTTTTTAAGATGATTCAATAATAATAATAAAATAGTTACTATCTTCTAGTTAACTTTTAAAAATTCAAAACTAAAAAATTTAAAAAATAATTTTTTTATATCCCATCATATATTGATATAAATAATTTATTGAGACCCATAAATCAAGATTTGAAGATGATTTAACTATATATTTTTGAGTCCATAACAAATTTGATCATCAACTACACGTAGCAAAATAGTTTAACTCTTATTTTATAATTACTATTTAATCATCTTAAAAAAAATTCAAAACTAATACATAAAAAATTTGAAAAATAGAAATTTTTTATATCCCATCATATTTTGATATAAAGAATTTATTGAGATCCGTAAATCAAGATCTGGAGATGATTTCAAGTAAGAGTTTATTTTTATTTTATTTTTGCTCTGACACCAATAATAGTTTCTTCATACAAATTTTTTTATGAAGGCCCTCTTTATATGAGAGGCCAGGCTAACACTCAATTCTTTTAAAGGAACTAATGACTCTTTTCACGTGTGTTAAGATTTGAACCCATGATATTAGCGATAGTGACGGTATCATTTTAAAATAGAGCTTTCATAAACCCCGCATATATTACTTTTTATATGTCTCTCTTGACATTTGAACCCGTGCCACTCTGTAAAGAGACGGGATCTATTGTCTTTTGTACTAGACATGTGGTTCTCTTCATACAATTTCTTGTTTCCATCCTTTTGTACATGTAAGGTTAGGAGTTTTCGTACATCATTTTTTTTGTCTATTTGATATTTCTTGTGTCACACATTCTGAAAACATCAAAATGATATTGGAAAGATGAGAGGGTGTTTTCTTTCATTTTGTTCTGGAATATTTGTTATTTTGTGTGCATGTTTGTATGCGCGAGGGACCGTGACTATATTATTTTTTGTGTGTTTATTATCTATATATTTCTAAGATATATCTTTTCGGGGAAAGGTGGGGTGGGGGCAAAATGAGATGAAGGTTTGGGAACATGGACTCTGGCTATATTATTTTTTTGTGTTTGTTTATCCATATATTTTTAAGATATCTTTTCGGGGAAAAGTGGGGTTTGGGGGGGGGGGGGGGGGGGGGGCGGCGGTGCAAAATGAGATAAATATGAGAACATCGTTTAGTGTTTTTTTTGTTGTCCTCCGTTTGTGAAGTTTCTTAGGCCGCCTCGAGCGTATGGAGATGCGACTAGAAAATATCACACGGGAAGCTGCGTGCTTCTGATAATAAGTTGGGCCAAGAGTCTTAACTTCAACAGGCCAGCTTCGCAATCACAAGTATGCTTCTTTGTAAGCCTCAGTTGATCTTGTTACATGGGCCATAACAAAATATGCAATGTTTTTCGTCCCGATATGACCCAAGCGACATAGTTTATTGGTTCACACATTAGTCGACCCAGAGGCTCCCAATATGACCCTAAATAAAATTGAAAACAATTACCTGCTTCAATGGGCGTTATGAATTGTCTGCCCGTAGGAACTGTTGGATAACCGTTACAAGTCTCACCTGTCAATTGCCCCTAGAAACACATTTAACTGTAGGCTATCCGCTATAAACATCTCAGCTGTGAACCGCTCCAAGAAACACATTTAACTGTTCCAAGAGAACAATTTACCCGATCAAAGTGACATAATTTAACCGCTACAAGAAAGCAAAGGATCCGCTACAAGTCCCAATGTCCGCTCCTGGCAAAACCGCATCAAAAAAAGCAATTTAACAGCTGTAACGCTGGTCAATGGGCCTATTAGTATATGCTTGATATATGTGATTAATGGGCTGTAAGTTGTGCGGTTTATGGGCTGAATTATTATGAAATGTACTCGATAAATGGGCCTCCATTGATCGAAGTACACATGGCAATTAAAATCATTAGGGCCGATATTTACTGGTTAAAAAGGCTTTAAGCAAGATAGAACTACAGACGGCCCTAATAGAAGAGCAGTAGTCTGATTATCGGAACGATTTACAGTGAACACATCCGACAAGTAATTCAATTAACACAAACGCCAAAACGGGCCTTTACTCCTAGTTTGGGAAAGAGGTTAAATGGGCCACGAAAATCACCTTTCCAAGAAACACCCTATTTTCAAATTACCCGCACAGCTCTAAAAAGAATATAAAAATACAAGTATAAAACAATGCAACCAAGCAAAAACACACATACCACCTTTCTCAAAAATAAAAATCTTTTAACTATAAATTCTTATTTGCACCGAATAGTTGATCATTTTCAAAAACAACAAATTAATCCTTAAACTTTAAACTATACTAAAGAAATACCTGAACTTTTGATCTTTTGATTCAGGTCAGCCAATTCACATTTTATACTTGATCAGATACTCCAAACAAAAACTAGGTATTAAAATCGAAGCAATTTTTGAAATGCATAAAGCGTGCTTACAAATGTAATTCAATTGCCATGGTTGAGGAACAGTGACAATTACCATACTCGGCGATATGATTGGAGCTCAGCTAAACGGACCAATGTCCCTCCAAATATTGAATAAGAATGACTGAGGTTAGAAACATAGGAAACTAATTCAAATTTTATTACTTGCACCTATTTAGTAAATAAACTCACTAAAGACCAAACATAAGGGAATTTTATGACTATTTGTGTCCAAAAAGTAACATGACGATGCACACAGACTCAATATATAAGGGAATTTTATGACTTGCTGGACGCACGAGCAAAGAGTAAAATAATGTGCTCATTCGTTATCAGGCTTTATTGACAGATGCCCCCATTTATAAACGAATCAGGGAAAAATATATCAGCTTAAATTAACCCCAATTCAGTCTGTTCTCATACTAACTCTCTATGTAGAAAACATGTGCAAAGCAACTATATTTTTAATTTGAACAAAGTGAGAGTGCAAATGGAAAAATAAATTGCGAGACAAAGCTACTCTAACAACAACAGCTTTTACATTTCTATATATATTTTGTAAGGGAAGGGATCATTGACAATGGGTTATTTTGACAATGAATCTTCAAATAAATATGAAAAAAAATTAAAAATAAAAAACCTCATAGATATATGTTTCTACTTATAGATTGATGGCAGTTCAAATTTCATGCAGTTTCATTATTATTTGCTAGTCCATCAAAAATCATCAATAAATTATACAATTTACAATGGTTTCAATTTAACCGTCTTTGACGGACCATCAAACGATAATGAAATTACATTGTTATACTAAATACAAATGAAATAGTAAATATATATATATATATAATAATAATAAATATAATAAGATCAAATAAATTAGTAAGAATTAGAAGACAAAATTTTAAAAATAAGTATGATAGTTAATAATAATGCTAACTAAGGCAAAGTTTAATATGCATGTAGGAACTATTATTTAATAATATCATGCTCCAATTAAATTATTCGTAAGTAATCTGAAAATAACAGTTCAGAAAATTTAGGTGTAAACGATAATATTAAGATAACCAGGAGATGATCTATTAATCCATTAGGATGTCAAATGGACCCCACATATGAAGTGATTATTTTTTTCTTTCCTGCCGACTCACTTCCTCTTATTCTAGTTCCTTCCTGATTCTTCTGTTCTTATCATTTTTGTTGCTCCTCCTAACTTGCGACTCCCCTTATCTTTTGAGCTCTCATCTTCGGTTCAATTCTTCTTTCTTTATTCTCTGGCAGTATGCCCCAATCTCCTGGCCGAAGCTATTCTGGGCTATTACTTCTGCTGGTATTTAATACTATAAACGTTCATCATGTGCATTCCTAATCTTTGTTCTTGCTAGCATAATCAGGTTATATAACCTCACGTATTACGTGAATGTTTTGGGTACCATGTTTGTTAGTTACATTAATTATTTATTTTGCCTAATTGTTAAATCACTTAGTTCATTGACAATTCGTCAAGGATGGTTAATGTTTTAGAATTTTTATATTTTAGTTATCAGTATCAACCTAATGTACATGATGCAAGACCTATTGTAAGTTAACTTCGTATAATTATATTTAAATAATTAGTTATTATCCCAATCTGAATAACGATTTACACTAGCTTAACAAATTAATGTTGCATTAAGTGATTATACTTATTAGGTGTACGGTGAGACACCCAGTCTCTTCTAAATTCATTAAACTTATTAGCAAGAATAATTATAAAGTAAACTATAAGTCCATAAAAAAAATAATATAATTATATAAATGAAAGTACAATGACTAAAATAATTCGTTATCTTATCTCTAGGTCTAAACAACTTCACAGGGAATCGAGAGGGTTCGATAGACGCGCAAATATCCAACGACTAGTTATACTGTGAGTGAGTACATACCAGGTGCGTAGTTTCTTTTTCGGCATTACAGGGAATTTCTTTTCTGAAATTATATACTTCGTTGTTGCATTTTGAATTTCGATTGAATTGCATCTTTTGTTTATGGCATTTGCATTGATTTTTATTTATTAAATTGCATGGAATGATTTTCATTTCGATTTGGTAAACCATATTATTTGTTCTCCGTTATTGAATTTTGAAATGAATTTGTGTATCGATCACCGGAATCTGTAAAAGTAATATATAGGAGGCAGAGGGTCGCAACGACTCAGAAAAACAGGTTCACTATGCGCATCTTGAAAGCTGTCCCCTTATGTGCCCGATCTTAGGTTGGGAAAGGGGTTATGTTACTTTTTACGGACCTGGGCATGCCGCTGGGTCAACTGATTTGTTATTCTGTTATTCGGCCAAAATGAATTGATAAATCTTGCTATCTGTTGTGATATGATCCATATTTGAAAAACCAGACCAAAAATGGTATCAATATATACTAGATAAAATAAAGACTATATTTTTCCTGTTGTATGTCTGTTATTGATATTCATTTGATTTTATTATTAATTGCATATGCATTTGTGAGTATTTAATTTCAGATACGTGATTTCTTGTAAATCCGAGATTTGAAACTAAATATTGCACCGAGAAATTTTATTTCTCACTACGTGGTTTTTAAATATTTTTACGGAGTTTTGGGATCAAAACCGAGATACGGGTCAAGCAACGTGTAGGCCTTTTCTATTTGTGTATATTATAATCGTATCGGTATGTTATTTTGGATCCCGGTTGGTTAAACCCATATTTTTGTTGTAATGTTTGCTAATATTACGGGATTTCACAACCTTACCGTATATGGACGGTTATGACTACTTGTTGAAATTTTCTTGTTATTGTGTTAGATATATATAATCGCCTATTGAGTACATATTACAAGCGATACGGTATTATGGTGTTATATTACTGTTTTGCTTGATATGCCTAGTAAATAGCCTTACGAATACATATGATTATGTATTCGTGGCGGGGTCTGTCATGCCTGATCAGTCGGGGTGTGACAGTTCCTTGTTGTGGTATCAGAGCAGGTTTACCAAAAACCAGACCTGTATAGGATGCGTGAGTGAAAGCTCGACGGGGTAAGCAATGAAATGAAAAGATTTTTGCTTTTAAGAATTATTATCTTAACGATTATTGATTTCATGTGTTAGTAAATGGAAGGACGTGGTAGACGTCGTGGACGACCGCGAGTGCAAGATCGAATAAACGAGCAACCACCACGAGCGTCGTGAAGATCGGGATGCTCAACAAGTGGAGGCGCAAGAACACAGACAAAGGGATCTTGATTTGGATGCACGATTAATAGCCGCATATGAGCGAGGTCGTCAGACGGCAGATCAAAATAGACAAGGTCTTACTGTGAATCAAGGAGCCGTGGAGGATAACTTCCGACACTTGTATGACTCTTTCATGCGCCTAGGACCTTCTAAGTTTGATGGCAGTGGAGGTTGTATGGCGGTGAGGAATGGCTTGCCGGTATCAAAGCAAAGTTAGTTTTGTGTAGAGCCCCAGAGGAAGACCGAACTGAGTTAGCAGAGCATCAGCTAGAGAATGATGCAAGGTTTTGGTGGGATGGAGCCAAGCGAAATTTTCAGGAGGATGTGCGAGAGAATTCCTTGGAATTGGTTTGAGGAGCAGTTTAATCGTCGATTTCTGAGTACAATCCATCGGGAGGAGCTAAGGAGACAATTCATTGGTCTTCGTCAATTTGATCGCTCGATAGCTGAGTATAATAACAAGTTCTTGAGTTTGTCTCGATATGCACCAGATATTCGGGATGATGTACATCGTTATAGGAGACAGTATGTCGAGGGTTTAGATCCTGAGATTGCTGTAGTGGTGGATAGTCCAGCAGTAGTTGGGATACAGGCTTTAATGGAATATGTTGAGCAGGTTGAGGTGCATCACAAGAGAAGAGCTCAGCAAAGAGCCGCAAGGAATGTGAAACAAAAGATATTTCAGCCGACATACCCAAATCAGCCGAAACGTACAGTATTATCACAAGGATCTGGTATCAAAAATCTACCATCAATAGGGTCAGGATCGAGTTCGACAAGTGCATCATGGTGCAGTCGATGTCTAAAACCACACCCAGAGTCAGAATGTAGACATATCAAAGGTACATGCTTTATATGTGGTAGTAATGATCATTGGGCACGAGGCGCCCTCGGAAGAGACAGGGTATACCGAGTGTTGGTAGCAGGGAGCAATGATAGGCCGTGGACGTGGTGGTATACCCCCAACAAGAGGTAGGGGTGTGATGCCCCGAATAGGGGAGGACAGGCTAGAGGACAGATTGCAGTTCATGCAGTTGATGTTACGAGATTACAACAAGAGATGGGTGAGCACAAGACTGAAGAATCAGATAAGATAACTCAACAGGTGGATCTGATGGCAGGTATTCTCCTCATTTCTGGACAACCAGCTTATGTTTTAATTGATACGGGTTGTAGTCATTATGTGATTTCTAGTGCATTAATTGAAAAATATGGATGGCAAGTTAGTTCAAGTGAACGAACGATTGAGGTGCATACCCCTCTCGGTGTAGTTATGCAAATTGTTAAAGTATGTCGAGGAATGCGAGTCAAGGTGTACGGTAGAGACCTAGCAGGAGATTTATTGGTAATGGATATCGAAGAATATGATGTGCTTCTTGGTATGGATTGGTTGACAAAACACGGAGCGACAATTGATTGTCCACACCGAATAATCCGATTTGAAGGGTCAAGCGGTTCATTCTGTATGTTACGATACCGACAACCTGGAGATCATATATTACATATCTCTGCCTTAGAGGCGAAACATTTGATCACATCCGGTGTGCCGCATATCTAGCAATGATAGTTTCCACTTCTTCAGATACTCCAGACATTTCCACTATTCAAGTTGTGTCGGAGTTTGTCGATGTATTTCCAGATGAGATTTCCGGATTACCACCTGGAAGAGAAGTTGAATTCGGTATTGAGTTGTTACCAGGTACAACCCCAATTTCAAAGGCACCGTACCGTATGGCTCCAGCAGAATTGAAGGAATTGAAGGTACAATTAGAAGAATTGTTGGCTAAAGGTTTCATTCGTCCGAGTACATCGCCTTGGGGCGCTCCCATTCTTTTTGTACGAAAGAAAGATGGAACTTTGAGGTTATGCGTGGATTATCGAGAATTAAATAAGGTGACAGTGAAAAATAGATACCCATTACCACGGATAGATGACTTATTTGATCAACTACGGGGTTCATCAGTATATTCGAAGATTGATTTGAGAACGGGTTATCATCAGATGAGAATAAATCCTAAAGATGTAGAGAAGACCGCCTTCCGAAGTCGATATGGTCACTATGAGTATTTGGTAATGCCGTTTGGTCGACTAATGCACTGCAAAGCATTTATGGACCTTATGAATCGTATTTTTCGAGATCTATTGGATTCAACGGTAGTAGTTTTTATTGATGATATTTTGATATATTCCGGATCATATGAAGAACATTCTGAGCATTTACGAGTGGTATTGCAGCGGCTACGAGATCATAAATTATATGCTAAGTTATCAAAATGTGAGTTTTGGTTGGATCAAGTGTCGTTTTTGGGCCATGTTATTTCCGGTGAAGGTGTGGCAGTGGATCCAGAAAAAGTACGGGCAGTGATGGAATGGAGTCAACCAAAGAATGTAAGTGAGATACGTAGTTTCTTGGGTATGGAGGATATTATAGGAGATTTGTATCGGCTTTTCACAACTTGCACGACCGTTGACAACACTTTTACACAAAAATGTGAAGTTTGAGTGGGGTGAAAAACGGGAAAGAAGTTTCGGGGAACTAAAGGCCAGGTTAGTTTCGGCACCAATTACGGCGATCGGATTCAAATCAAGATTTTGATGTCTATACGGATGCATCACGATCGGGTTAGGTGCGATATTAATGCAAGATAAACATGTAATAGCATATGGGTCACGACAGCTACGACCCCACGAGCAGAACTACCCGACACATGATTTGGAATTAGCAGCAGTTATTTTTGCATTAAAACTTTGGCGACATTATTTATATGGTGCTAAGTGTAAGATTTTCACCGATCATAAAGTTTAAAGTATATTTTCACGCAAAAGGAGTTAAATGCGAGACAAAGGCGATGGTTGGAGTTAATGAAAGATTATGATTTGGATATCCGGTATTATTCGTGCAAGGCGAATGTGGTAGCGAGATGCATTAAGTCGAAAAAGCCAAATCAATTTAGCACCGATAATTACTCAGAGTCAAGATTACTCGAGGAGATGAGACTAATGAGTTTGCATATTGGAGCATCTCTAGAGTTCGCAAGAGCATTGACCACTAAGATGTCAAATATCGAATTAAGTAGTGAGTCCTCAAAGGTGATCACGGTAGTACTAGCCGCTGTAAATATTCAACCGAGATTACATGATCAGTTGAGAAATGCACAACAACAAGACTCAAAGTGTCAGAAATTTCGAGAAAATACTAAGTCGGGCCGAGATAGTTCTTTTCATGTGGATAATGAAGGTATCTTACGGTTTGGAGATCGAATATGTGTACGAGATGATTTAGAATTGAGATCCTTAATCCTATCGAGGCACATGAGTCGGGATATACGATTCATCCAGGCGAAGTCAAGATGTATCAAGATTTAAAGAGATATTTTTGGTGGCCGGGTATGAAACAAGATGTGACACAATATGTAGAGAAATGTCAAATATGTCAACAGGTGAAAGCAGATAGACACAAGGCAATTTGGATTGCTACTGACTTATCGCCCGACCTAAAGGCAAGTTTGAGTCAATCACGATGGATTTTGTGAGTGGATTTCCAAGAACGGTTGGACGGTATGATACAATTTGGGTGATTGTTGATCGATTAACCAAGGTGGCACATTTTATACCGGTCCGAATAGATGCGACGAGGAAAAGATTTAGCGGAAGTATTTATGAAATTTCAATTCAAATACCATGGATGTTCTCAAACAGTGATTTCAGATCGAGATACTCGATTCACCTCGCATTTTTGGCGAAGTTTTCAAGAATCAATGGGTACAAAGCTATGTTTTAGTTCCGCTCATCATCCACAATCTGATGGACAATCAGAACGAACCATACAAACTTTGGAAGATATGCTTCGTGCTTGTGTCTTAAGTTTTAAGGGATCTTGGATAGATTATCTGCATTTGGTGGAATTTGCATATAATAATAGTTATCATTCAAGCATTGGAATGGCCCCGTTCGAAGCACTTTATGGAGAACCTTGTCAGACACCATTATGGTGGAAACAAACTGGAACATATATGCCAACTGGGCCAGAGATGATACAACAAACCGCAGAAAAGACTCGAACGGTGTTGAACAGACTCAAGGCAGCTCAAGACCGACAGAAGCGATACGCGGATGTACGCCGTAGGCCATTAGAGTTTCCAGAAGGTGAACATGTATGGTTGAAGGTATCTCCCGTTCGAGGGGTACATCGATTCGGCGTGACCGGAAATTGAGTCCTCGTTACATTGGACCTTTCCAAATACTAAAAAGAATTGGACCGGTGGCGTATGAGCTTGCATTGCCCCCGGCTTTGGATCGAGTACATCCAGTATTTCATGTGTCACAACTTCGACGCTACGTGAGAGATCCCTCTCACCAACTAGATTTTTCAAAGCTACACTTGGATGATACACTAGAGTACGAAGAGAAACCGATGCGAATTTTGGATCAAAAAGAACAGAGACTTCGGAATCGAACTATTACTTCAGTGTTAGTCCAGTGGGGCCATCATTCGAGAAAGGAGGCTACATGGGAACTCGAATCGATGATACGAGAACAATATCCTGAGTTATTTTCCGAGTCAGGTACGTAATTCGTTCAAGGGATTGAACGATATTTTTAAGGAGGGGGGAATGTTATACTAAATACAAATGAAATAGTAAATATATATATATATATATAATAATAATAAATATAATAAGATCAAATAAATTAGTAAGAATTAGAAGACAAAATTTTAAAAATAAGTATGATAGTTAATAATAATGCTAACTAAGGCAAAGTTTAATATGCATGTAGGAAATATTATTTAATAATATCATGCTCCAATTAAATTATTCGTAAGTAATCTGAAAATAACAGTTCAGAAAATTTAGGTGTAAACGATAATATTAAGATAACCAGGAGATGATCTATTAATCCATTAGGATGTCAAATGGACCCCACATATGAAGTGATTATTTTTTTCTTTCCTGCCGACTCACTTCCTCTTATTCTAGTTCCTTCCTGATTCTTCTGTTCTTATCATTTTTGTTGCTCCTCCTAACTTGCGACTCCCCTTATCTTTTGAGCTCTCATCTTCGGTTCAATTCTTCTTTCTTTATTCTCTGGCAGTATGCCCCAATCTCCTGGCCGAAGCTATTCTGGGCTATTACTTCTGTTGGTATTTAATACTATAAACGTTCATCATGTGCATTCCTAATCTTTGTTCTTGCTAGCATAATCAGGTTATATAACCTCACGTATTACGTGAATGTTTTGGGTACCATGTTTGTTAGTTACATTAATTATTTATTTTGCCTAATTGTTAAATCACTTAGTTCATTGACAATTCGTCAAGGATGGTTAATGTTTTAGAATTTTTATATTTTAGTTATCAGTATCAACCTAATGTACATGATGCATGACCTATTGTAAGTTAACTTCGTATAATTATATTTAAATAATTAGTTATTATCCCAATCTGAATAACGATTTACACTAGCTTAACAAATTAATGTTGCATTAAGTGATTATACTTATTAGGTGTACGGTGAGACACCCAGTCTCTTCTAAATTCATTAAACTTATTAGCAAGAATAATTATAAAGTAAACTATAAGTCCATAAAAAAAATAATATAATTATATAAATGAAAGTACAATGACTAAAATAATTCGTTATCTTATCTCTAGGTCTAAACAACTTCACAGGGAATCGAGAGGGTTCGATAGACGCGCAAATATCCAACGACTAGTTATACTGTGAGTGAGTACATACCAGGTGCGTAGTTTCTTTTTCGGCATTACAGGGAATTTCTTTTCTGAAATTATATACTTCGTTGTTGCATTTTGAATTTCGATTGAATTGCATCTTTTGTTTATGGCATTTGCATTGATTTTTATTTATTAAATTGCATGGAATGATTTTCATTTCGACTGGTAAACCATATTGACTGTTCTCCGTTATTGAATTTCTGAAATGAATTTGTGTATCTGATCACTGGAATCCTGTAAAAGTAATATATAGGAGACCGAGGGTCGCAACCTGACTCCGAAAAATAGGTTCACTATGCGCATCTTGAAACTGTCCCCTTATGTGCCCAGTACCGGTTGGGAAAGGGGGTTATGTTACTTTTTCTGGACCTGGGCATGCCGCTGGGTCAACTGATTTGTTATTCTGTTATTCGGCCAAAATGAATTGATAAATCTTGCTATCTGTTGTGATATGATCCATATTTGAAAAACCAGACCAAAAATGGTATCAATATATACTAGATAAAATAAAGACTATATTTTTCCTGTTGTATGTCTGTTATTGATATTCATTTGATTTTATTATTAATTGCATATGCATTTGTGAGTATTTAATTTCAGATACGTGATTTCTTGTAAATCCGAGACTGAAACTAAATATTGCACTGAGAAATTTTATTTCTCACTACGTGGTTTTTAAATATTTTTGGGTTTTGAGATCAAACCGAGATACGGTCAAGCAACGTGTAGGCCTTTTCTATTTGTGTATATTATAATACTTGTATCAGTATGTTATTTTGGATCCCGGTTGGTTAAACCCATATTTTTGTTGTAATGTTTGCTAATATTCTGGGATTTCACAACCTTACCGTATATGGACGGTTATGACTACTTGTTGAAATTTTCTTGTTATTGTGTTAGATATATATAACTGCCTATTGAGTACATATTACAACTGATACAGTATTATGGTGTTATATTACCTGTTTTGCTTGAATATGCCTAGTAAATAGCCTTACGAATACATATGATTATGTATTCGTGGCGGGGTCTGTCATGCCTGATCAGTCGGGGTGTGACATACATGAAATTTGAATCACCGTCAATCTTATATATCTATAAAAAACATTATTTTTAAGAATTTTTTATATTTATTCAAAGATCCATTGTCAAGATAACCATTGTCAAGTGATCCCTTCCCTATTTGTAAATCCATGAAAGTTAAATGGTCATCAGAAATGCAAAGAACACAAGAGAGTTCAAAATGCATTAATTTCAATAATATTTTTTTAGAAAAAAAGGTCATATTAAATCATTTTATCAGTGTACAATTTTTAGTCTATTTAACAATATTCATCAATTTGGACAAAGTATATAAAAAATAAGTAAGATGCATTAAAAACAGCAGTTTAAACAAGTTGTTTGAGTTTTTTTAATTTTTTTGCTGCATACCTACACATAACTTCGCGCAAATTAATATAATTACTACTAATTATGTCTATTATATAATTATCCAATTAACACTCCGATATGAATATCCTATAACAGTATTTTTTCATAAAACATAAATAAGATACATTTAAAACTGCTGTTTAAACAAGTTGTTTAAGATTTTAAAAATTTATTGTCTCATAATCTACTTATAATTTCATGAAAATTAATATTTTTACTCTTAATCATGCCTATTAGAAGATTATCCAATTAATACTTTGATGTGAGTATTCTACGATACTTAGTTTGCACAAAACATAAGTAAGATGCATTAAAAAAAATAACAATTTAAACTAGTTGATTGAGTTTCTCAAACTTTTCGCCGCATAACTACATATAATTTCGTGAAAATTAATATAATTACTCTAATTATGCCTATTATAAGATTATATAATTAAAACTTCGATATGAATATTCTATGATACTAATTTGGCACAAAACATAAGTAAGATGCATTAAAAACTGTTGTTTAAACAAGTTGTTTGACTTTATTAAAAAAATTGGCCCCATAAATACACATAGTTTCGTGCAAATTAACATAATTACTCCTAATTATGCCTATTATAAGATTGTTCAATTAACACTTCGATATGAATATATTCTACGACTCTATTTTCTCCCATAACATAAGTAAGATGCATTAAAAACAGCTATTTGAAAAAGTTATTTGAGTATTTCAAAATTTTTGGCCTAATAACTACACATAATTTAGTGAAAATTAAAGCAATCACACCTAATTACGCCTATTAAAAGATTATCTAATTAACACTTCAATATGAACATTCTACAACACTAATTTTGCACAAAACATAAGTAGGAGGATTTAAAAACAGCTGTTTAAACAAGTTGTTTGAGTTTTTTAATATTTTTGGCCGCATAATTATACATAATTTATTATAAATTAATATAATTACTCCTAATCATGCCTATTATATGATCTTCTAATTAAAATTTTGATATGAATATTCTACGACACTAATTTTGCACAAAACATAAGTAAGATGCACTAAAAACAGCAGTTTAAACAAGTTATTTGAGTTTTACAAAAACTTTGACTGCATAGCTACACAAAATTTCTTATAAATTAATATAATTACTCCTAAATATGCCTATTGTAAGATTCTTTAATTAAAATTTCGATATGAATATTCTACAACGCTAATTTTGCGTAAAATATAAGTAAGATGCATTAAAAACTGCTATTTAGACGAGTTGTTTGAGTTTTTCAATTTTTTTGTCCGCATAACTACATATAATTTCGTGGAAATTAATACAATTACTCCTGATTATGTTTATTATAAAATTCTCCAATAAAAACATCGATATGAATATTCTATAACGCTAAAATCGCACAAAACATAAGTAAGATGCGTTAAAAATTGGTGTTTAAACAAGTTGTTTGTCTTTATGAAATTTTTTGGCCGCATAACTACACATAATTAGGTGAAAATTAATATAATTACTCATAATTATGCTAGGTTATAAGATTATTCAGTTAACATATCAAAATAAATATTTTATGGCACTATTTTTTCTCAAAACATAAGTGAGACGCATTAGAAACTGTTATTTAAAAAAGTTAAGTTTTTCAACATTTTTTGCCTCATGACTACATATAATTTCATAAGAATTAATATAATTACTCCTAATTATGCCCATTAAAATATTAGATAATTAACACTCCGATATGAACATTCTACGACAGTAATTTTACACAGGACATAAGTAGGATGCATTAAGAGCAGCTGTTTAAACAAGTTGTTTGTGTTTTTCAAAAAAGTAAGTACTCATAATTTCGTAAAAATTAATATAATTACTCCTAATTATGCCTATTATAATATTTTCCAATTAACCCTTCGATATGAATATCTTACGATACTAATTTTTCATAAAACATATGTAAGACATATTAGAAACTGCTGTTTAAACAAGTTGTTTAAGATTTTTTATATTTTTTGACTCATAACTATACATAATTACATAAAAATTAAAATAATTACTCCTAATTATACCTATTAGAAGATTATTCAATTAACACTTCGATATGGACATTGTACGACACAAATTTTGCACAAAACATAAATAAGATGCATTGAAAACAGTTGTTTAAACAAGTTGTTTGAGTTTTTGAAGATTGTTGGCCGCATTACCTACATGTAATTTCTTGAAAATTAATACAATTACTTCTAATTATGCCTATTATATGATTGTGGAAATAAAACTTAGATATGAATATTCTATGACGCTAATTTTGCACAAAATATAAGTAAGACGCATTCAAAACGGTTTTTAAACAAGTTTTTTAAGATTTTCAACATTTTTTGCATCAAAACTACACATAATTTCGAGCGAATTAATATAATTACTCCTAACTATGTCTATTATAAGATTGTCAAATTAACACTTCAATATGAATATCATAGGACACTAATTTTACATAAAACATAAGTATGATACATTAGAAATTGCTGTTTAAACAAGTTGTTTCAGATTTTCAACATTTATTGCCTCATAACGATAAATAATTTCGTGAAAATTAATATAATTACTCATAATTATGCCTATTAGAAGATTATCCAATTATCACATCGATATGAACATTCTACGATACGAATTTTGCATAAAAAATAAGTAAGATGCATTAAAAACAGCAGTTTAAACAAGTTGTTTGAGTTTTTTAAATTTTTTTGCTGCATACCTACACATAACTTCGCGCAAATTAATATAATTACTACTAATTATGTCTATTATATAATTATCCAATTAACACTCCGATATGAATATCCTATAACAGTAATTTTTCATAAAACATAAATAAGATACATTTAAAACTGTTGTTTAAACAAGTTGTTTAAGATTTTCAAAATTTATTGTCTCATAACTACTTATAATTTCGTGAAAATTAATATTTTTACTCCTAATCATACCTATTAGAAGATTATCCAATTAATACTTTGATGTGAGTATTCTACGACACTTAGTTTGCACAAAACATAAGTAAGATGCATTAAAAAAAACAACAATTTAAACTAGTTGATTGAGTTTCTCAAACTTTTCGCCGCATAACTACATATAATTTCGTGAAAATTAATATAATTACTCTAATTATGCCTATTATAAGATTATATAATTAAAACTTCGATATGAATATTCTATGATACTAATTTGGCACAAAATATAAGTAAGATGCATTAAAAACTGCTGTTTAAACAAGTTGTTTGACTTTATTAAAAAAATTGGCCCCATAAATACACATAGTTTCGTGCAAATTAACATAATTACTCCTAATTATGCCTATTATAAGATTGTTCAATTAACACTTCGATATGAATATATTCTACGACTCTATTTTCTCCCATAACATAAGTAAGATGCATTAAAAACAGCTATTTGAAAAAGTTATTTGAGTATTTCAAAATTTTTGGCCTAATAACTACACATAATTTAGTGAAAATTAAAGCAATCACACCTAATTACGCCTATTAAAAGATTATCTAATTAACACTTCAATATGAACATTCTACAACACTAATTTTGCACAAAACATAAGTAGGAGGCTTTAAAAACAGCTGTTTAAACAAGTTGTTTGAGTTTTTTAATATTTTTGGCCGCATAATTATACATAATTTATTATAAATTAATATAATTACTCCTAATCATGCCTATTATATGATCTTCTAATTAAAATTTTGATATGAATATTCTACGACACTAATTTTGCACAAAACATAAGTAAGATGCACTAAAAACAGCAGTTTAAACAAGTTATTTGAGTTTTACAAAAACTTTGACTGCATAGCTACACAAAATTTCTTATAAATTAATATAATTACTCCTAAATACGCCTATTGTAAGATTCTTTAATTAAAATTTCGATATGAATTTTCTACAACGCTAATTTTGCGTAAAATATAAGTAAGATGCATTAAAAACTGCTATTTAGACGAGTTGTTTGAGTTTTTCAAATTTTTTGTCCGCATAACTACATATAATTTCGTGGAAATTAATACAATTACTCCTGATTACGTTTATTATAAAATTATCCAATAAAAACATCGATATGAATATTCTATAACGCTAAAATCGCACAAAACATAAGTAAGATGCGTTAAAAATTGGTGTTTAAACAAGTTGTTCGCCTTTATGAATTTTTTTGGCCGCATAACTACACATAATTAGGTGCAAATTAATATAATTACTCATAATTATGCTAGGTTATAAGATTATTCAGTTAACACATCAAAATAAATATTTTATGGCACTATTTTTTCTCAAAACATAAGTGAGATGCATTAGAAACTGTTATTTAAAAAAGTTAAGTTTTTCAACATTTTTTGCCTCATGACTACATATAATTTCGTAAGAATTAATATAATTACTCCTAATTATGCCCATTAAAATATTAGACAATTAACACTTCGATATGAACATTCTACGACAGTAATTTTACACAGGACATAAGTAGGATGCATTAAGAGCAGCTGTTTAAACAAGTTGTTTGTGTTTTTCAAAAAATTTGGCCGCGTAAGTACTCATAATTTCGTAAAAATTAATATAATTACTCCTAATTATGCCTATTATAATATTTTCCAATTAACCCTTCGATATGAATATCTTACGATACTAATTTTTCATAAAACATATGTAAGACATATTAGAAACTGCTGTTTAAACAAGTTGTTTAAGATTTTTATATTTTTTGACTCATAACTATACATAATTACATAAAAATTAAAATAATTACTCCTAATTATACCTATTAGAAGATTATTCAATTAACACTTCGATATGGACATTGTACGACACAAATTTTGCACAAAACATAAATAAGATGCATTGAAAACAGTTGTTTAAACAAGTTGTTTGAGTTTTTGAAGATTGTTGGCCGCATTACCTACATGTAATTTCTTGAAAATTAATACAATTACTTCTAATTATGCCTATTATATGATTGTGGAAATAAAACTTAGATATGAATATTCTATGACGCTAATTTTGCACAAAATATAAGTAAGACGCATTCAAAACGGTTTTTAAACAAGTTTTTTAAGATTTTCAACATTTTTTGCATCAAAACTACACATAATTTCAAGCGAATTAATATAATTACTCCTAACTATGTCTATTATAAGATTGTCAAATTAACACTTCAATATGAATATCATAGGACACTAATTTTACATAAAACATAAGTATGATACATTAGAAATTGCTGTTTAAACAAGTTGTTTCAGATTTTCAACATTTATTGCCTCATAACGATAAATAATTTCGTGAAAATTAATATAATTACTCATAATTATGCCTATTAGAAGATTATCCAATTATCACATCGATATGAACATTCTACGATACGAATTTTGCATAAAAAATAAGTAAGATGCATTAAAAACAGCAGTTTAAACAAGTTGTTTGAGTTTTTTAAATTTTTTTGCTGCATACCTACACATAACTTCGCGCAAATTAATATAATTACTACTAATTATGTCTATTATATAATTATCCAATTAACACTCCGATATGAATATCCTATAACAGTAATTTTTCATAAAACATAAATAAGATACATTTAAAACTGCTGTTTAAACAAGTTGTTTAAGATTTTCAAAATTTATTGTCTCATATCTACTTATAATTTCGTGAAAATTAATATTTTTACTCCTAATCATGCCTATTAGAAGATTATCCAATTAATACTTTGATGTGAGTATTCTACGACACTTAGTTTGCACAAAACATAAGTAAGATGCATTAAAAAAAACAACAATTTAAACTAGTTGATTGAGTTTCTCAAACTTTTCGCCGCATAACTACATATAATTTCGTGAAAATTAATATAATTACTCTAATTATGCCTATTATAAGATTATATAATTAAAACTTCGATATGAATATTCTATGATACTAATTTGGCACAAAACATAAGTAAGATGCATTAAAAACTGTTGTTTAAACAAGTTGTTTGACTTTATTAAAAAAATTGGCCCCATAAATACACATAGTTTCGTGCAAATTAACATAATTACTCCTAATTATGCCTATTATAAGATTGTTCAATTAACACTTCGATATGAATATATTCTACGACTCTATTTTCTCCCATAACATAAGTAAGATGCATTAAAAACAGCTATTTGAAAAAGTTATTTGAGTATTTCAAAATTTTTGGCCTAATAACTACACATAATTTAGTGAAAATTAAAGCAATCACACCTAATTACGCCTATTAAAAGATTATCTAATTAACACTTCAATATGAACATTCTACAACACTAATTTTGCACAAAACATAAGTAGGAGGCTTTAAAAACAGCTGTTTAAACAAGTTGTTTGAGTTTTTTAATATTTTTGGCCGCATAATTATACATAATTTATTATAAATTAATATAATTACTCCTAATCATGCCTATTATATGATCTTCTAATTAAAATTTTGATATGAATATTCTACGACACTAATTTTGCACAAAACATAAGTAAGATGCACTAAAAACAGCAGTTTAAACAAGTTATTTGAGTTTTACAAAAACTTTGACTGCATAGCTACACAAAATTTCTTATAAATTAATATAATTACTCCTAAATACGCCTATTGTAAGATTCTTTAATTAAAATTTCGATATGAATTTTCTACAACGCTAATTTTGCGTAAAATATAAGTAAGATGCATTAAAAACTGCTATTTAGACGAGTTGTTTGAGTTTTTCAAATTTTTTGTCCGCATAACTACATATAATTTCGTGGAAATTAATACAATTACTCCTGATTACGTTTATTATAAAATTATCCAATAAAAACATCGATATGAATATTCTATAACGCTAAAATCGCACAAAACATAAGTAAGATGCGTTAAAAATTGGTGTTTAAACAAGTTGTTCGCCTTTATGAATTTTTTTTTTTTTGGCCGCATAACTACACATAATTAGGTGCAAATTAATATAATTACTCATAATTATGCTAGGTTATAAGATTATTCAGTTAACACATCAAAATAAATATTTTATGGCACTATTTTTTCTCAAAACATAAGTGAGATGCATTAGAAACTGTTATTTAAAAAAGTTAAGTTTTTCAACATTTTTTGCCTCATGACTACATATAATTTCGTAAGAATTAATATAATTACTCCTAATTATGCCCATTAAAATATTAGACAATTAACACTTCGATATGAACATTCTACGACAGTAATTTTACACAGGACATAAGTAGGATGCATTAAGAGCAGCTGTTTAAACAAGATGTTGGTGTTTTTCAAAAATTTTGGCCGCGTAAGTACTCATAATTTCGTAAAAATTAATATAATTACTCCTAATTATGCCTATTATAATATTTTCCAATTAACCCTTCGATATGAATATATTACGATACTAATTTTTCATAAAACATATGTAAGACATATTAGAAACTGCTGTTTAAACAAGTTGTTTAAGATTTTTTATATTTTTTGACTCATAACTATACATAATTACATAAAAATTAAAATAATTACTCCTAATTATACCTATTAGAAGATTATTCAATTAACACTTCGATATGGACATTGTACGACACAAATTTTGCACAAAACATAAATAAGATGCATTGAAAACAGTTTGTTTAAACAAGTTGTTTGAGTTTTTGAAGATTGTTGGCCGCATTACCTACATGTAATTTCTTGAAAATTAATACAATTACTTCTAATTATGCCTATTATATGATTGTGGAAATAAAACTTAGATATGAATATTCTATGACGCTAATTTTGCACAAAATATAAGTAAGACGCATTCAAAACGGTTTTTAAACAAGTTTTTTAAGATTTTCAACATTTTTTTGCATCAAAACTACACATAATTTCAAGCGAATTAATATAATTACTCCTAACTATGTCTATTATAAGATTGTCAAATTAACACTTCAATATGAATATCATAGGACACTAATTTTACATAAAACATAAGTATGATACATTAGAAATTGCTGTTTAAACAAGTTGTTTCAGATTTTCAACATTTATTGCCTCATAACGATAAATAATTTCGTGAAAATTAATATAATTACTCATAATTATGCCTATTAGAAGATTATCCAATTATCACATCGATATGAACATTCTACGATACGAATTTTGCATAAAAAATAAGTAAGATGCATTAAAAACAGCAGTTTAAACAAGTTGTTTGAGTTTTTTAAATTTTTTTGCTGCATACCTACACATAACTTCGCGCAAATTAATATAATTACTACTAATTATGTCTATTATATAATTATCCAATTAACACTCCGATATGAATATCCTATAACAGTAATTTTTCATAAAACATAAATAAGATACATTTAAAACTGCTGTTTAAACAAGTTGTTTAAGATTTTCAAAATTTATTGTCTCATATCTACTTATAATTTCGTGAAAATTAATATTTTTACTCCTAATCATGCCTATTAGAAGATTATCCAATTAATACTTTGATGTGAGTATTCTACGACACTTAGTTTGCACAAAACATAAGTAATATGCATTAAAAAAAACAACAATTTAAACTAGTTGATTGAGTTTCTCAAACTTTTTTCGCCGCATAACTACATATAATTTCGTGAAAATTAATATAATTACTCTAATTATGCCTATTATAAGATTATATAATTAAAACTTCGATATGAATATTCTATGATACTAATTTGGCACAAAACATAAGTAAGATGCATTAAAAACTGCTGTTTAAACAAGTTGTTTGACTTTATTAAAAAAATTGGCCCCATAAATACACATAGTTTCGTGCAAATTAACATAATTACTCCTAATTATGCCTATTATAAGATTGTTCAATTAACACTTCGATATGAATATATTCTACGACTCTATTTTCTCCCATAACATAAGTAAGATGCATTAAAAACAGCTATTTGAAAAAGTTATTTGAGTATTTCAAAATTTTTGGCCTAATAACTACACATAATTTAGTGAAAATTAAAGCAATCACACCTAATTACGCCTATTAAAAGATTATCTAATTAACACTTCAATATGAACATTCTACAACACTAATTTTGCACAAAACATAAGTAGGAGGCTTTAAAAACAGCTGTTTAAACAAGTTGTTTGAGTTTTTTAATATTTTTGGCCGCATAATTATACATAATTTATTATAAATTAATATAATTACTCCTAATCATGCCTATTATATGATCTTCTAATTAAAATTTTGATATGAATATTCTACGACACTAATTTTGCACAAAACATAAGTAAGATGCACTAAAAACAGCAGTTTAAACAAGTTATTTGAGTTTTACAAAAACTTTGACTGCATAGCTACACAAAATTTCTTATAAATTAATATAATTACTCCTAAATACGCCTATTGTAAGATTCTTTAATTAAAATTTCGATATGAATTTTCTACAACGCTAATTTTGCGTAAAATATAAGTAAGATGCATTAAAAACTGCTATTTAGACGAGTTGTTTGAGTTTTTCAAATTTTTTGTCCGCATAACTACATATAATTTCGTGGAAATTAATACAATTACTCCTGATTACGTTTATTATAAAATTATCCAATAAAAACATCGATATGAATATTCTATAACGCTAAAATCGCACAAAACATAAGTAAGATGCGTTAAAAATTGGTGTTTAAACAAGTTGTTCGCCTTTATGAATTTTTTTGGCCGCATAACTACACATAATTAGGTGCAAATTAATATAATTACTCATAATTATGCTAGGTTATAAGATTATTCAGTTAACACATCAAAATAAATATTTTATGGCACTATTTTTCTCAAAACATAAGTGAGATGCATTAGAAACTGTTATTTAAAAAAGTTAAGTTTTTCAACATTTTTTGCCTCATGACTACATATAATTTCGTAAGAATTAATAATTACTCCTAATTATGCCCATTAAAATATTAGACAATTAACACTTCGATATGAACATTCTACGACAGTAATTTTACACAGGACATAAGTAGGATGCATTAAGAGCAGCTGTTTAAACAAGTTGTTTGTGTTTTTCAAAAAATTTGGCCGCGTAAGTACTCATAATTTCGTAAAAATTAATATAATTACTCCTAATTATGCCTATTATAATATTTTCCAATTAACCCTTCGATATGAATATCTTACGATACTAATTTTTCATAAAACATATGTAAGACATATTAGAAACTGCTGTTTAAACAAGTTGTTTAAGATTTTTTATATTTTTTGACTCATAACTATACATAATTACATAAAAATTAAAATAATTACTCCTAATTATACCTATTAGAAGATTATTCAATTAACACTTCGATATGGACATTGTACGACACAAATTTTGCACAAAACATAAATAAGATGCATTGAAAACAGTTGTTTAAACAAGTTGTTTGAGTTTTTGAAGATTGTTGGCCGCATTACCTACATGTAATTTCTTGAAAATTAATACAATTACTTCTAATTATGCCTATTATATGATTGTGGAAATAAAACTTAGATATGAATATTCTATGACGCTAATTTTGCACAAAATATAAGTAAGACGCATTCAAAACGGTTTTTAAACAAGTTTTTTAAGATTTTCAACATTTTTTGCATCAAAACTACACATAATTTCAAGCGAATTAATATAATTACTCCTAACTATGTCTATTATAAGATTGTCAAATTAACACTTCAATATGAATATCATAGGACACTAATTTTACATAAAACATAAGTATGATACATTAGAAATTGCTGTTTAAACAAGTTGTTTCAGATTTTCAACATTTATTGCCTCATAACGATAAATAATTTCGTGAAAATTAATATAATTACTCATAATTATGCCTATTAGAAGATTATCCAATTATCACATCGATATGAACATTCTACGATACGAATTTTGCATAAAAAATAAGTAAGATGCATTAAAAACAGCAGTTTAAACAAGTTGTTTGAGTTTTTTAAATTTTTTTGCTGCATACCTACACATAACTTCGCGCAAATTAATATAATTACTACTAATTATGTCTATTATATAATTATCCAATTAACACTCCGATATGAATATCCTATAACAGTATTTTTTCATAAAACATAAATAAGATACATTTAAAACTGTTGTTTAAACAAGTTGTTCAAGATTTTAAAATTTTATTGTCTCATATCTACTTATAATTTCGTGAAAATTAATATTTTTACTCCTAATCATGCCTATTAGAAGATTATCCAATTAATACTTTGATGTGAGTATTCTACGACACTTAGTTTGCACAAAACATAAGTAAGATGCATTAAAAACAACAACAATTTAAACTAGTTGATTGAGTTTCTCAAACTTTTCGCCGCATAACTACATATAATTTCGTGAAAATTAATATAATTACTCTAATTATGCCTATTATAAGATTATATAATTAAAACTTCGATATGAATATTCTATGATACTAATTTGGCACAAAACATAAGTAAGATGCATTAAAAACTGCTGTTTAAACAAGTTGTTCGACTTTATTAAAAAAATTGGCCCCATAAATACACATAGTTTCGTGCAAATTAACATAATTACTCCTAATTATGCCTATTATAAGATTGTTCAATTAACACTTCGATATGAATATATTCTACGACTCTATTTTCTCCCATAACATAAGTAAGATGCATTAAAAACAGCTATTTGAAAAAGTTATTTGAGTATTTCAAAATTTTTGGCCTAATAACTACACATAATTTAGTGAAAATTAAAGCAATCACACCTAATTACGCCTATTAAAAGATTATCTAATTAACACTTCAACATGAACATTCTACAACACTAATTTTGCACAAAACATAAGTAGGAGGCTTTAAAAACAGCTGTTTAAACAAGTTGTTTGAGTTTTTTAATATTTTTGGCCGCATAATTATACATAATTTATTATAAATTAATATAATTACTCCTAATCATGCCTATTATGTGATCTTCTAATTAAAATTTTGATATGAATATTCTACGACACTAATTTTGCACAAAACATAAGTAAGATGCACTAAAAACAGCAGTTTAAACAAGTTATTTGAGTTTTACAAAAACTTTGACTGCATAGCTACACAAAATTTCTTATAAATTAACATAATTACTCCTAAATACGCCTATTGTAAGATTCTTTAATTAAAATTTCGATATGAATTTTCTACAACGCTAATTTTGCGTAAAATATAAGTAAGATGCATTAAAAACTGCTATTTAGACGAGTTGTTTGAGTTTTTCAAATTTTTTGTCCGCATAACTACATATAATTTCGTGGAAATGAATACAATTACTCCTGATTACGTTTATTATAAAATTATCCAATAAAAACATCGATATGAATATTCTATAACGCTAAAATCGCACAAAACATAAGTAAGATGCGTTAAAAATTGGTGTTTAAACAAGTTGTTCGCCTTTATGAATTTTTTGGCCGCATAACTACACATAATTAGGTGCAAATTAATATAATTACTCATAATTATGCTAGGTTATAAGATTATTCAGTTAACACATCAAAATAAATATTTTATGGCACTATTTTTTCTCAAAACATAAGTGAGATGCATTAGAAACTGTTATTTAAAAAAGTTAAGTTTTTCAACATTTTTTGCCTCATGACTACATATAATTTCGTAAGAATTAATATAATTACTCCTAATTATGCCCATTAAAATATTAGACAATTAACACTTCGATATGAACATTCTACGACAGTAATTTTACACAGGACATAAGTAGGATGCATTAAGAGCAGCTGTTTAAACAAGTTGTTTGTGTTTTTCAAAAATTTGGCCGCGTAAGTACTCATAATTTCGTAAAAATTAATATAATTACTCCTAATTATGCCTATTATAATATTTTCCAATTAACCCTTCGATATGAATATCTTACGATACTAATTTTTCATAAAACATATGTAAGACATATTAGAAACTGCTGTTTAAACAAGTTGTTTAAGATTTTTTATATTTTTTGACTCATAACTATACATAATTACATAAAAATTAAAATAATTACTCCTAATTATACCTATTAGAAGATTATTCAATTAACACTTCGATATGGACATTGTACGACACAAATTTTGCACAAAACATAAATAAGATGCATTGAAAACAGTTGTTTAAACAAGTTGTTTGAGTTTTTGAAGATTGTTGGCCGCATTACCTACATGTAATTTCTTGAAAATTAATACAATTACTTCTAATTATGCCTATTATATGATTGTGGAAATAAAACTTAGATATGAATATTCTATGACGCTAATTTTGCACAAAATATAAGTAAGACGCATTCAAAACGGTTTTTAAACAAGTTTTTTAAGATTTTCAACATTTTTTGCATCAAAACTACACATAATTTCAAGCGAATTAATATAATTACTCCTAACTATGTCTATTATAAGATTGTCAAATTAACACTTCAATATGAATATCATAGGACACTAATTTTACATAAAACATAAGTATGATACATTAGAAATTGCTGTTTAAACAAGTTGTTTCAGATTTTCAACATTTATTGCCTCATAACGATAAATAATTTCGTGAAAATTAATATAATTACTCATAATTATGCCTATTAGAAGATTATCCAATTATCACATCGATATGAACATTCTACGATACGAATTTTGCATAAAAAATAAGTAAGATGCATTAAAAACAGCAGTTTAAACAAGTTGTTTGAGTTTTTTAAATTTTTTTGCTGCATACCTACACATAACTTCGCGCAAATTAATATAATTACTACTAATTATGTCTATTATATAATTATCCAATTAACACTCCGATATGAATATCCTATAACAGTATTTTTCATAAAACATAAATAAGATACATTTAAAACTGTTGTTTAAACAAGTTGTTCAAGATTTTAAAAATTTATTGTCTCATATCTACTTATAATTTCGTGAAAATTAATATTTTTACTCCTAATCATGCCTATTAGAAGATTATCCAATTAATACTTTGATGTGAGTATTCTACGACACTTAGTTTGCACAAAACATAAGTAAGATGCATTAAAAAAAACAACAATTTAAACTAGTTGATTGAGTTTCTCAAACTTTTCGCCGCATAACTACATATAATTTCGTGAAAATTAATATAATTACTCTAATTATGCCTATTATAAGATTATATAATTAAAACTTCGATATGAATATTCTATGATACTAATTTGGCACAAAATATAAGTAAGATGCATTAAAAACTGCTGTTTAAACAAGTTGTTCGACTTTATTAAAAAAATTGGCCCCATAAATACACATAGTTTCGTGCAAATTAACATAATTACTCCTAATTATGCCTATTATAAGATTGTTCAATTAACACTTCGATATGAATATATTCTACGACTCTATTTTCTCCCATAACATAAGTAAGATGCATTAAAAAAGCTATTTGAAAAAGTTATTTGAGTATTTCAAAATTTTTGGCCTAATAACTACACATAATTTAGTGAAAATTAAAGCAATCACACCTAATTACGCCTATTAAAAGATTATCTAATTAACACTTCAACATGAACATTCTACAACACTAATTTTGCACAAAACATAAGTAGGAGGCTTTAAAAACAGCTGTTTAAACAAGTTGTTTGAGTTTTTTAATATTTTTGGCCGCATAATTATACATAATTTATTATAAATTAATATAATTACTCCTAATCATGCCTATTATGTGATCTTCTAATTAAAATTTTGATATGAATATTCTACGACACTAATTTTGCACAAAACATAAGTAAGATGCACTAAAAACAGCAGTTTAAACAAGTTATTTGAGTTTTACAAAAACTTTGACTGCATAGCTACACAAAATTTCTTATAAATTAACATAATTACTCCTAAATACGCCTATTGTAAGATTCTTTAATTAAAATTTCGATATGAATTTTCTACAACGCTAATTTTGCGTAAAATATAAGTAAGATGCATTAAAAACTGCTATTTAGACGAGTTGTTTGAGTTTTTCAAATTTTTTGTCCGCATAACTACATATAATTTCGTGGAAATGAATACAATTACTCCTGATTACGTTTATTATAAAATTATCCAATAAAAACATCGATATGAATATTCTATAACGCTAAAATCGCACAAAACATAAGTAAGATGCGTTAAAAATTGGTGTTTAAACAAGTTGTTCGCCTTTATGAATTTTTTTGGCCGCATAACTACACATAATTAGGTGCAAATTAATATAATTACTCATAATTATGCTAGGTTATCAGATTATTCAGTTAACACATCAAAATAAATATTTTATGGCACTATTTTTTCTCAAAACATAAGTGAGATGCATTAGAAACTGTTATTTAAAAAAGTTAAGTTTTTCAACATTTTTTGCCTCATGACTACATATAATTTCGTAAGAATTAATATAATTACTCCTAATTATGCCCATTAAAATATTAGACAATTAACACTTCGATATGAACATTCTACGACAGTAATTTTACACAGGACATAAGTAGGATGCATTAAGAGCAGCTGTTTAAACAAGTTGTTTGTGTTTTTCAAAAAATTTGGCCGCGTAAGTACTCATAATTTCGTAAAAATTAATATAATTACTCCTAATTATGCCTATTATAATATTTTCCAATTAACCCTTCGATATGAATATCTTACGATACTAATTTTTCATAAAACATATGTAAGACATATTAGAAACTGCTGTTTAAACAAGTTGTTTAAGATTTTTTATATTTTTTGACTCATAACTATACATAATTACATAAAAATTAAAATAATTACTCCTAATTATACCTATTAGAAGATTATTCAATTAACACTTCGATATGGACATTGTACGACACAAATTTTGCACAAAACATAAATAAGATGCATTGAAAACAGTTGTTTAAACAAGTTGTTTGAGTTTTTGAAGATTGTTGGCCGCATTACCTACATGTAATTTCTTGAAAATTAATACAATTACTTCTAATTATGCCTATTATATGATTGTGGAAATAAAACTTAGATATGAATATTCTATGACGCTAATTTTGCACAAAATATAAGTAAGACGCATTCAAAACGGTTTTTAAACAAGTTTTTTAAGATTTTCAACATTTTTTGCATCAAAACTACACATAATTTCGAGCGAATTAATATAATTACTCCTAACTATGTCTATTATAAGATTGTCAAATTAACACTTCAATATGAATATCATAGGACACTAATTTTACATAAAACATAAGTATGATACATTAGAAATTGCTGTTTAAACAAGTTGTTTCAGATTTTCAACATTTATTGCCTCATAACGATAAATAATTTCGTGAAAATTAATATAATTACTCATAATTATGCCTATTAGAAGATTATCCAATTATCACATCGATATGAACATTCTACGATACGACTTTTGCATAAAAAAATAAGTAAGATGCATTAAAAACAGCAGTTTAAACAAGTTGTTTGAGTTTTTTAAATTTTTTTGCTGCATACCTACACATAACTTCGCGCAAATTAATATAATTACTACTAATTATGTCTATTATATAATTATCCAATTAACACTCCGATATGAATATCCTATAACAGTATTTTTTCATAAAACATAAATAAGATACATTTAAAACTGTTGTTTAAACAAGTTGTTCAAGATTTTAAAAATTTATTGTCTCATATCTACTTATAATTTCGTGAAAATTAATATTTTTACTCCTAATCATGCCTATTAGAAGATTATCCAATTAATACTTTGATGTGAGTATTCTACGACACTTAGTTTGCACAAAACATAAGTAAGATGCATTAAAAAAAACAACAATTTAAACTAGTTGATTGAGTTTCTCAAACTTTTCGCCGCATAACTACATATAATTTCGTGAAAATTAATATAATTACTCTAATTATGCCTATTATAAGATTATATAATTAAAACTTCGATATGAATATTCTATGATACTAATTTGGCACAAAATATAAGTAAGATGCATTAAAAACTGCTGTTTAAACAAGTTGTTCGACTTTATTAAAAAAATTGGCCCCATAAATACACATAGTTTCGTGCAAATTAACATAATTACTCCTAATTATGCCTATTATAAGATTGTTCAATTAACACTTCGATATGAATATATTCTACGACTCTATTTTCTCCCATAACATAAGTAAGATGCATTAAAAACAGCTATTTGAAAAAGTTATTTGAGTATTTCAAAATTTTTGGCCTAATAACTACACATAATTTAGTGAAAATTAAAGCAATCACACCTAATTACGCCTATTAAAAGATTATCTAATTAACACTTCAACATGAACATTCTACAACACTAATTTTGCACAAAACATAAGTAGGAGGCTTTAAAAACAGCTGTTTAAACAAGTTGTTTGAGTTTTTTAATATTTTTGGCCGCATAATTATACATAATTTATTATAAATTAATATAATTACTCCTAATCATGCCTATTATGTGATCTTCTAATTAAAATTTTGATATGAATATTCTACGACACTAATTTTGCACAAAACATAAGTAAGATGCACTAAAAACAGCAGTTTAAACAAGTTATTTGAGTTTTACAAAAACTTTGACTGCATAGCTACACAAAATTTCTTATAAATTAACATAATTACTCCTAAATACGCCTATTGTAAGATTCTTTAATTAAAATTTCGATATGAATTTTCTACAACGCTAATTTTGCGTAAAATATAAGTAAGATGCATTAAAAACTGCTATTTAGACGAGTTGTTTGAGTTTTTCAAATTTTTTGTCCGCATAACTACATATAATTTCGTGGAAATGAATACAATTACTCCTGATTACGTTTATTATAAAATTATCCAATAAAAACATCGATATGAATATTCTATAACGCTAAAATCGCACAAAACATAAGTAAGATGCGTTAAAAATTGGTGTTTAAACAAGTTGTTCGCCTTTATGAATTTTTTTGGCCGCATAACTACACATAATTAGGTGCAAATTAATATAATTACTCATAATTATGCTAGGTTATCAGATTATTCAGTTAACACATCAAAATAAATATTTTATGGCACTATTTTTTCTCAAAACATAAGTGAGATGCATTAGAAACTGTTATTTAAAAAAGTTAAGTTTTTCAACATTTTTTGCCTCATGACTACATATAATTTCGTAAGAATTAATATAATTACTCCTAATTATGCCCATTAAAATATTAGACAATTAACACTTCGATATGAACATTCTACGACAGTAATTTTACACAGGACATAAGTAGGATGCATTAAGAGCAGCTGTTTAAACAAGTTGTTTGTGTTTTTCAAAAAATTTGGCCGCGTAAGTACTCATAATTTCGTAAAAATTAATATAATTACTCCTAATTATGCCTATTATAATATTTTCCAATTAACCCTTCGATATGAATATCTTACGATACTAATTTTTCATAAAACATATGTAAGACATATTAGAAACTGCTGTTTAAACAAGTTGTTTAAGATTTTTTATATTTTTTGACTCATAACTATACATAATTACATAAAAATTAAAATAATTACTCCTAATTATACCTATTAGAAGATTATTCAATTAACACTTCGATATGGACATTGTACGACACAAATTTTGCACAAAACATAAATAAGATGCATTGAAAACAGTTGTTTAAACAAGTTGTTTGAGTTTTTGAAGATTGTTGGCCGCATTACCTACATGTAATTTCTTGAAAATTAATACAATTACTTCTAATTATGCCTATTATATGATTGTGGAAATAAAACTTAGATATGAATATTCTATGACGCTAATTTTGCACAAAATATAAGTAAGACGCATTCAAAACGGTTTTTAAACAAGTTTTTTAAGATTTTCAACATTTTTTGCATCAAAACTACACATAATTTCGAGCGAATTAATATAATTACTCCTAACTATGTCTATTATAAGATTGTCAAATTAACACTTCAATATGAATATCATAGGACACTAATTTTACATAAAACATAAGTATGATACATTAGAAATTGCTGTTTAAACAAGTTGTTTCAGATTTTCAACATTTATTGCCTCATAACGATAAATAATTTCGTGAAAATTAATATAATTACTCATAATTATGCCTATTAGAAGATTATCCAATTATCACATCGATATGAACATTCTACGATACGACTTTTGCATAAAAAAATAAGTAAGATGCATTAAAAACAGCAGTTTAAACAAGTTGTTTGAGTTTTTTAAATTTTTTTGCTGCATACCTACACATAACTTCGCGCAAATTAATATAATTACTACTAATTATGTCTATTATATAATTATCCAATTAACACTCCGATATGAATATCCTATAACAGTATTTTTTCATAAAACATAAATAAGATACATTTAAAACTGTTGTTTAAACAAGTTGTTCAAGATTTTAAAAATTTATTGTCTCATATCTACTTATAATTTCGTGAAAATTAATATTTTTACTCCTAATCATGCCTATTAGAAGATTATCCAATTAATACTTTGATGTGAGTATTCTACGACACTTAGTTTGCACAAAACATAAGTAAGATGCATTAAAAAAAACAACAATTTAAACTAGTTGATTGAGTTTCTCAAACTTTTCGCCGCATAACTACATATAATTTCGTGAAAATTAATATAATTACTCTAATTATGCCTATTATAAGATTATATAATTAAAACTTCGATATGAATATTCTATGATACTAATTTGGCACAAAACATAAGTAAGATGCATTAAAAACTGCTGTTTAAACAAGTTGTTCGACTTTATTAAAAAAATTGGCCCCATAAATACACATAGTTTCGTGCAAATTAACATAATTACTCCTAATTATGCCTATTATAAGATTGTTCAATTAACACTTCGATATGAATATATTCTACGACTCTATTTTCTCCCATAACATAAGTAAGATGCATTAAAAACAGCTATTTGAAAAAGTTATTTGAGTATTTCAAAATTTTTGGCCTAATAACTACACATAATTTAGTGAAAATTAAAGCAATCACACCTAATTACGCCTATTAAAAGATTATCTAATTAACACTTCAACATGAACATTCTACAACACTAATTTTGCACAAAACATAAGTAGGAGGCTTTAAAAACAGCTGTTTAAACAAGTTGTTTGAGTTTTTTAATATTTTTGGCCGCATAATTATACATAATTTATTATAAATTAATATAATTACTCCTAATCATGCCTATTATGTGATCTTCTAATTAAAATTTTGATATGAATATTCTACGACACTAATTTTGCACAAAACATAAGTAAGATGCACTAAAAACAGCAGTTTAAACAAGTTATTTGAGTTTTACAAAAACTTTGACTGCATAGCTACACAAAATTTCTTATAAATTAACATAATTACTCCTAAATACGCCTATTGTAAGATTCTTTAATTAAAATTTCGATATGAATTTTCTACAACGCTAATTTTGCGTAAAATATAAGTAAGATGCATTAAAAACTGCTATTTAGACGAGTTGTTTGAGTTTTTCAAATTTTTTGTCCGCATAACTACATATAATTTCGTGGAAATGAATACAATTACTCCTGATTACGTTTATTATAAAATTATCCAATAAAAACATCGATATGAATATTCTATAACGCTAAAATCGCACAAAACATAAGTAAGATGCGTTAAAAATTGGTGTTTAAACAAGTTGTTCGCCTTTATGAATTTTTTTTTGGCCGCATAACTACACATAATTAGGTGCAAATTAATATAATTACTCATAATTATGCTAGGTTATCAGATTATTCAGTTAACACATCAAAATAAATATTTTATGGCACTATTTTTTCTCAAAACATAAGTGAGATGCATTAGAAACTGTTATTTAAAAAAGTTAAGTTTTTCAACATTTTTTGCCTCATGACTACATATAATTTCGTAAGAATTAATATAATTACTCCTAATTATGCCCATTAAAATATTAGACAATTAACACTTCGATATGAACATTCTACGACATAAGTAATTTTACACAGGACATAAGTAGGATGCATTAAGAGCAAATTTGTTTAAACAAGTTGTTTGTGTTTTTCAAAAAATTTGGCCGCGTAAGTACTCATAATTTCGTAAAAATTAATATAATTACTCCTAATTATGCCTATTATAATATTTTCCAATTAACCCTTCGATATGAATATCTTACGATACTAATTTTTCATAAAACATATGTAAGACATATTAGAAACTGCATTGTTTAAACAAGTTGTTTAAGATTTTTTATATTTTTTGACTCATAACTATACATAATTACATAAAAATTAAAATAATTACTCCTAATTATACCTATTAGAAGATTATTCAATTAACACTTCGATATGGACATTGTACGACACAAATTTTGCACAAAACATAAATAAGATGCATTGAAAACAGCTTGTTTAAACAAGTTGTTTGAGTTTTTGAAGATTGTTGGCCGCATTACCTACATGTAATTTCTTGAAAATTAATACAATTACTTCTAATTATGCCTATTATATGATTGTGGAAATAAAACTTAGATATGAATATTCTATGACGCTAATTTTGCACAAAATATAAGTAAGACGCATTCAAAACGGTTTTTAAACAAGTTTTTTAAGATTTTCAACATTTTTTGCATCAAAACTACACATAATTTCGAGCGAATTAATATAATTACTCCTAACTATGTCTATTATAAGATTGTCAAATTAACACTTCAATATGAATATCATAGGACACTAATTTTACATAAAACATAAGTATGATACATTAGAAATTGTTGTTTAAACAAGTTGTTTCAGATTTTCAACATTTATTGCCTCATAACGATAAATAATTTCGTGAAAATTAATATAATTACTCATAATTATGCCTATTAGAAGATTATCCAATTATCACATCGATATGAACATTCTACGATACGACTTTTGCATAAAAAAATAAGTAAGATGCATTAAAAAAAATAGTTTAAACAAGTTGTTTGAGTTTTTTAAATTTTTTTGCTGCATACCTACACATAACTTCGCGCAAATTAATATAATTACTACTAATTATGTCTATTATATAATTATCCAATTAACACTCCGATATGAATATCCTATAACAGTATTTTTTCATAAAACATAAATAAGATACATTTAAAACTGTTGTTTAAACAAGTTGTTCAAGATTTTAAAAATTTATTGTCTCATATCTACTTATAATTTCGTGAAAATTAATATTTTTACTCCTAATCATGCCTATTAGAAGATTATCCAATTAATACTTTGATGTGAGTATTCTACGACACTTAGTTTGCACAAAACATAAGTAAGATGCATTAAAAAAAACAACAATTTAAACTAGTTGATTGAGTTTCTCAAACTTTTCGCCGCATAACTACATATAATTTCGTGAAAATTAATATAATTACTCTAATTATGCCTATTATAAGATTATATAATTAAAACTTCGATATGAATATTCTATGATACTAATTTGGCACAAAACATAAGTAAGATGCATTAAAAACTGCATTGTTTAAACAAGTTGTTCGACTTTATTAAAAAAATTGGCCCCATAAATACACATAGTTTCGTGCAAATTAACATAATTACTCCTAATTATGCCTATTATAAGATTGTTCAATTAACACTTCGATATGAATATATTCTACGACTCTATTTTCTCCCATAACATAAGTAAGATGCATTAAAAACAAATTTATTTGAAAAAGTTATTTGAGTATTTCAAAATTTTTGGCCTAATAACTACACATAATTTAGTGAAAATTAAAGCAATCACACCTAATTACGCCTATTAAAAGATTATCTAATTAACACTTCAACATGAACATTCTACAACACTAATTTTGCACAAAACATAAGTAGGAGGCTTTAAAAAATGTTGCTTAAACAAGTTGTTTGAGTTTTTTAATATTTTTGGCCGCATAATTATACATAATTTATTATAAATTAATATAATTACTCCTAATCATGCCTATTATGTGATCTTCTAATTAAAATTTTGATATGAATATTCTACGACACTAATTTTGCACAAAACATAAGTAAGATGCACTAAAAAAATGTTAGCTTAAACAAGTTATTTGAGTTTTACAAAAACTTTGATCGCATAGCTACACAAAATTTCTTATAAATTAACATAATTACTCCTAAATACGCCTATTGTAAGATTCTTTAATTAAAATTTCGATATGAATTTTCTACAACGCTAATTTTGCGTAAAATATAAGTAAGATGCATTAAAAACTCGCTATTTAGACGAGTTGTTTGAGTTTTTCAAATTTTTTGTCCGCATAACTACATATAATTTCGTGGAAATGAATACAATTACTCCCGATTACGTTTATTATAAAATTATCCAATAAAAACATCGATATGAATATTCTATAACGCTAAAATCGCACAAAACATAAGTAAGATGCGTTAAAAATTGGTGTTTAAACAAGTTGTTCGCCTTTATGAATTTTTTTCGCCGCATAACTACACATAATTAGGTGCAAATTAATATAATTACTCATAATTATGCTAGTTATCGATTATTCATTAACACATCAAAATAAATATTTTATGGCACTATTTTTTCTCAAAACATAAGTGAGATGCATTAGAACGGTACCGTGGGCGTCGGATCCCGTTTTCATGTTTTACGCTCCCGGACTCATTTTCAACGGTACCGAGGGTGTCGGGTCCCATTTTCATGTTTTGCGCTCCCGGATTCGATTTCGGCGGTACCGGGGGTGTCCGATCCCATTTTCATGTTTTTCGCTCCCGTACTCGTTTTCGGCGGTACCGAGGGCGTCAGATCCTTTTTTCATGCTTTGCGCTCCCGGAATCATTTTCGACGGTACCGAGGGTGTCGGGTCTCGTTTTCATGCTTTGCGCTCGCGGACTCGTTTTCGGCTTTAACGAGGACGTCGGGTCCCGTTATCATGTTTTGCGCTCCCGGACTCATTTTCGGTGGAACCGAGGGCGTCGAGTCCCGATTTACTGTTTTTGCCCTCCCGGACTCATTTTGGGCGGTGCCGAGGGCGTCGGGTCTCGTTTTCATGTTTTGCGCTCCCGGACTCGTTTTCGGCGGTACCGAGGGCGTGCGCCGAAAACATGTTCGTTAGCAAAATATATGAAAACGGGACCGGACGCCCTCGGTACCGCGGAAAACGTGTACGAGAGCTCAAAACATGAAAACGCGACCCGATGCCCTCCGCACCTTCAAAAAAATGTTCGGGAACAGAAAACATGAAAACGGGATCGGACGCCCTAGGTACTGCCGAAAACGAATCCGAGAGCGCAAAACATGAAAATTGGACCCAACGCACTCGGCACCGCCGAAAATGAGTCCGGAGCGCAAAACATTAAAACGGGTCGTGAAGCGCTCTGTACCGCCGAAAACGAGTCCGGGCGCGGAAAACATGAAAACGGAAGCCGACACTCTCGATACCGCCGAAAACGAGTTCGCGAGCGCAAAACATTAAAACAGAAGCTAACGCCCTCGGGACCGCCGAAAACGAGTCCGGGCGCGCAAAATATGAAAACGTGACCTGACGCACTCGGCATCGCCGAAAACATGTCCGGGAGTGCAAAACATGAAAACGGGACCGGACGCCCTCGGTACCGCCGAAAATGAGTCCGGATGAGCAAGACATTAAAATGGGACACGACGCCCTCGGCACCGCTGAAAATGAGTCCGGACGCGTAGGACAATAAAACAAGAGCCGAAGCCCTTGGAACCACCAAAAACGAGTCTGGGCGCGCAAAACATGAAAACGGGACTCAACGCCCTCGGTACCGTCGAAAATGAGTCCGGGAGCGCAAAACATGAAATCAAGTCCCGACGCCCGCGGTACCGCCGAAAATGAGTCCGGGTGCGCAAAATATGAAAACGGGACCCGACGCCCTCGGTACTGCCGAAAACGTGTCCGGGAGCGCAAAACATGAAATCGAGACCCGACGCCCTCCATACCGCCGGAAACATCTCCGGGAGAGCAAAACATGAAAACGGAACCCGACGCCCGTACCGACAAAAACTAATCCGGGAGCGCAAAACATTAAAACGAGATTCATCGCCCTCGGCACCATCGTAAACGAATACGGGCACATAAAACATTAAAACGGGACCCGATGCACTCGGCACCGCCGAAAATATGTCCGGCAGCGGAAAACATGAAAACGGGACAGGACGCCCTCGGTACCGCCAAAAATGAGTCAGGGAGCGTAAAACTTGAAAACGGGATCCGACACACTCGGTACCGTCGAAAACGAGTTCGGGGGCGCAAAACATGAAAACGGGACACGACGTTCTCGGTATCGCCGAAAACTAGTCCCGGCGCGCAAAACATGAAAACGGGACACGACTCTCTCGGTACCGCCGAAAACTAGTCCCAACGCAAAACATCAAAACGAGACCCGTCGCCCTCGGGACCGTCGAAAACGAGTCCGGGCACGCAAAATATGAAAACGTGTCCCGACGCACTCGGCATCGCTGAAAATATGTCCGGCAGCGCATAACATGAAAACGGGACCCGACGCCCTCGGTACCGCCAAAAATGAGTCCAGGCATGCAAAACATGAAAACGGGACCCGACGCCCTAGGTACCGTCGAAAACATGTCCGAGAACGCAATACATGAAATACGGACCCGACGTCCTCCACACAGCCAAAAACATGGCTGGGAGCGGAAAACGTGAAAAAGGATCGGACGCCCTAAGTACCATCAAAAATGATTCTTGGCGCGCAAAACATGAAAATGGGACCCAACACACTCGGCACCGCCAAAAACGAGTCCGAAAGCTAAAAACATGAAAACGGGACCCGACGCCCTCGGTACCGCCGAAAACGTGTCCGGGCGCGTAAAACATGAAAACGGGACCTGACGCCCTCAGTACCGTTGAAAACTAGTTCGGCACACAAAACATAAAAACGAGAGTCGACGCCCTCGGTACGGACGAAAACGAGTCTTAGAGCGTAAAACATGAAAACGGGACCCGATGGCCTCTATACCGCGGGAAACGACTCTAGTTGCGCAAAACATGAAAAGGGACACGACGACCTCGGTACCGCTAAAAATTAGTCCCGGCGCGCAAAACATACAAACGGGACCCGTTGCCATCGGGAACGCCGAAAATGAGTCCGGGCGCGCAAAATGTGAAAACGTGACCCGACGCACTCGGCACCGCCGAAAACATGTCCGGGAGTGCAAAACATGAAAACGGGACCGAACACCCTCGGTACCGCCGAAAATGAGTCGATGCGTGCAAAACATTAAAACGACACTCGACACCCTCGGTACCGCCAAAAAGGAGTCAGGGCACGCGAAACATAAAAATGGGAGCCGACGCCCTCGGTACCTCCGAAAATGAGTCCGGGATCGCAAAACATGAAAACGGGACCTGATGCCCGTGGTACCGTCGAAAACGAGTACGGGAGTGAAAAATATGAAAACGGGACCCGACGCCCTCGGTACCGCCGAAAACGTGCCCGGGAGCACAAAACATGAAATCGAGATGCAACGCCCTCCATACCGCAGAATCATGTCCGGGAGACCAAACATGAAAATGGGACCCGACGCCCTCGGTACCGCCAAAAACTAGTCCCGGCGCGCAAAATATGAAAACAGGACTTGTCGCACTCGAGATCGCCGAAAACGAATCCGGCACAAAACATTAAAACGGGACCCGACGCACTCAGCACAACCGAAAACATGTTCGGGAGCGCGAAACATGAAAACGGTACCGGACGCCCTTTGTACCGCCGAAAATGAGTTCGGGCGCACAAAACTTGAAAACAGGACCTGACGCCCTCAGAACCGTCGAAAACGAGACAGGGAGCGCAAAACATGAAAACGGGACCCGACACACATGGTACCGCCAGAAACGACTCAGGGAGCGCAAAACATGAAAACGGGAACCGACACCCTCGGTACCGCCGGAAACGTGTCCGGGAGAGCAAAATATGAAAATGGGACCCGACGCCCTCGGTACCGCAAAAAACTAGTCTTGGCGCGCAAAACATGAAAACGGGACATGTCGCCCTCGGGACCGCCGATAACGAATCCGGGAGTACAAAACATGAAAACAGGAACCTACGCCATCTGTTCCGCCGAAAACGTGTCCGGGAGGGCAAAACATGAAAACAGGACACGACGCCCTCGGTACCTTCGAAAATTAGTCCCGGCGCGCAAAACATGCAAACGGGACCCGTTGCCCTCGGGAACGCCAAAAATGAGTCCGGGCGCGCAAAATATGAAAACATGACTATACGCACTCGGCACCGCCGAAAACATGTCGAGGAGCACAAAACATGAAAACGGAACCGGACGCCCTCGGTACCGCCAAAAACGAGTCCGGGAGCACAAAACATTAAAACAGGTCCCCAAGCCCTCGGTACCGCCGAAAACGAGTCCGGGCGCGGAAAATATGAAAACGAAAGCTGACGGTCTCGGTACCGTTGAAAACGAGTCCGCAAGCGCAAAATATGAAAACAGGAGCTAACGACCTCGGGACCGCCGAAAACGAGTCCGGGCGCGCAAAATATGAAAATGCGACTCGACGCACTCGGCATCGCCGAAAACATGTTCGGGAGTGCAAAACATGAAAACGGGACCGGACGCCCTCGGTACCGCCGAAAACGAGTTCGGATGAGCAAGACATTAAATTGGGACACGA
Source organism: Schoenoplectus tabernaemontani (assembly GCA_037127355.1). Lineage (NCBI taxonomy): Eukaryota > Viridiplantae > Streptophyta > Magnoliopsida > Poales > Cyperaceae > Schoenoplectus > Schoenoplectus tabernaemontani. The sequence continues at coordinate 18,672,501 of CM073743.1, read as the reverse complement.
CGCCCTCGGTACCGCCGAAAATGAGTTCGGGCGCGCAGAACAATAAAATGGGAGTCGAAGCCCTTGGTACAAAAGAAAATGAGTCCGGGCGCGCAAAACATGAAAATAGGACCTGACGCCCTCGGTACCACCGAAAATGAGTTCGGGCGCGCAAAAGAAAAAAACGGGACCCGACGCCCTCGGTACCGCCGAAAACGAGTTTGAGAGCGCAAAACATGAAAACGGGACCCGATGGCCTCGATACTGTGGGAAACGACTCTGGTTGCGCAAAACATGAAAATGGGACACGACGCTCTCGGTACCGCAAAACATGTAAACGGGACCCATCGCCCTTGGGAACGCCAAAAATGAGTCTGGGCGCGCAAAATTTGAAAACGTGACCCGACGCACTCGGCACCGCCGAATACATGTCCGGGAGTGCAAAACATGAAAACGGGACCGGACGCCCTCGGTACTGCCGAAAATGAGTCAAGGCGAGCAAGACATTAAAACTAGACCTGACGCCCTCGATACCGCCAAAAAGGAGTATGGGCGCGCGAAACATGAAAACGGGAGTCGACGCCCTCGGTACCGCCGAAAACGAGTCCCGGCGCGCGAAACATGAAAACGGGAGCCGACGCCCTCGGTACCGCCGAAAACGAGTCCTGGCGTGCAAAACATGAAAACGGGACCCGATGCCCGTGGTACCGTCGAAAAATAGTACGGGAGCGAAAAATATGAAAATGGGACCTAACGCCCTCGGTACCGCCGAAAACGTGTCCGGGAGCACAAAACATGAAATCGAGATCTGACGCCCTCCATACCGACGGAAATATGTCCGGGAGAGCAAAATATGATAATGGGACCCGACGCCCTCGGTACCGCCAAAAACTAGTCCCGGCGCGCAAAACATGTAAACGGGACCTGTCGCCCTCGGGACCGCCGAAAACGAATCTGGGCGAACAACACATTAAAACGGGACCCGACGCACTCAGCACAACCGAAAAAATGTCCGGGAGCGCAAAACATGAAAACGGGACCGGACGCCCTTGGTACCACCGAAAATGAGTTTGGGCGTGCAAAAATTGAAAACGGGACCCGACGCCCTCGGAACCGCCGAAAACGAGTCAGGGAGCGCAAAACATGAAAACGGGACCCGACACACACGGTATCGCGGGAAACGACTCAGGGAGCGTAAAACATGAAAACGGACCCGAAGACTCCGCGAAAGACCGTTGAAACGTGTCGCGAGAGCAAAACATGAAAACGATTCCGAGAGCGCAAAACATGAAAACGAGACCCGACGCCATCCATTTCGCCGAAAATGTGTCCGGGAGCGCAAAACATGAAAACGGGACATGACGCCCTCGGTATCTCCGAAAACTAGTCCCGGGGCGCAAAACATGAAAACGAGACCCGTCGCCCCCGGGACCGCCAAAAATGAGTCGGGGCGCGCAAAATATGAAAACATGACTAGACGCACTCGGCACTGCCGAAAACATGTCCGGTTGCACAAAACATTAAAACGGGACCGGACGCCCTCGGTACCGCCGAAAACGTGTCCGAGATCTCAAAACATGAAAACACGACCCGACGCCCTCCGCACCGCCAAAAACATGTTGGGGAGCAGAAAACATGAAAACAGATCGGACGCCCTAGGTACAGCCAAAAACAAATCCGAGCGCGCAAAACATGAAAATGGGACCCAACGCACTCAGCACCGCCGAAAACGAGTCCGGGAGCACAAAACATTAAAAATAGGTCCCGAAGCCCTCGTTACCGCCGAAAATGAGCTCGGGCGCGGAAAACATGAAAACGGAAGCTGACGCTCTCGGTACCGTCGAAAACGAGTCCGCGAGCGCAAAACATGAAAACGAGAGCTAACGCCCTCGGGATCGCCGAAAACGAGTCCGGCGCGCAAAATATGAAAACGTGACCCGACGCGGTCGGCATCGCCGAAAACATGTCCGGGAGTGCTAAACATGAAAACGGGACCGGACGCCCTCGGTACCGTCGAAAATGAGTCTGGACGCGTGATGGCGATCAAGTCATGGCAGGTCTACAGGTGAACAATCATGATCAAGAAAGCAAGTTCTGGACCAGTTCTCAGTTTGAAGAACCAGGCCCAAGTCATATTTACAATTAATTTACGAAACAAAGCAGCTTTCTCGGGACAGATTCGTACTGGGCCAGTATTTTGGGCATAACTCTCTCATAATAACTCGGATTTGGGTGATTCAAATTTCTGTGATCAGATGATAAAATGGACTATCTTTTTTGTGTTTTGAGTTTCTCCAGATTCCAGAGTCTTCTTAGTCAAAACCTCGTGTCAAGTGAGCGTGGTTACTGAGGAGCCAGCCAGCATTTAGTTTCTTGGAACTTGTCTTTGAGTCTTTCTATGTTTTAATTATATTTTGGAATTAACAGTAGTAGTTAATGTTGTTTTTATTGTGTTTTGATATTTGCAAAAATAGTTAAGGAGTTATTAATTAGTAGGAAGTTTCTAGAGTTGAGTTGTATGGCTATATAAAGCCTAATTTCTGAATGTAAACTCACTTGTTGAATTATTATGAAAAAGTTTATCTTGAGTTGAGTTTATCTCCTCTTTTATCCTGCTGTGAGTTGAGAGTATCCTCCAGTTGTGATTTTATAGTTGAACGTGTGCGTGTCCTTGGACGATTCATAGCTCGAACGCTATCAACGTGCATAACAATAAAACGAAAGTTGAAGCCCTTGATACCACAAAAAATGAGTCCGGGCGCGCAAAACATGAAAACGAGACCCGACGACCGCGGTACCGTCGAAAATGTGTCCGGGAGCGCAAAACATGAAAACGGGACCCGACGCCCTCAGTACCGCCAAAAATTAGTCCCGGCGCGCAAAACATGAAAACGAGACCCATCGTCCTCGGCACAGCCGAAAATGAATACGGGCGCACAAAACATTAAAACGGGACACGATGCACTCGGCACCGCCGAAAATGAGTCCGGGCGTGCAAAACATTAAAACGAGACCTGACAACCTCTGTACCGCCGAAAATGAGTCCGGACGCGCAAAATTTTAAAATGGGACACGACGCCCTCGGTACCGTCGAAAATGAGTCCGGGCGCGCCAAACATGAAAACGAGAGATGACGCCCTCGGTACCGCCGAAAATGAGACCCGACGCGCAAAACATGAAAACGGGACCCGCATCCCTCGGTACCGTCGAAAATAAGTCCGGGCGCGCAAAACATGAAAACGGGACTCGACGACCTCCGTACCGCCGAAAACGAGTCCGGGCTTGTAAAACATGAAAACGGAACCCGACGCTGTCCGCACTGCCAAAAACAAATTCGGGAGCGGAAAACATGAAAATGGGATTGGACGCCCTCTGTACCGCCGAAAACCAGTTCGGGCGCGCAAAACATGAAAATGGGACTCGACGCCTCAGTACTGTCGAAAATGAGTCAGGGTGCGCAAAACTTGAAAACGGGACCCGACGCCCTCGGTACTGCCGAAAATGAGTCCGGGTGCGCAAAACATGAAAACGGGACCCGACGCACTCGATACTGCCAAAAATGTGTTAGGGAGTGCAAAACATGAAAACAGGACCTGACGCACTCGGCACCGCCAAAAACGAGTTCGGGAGCGCAAAACATGAAAACGGGACCCGATGCCCGCGGTACCGTCGAAAAAGAGTTCGGGAGCGCAAAATATGAAAAGGGGACCCGTCGCCCACGGTACCGCCGAAAACGTGTCCGGGAGCGCAAAATATGAAATCGAGACCCGACGCCCTCCATACCGTCGGAAACGTGTTGGGAGCGCAAAACATGAAAACGGGACCCGACACCCTCGGTACCGTCGAAAACGAGTCCGGGCGCACAAAATATGGAAACGTGACCCGTCGCACTCAACACCACTGAAAACATTTTCGAGAGTGCAAAACATGAAAAAGGGACTGGACGCCTTCGGTACCGCCGAAAATGAGTCTGGGCGCACAAAACATGAAAACGGGACCCGATGCACTCGGCACCGCCGAAAACATGTACGGGAGCGCAAAACATGAAAACAGGAACAGACGCGCTCGGTACCACCGAAAATGAGTCCGGGCGCGTAAAACTTAAAAACGGGACCCGACGCCCTCGAAACCGTCGAAAACGAGTCACGGAGCACAAAACATGAAAACGGGACCCCACACACTTGGTACCGGGGGAAACGACTCCGGGAGCGCAAAATATGAAAATGGGACCCGGCACACTCGGTACCGCCGAAAACGAGTCCCGGCGCGCAAAACATGAAAACGAGGCCCTGACGCCTCCGTACCGTCGAAAACCTGTCCGGAAGCGCAAGACATGAAAACCGGACTCGACGCCCACGGTACCGCCAAAAATGAGTCCCGACGCGCAAAACATGAAAATGGGATACGACGCCCTCCCGCCGAAAACTAGTCCCGGCGCGCAAAACATGAAAACGGGACCCGACGCCCTCGGAACTGCCGAAAATGAGTCTGGTTGCCTAAAACTTGAAAACGGGACCTGACGCCCTCGGTACCGCGGGAAACGACTCCGGATGCGCAAAATATAAAAACGGGACCCGACACGCTAGAAACCGCCGAAAATGAGTCTAGGCACCCAAAAAAAACGGACCCCACACCATCCGTTCCGTCGAAAACGTGTCCGGGAGCGCAAAACATGAAAAAGGGACACGACGCCCTCGGTACTAGCGAAAACTAGTCTCGGCGCGCAAAATATCAAAACGGGACCCGTCGCCCTCGGCACCACAGAAAACATGTCCGGGAGTGCAAAACATGAAAACGGGACCGGACGCCCTCGGTACCGCCAAAAATGAGTCCAGGCGCGCAAAACATTAAAACGGGACCCGACGTACCGCCGAAAATGATTATGGGCACGCAAAACATTAAAACGGGACTCGATACCCTCGGTACTGCCGAAAATGAGTCTGGGTGCGCAAAACATGAAAACGGGATCCGACGCCCTCGGTACTGCCGAAAATGTGTCCGGGTGCGCGAAACATGAAAACGGACCCGACGCCCTCGGTACTGCCAAAAATGTGTTAGGGAGTGCAAAACATGAAAATGGGACCTGACGCACTCGGCACCGCCAAAAACGAGTCTGGGAGCGCAAAACATGAAAATGGGACCCAATGCCCGCGGTACCGTCGAAAAAGAGGCCGGGAGCGTAAAATATTAAATTGAGACCTGACGCCCTACATACCGTTGGAAACGTGTCCGGGAGAGCAAAACATGAAAACGGGACCCGACACCCTCGGTACCGCCGAAATCGAGTCCGGGCGCGCAAAATATGAAAATGTGACCCATCGCACTCAGCACCACCGAAAACATGCTCGAGAGTACAAAACATGAAAACGGGACCGGACGCCCTCGGTACCGTCGAAAATGAGTCCGGACGCGCAAAACATTAAAACGGGACCTGACGCCCTCTGTGCCGCCGAAAATGAGTCCGGGCGCAAAACATGAAAACGAAAGCTGACGCACTTGGTAACTCCGAAAATGAGTCAGAGAGGGCAAAATATGAAAACGGGACCCGACGCCCGGTATCGCCGAAAACGTGTCTGGGAGTGCAAAACATGAAAACGGGACCCGACGCCCTCGGTACCGCCGAAAATGAGTCCAGGCACGCAAAACATGAAATCGTGACCGACGCACTCGGTACCGCCGAAAACATGTTTAGGAGCGCAAGACATGAAATCGGGACCGAACGCCCTCGGTACCGCTGAAAATGAGTATGGGCGCGCAAAACCTTAAAACGGGAGCCGACGCCGTCGGTATCGCCGAAAACGAGTCCGGGCGCGCAAAACATGAAAACGGAAGCAGACGCTCTCGGTACCGTCGAAAACGAGTCCGCGAGCGCAAAACATGAAAACGGGAGCTAACGCCCTCGGTACCACCCAAACATGTCCGTGAGTGGAAAACATGAAAACGAGATAGGACGCCCTAGGTACCGCCGAAAACGAGTCCGGAGCACAAAACTTGAAAACGGGACCCGACGCCAAAACGACGAAAAGTCCGGCGCGCAAAACATGAAAACGGGACCCGACGCCCTCGGTACGACCGAAAACAAGTCCGAGCGCACAAAACATTAAAACGGGATCCGACATTGTCAATACCGCCGAAAATGAGTCAGGGCGCGCAAAACATGAAAATGGAAGTTGACGTTCTCGGTACCGTCGAAAACTAGTCCGCGAGCGCAAAACATGAAAACAGGATCAAACGCCCTCGGTACCGCAAAAACATGTCCCGGAGTAGAAAACATTAAAACGGGATCGGACGCCCTACCGCCGAAAACGAGCCCGAGCGCGCAAAATATGAAAACGGGACCCGACGCACTCGGCACCGCCGAAAACGAATCCGGGAGCGCAAAACATGAAAACGGGACCCGACGCCCTCGGTACCGACAAAAACGAGTCCGGGCGCGCAAAATATGAAAACAGGTCCCATCTCCCTCGGGACCGCCGAAAACGAGTCTGGGCGTGCAAAATATGAAAACGTGACCCGACGCACTCGGGACCGCCGAAAACATGTCCGGGAGGCAAAACATGAAAACGGTACCCGACGCCCTCGGTACCGCCGAAAATGAGTCCGGGCGCGCAAAACATGAAAACGGGACTCCACGCCCTGCATCCGTTGAAAACGATTCCGGGCACACAAAACATGATAACGGGACGCGACGCCCTCGGTACCGCCGAAAATGAGTCTGGGCACGCAAAAGAAGAAAACGGGAGCCAACACACTCGGTACCATCGAAATCGAGTCCGGGCGCGCAAAACATTAAAACGGGACCCAATGCCCTCGGTACGGCGGGAAACGACTTCGGTTGCGCAAAATATGAAAACGGGACCCGGCACGCTAGGAACCGCCGAAAATGAGTCTCGGCACGCAAAAAAAGAAAATGGGACCCCACGCCATCTGTTCCGCCGTAAAAGTGTCCGGGAGCGCAAAACATTAAACGGGACACGACGCCCTCGGTACCAACGAAAACTACTCCCAGCGCGCAAAATATGAAAACGGGACCCGTCGCCCTCGGTACCGTCAAAAACGAGCCCGGGGGCGCAAAATATGAAAACGTGACCCGACGCACTCGGCACCACTGAAGACATGTGCAAAACATGAAAATGGGACCCGACGCCCTCGGTACCTCCGAAAATGAGTGCGGGGGACGCAAAACATGAAAACGGGACTCGACGCACTCAGAACCGCCAAAAACGAGTTCGGGCGTGCAAAACATGAAAACGGGAGCCGACGCCCTCGGTACCGTCGAAAACGTGTCCGGGAGCGCAAAATAAGAAAACGGGACCCGACGCCGTCGGTACCGCTAAAAACGACTTCGGGAGTGCAAAACATGAAAATGAGACCCGACGCCCTCGGTACCGCTGAAAAAGAGTCCGGAAAATATGAGGACGTGTAAAAGAATAAAATTTTGAGAAACTTCGAGAGAATTGAACTTAATTTTTTTTTTTCAAACTAGAATAGAATTTCAGAGCCAACAGATTTTTAGGAAGGAAATGGAGGTACGAAACTCTACCCTTCTCCCCCGCAACGTTTATTGTGGCATCTGACGGAAAAGTGTCATCACTATTTAAATATTGAAGAAAAAGACAAATGCCCGAATTAAAAACACTGTTCATATATCATATCATCAAGGCCAGCTGGCCCAGCTCTATTACACATAACATCATGCATCAATCACTCAGAAAAAAACTCGAAAACATAATAAAAAAACACACACCACAGGCGCATAGGACAAAAAACAAAGAAAATGAAAATGAAAAACACTCATCTAATACACATGGCTTAGCAATTAGCATTAACCTCATCCTACATAATTGGAGCAACTCAAGCGACCTTAACTTCAATAGTCTTGAGCTTCTTAGGCTCAGGTGGGGGCAGTTTCTGGACAGTCACTGTCAGCGTAATTGTAATGACTCCTTTAACTATTCAAATTGGTTCAATATATTGAAAATTGGTGTCAATAACATAATTTTATTATTTTCTATAATTAATCTCTGTTTAATTGGCCAGTTAATTGGGGAGTTATTTCAAATTTTAAATTGCATAATGACCTTATATATTGAACTATTTCTTCTGATGATATGGAACTAATTAAGAGTGAAATACATATTTCTCTTTAAATCTTTATTTCCAGTTCATCGTGATAAACAAGAGATTAATTTATTTCCCCTCAAATATATTTATTTATATATTGGCATGACATGTTGGGTATTACGGTACTAGTTACTTTCGAACTAGTTATCATCTGATTTGTCTGTTCTACACATTAAATGGCCCATTTCACAGTGCGTGTGTAGGATGTCAGTAGATCGGATTTATATCAGATATTGTAAGATTAAAAATGAATTTATATTCAATAAAATTTTGACGATTAAAATCTGAATTCATATCCACTTACATAGCGGACATTAGATTGGATTTAAATTATATTTCATATTTTATATTCAGATGTTTAAACCAATAAGATACATATTTAATATAATATGAAAAAATGTATACACTTTAAATTATAAAGTATATAAATTATTTAAAATATATTATTTTTAAAATCAATGTGATTGTAATTATTATTATTATTAATATCTAATCCTTCACCCCCTTCATACTTGCCGAACAGGCCCACGTCTAGCTAAGGAATTCGACTGCTTGTATTGTTTATCGAAACAAATGAAGAAATTAATCAATTATTGTACTAAGGCAATTAACTTATTCAATTTTCTAGACAGCCCCGACAACAACGAAAATGATGTACGCTATAAAAAGATTGACATGAGAATAAGATCACGAAGTTGAAATCACAATCTCACATTTGTTGCTGTAACTAATCAATCGAGTGCCGTGAACTCACATGTAGTCCGTATAATGAACTATTGATATTTTGGTTTTAGCAAAGAACAAATAAATTTACAGTAAGACATTAAGGAAGCAAAACAACTAGAAGTCTAGACGACTAGAATCAATGCGCCTCATTTAATGTAGATTTCTATGGCAAGCTAGTGTTCCCATTTGCAAGAGATGCAGCTACTTCTTGCTCCTGATGAAATTAAATTGTAAATATAAAGTGATTTAAAGTGGAAGGTCAACCAATGAACGTATTTTCTTAAAAAAAAAAATCCACATACCTGAAGACGATGCATCAAGTACATCAAAAATAAGTGCACAAAGACCTGTGCGGAGATTTTAACCAATTTTAGAAAATCAATCCAGAAAGTGAAAAATGTCTTACATGTGCATCTCGTAATTAGTATATCCCTACTCATGTGATATAGCAAAATTACTTGTAACAATGATTATACCTTCCGTTTATCATATAGAAAATTAGAAACAGACTGCACTTTCTTTTGAAGGATCACTTGACAATCGCTATTTTGACGATCTTGACAATGGATATTTAAATAAATTCGAACAAAAATGTTTATAAAAAAAATTCAGAGATATATTCTTGAATGTATACATTGCTAGTGTTTCAAATTTCATATAATTTAATTATCATTTTGACAGTCCATCAAAAACCGTTAAATCAGAACCTTCACAAATTACACAAAATTTGATGATTTTTGATGGACTACTAAATAATAATAAAATTACATTAAAATTTGAAACATTATTAATCTATAAGTTCAAAAAAATATCTATGAATTTTTTTAAATTTTTAATGTTTTTTCCAATTTATTTAAATATTCATTGTCAAGATTGTCAAAATAACCATTGCCAAGTGATCTCTCCCCTTCTTTAAAATACATCTATTTGTCCAATTTATGAAGAAACCTGAAGCAAGGTCATCTTTAATAGGGGTTTTCCTTGCATGAGTTAACAAGAAACTGCAAAACCCTCTGCCCCTTTCCCCAACCCACAACCCCGACCTCCCAAGGGGAAGTTTTGTGCATAGATGATGAGCAAGTTAAACATTGCACGAGAAGGATTACATTAATTTCGATTTATCTACTGAGAATACAAAGTTCTTACCAGATAGAATAGTAGTATAACTCGGGCAACTGGATAGCGCCATAAAAATCTAGTTGCTCGAACAGCTCCTGTATCTAAAATCTTTGCAGCTTTATTTAACTACAAGAAAAAAAAATAAGAAAGTTGAACATGAACTGTATAACTGGGTCAGTGCATCCTCTTTTTTTATTGCAGGTTGGGATGGGGGGAGAGACCTGTTTACTTGCTGCCGCCATGTGTCTATGGTGCAGGGGAAGAGGCCTGAAATGCAATTAATTTCTTTTTATAGAAAGTAGTAGATTCAGCCATTCTACACTACAGGGGAAAAAAATCTAAAACTGCAACACAAAAGAACAACAAGGAAAAACGAACTCAAAAGATTTTATATCAGCATCTTCTTCCCATGATGAATGTGTTCTACGTACAGCTCTACTCCGCTCTACTTCTACCTGTTTTAAAAAATATTATATTATCAAGCTGCAGTAATATATTTTACTAAATATATTAAGAGAAGGGATCCGGTTGACAATGGGTTATTTTGATAATCTTGACAATGAACCTCTAAATAAATACAAAAAAAAATCTTAAAAATGAAAAAAAATTTATAGATGTGTTTTTCTACCTTTAGATTGATGGTCATTCAAATTTCATGCAATTTCATTATCGTTTGATAGTCTATCAAAGACCATCAACTTTTCATGCAATTTGCAATGGTTCCAATTTAATGGTCTTTGATGGACTATCAAACGATAATGAAATTGTATGAAATTTGAATGACCATCAATCTAAGGTAGAAGAACATATCTATAAACATTTTTTCATTTTTAAGATTTTTTTATATTTATTTAGAGGTCCATTCAAGGTTGTCAAAATAATCCATTGTCAATGGATCCCCACTCATATATTAAATGATTCAGACTGTAATCAATGCTATGTGAAATGATTCAAAGTTCTGTATATATTTCAATTAAATGACTCATTTCATGTCAGGAATGATTATTTTACTAATAATTGATAGAATTGACCCTAAGTGGTGAATAATGAGAGTTTGAGAACGAAAAGGTTACTACAGGATGAGGATGTTGCCATCAAAAACACAAGAACAATTTCAGTAAAAACATCTGTCTAATTTTCTATAAAATACATAATGTAAAACATGAATAAAAGAAACTCTAGCCTGTGCTTCTTGGAAACGTTTCAGTTCTTTCTCCAGTTGAAATTCAAGAGCAGCTTTTTCACTGGCCATGCTTTCCAGTTGTGTTTGCTTATGATACTGAAATAACATATAACCCAGGTTCAGAATAAGTTGATGCACATATTATTTCTTTATCAAGTACACAAGCATGTAAGGTGCAACATACCAGCAAGTCAGTTAGTTCACGGTATCTTTTCTCCAGTTCTATATGTTCCTATATAACCCACAACAAAGGGGAAAAATCAGTAAAGTATATTACCAATTTATCATACTAAGGGATAGTACATACGGCTTGCAGGAAATTTCTAAATATTAAACAATTTTCTTGAAAAGGATACTTGTCTTGAGTAATGCTCAGCATCTCTTTTCATCCCAGCCATTTCTACACGCATCTTTTGCAACTCAGCCTGCCAATTCAAAAATAAGGAGCAAGATGGTAATTTTACAGTGACGTTAGGCACAGAAAATAGCCATTTTTAAAATTTTGGATATTACAACATATTTAAAAATAATAACACATACCTCCAAAGAGGAGATCTTATTTTCTGCTTCTCTTTGGCTCTGGCGTGCCCGCTCAACCTCTTCTTGCCAGGCCTGCATCTTTATTTTTTTGAGAAAAATAAAGAAAATAAAGGTTAATTTGACGACATATCATTCAGAAAGTTCCCAAAATTCAAAATCACATTGATACACTTGCAACCTGAAGGAGTTGATTGGCTTCTTCAGAGGGTTTCTTCTGTGCTCTGCGGTTTTTTGTCTCCATTTCTTGTAGCTCCTGGTGTAGTGAGGCGCACTCAACCTACAAATAACACAAGCTATTGATATGGTTATGCTAATAAAGAAACAAGTGAACATAGGTTCCTTTCATTTTTTTGTTTTTTGGGGTGCATGTGAGTTTGGTGAGAGTGTGTGTGTGTTTTTGTTTTTTTTTTTTTTTTTTGGGGGGGGGGGGGGGGGGGGGGGGGGGGGGTATTTTACCTCAAGCAAAGCTACTTTGTGCTCAAGTTCAGCTGCTCTAGATGTGCTCTCCTCAGAAGCTCTCTAGAATAGCTCACAATTATCAAATTTAAGGATAATGGGAATTCCAAATAAAAGAAGAAACAACAAGTTTTAAGAGTACAACATTTAAGTATGTTTAAGTTTGGTCCTCCAACCAGTTTCTTATGGTGTCACATGTTTATTCCTGATGCATAATACTACTTTAGGGTTCGCTTGATTATTTAATTGAATGCATAACTGATCCCGGTGAAATACAACACTGCCATAATCTTGAACTTGGCATACTACTAGCTATGGTAGCAGTAATGTTAAATATTAGTACCTACCAGCTAGAATGAAAAGCATTCTTTCGATAATCTATCCTAGTCAAAAAATTTATGCATTTGGTACAATCCATGTTATAGTGTAGTTCATAATTCAGAAACCAAATCTGTGCACATCAGCAGGCATAACAATCAAATGCATATTTCAACATATATTAGCATAACAGCATATTTTTAACATACCTGAATTCTAGCAAGAGCATTTGATGCCTCAACAGCCCGATGTTCTAACTCCACCTCTCTCTCGACTGCCGCCTGTATCATAACCATGGTCAAGAAACAAAGGAAATGATATAAGGAGTTTCTAGGGAAAATATAAATTGAAAACTTGCCATTTTTGTAGCATTATGAGCAATGCGCTCCTCTTCGGCTCTGCGTTCAGCTAAAGATAGTTCTTCACGTAAAGCCTTAAATAACAAGGAAAAAGTATTAGAAGCTGACATTTACACACACCAACAGCTTTTCTTATTATTTTGTCTTCGTGATAAATCTGTGAAGTTACCTGAATAACCCGAGTCTCAGTAAGCTCACGACTATATTTATTGGTTTCCATGTCTTCCTGTTTCAAAAAGAAACAAAAAGGTCCAGAACAAAATTATATTTTCAGTTTACTTAAATTCTGATGTGCTTCATTCATCAAGAATGCTGAGACATAAGAGCTCTGACACATTTCAAAGTAATCTTCAGAAGAAAGCAAACAAGTAAAAAAGATCAAACAAAACATATCAAAAGTAGAGCCTCAAATAAACACAAACCAACATACAAAAAGAAGAGGGAAAAATGCAGTAATAACTAGGTCAGCAGTAATAACTAGGTCATTCTCTATTGTACCAGTAGTTGCAGTATGCTTCATTTGGTTCAGGAGTGGATAAACAATAAAAAAAATGGTCAAAGTATGTCTGTCATAGTACAAACTGACAGATGGGTACCTGCAATGTTGTGAGTTTTGCTTCAGAGGCAGTGAGCTGTTTCTTTAAGGCATCTATAGAACTATGAAGTGCCTCAATTTCTGCATTCTTAGCTGACAATGCATCAGCCATATTTGATTCAGACCTTGAGGCCTCCATCCTATACACAGATAGGTCCTGCTCAAGCTGCTTTATGTGCGACTCATAGGAAGAGCACCTCTCTCTCTGTTCCAGTTGCACATCGCAACAAAAGAGTGAAAGAAGAAAAAAAATATATATACAGTGTAAAGATAATGCTTGTACTCAGTAACTTATTACGAGTAAATGACATATCAGGTCCTTCAAGAAGTCGGATGTCTTAATTTACTATTCGGATAGATTTTGTTGAGTATGGAAATAATGCACGAAGACTTGACTGATTCTAGGTTGGACAAAAAGTATGATAGAAACCAGCTCATGTGCAAAGGACACTTTATACTCGAGCTACCTTTAACATGGCAGATGACAATTTCTTTCTTATTTTGATGAGGCTTAAAGTAGGACAAAAGGTGTATAACTTAAAAACTATAATTCTTTTATGCCTCAGAGAACCAAGAACCGCAACAGGAACTATTTCAGTACTTCAAGAACCACCAAATAATATTTGCATACCTCTTGAACAAGAAGCTCCTCAAGTTGTGCATTCTCAGATTTGTACTCTTGGAGGCGAGATGAGAGACCAGCACAAACCTTTCATATTACAAGACTTAAGATGAACACTACTAATCAATATTTTAATTATGCATCCTTATGAATTTTGATTAATGATATCAATTGCCTGTAAAAAGAAACATCTCCCATGCAATTCGTGTCTAAGATACCTTTTGTGTTTTATACTCTATATCTCAATAAATTATACAGTTTGGTCAATACAATATTTTCTTGCATAATACAACATCTTAAGTACAACTTGCCCAGCTGCAGGAAGTACGTTAATATATTTGCAACAGTACCAAAAACTCAATGACTTTGTGAATAAATTAGCAATCCACAGCAAATTGTTATCTTATGACAGTAAGATACCAATACAATCCTTTTCTTAATTTTGGCACTAGTACTACAAACTTTTCTTCCTGGGTATAACTTGAACTAAGGCAGGTAAAATCATTTGTTTAAAAACATCATGTCAAGTTAACAATGAAAGTTTGGGGCTATTTTGTCAGTTTTTTGCTCATAGAAGGTGGGTATAACTTTAACTAAGCCAAGTAATATTTGTTCAAAACATCTTGTGAAGTTAACAATGGAAGTTGGGACTTTCATCAGTCTTTGCTCACAGAAGCTAAGTTCTAATGATTGGAAACTATTTCGGAATTTGGAGAACAAAAAAGATGATTATGAACTATGAAGTCGAGAAAGATAGGGAATTATTTTCAAGTACAGAAATATATCTTTACCACAACTTGCATAAAGATTCTTTCTGCAACTTCAAACCATATAGCCTATTTTCTGAAACTTTATTAGTACTCTTACCCGAGCTAATCTGGCCTCCTTTGATTGACCTGTTTTCACGGCAGTCTTGAGTAATCCCTGAGCCTACAAAACAAATTTCAAAAGGACCTAATTAATAAACAAATTGAAGATGAGAGAATTGACGTCCAGTAGATATTAGTTCAGTAGATCCTCACGGTATCTTATATACATATCATCCAAAAATAGGTTAGTTTTCATATTAGTGATCTCAACTGTTCTCTAGTAGAAATGAAATCTAGATATAACTTCTAACTGCCACATGCTTTTAATAGACTTGAGCCTAAACCACACCAAAGACTGGCAAAACTACTCACCTCATCAAGCTGGTCCTGTACTTTCATGGGAGTAGACTCTGATTTATTCTCTTGCTGACCAGACAATTTAGGAGCATCTCTACCCTTCTCTGGCAAAGTTTCTTTCACAATTTCCTTAGAATCAGCACCTGATTTAACTTCAACAATTTCAGGTTCCTCTTTCTCTCGGCTAACCTCTGAAGCGGCTTCTTTATTAACCACAGCAACCTGATTTGCTACATGAATCTCAGTCGCAACATGAACCTTAGAAGGCTCATCCTTTAGGCCATCAGTCACAGTCGTGGTAATCTCACTTGCAGCAGGGATGTCAGTAAGTGGAAATGGTGCAACTTTATTTCCAGAATCAACAGTTACACTTTCTTTGAGGTCAGATACAGGCACAAAATCACTGGTCGAAGTAGCATCTTTATTTAGGGCTTGGTCTGGTGGTGAAGGTCTAATTCTTTCAATTCTTCTAATTTTGCGATCTGGTGCAGATTTTGATGGCTCTCCACTGGAGATCTTCAACTGAGTCTGAAAATTTGGAAACAGATTATTATATCTGTTAATTACACATGAAATGTATCAACTATTTATACATCCTTCAAAATGAGAAAAAGTAAACCCAAATCAAAAAATTAATACGAACTTTTTAACTGATTGAAATAGAAAAAAACACACATTTTCTAGCTAAATAATGACCTTTTCCTTCGATCTCGTCCTTCTAGTTTGGCCTTCTTGAACACCTGATATTGCACCTAAACAACAAGGTAGTAAAATAAACAGAAGTGAAAGAAAGGCATTTTGGCAAAACAAAGGTGCTTCTATTTTTTGGAAGAAGTAAAGCTTGCATTGAATTATTTCATTTTGCTATGCACATTATGTTGTTGCTATATCATTACTTACCCTTCTTCTCCCTTCTTGAGCTTCAATTGTGCGTAAATGTAACCTCAAATAAAGTAACAAATTTCTACGAATCAGAACTAGTACAATCCAAAACTAACCAGACCTGACCGTAACTAGTGCCTATCAATGAAATTGGTATTGATAGCGATAAAAATAGTTCCATAATATGATTTTGTGATAATTTTGTGCATCGCTGAAGTAATAAAATTAGCAAGAAAATTTACATATAAATGAAAATATCTTGAATTATCAAAGGGATATTTTTGTCCTATTGTAATTTTAATTAATTGTTAATTCGATTTTTATGAGGATAATACTAGTTATGGGTAAGTATCCAAGATTTTGATATTTTCAGGGATAAATATCCGATTTTCATTTGAAGTGGTAAATATCCAAATTGGGATGTGTTGAGGGGTATATACCCAATTTTGTCATGAAAAAATTTATAATCAAAATTGGAAATTACCAGAAGATTGTGAATCAGTCTGCTCATTGGATAACTCACTGGCAACAACTTTTGCTCTCCTGTCAACCACTTCGAACAAGTCTGTTTACATTATTTCAAAAAAACATTTCAGCACTAGATTCAGCTTATACCCTGAGTCCCTGATGCTTTGCCAGTTTTCAGTCCAATTGTAATTTGCTCAGCTATATACCAAGCATCTTCATTTCCCTTTCTAATTTAGTAAACAAGGTACGGAAAATAACAAATATGGAGCAAATTAAATAGTGATCGCACAACATGGGCACGGGATTTTATACACAAATAAAGAAGAACTCTCTAACACTGGATCAAAAGTTATAGGTGCTTGGTAGTCAAGTGGCATTGTTAAACCCAGATCTCGTACTCACACAGACTAATTACCTATTGAGATCCAAAACAATCATCTAAACCCGAAAGAGAGCAGAGCGAAAGAGAAGGTACCTTCGGCGGCTTTAAGCCAGGAGGCCATGATGAGAGGAGGTAGCGATCGGACAAGGCAACGAGAAGATCTTTGTGGAAAAGGAAAAGAAAGAGATAGAGAGAGAGTGTGTGAATGCGAGGAATTGGAAAATGGAGATCGGATGCGAGAGGAGGAAGAACTGAGAGATCAGGGAAGAGATGCTCAGTTGGTTGCTGGTCGTGGTCGGTGGCGGGGGCTTGTCAATTGAAAGAAATAATTGTATTATATTTATTATAAATATAGTTTTTTTATGGAGAAATAGCCCGTCTAGCTCAGTCGGTAGAGCGCAAGGCTCTTAACCTTGTGGTCGTGGGTTCGAGCCCCACGGTGGGCGTTCTTGTTGGATTTTCTTCCTTACGATTTCAACGAATTTTTTTTTGGATAAATATGTTTATCCCAGCGCTCTGTCCCCACACATCGTCCCCATTTTTTTCTATTTTAAGTTAGAAATATTATTACAATCCCCACACTTTTATCCTCGTAATTTATCTCCAACAACCTCCGCTAATTATAATCCCATAATTTTTTTATCTCAGCAACTTCTTCCCATTTTTGATAAAAAAATTGCTCAATTTAAAAAGCGTCCCTTCATCAATCAATGTTTCGATTAGATTTATTTTTATCATTTTCTCAAACAAGAGAAGGTTGTCTGTCCCTCCCTTTCAAAAGGCGATGCACATTTTTTCTATCTCTTCATTTCAAACTTATTTCTTGCTCTTCATTTAAAAGAGAATTTTTTAGTCTCTCTACAAACAAGAGCATTCACCATAATTCATTCTAAACCATGCTTGACACACAGAGTTTAGGTATGTTTTCCTTTGCTTTTTACAATGGGCATGTCCGCTTGATAGAGCAATTGAAATTGTACCTTTTGAGTTTCAATAACTATTATGTAACATGTAAATAACCCTAAAATCCATACAAATAATTTTTGATATTTGTTTTATCTCATTAATATAAATAGTATCATTATCAGAAAGTTTATGGCTCTGACATGTGCTTGTAATATTTTTTATAAATTATTATCATAAATAGCTATTAAGTTATATGTAATTAATCTCAGATTTTCATATAAATAGCTTTGGTGAAATGAACTATTAATTTTGACTTATTCGTATTCAAATAATCATACATTTTAATATAAATAACACTAAACATTTTGACTGTGTATTTTTTCAAACACATGTACAAACATGAGATATGTGTTAATTATCATAAATATTTTTATAAATAGTATCTTAGTCAAAAGTTTCATGCACCCTCTAATAAATAAACTATAATATATTATTAATATAAATAATTATTATGTTACATGTAATTAATCCCAGTAATTGATATAAATAGTTTTGGAGCATAGATTTTTTTTTGAGTCGTATCTAAATAATCATATAGTTTAATATAAATAACACTAAATGTTTGTGTAAATCTTTGTATAAGTAGTTTAATATAAATAACAAGAATTATTGAGATTAATATTAACAACTAAATAAATAGATGTAAATAGCACAAATAGTAGATGCAAGTATAATTGGCAGTTTTGTACCAAGTCTTTGTAGCGGTTATCCAAAAAAAAAATGATATAAACAATATGGAGATCAAGTACCAATATTAGTACATGTAAATAACGATCAATTAAAAGATATAAATAAAGTCGATACTATAATCAAGTGGCGCTTCACTGATTTTTTTCCAATTGGTGTTATTGGCTGATAATAGTCTCAACAGTTATGGTCAATTAATGTAAACAATACAAAATAACAATTGTAACTAGAAACGGAAAAAATAACTAAGTGGCATTAAATTCGCATCACTGACACTATTTGATCGATGGTTATGGTCAGCACGCGAAAAAACTAATTTTGATTTGTTTGCGACTCTTGACGTTGAAGTCGTTGGAGTCAAACAATTGAGGATATTTATGGGGATAAACACTTGGGATTATTATCAGCTTCCATTTTTTTAATACTTTCATTTTCTTCCGAAATAAAACAGAAGAAAGATCTTTCAGAAAAATTCTTCTTTCACTCTATTCTAACTTTTAGTAATAATGTTTGGTTACTTAGAAGAAGAGATATTGTTTTCTTAATGAAATTTAAAATATCAATGTATTTCTTGAATAAAATAATAAAACATTATATTATAGTTATTATCATCACATAATAATTAAAATAATCATATTATAAGATGTTATTTGCTATAATTTTATTATCTTAATATATATAGTTAACATCAACTATTAGTAGACTAATTTTAAATTATATAAAGTGAGAGAAAATGCTAATAATAATTGTTAACATCAACATGCTTAAATAATAATAAATGTTATTATTATATATATTTATTTGTAATATAAAAATATCATTAAAATATTATACAAATATAATTAGTATAATAATACTAGTGTCATAGTAAGTAATATCAAATATTATTATTATAGTACTAATTATAATTATAGTAATAAATATAATAATACTAATTTCTATTATTTTATTTATATATAATATCTATAACAATATTATATTAATAACATTACTTTAATATAATACATTAATAGCATTATTATCATATTTATATTAATAATATTACTATTATATTATTGTTAACATTATTTGAATTATTGAAGAATATAATAATAATTAAAAATAATTATATATTAGACAAAAAATGAATGGCATAACTGTAATACAAGTGGAAGAAAGTGACCTCTTATAAAAGATCTCTTATTCCACCTTATTCAAGAAGAAAGTTAAGATGTCAAGCACCTCTTTTTATTCAGGAAAAAAATTATGATACCAAACACCTCCACTTATCTTGTAACGTTCTTTCTTTTTTGTGTTAAGTGGAATGACAATGGGAAATACAATAGAAACATATAATAGATAAATATATATATATATATATATATATATATATATATATATAATATTTGAATATTGACACACTGTTATGTATAATAATTTCATCATAATGTATAAATTTGTAAAAACAAAATACTTATTATCAATGTTAAAAAGACTAGATGAGAGTATATGACTGCAGAACTTAGTCTACCATTAGTTGCGCTATTTAAGACATCATAATTAGCCATCGAGATATCCATTAAGATCTCGTTACTCATTTAATTAGAGTTATAACTCGGGGTTCGCCTTGATATAATTCTCAAATAAATAACTAATAATATAAATTTTGTAAAAATATTTAATAAAATTTAACATTAAAAAACTTTATACACAATATTTTTAAATGCTAAGTAACAATGA
Organism: Schoenoplectus tabernaemontani; assembly: GCA_037127355.1. Lineage (NCBI taxonomy): Eukaryota > Viridiplantae > Streptophyta > Magnoliopsida > Poales > Cyperaceae > Schoenoplectus > Schoenoplectus tabernaemontani. The sequence goes on along the minus strand of CM073743.1, from coordinate 18,652,210 downwards.
TAATTATAATAATAGATAACATAACTAAACACATAATAATATATAAATGATCATATAAAAAGTTGAATCATTTTGAGAGTTAAGTTTCACCTTAAGTATATTATACACATTATTTTAAATGAAGAGAGAAAAACTATTTTATATGAACCCTTCAATGTCAAAAAGAGAAAATATTTAAACAAAATCAATGGTGGAGAAAAGTGATTACGTGACATGCTTGAAAAGTTTAAAAGTTTAACCCTCTTACTGATAATTATTATAATAATATATAAATGATCATACAAAAAAAATCATTTTAAGAGTTAAGTTTCACATTAAGTATATTATACACATTATTTTATATGAACCTTTGGATGTCAAGAAGATGAAAAGATTTAAACAAAATTAATTATGGACAAAAGTGATGATGTGGTATACTTGAAAAAGTTTAAAAGTTTAACTATCTTTATGTATTAAGAATTTCTTTGTATATTTGAAAGAGAATCCAAATTAGTATCTCTACTCCTTATTAAGTACGTAAGTGTTCTGATTCTACAATTGTCTAGATTTTTTGTTAAATATATAGAGTTAATATCAGTCATTAGATTGAGTTATTCGTTGAATAATGTTACTATCTCTATGGTCATTTGTGTTAAAATTATAATTTTCTCTCAATTTTAATTGTTACATAAAATGTTGCATAATTTAGGAGTATAATTGTTCTATTTTGTTTTCTTTTTTTCTTAAATTATCATCAATTATGAATTTTAATTTTTCTTAAATTTTAAATGTCAATTTTCACTCAATTCTGCATTTATTTTACATTAATTATGTATCCATAATTGAAATTTATATTAATTACTAAATTATCTTTATCTTTATTTCCTTTTTTGTACATAAAGATATGAATTTTTATATTTTTAAAAAATATCAATGTAAGATAAGATATTGGTGATTACAATAAATCTTCAACATAGTTAAATTTTAGGCATCTTTTATATCTACTTTTTTTTTTATTTCCGACAATTTTTGGGTAGAGTGAAAGCGCTAGCAGTTGGGACTCCTTTGCTTCTATGTGCTGAGTGCTGACAACGCGCAAGACAAGCACTTCAGGTTCAATTTTTAATTAAAATATAAATACAATATCAGCATAAAGAAACAAACAAAAACTTATAACTTTATAAATGGACTTAAAATTGATCTGAAAAGCCTGATTCAATACCGTATCTCTGTTGGCCTAAGTCAGACAAGCACAACTGAAAAAAAATATGTATTTGTACTCTGCCTCAACATATAGAAATTCTATTGCTCCACCAAAATACTATGCTTTTTATTTGAGACTCAGACAGTAAAGATTCTTCTCACTTTCTTCATCCTCCTCCGACATATGGGGCATGTACTAGCCTCATCAGAAATCCTGTCAGGGTAGGATTTTTTCACAATCAATGGATAAATTATATTGCCAAAAAAAAGCTACTTGTGTGCTGGATTACTCCATTACATATTAGTTGAGTTGACCCTGAATGAAATATTGTCTCCAATAAGGTTGATAAGCCAACGGAGAAGTTTTCAAGGATTTTTATATGACAAATATTTTGGAACTTTTAGAAAAGCTTCCATCGACCCTTCCAATTGGAAAACACAAATGGTTCTCCAGGACTGATATGAGCAGGAGAGAAAAGAAAAAACAGAAATAGTTACTGAATTCCAAACGGGTCAGAGAATGCGAAACAGCTTAAAATTCATATATAACAGTATACTAAATTATGAAGTTTCTAGTTTAGATTACTGAATATGTGTCCGACATTTCAGTTGGATTAATTATGAAGAACCTGTAGATGCTTTGGACTTACTGTTTCCCTTTTTCAATTAAATTTAAGACATTCATAACACCAACCCATAAACCATTTCTCTTTTTGTTGTTGTTGTTAAAAGATGATAAATTATGCGAATGGATCCCTTGACAATGGGTTATCTTGACAATTTTGATAATAGATCTTCAAATAAATATGAAAAAAATCTTAAAAATAGAAAAAAACTTATAGATATATTCTTTTACTTATAGATTGACGGTGATTTAAATTTCATTCAATTTCATTATTATTTGTTAGTCCATCAAAGACCATCAAAATGTTATACACTTTACAACGATTTTCGATGGACTATCAAACAATAATGAAATTGAATGAAATTTGAATCACCATTAATCTATAAATAAAAAAAATATATATATAAGATTTTTTTTTAGATTTTTTTCATATTTATTTAAAGATTCATTGTGAGATGACCATTGTCAAGTGATCCCTTCCCATAAATTATTATGTCTCACCTTTCTCCGCATGCATAACAAGTAGCGGAGTGGCCGCAAGGTAGGAAGAAGCAATCTCTCGGTGCATCACAACATATTGTGCAAAGGTGGCAGGACCCGCCTTCTTCTAGAGACTTCACTGCCTCCATCTTCAACCATTCTTCAACGTCTTCTTCATCATGTGATACTGACTCGTACGATGAACCCAAGCTTAAATTGTCATCGTCTTTGTTCGTCAATAAAGGGGTTCGTTGGTCATTATTTGCGTGTGCGTCGTAACCCGCATGATGGTTCCGGAGTAGGTTGTTTAGAATCTTGTATATGATCAGTAGGAGTATGGTCATAATTGCTACAAGCATCAAATTTGTTGCAAAGACGGGTTATATGCTATCAATTATAATGCGAGATATGAAAGTTCATCAAAGAATTGCACAAACTTTGTTGAAGTGCAAATTTGGTGGGGAAATGTGGTTAAATAAGAGATCTATTGGGAAGTTGAGGATAAATTTGGTTTAACTAGCAATAAATGATAATAAAGTTGAGGTGGACTATTTGATGTTAATTGCATGATGACCTGTTGTCTGGACCTCTCCATTCCGGACAAATTACCACCTTTATTTAGAAACCTTTCATTTGTTGATGAATAATGGATAGTTAACTTTAAAATACCTGAGCCAATAAAGTAGACAACCCAACGGGGTCCATATGACAGCTTCACAAAGAATGCCTCAGAATCCTGACATGAAAAAATGGTCATCATATGACACGATACCATATGAAATTATTGCATAATCATACTCTACAGCAGTATTCTTTCAATCTTTCAAGAAGACTCATTCTGGCATTGTAAGGAGAAGGGAAGGTACTTAAAACAATAACATTAATTGATCAATTGAATTATCACCTTAATTAGACCTGTAGATAAAATTGCAAATGCAGGTTTTAACATGAAGAGCTTTAAAGTGCATGCTCCATTTTCGAGCGGGCATATGTAATAAGCTCCTGTTGTGTTATACAAGATACTGCTTATTCTAAATTCCAATTGTACCTGAAACGAAATAACATGAAGCAGAAAATTTTCAGTTTACATGACAACCAAATTAGTAAATGAATTGATTGCATGCCTATTATTATAATAGCAGCGAAGCACCTGACCTCCACTTGGAGATTATTTATGTTCCCCAGAGCAATGTAGTAGTCAGAGGCCTTCTCAATTTTCTGACTGATTGTGCCATTTCCTGAAATTCTTCATTTTAGAACTTTTTTTTTCTAATTTTAAATTTGTGATTCAGAATGCAACTTACGCACCGTCAATTAGATTCCATGATAAGGTGTTACTTGGTTCTGACGGATTCCCTATCCATCGAAGAAATTCTTCTTGTCCTGGACAAGATGAACAAGAAAAATCGGGTTACTTTATGTGATATATTTAGAAGGAATAAACTTCAAAATTGTTCAGCAAAACTGTTTTTGAAATACTACATACATGTGATACATGTGCTATTTACTGACAGTGCAAATACATGTGATACTTACATAACTACGAGTTTTACTTAAAAATGATCTGAGATGTCTGCTATTTACCTTCTGCAATTATGAGGTTCAATGGATAGGATCCTTCAGAGTTAATGGCATATGATATATTTACCTCAGAGCCTTCATTGAAATAGTACACCCAATTCTGTATCAAGAAAGTTAATTTATTCTCAAAATTACAAACTTAAAAAATGAAAAGAGTATAACAAAACAAACCAACATGACTATTTTGATCTCTATATAAGAAATAACTTTAAGTAAAACTTTTCCCAAGAATTGTTTTGTGTTTTTAGCGCCTGAGTACGACTTCTCAATCAGTAAGTACAACGTTTTCTACTGACCTTATGAGAACTAGCAGGTATAGATGCGTTATTTATTTCTGACCAAAACACTGGCACATTAAGAGGTGGGGACTTGTGGAATCCATAAACTGTCAGCTTATTTTGGGTTTCTTCTTCTTTTACCTGAAAATTTCCAGCCAGTAAAACTATCAAACTTGTAATATTCTGATTTCACTTGCATTCAACAATCTATTCATTTTGTATTTAAAAAATACACAAATTACCCCAATGTCTCTATGATTAACAGATGAGACAACAAGACTATAGCTTCATAATTTGCACCTCTTGGAACCAACAGAGGATAGGAAGTGCCAAACCACAGTATTTTTTTTTTGTTTTGCAGAGGCAAATGTGATTATTTTAAGCTTCATTTTCTGAATGATATTTAGAAATTACATGTTCTTTTGGTTTCTCGAGAAGCCTGCTTAATTGCAAAAGTAAACTTTTTCTCTTGTATCCAGTTTAAAAAAATTATATGCATTGATGTGATTCCACAAGAACATTCAATAAATCAGATGCATTCTATAAATTTGATAGGAGCACGTAAAATGTTAGTTTCCATGGAGAATAGATACTGGCCTTTATGTCCTGAACTAATATAGAGTTGGCCTGAATCAAACGTGAAGTATTGGGGCCCAACATGATCTCACTCGGTCCATATACGCCAAGTATCAGCGTCATTGAAGCTGCAAATATATAATAAGAACAAAAATTATTCAAGTAGAAACAAAGAGAAGGCATCTTGTTAGTTGTCCAAAGTTAAATAGTGGTTCAGTGTTATATTTTAACTAAAAATCTGGAAAATAAAGCCAAACAAAATGACTGTTTACCAAAGAACCAGAAAGTGAGGAGGATGACTAGGCAAGAAAGGGCATCATCTCTATCAGCAGAGCCCACAGCATCAGACCATGATATGCTGACATGGTACGTTACACTCTGCTGTGGTGTGTGGTTATTCTCTTGGACAGTAGGTGAAGGAGATGAAACGGCACCATCACCATTACTGTTGCTGTTGTTACTTGTACTGCTTGATGATGCTTCAGCCATCGGACTCCCAAATTTGAAGAAGAGATGAGATAAGAATGAGACGAGGAGAAGAAAAGAGAAAGAGGAGATGAAATAATATTTAAAAGAGAGGAAGGTGTGAGAAGAGAGAACAAATATGAAGAAGGCTTTGGAAGGGGGGAAGGGAACTAACAGTCTTGGTTTCAAAACCTGACTTTCAGGCGCCACAGAATGGTAGTTGGTTCTTCACCAACCTATGCAACATCAATGATTTTTCTTTTTCTTTCTTTTTTTTTTTTCATTTCAATTGAGACAATTAGAAGGCATGAGTCGTCTGTTACATGTTTTACAAACTTTTAGAAATTCTTAAACTAGAAAATGGTACTTTTGGTATTATTTTCAGTGTCGTCATTCCTTTCTTGACGTTTATTTACATCCTCGTAATGAATTATATATCCGAAGTTCTTAACCAATCTACTTTCCACTTTTAATTAACCAAGCAAAAGTTGCTTTACTTTAAGTTCATTGTCTGGTGGCAGGCAGACATCAGCACATGGATGCATTACCAAGACGGAACTGTGATTATCTTTTTTTGTCCCCTCCATTATATCTGAAGCCTTGAAATAAACTTGGAAAGATTAAATGCATATCCAGTTTGGCTCACATTTAACCCTCCCAAATTGGTTGAGAGATACTATTTTGGATCAGAGGTCATGCAGCTCATGCTCACGCATGTCATTTAACTATTATTAAGAAGTCAATATTTACATACAAGAACCATTTACATGTTTTATGATTTTAAAGAGAGGAAAGGAAAAACTCATAAGAACAAAACTTCCAAAATCGTGAAGATCAGATTCACAAACTGCAAATAGCAAGAAAGACCAAACGGACTTTTAGCGCCAACTAACGCCACAATTTACTTCAAAACTTTAACATTGTACTAATAAAAAAGAACAATAGGTTTCCCCAAATTTTAATCTGTGCCACCAAGATATATATTTTGCATTTAATTGTGACGGTAGAAATCCAACATCTGCTTTTCCATATCATGAGTTTTCCCTACTATGATAAGGCAATGCAAAGGATCGCCAAAATCAACTGTCCTTAAGTTTCTCATAGTGCCCGCAACTATTTTCTGGCTGTCACTCCCCAGACGAGCTATCCCCACGCACAGTGTGTCTTCGTTATACACTATGAATGAAAATCCGAGAGCAAACAAGTATGAGGCTACATTAACACACTACGAATGATCCCTAGTCCTTAAAAGTACTGTTATTTTTCATTTTTGGTTACTAAAATTTCAAATTTGACATTTTCATGTCTATACATTCTGGTTAGTAACAGTTGGGGTTGGCTCATGTCACCTTTCAGTCACAAAAGGAAAAAAACAAAATAACTAAATATGCAACCAAAATAACTCATTCCAATTTCCATGTCAACATCCGTTAGGACTTGACTTTTTTCTTTTAGCTGAAAAAGACTAAATAATACCAAAAGAACCATTTGGATAAACGTCTTACATAAGAGATCAAAATATGATGGACCAAAATTTACAAATATTACCAGATCCACCACAAGCCACTTCCACATCCAGTAATTGCTCTATTGCTGTGTTAATGGTCATGAATTTTGGAGGTTCATAAACCTTTTTTCCTCTGAGCATTAAATATAACAGGTGTTGCACAAAAGATTAGTGCTGTAGAACATAAGACAAGCAATAGTCGGCTCCAAAAGATTAGTGCTGTTGAATATTTTCTTATATTTTGAAAATGTACCTGCACAAGGACTCAATAGTCGGCTCCTTCACACGTATATCTGATCAGTTAAAACAACAGATATTAGTTTCTGTACAATTTAAATCATGTAACATAAAATATGGCTTTTGCACAACCAGTTCTTCTGTATATAATATACTAATTAAGCTCAAGCACACCTAATAATATCTACAAAAATAGTACAAAGATATTCAGGCAGCTTTTTGTTAAGCAATCACAAACAGCACCATATCATGTATTCACTAGTGTTTCCCATATTATAATCCAAATAAAATAACAAGCATATTGCATAATAATATACAAAGATGGTACAACACAATCCAAAAGTAGCGTATCTATGAAAAATCTCGAGCTGGAGATTATTATATATTATACCTAGCAAGCAGAGAGTATGAAGCCCAAGCTGTCTATTATTTTTTATTTTCACATAAAAGCTATCAGGTATCCATGTCTCAGTAAAGAAAGGTATTGATACTGTCTCGCCATATCGGTACAGCTGAAGCCCACATGCTCCAATTGCATTCATTACTGAGGCATTGTGCACCACTTTAACCTCCACTTCCATCTGCCTTGCTCTTACAAATATATCAGTATGTGTTGTAGCTCTGCAATTGGGAGTTAAAGATGTATCATATAATTGATAAAATGTCCTTAAACAGACAGACAAATGTATTTTTTCAAGAGAAAAGATGAATTTGACATAGCAACTCTATGAAATATACAGATTTATGTTAAGTACAAGTAACCCAATTTTTACCTCTATTGTGCTTTAATTAAACAATAAGCAATCATTCACCTCCGACAAAAAAATAAGCAACAAAATACTAAGAATATAAAAGATGATGATAAACTCGCCAACTGAAAACATTACAAATGCCAGATAGTTCACATGAATTCATATTTCATACATAAAGATCCAAGAAAAGAAGGTAGCAACTTCTAGTATAAGGTCAATCTGGTATTTCATTGACTGGTACATATATTGCATTTCAACGATACAAAGGACCATAACCTAGTTTCAACAAATGCAAACTTAAAATCAGAGATTCACCAAAAGGGCAGATTACTTTAATGTTAGGACAAAAAGGCAATCTGGTATTTCCAGCATGAAAATAACAAAATTAACTTTTTGGTGGATCCCCAAGTACAAGAAAATCCTGAATTGAACTCAACATAACCACATGTTGGCTTCAATCGTACACAAATTATCTATTTTTTCTGTAAAGTAAAAAAAAAACCTGAAAGTAATGTTCGAATCAACATAACTCCCCGATCAGACTTTCAACATGATGCGTAATAAAATAAGATAAAACCAAGTACTAGAAGTCTAAAACGATGCTTTTAGTCATGTGAAGTCAGAAATTATATTTATAAAACAAAAATAACTTTCCTGATAATGGAAAAAAGCTATAACCAAGCTGACTTAAATTGGTAAAATTAAATAAGAAAACTAAAAAAAGGATTTCAGAATTTGAACTACCCAAAAGGATCACCAACAACGAGAAAGGCCACATCAAACTCCAAGGCCTCCGCTAGCATTTGGTCAGCTCTTTCCTCAACCATCTCTCTATCAGCCACTATAATTTCCTTACCATACAATTCCTCCTGTACAATAGAGAGAGGGAGATAACAGCAGTCAGCTTTCTTAACTTTTCTCGTACACACGCTATACCATAAAGATTATAGTCTTGCTAGAATGGAACTAAAACCTGATTGATCAGTCACCACGCCACAATTTGAGAAATTTTATGGGCTCTGTTGCATTTAAATCAAGACGGTCCTGGCTTAATTCAGACTTTAATTGCAAAACACAAGAATTATAATATCTAACATCACATACATTCAGATAAAACTGCACAATTTTGGACCAAAAACAAAGAACCTTACAGCCATTTGGCATTGTTTCTATTTTTCTGTTCTTTGCTTTTTCAAAAAACAGAAAACAGTTTTCTGATTTTCTTTTCATTTCTGTTTTAGAGAATCTTGTTTTCAACTACAAAATTGAAAGCTGTACATCACTAACAATCGCTGTTCAATGTGTTCCAAAAACAAAAACAAACATTATCATAACGCATTACAGTACTTGAACTACATAAAATCAATATAAATAACTGAAAGTTAAAAAAGAATATTTTTGAAACAAAAAAATTCATCCAAGAAGCATTGTTCTTTTCATTGCTGTTGACTGAAATATTTATTCTAAATACAATTATGTGGATTAAAAAGGAGAAAGACACATAGCCAGGAAAAAACTTTGCAGTATGTAATGCAGATGAGACCTGCCATCAATTTCGAGAGCCTTCTAATGCAATTGGTATGATATTAGAAATTTAGAATAAAAAAAAAGACTTGTACTGCTTCATATCCTTCAATTTTTTTTTTTTTTAGGAGATGCACCCTTCAATTTAGAAAGGGCAAACAGTATTGTTTCAAAATAGATAATATGAGTTATTAAGATAAGCATTAACAATGGAAATTAAGTATGGAAGTTAATACGTGAAATCAGAAAGAATTTCATCAGCTCCTGCTCTACTCTTATGAGAACTTCATGTGGAATTGCAGGAAGGAGAGGTAAACAGACAACAAATTATCTTGAATCTTGCTATCAAGAGAAGATATAGTTCTGTATGATTATATAAAAAGAAAGGAACAAAAAATGGGAAGATGGAGCATCAAAACAAACGAAAACACATCAAATATCTCAGCACCGGTTTCTAAATTTCATTTTATTTCTTTCGCTCGGAATAAAATAAAGCGGAGACGAGGCTATTACGCGAACACATTTCACTTTTTTCCTTCCGAGAAAAAACGAAAAATGGGAAACCGTAACGATACTGAACGCAGCCTTAATTAACCAGTACCAGATATATTCAGTGTACAGTATTACTCTACCAGCTTAGAGAGGCCATTAGAGGCTAAGCCAAAGGAGAGAAGCGAAGTGTAGGCCTCGATATACACCTTGGCACATTTGCGCACGCAATCCAGGCCCCGTAGTGTAATGTCTCGCTCGTCACCCAATCCCAATCCCACGATGTATAGCATCTTTCTAATTCCAGTTTCTCTCTGATTCAGTAGAAGAAAGAATTGGAATGGTGAACAGAAGACGCGGAGACGAGAGAATGTGGGGAAGGGCAGGGTTAGGGTTTTGCTAAAACAAAAACTGAAAAAAGGAATCAAGACGAGAGACGAGAGACGAGAGAGAGAGAGCGAAAATGGGCTTCCTCCGCAGCTTCTGCCAAATTTTCTTAAAAAAAAAAAAGAAAGAAAAGAAAAGAAAACCGAGATTGGGCTGAAACAATTGGTATTTGGTAGTCTAAATTAATAAATAGTTAGGCCTAAGTTTGTTAACTTATAATTAATAAATAGTTAGGCCCAAGTATGTAAACCATGAGTTATCTTTTTCTTTTCAGACCTTTAAAGATGACATTATTGTCTCTTTTCTTTTGTTCGGATTGAGTGGATGACATTACGTCATTATTATTTGTTTTCCGTACGTCTTGATAAGTTTGGTTATATTGTTTTGAGTGTAAAATTTTTACGCGGTTATCGAAATTGTACTTTGAATATTTCATAATTGAGGTGAATTTAAAATAAATTGTCAATTGATGACATGACATAAAATTTTAATTTTGATAGTCGACACTATGCGGATGCTCTAATATTTACTGAAAGTTTAAGTGGGAACTGTTTTTTATTTATTTTTTTTACTTGTATCCAGACTCGAGTCTTAAAATCTAATATAATACAACATCATCTCTGGTGTCCGTGGGAATTAAGGTTGAAAATGCTTAAATGTTTTACTCCCGTTGTATGAATGACAATAATTTATTATTATTGTTACTATTATTAGCATATTATCATTATCATCTTTATTTATATATTATTATTATTTTATTTTTATTTTTTTCTTCAATCATATTCATTTTTATCACTGATATTTGAGATTTTTGATCTTATGTTTTCCGATTGAGTTTCATTTCTACCATACCCCAATTTATTTGAGATTAAAGGCTTTGTTGTTGTTGTTGTACTTTTATCTGACTTATGGCACATCACATTTAGTTTGTTAGTGCTACTCAAGAGGGTGTAGAATTTTGATGAGAGATGTCAGTAATTGAATTATAATAATTTATTGAGTTTAAATATGTTAACTAATCGAATACTAAATAAAATAATAATTCAATCTACATACTTTTTTTAATAAAAAACTATCAAGATAATATATTTTTATATATTAAAAATAACAAAAATATAATTCAAAATAACATATAATCATGTCGATGAAGAAAATTTTTCCTTATGGGATTTCATATTTGAAACCTTTACATAATTTTTTTTGTTATTTACGGTATTAAATATTTTTTCTCAATAAAAATAATTAAATAATTCAGGGAGTTGATAATTAAATCCAAAAAAAATTAAATTAATAAAAAATTAATCTAAAAATATTATTTTTCAAAACCAAGGGTCAGCTGACCTGGTATTAACTGGATTCGACATGACAAGATATCGAAAAGTCAAAACCTGCTCATCGTAATTTTTCCGGTTAAAAGAATTTTCAAATGGCAACAGGTTTTTAGCAACGCGGTTCAGAGAAGGGACGAAGAAATATCCAAGGAAGTAGCTGTAAATACTAGAAATTGTTAACTTTGGGCGGAATCACTGTCTGCACTTTTTTATTCACAATGTGAAATTTCCATTGATATTCGCGAGAGAGACGATAAATAAACTACACATGTACCCATCAATTGAATAACACAGTGAGAACTGAGAACCCACACACCTCCAATTTCAATCTAATAATAAAGATAATCAATCTCCTCGTACACGAGATCGGAAATCGAGATCTGAATGAATAGTTTTCTATAGATATTTAATAATTTAATAATTTAAATTTTTATCTCAATATACATACATATGATATATGTAGGAGATTACAAGTCGAGATTTGAATGATAGTTTTTTATAAATATTTAATAATTAATTTTTTTTATCTCAATGGATCTTCAAATGGTTAAAATTTTAAAGATTTTTCCTATTTATTTGGAGATCGATTATCAAAATTGTCAAGATAACTCATTGTCAAGGGATCGTTACTATTGTGAAACTTTTGTATTTTGGCTGAAATGCAGACACCTTAAAAATATACTTTACAATTTTTAATTTTTCAGTTTATGCTTCTCATTAAACTCTTCATATAAAAATCTTGTGTGATATAGTTTTTCTATTTTTTGATTTTGTAAAAATTTATTTTGGTTTTTTAAATCCGCGCAATTCATATCATTTTAATAGTGTATTATAGTGATTTTATTTGTTGAAATGAGACAGTAAAGAATATAAAACCAATAGATGATAACATTCAAAATAACATTGTGTGTTATCATTTTTTGTTGAAGTGAGGCTACAAATGATTAAAAAAACTCAAATAGACTAAGAAAAGAAGTATTATTTTAATGCATTTGTATTTATTTTTATGTGTAACTTATGTTATAAAGTAAAGAGCTCACAGTGATTATAATTGAAACCAATAGAAGACGACTTTCAAAATAACTATGTATATTTTGATAAATTTATGTGTTGAGTTGAGCCTACTAATGATACAAAATTTGATATAAACTATAGAAAAAATAATGTTTTAATGCTTAATATTTTCATGCAATTTATGTCATCAAGATTTGAGCATTCAATAATTATAATATAAATCAATAAAAAATATTATTCAAAGTAACTTTGTGTTTTCATGATTTTATTTGATGAAATGAGGCAAAAATGATATAAAACTCGAATAAACCAACATAAAAGAGTTATTTTAATGTATTTATATTTATTTTTATGTGCAACTCATATTATAAAGCAAACTCACAGTAATTATAATAGAATATAATATTCAAAGTAAATATGTGCATTTTAGTGATTTTATTTGTTGAAATGAGACAACAAATGAAATAAACTTCAAATTGACTAGCAAAAGAAGTATTATTTTAATGCGTGTGTGTTTATTTTTCTACATAATTTATGTCACGAAGGTTTGAGTACACAATGATTATAATAAAACCAATGTAATACATCATTCAAAATAAGTTTATGTATTTTATGATTTTATTTATTGAAGTGAGACAATAAATGATACAAAACTCGAATAAACTAACATGCGAAGTATTATTTTAATGCATTTGTGTTTATTTTTATGTGTAATTCATGTCACAAAGTCTTGAATTCATAATGATTATAATAAAAATCAATAGACGACAACATTCAAAATAATAATGTGTATTTTGATGATTTTATTTATTGAAATGAGCTAACAAATAGAACCATAAATCTAATATAGATAGTATTGAGTCTCGCTTATCTATGAAGTGGATATGTTCAAATCCCCATAGAGGCATATAAAGAGTAATATTGTCAGGGTTATTGGGAGCCCTATTTTTTTTTAAAAAAAATGACATAGCAAATGAACCGAAATTCAAAGTGACTAACAAAGAAAGTATTATTTTAATTTATTTGTGATATTTTGTATTGTGCTATAAAGGATCGAGCATGCAACAATTATAATAGAAACTAATATAAGATAATATTTTAAATAACTATGTGTATTTTGATAATTTTATTTGATGAAATAAGTCAAAAAAATTGATAGAAAACTCAAATAAACTAACAGAAGAACTATTATTTTAATGTATTTATGTTCATATTTGTGTGTGACTCATGTCATAAAATCTCAAACTCATAGTGATAATAATAGACACTAATAAAAGACAACAGTCAAAATAACTTTGAGTATCTTAATTATTTTATTTATTAAAATGAGATAATACATAAAAATAAAACTCAAAAAGACTAATAGAAGAACTTTTGTTTTAAAGCATTTTTGTATTTTTGGTGATATTTTGTATTGAGAATAGGTTTCAAATGATAACAAACTCGAACAAACTGAAATATTATTTTAATATATTTATATTAATCTTTCAATATCATTCATATTGTAAAGGCTCAATAACTCCACAATTATAATATAAATTAATAGGGGACATCATTCAAAATGACTGTATGTATTTTTGAGATTTTTTTTGTGTTCAAATGAAACTACAAATGATAAAAGCTCGATTAAACTAACAGAAGAAGTATCATTTTTAATACATTTATATTCAACGTTGTGTTCAATTCATGTCATATCGACTCATCCACACAATGATTGTAATATAAGCCCATAGAAGACATAATTAAAAAATATATATTTTGTGAATTTGTTAGTTGAAATGAGACAATAAAAGATACAAAACTCGCATAAACTGAAATATTATTTTTATGCATTTGTGTTAATCTTTCAATGTCATATGTATCATAAAGTTTGATAACACAATAAGGGACATCATTCCAATATTTTGATGATTTTTTTGTGTTCAAATGAGGCTATAAATGATATAGAACTCAAATAAACTAATGAAAAAAGAAATATTTTTCATGCATTTATATTCATCTTTATACGCAATTCATATCATAATGGCTCGAGCACATAATGATTATAATATAAACTCATAAAAGACATAATTTAAAATATTATTGTCTATTTTGGTGAATTTATTAGTTGAAATGAGACTACAAAAAATATAAAACTCGAATAAGGGACATCATTCGATATAATTTTGTGCACTTTGGTGATTTAATGTTAAAATGATACTATAAATGATAAAAATTTTAAATAAACTAAGAGAAAAATATATAGCTTTTATTGTATTTCTGTTCATCTTTATACTCAAATCGTGCCCTAACGGTTTGAGCACACAACAATTATAATATAAACCCTTAAAATACATCAGTTAAAATAACTTTGTCTATTTTGGTCATATTTTATATTAAAATGAGACTTTAAATGACATAAAACTCGAATAAACTGAAATATTATTTTTATGTCCCATGTGTCAATCTTACAACGCAATATGTATTATAAAGGCTCGAGAACACAATGATTATAATATAAATGATGTCACACATTCATATACATGTCTTGACCCCCGATTATGCTTAAATTCAGTATGCAAAACTCCCAATTTCATATTTTATTTTATTGCATAGCATGTTTATTTTTTTAGATTTGAATATGCTTTGGCCAGTTGTGCATTTCAGGAATATCAAGCTAAGGAGCTAAGAAATCGGGCCCCAAACTGAGCTTCCACGCAAAATGAAATATGCTAGGATCAATAGAAGTCGATTGTCACAGGAAAAAAAGGGCTTCTGATCATATACACATTCATACGGGCCGTATGGACCTTTTTTAAAAAATAGTGCAAAGAAGGTAGCGGCTTAATAACGTGATTCCTTTTCATCTTGGCCGATCCCTCTCCTATATACTATGTCCAGCTGCCTAGGGTTAGGGAGGAAGCACTCTCCATTGGTCATCATTCTTCATTCTTCATTTCCTTTTTCCACCTTCACAAAACCCTAGCCGTCGGCCAATCTTATGGCCGTATCATTTTCAATAGAAGACATGATTAAAAACGTTTTTATATATTTTGTAAATTTTTGAGTTGGAATGATGCTACAAAAGATATAAAACTTGAACAAACTGAAATATTATCTTTATACATTTATATTAATCTTTGAATGTCATTCATGTGATAATGATTCGATAACATAATGATTATAATTTAAATGAGTAGGAAGACATTATTCAAAATAATTTTGTACATTTTGATAATTTTATGTATTGAAATGATACTACAAATAATAAAAAACTTAAATGAATTAATAGAAAAAATACAGTTTTTAATGTATGTGTATTAATCTTTGTATATAATTAAGGCCCTAATGGTTCGAGCACGCAATAATTATAATATAGACCCGTTAGACATCATTCAAAATATATTTGTGTGTTTTGATGAGTTTTTTTTTGTTGAGATGAGGTTTCAAATGGCACAAAATTTGTATAAATTGGAATTTTTTTTTTGAAATTGTGTTAATGTTATAATGCAATTCGTGTTATAATGGATTGAGAATAGGACAATTATAATATAATCCAATATGTGACTTCATTCAATGTGATTTTGTATATTTTAGTAATTTTCTGTGTTGAAATGAGACTACAAATAATATAAAACTCGAATGAACTAATGAAAAAAGTTTTATTTTTAATATATTTATATTTATCTTTGTGTTTAGTTCATATCATAAAGATTCGAGTATGTAATGATTATAATATAAAGATGTAGAAGAAATTATTTAAAATATTTTTATGTATTTTGATGGTTTTATGAATTAAAATGAGACTACAAATGTGAGCCACGTGTCTCTCAGTGAGGTGATCAGTGACCGATAAGTAGCTTTATTGCCAAGTGTCTGAGCTAAATTCACCCTCCCCTAATTATCCTCCCAAAACAAAATGAATTTGCCATCATAATTATCCACCTTACCGAAGTGTCTGAGCTAAATTCACCTGCTCTGTAGGTGGGAATTTAATTAAAGCCATATTGGGAGCTTAAAGTAAGCCATATAGTAGGTGGGAATTGCCGAGAGAATTGTATCTGCTAGCACATAACATATCTCCCTCCCCAACTAAGGTGTACCCTTCCATCCGGCCAACCGCTTTTCCAGCTTCTCCAACATTAGTATGAAACAAACCTTGTCTGGTCTCGTTATGGTCAGGGGCAGCTCCGGATAGGTGATTTGGTAGATCCTCACAAATGCAACTGGCCTCCTCCTCCTCCATGTTGAAAGGAACCATACTGCTCTTCTGAAAATTAACTTGCAGACCCGATGCTTCATAGAAGACAGTAAGTATGGTTTAAGCATTTGAAGCGTATTTCCTTTCGTTGATGCAATGATGACCATGCCATCCGCATATTGTAGCGCCAAGATAGGCTCTTTCAGCTTTGCTGTGAGCTGTTGATCAGTGCTTTGCAAATTTGCTTTCTAGATAATTTTTTTCTGTAACATGTCCACAGCCAAAATGAAAAGATAGGACGAGATGAGGTCGCCCTGTCTCAGTCCCTGTTGATGTTTTAATGCACTTGTGGCTTGATTGTTTGTTCTCTCTCTCACTTTTTCATTTTCTTTTGTTGTGTGAATTGCTATTTGAGATTATGTTAGGATAGAAATTGTGCCATGAAACTAAAATTTACAAAACAGCCCATAAAGGTTTAGTAATCAAATTATTGTCTATTAACCCCCTCTAGACCTTAGAGACATTATGAATGATATTATTCAAGTTATGCGTGTCTAGAGTTGGATTAGATGCTATATACATAACACAGATCGTTCATGTCTTGAATTGATTCTTTATTTTTTAAATAAAAATTATCGATCTGAGCTGCTCAAAATATTTTTAATATAAATATCTAGTTAAAGAATAGATTTTATATTTTAGAATTTTAACTATTTTTTAGATTGTTTGAAATTCATTTGATTTAATTATTATGAGCCATCTAAAAGAAATATTTTTCTAACTATTTAAAAAAATAAAAAAATATATAAAATTTATTCTATAACTAGATATTTATACGAAAAATATTTTAAACAGTTTGAAATCGATCATTTTTATTTTAAAAATGAAGAATCTATCCATAACATGGAATAATTTGTTAGGCATAACACCATGGCCCAGAGTTATACAGGTCTCGATAATTTTTTGTGGCCCACAATCTGTGAATGCCATGTAAATTATTATGGATTATGTTTTAGAAATATTCTTGTTATACGCATAGTCTAACAATCTAATTTCATATGATTTGAGTACGATTTTTTTTAATGATGCGTTAAGAACCTTTAAATTCGTGCTGTAGAAAAATTCAATTCAATTGATGAACCATAAAACACGTATCAGAGGTCAGCTTTGAATTTAAGTTCGAGTATTGCGATAATATGTTCATCATAAAGATTTAATCGTCGGAGTGATGAATTTTAGATTTAAAATTTATCCCTAAATATTCTCAAATTTGTCTAAATAAATGACTTAAAAGTGATTTTTAAAAGTGATTTGTCCTGATATTTTCAACAAACAAAATGATATATTTAGATTCGGGTTTTTTCCAAAGAAAAAAGAAGAAACTTTCATCAGAGACGGATGTCTTCTCGAAGACTAATTTATAATACATACATAATTAATACTTTAAATTATGTAGTCATGCTTCATCATTTATTCTATTGTCTTGATGGAGCACCCCGTATGTTATGCATGTTCATCTCTATTAAAAAAATTAAATATGTATTTGATTTATCTAGAATGAAACTCAACTATGAAAGGGGTATCTTTTTTTTTATGTTCCTCCATTTGAATAATTATGTAGTTATTATATTATTTAATACTTTAATTACACATTAGCGTTTTGAAATAGATATATTTTATCTGAATTTTGCTGAATATAAATTTTGTTTTGTAACAACAATGTTTTTTTCGAAAACTTAAAATTTTGCAGATAATCTTCTAGAACGAAACGGACAGAACAACAAAACATCTCGAAAAGAGAAATAAAATGCAAAGAGTAAAGCGGAGTTAGCGCACAAAGATCTCGATGGATAATAAGATAGGGTATGAGTGGAGGTATTTTATATTTATATTTATTAAAAAAATTATTCATATATTATTTATATTCATTAAAAAAAATTATTCATATCTTATTCTTATCCGTTAAAAATTTCAGGTAGCAAACAAGTAACGGTAGATAACGGATAAAAATAAAAAAAATAATGAAAAAAATTATATGATTTAGATAAATAAATAGGATTAAATAAATAGCATTAAATAAATATACTAAAAAAATACAACAATAATTGACATTTTAGATATAATAAAAATTATATAATTTATTCATATCAATTGTCATAAAAATATATATACTAATTACTATATATATATAATTTAGTATATATATATATATCTATTAAAAATATAAAATAATTATATTTATATATATTTAACTATATATATATATTTATATAATTTATCCAATGGAACGGATAATAAAAACCCCTTATACATATTCATATCCGAAAAGTTAATGAAATTTTTTCTTATCCATACCCATATCTGATGACTTAACGAAAATAAAAATTTATCCATATCTATCTTATCGGACACGATACAAGTCGGATAACGGTCAAAAGAATGTCATTGACAGTTCTAACTCCAAGCTCGGTTTTAGAGCTGCAAGCCTCCAACCAACTTTATTACCTCTATTTTATTTGCATAAGCAAACCACGTATATAATAC
This sequence comes from Schoenoplectus tabernaemontani, assembly GCA_037127355.1. Classification (NCBI taxonomy): domain Eukaryota; kingdom Viridiplantae; phylum Streptophyta; class Magnoliopsida; order Poales; family Cyperaceae; genus Schoenoplectus; species Schoenoplectus tabernaemontani. The sequence goes on along the minus strand of CM073743.1, from coordinate 18,633,058 downwards.
AAATTATAGATGATAATAAGTTCTGTTTCTAGTGATGTCTGTTTAATTTACAAAAAAGATATTAAAAAATAATAAATATTAGAATTTATAAATGCTCTATTTAAAAGATATTTGCATAAGAATTTCCTGTAGCACTGGCTAATATCCATTAAAAAATATGTTTGTTTCAAAATGTTCCCTTTTGTTAAATCATACCGACACGTCGAAATAGTTTTCCGAAGAATTTCTATGAATCTCTATCAAGAGGTTCAATAATGGAAGTCCCACATTGATCAAAGGATAGAACTCATTTAATGAAGTTAGTAATCTCTTTGCTTTCCCATTTGGCGCTCTATGATTGGCGTTGATTCCTTCATACCCCCTCACCCTTAATTTTTTTTTTCTTCTCCTTGCAATCCCTTCTTAACTTCTCTCTGTCTCTTCAGTTTTTTTTTGTGAATTACTTTATATCCTCTAATATTATAAGTATATATTTTTAAGCCCTTGAGAACTCAATTCAGCCAACTATTAGCCTTTCTGCAAAACAAGAGATGCAAAAATCGACTGTTAATTAATTTTATAAAAAATATAAAAAATCCACTATATTTTTTATAATAAAACACGTGTGTTGGAAATCATTTGTTCATTTTTTTCGGCATTTAAATGTTATTTGGAAGTTTTCCTAATGTCCGTATTAATTAACTCAATCAAAACAGTAATAAATCAGAAAATAAAAATGCTATTTTATCTAGCAGATTTTCAGAAAAGTGCTACCCCGGGAATATATTTGCGAAGAGAATGAAACAGTTATATTAATCAATAGGCTTACATGTTAAAAATGATCAAACAGTAGAGCTAATTGACAGGCTTAGTATAAGTCTTCGATTGAAAAGAAAATGTCCAATGTCCAATTTTACATCCAAACAACCAATGAGGATTCTTTTGCTGAAAGCAACAAAGTAAAAGGCCTTTTAGGCAATTTTACCCTTCATTTTGCAATCCTTTTCTACATCATTAATAAGCAACTGTAAGCAGACGCCATAACACAAGAGGTGAGAGATGAGCCGGAGAATAATTGTGATTTTCAGACTTTCGAATTGCATTGTTATCGTGGGAAAGCAACCAATGGCTTGCTCCTGATAGAAAATATTGATTATTTAAAACCGCCTTTGATTTTTTTTAAGAAATATTTTGTTTTCCATCGCTATTAAACATCATTGATTTATACTCTGCTGTAACTTTCATTTATTTTTTGCCATTAGCTTTGGTATACTGCAAATCGAATTGGCGACACAAATCAGTTGTTTAAAATTTAGAGTTAGAAGTGTTACGTGACACGGATGATCTTTGTGCTACTAATTGTTTCATAATTTTTAAAATTTAAATGATCGGTGCAATCACTCAAATACTTTTTATTTATGAAAATCTAGTTATAGATCAAAATTTATATTTTTAGAGTTTTTTTATATTTTTTTAGATAATTAAAAAATCACTTGATTTAGTTATTATGAGACACTCAAAAGTCAAAATGAGTGATTTTCTAACTATCTAAAAATAATAGTAAAAAATTAAAAAATATATTTAAAATTTGGTCCATAATTAAATTTTCATGTGTAAATCACTTTGATATGTCAAATCAAGCATTTGAACTTTGAAAATGAAACTACATGTAGCACCACAACTCAATTCTAAAATTTATATGAAGTATAACAATTAAGTTTAAAAATTAGATTATTCTATTATTATGAAGATTGTAAAATTAGTTATTTTCAGACTTCGGTAAATATCCTGTTAGAAATTATGTTATCGTAATAAAAAAAATATGTCACTTCAAACAAAGCCCCAGAAAATTATAGCTAACAAAAAAAATGATTTACGCCTGATGTAAATAGTTAAGAAATTCTACCATTTGGAAATTGAAGCGCAGTTGCCTAGTAGATTCAGGGTCTCGTACAATGAAAGCACAATAATTAAAAAAGAAAAATATATCATACTTTTTTTTTTTGAAAAGAGAATAGATATCGCATACCTCAAAGTCTCAAAACCTTTGCATAGAAACTGAGAAGGCATGGTTTGGTGGTACTATGGTCGCCTGAGCTTATTAATTAGTTACCTTATTAGCCTTTAATCATGATGTCTTATAGCCTGCTAGCATGGCTAATTAGGCAACCAGCTGAACTTGAGTCTTGAGTCCGACGTGCGTACTGGCCCTACTGGTAGAGTGTATTGACCAATTAAACTGACAAATCTGGCAGATGGACCCACCTTACAGGGACAGGTGTCCGTCTATAGTTAATCCTAGAGAGCCGTAGAGGCAGGGATATACCAGTCTAACAGATTAGATGAGACTTGTGTGCTTTTGCTGAGGCCTTGGGGCTGTTGTACTGACACCTCTCGGCTCTCGGTCAAAATCAAGGGCATGATTTTTGAAATGAAATTTCTATGGGCCCCACCCTCAGGTCTGTTGTACCCTCTCCATAACTTAATTTGCTAAGAAATGGCATAAACAGCAAGCAACTAGTAAGGGAAATGTTTATGCCGTTGTACAGGACATTATTTTAGAAAATAACACTGCTGTAATGCTATTTTTTAGTGTCAAATAATAAAGTTTAGCAATTACAACTGAAAATATATAAATGTAAAGCTGTCCTGAAATTATAGAGTAAAGATAATGTAAGCTTTATCTCACATTGTGTTTTTTATGAGCTTAAAAAGTATATAAATTAACTCTAAATTTTGATTTATATAGTTCAATAAATTTTTCATATCAAAATTTTATGAGATGCAAAAAAAAATCTACTTTCGAAAATTTTAACTATGTTTTAGATTTTTTTTATAAAATAGCTGTAAGATATTAATAGAATAATCAAGGTTTGTATATGAAAGTAGGCCATCTTTAAAATAATCAAGGTTGATATCACGAGTGTGTAAATTTAGACTTTCCTGAATGCATGGTTTTAATTTATTCGGATAAAAATATAAATAATTTCACAATTAAATATATTGTTGTAGATTTTATTATATATAATATTATTGCATTCTTTGAAGTATCTTTGATAGACCAAAGATTCCAAGTTACGCACCCTCAAAGCAAGAAAATAGGTGGTATTATTATATATAGATATAGTGCCCTGCATATATTTGTGTGTTTAATAATCAATCAGATAATAAACATGTGATAAATTATGAGAAAAAATGGTAAGATGTTTAGCTCATTCGAATTCACCATCTTAAGCTTAAAAAATGTCCAAGTATTATTTTTTAACTTATAATATCACATCATTTATTTGTTTACAAACATACGTGTTGTAAAATTTTTATTTTTTGAACTTATTTTGCGTATTCAAGTGGTAAAAAAATATTGAAAAATATACGCACGGAGATTGCCTTATAACCTCTTGATCTTGTGAAAGTGGGTGGGAAATGACATTCTTTCGTTGGAACAGATTTAACAATGATAAAAATATACTTACAAACTTTCTACATAATTAAATCACCATAATTACACTTAAGAAATCAGATATTGTATTTAAATCGCATAATAGCACCCCTTGGAAACAAATATGTACTGAATTTGAAATTTGGATTTTTGTTACCAATTAAGGATCCGGACAATAATTCGTTTTAGTAGGCAGTTAACAGAGAGTTCACAAGTTTTTTTTTATCATTCGTTTTCATTCTTTTGAGTAAACTCGTCATGTCATATTTCTATTATTCATAAGATCAATATGTTGGCGAAATTAAATAGTAGCATCTTGGAACATAATTGTTCGAGGCTAATGTGTAAATTGGATTTATATTATGTAGGTTTAAGTAAAGTTATAAAAAATAGTATACTCATTGTTATGTGTGTAGGACCCAAAACATAGACCGCATCATGTATGACATATAATAAATTAAATGTTACTCCGGTCTTAATAAATATCTGAGGGACTACTGCGATATTTTCTTAATGTTAACTATGTCGCTTTGATTTGATTTTTTAAGGTTGGGGTTTAATTTTCAACATAAGGGTGTAAATGAAACGATTAGGAATGGACCGTGTCGAACTCATATTTGCACATGCATTTTATTGAGCAAACATGAACGTGAATAAATATTAGACATACACGGAATTTTAAAATCAAATCAAGATCTGAAAATATACAAATATATAGTTAATAATGGATGAGACTCGGATATGGCTTTGGAACGGACAATCAATGAATATTAGTAAAATCAATTTTTACATATGTAAAAATAAGTAATTTTGATCAGAATCATGCACATATAAAATAAAATAAAATAAAAAGAGAGGGAAAATTGAAATTTGAGCTTCATAGTTCATACATTCACATTTTTCAAAAAAATAATAATTAATTTATAGATAAAAAAACAATGTTTACGGATAATTTGCTTGTTCGGTCCATTCTGGTTATTTTGCACCCCTTATATTAAGAACATAATCCAACTCCATCAAAATAAGTTGTGCACAAATAATTGATGTTTTGATTTGAAAGAAATAAACTTCTTGTAAAATTAACGTCTTTTTTTCTTCTTTAATAAGAAAGATGCACCGAACTGTTGATCTCCAGGAATCTAGAATCATTCACTTGGGTTACGCTGGTAACGTCAAAGAATCTTACATTACAAGAAGTCAAGAACCCATTCTCCAGTCACTTTTGCACATTAGACTACATCGTTACTGATACAGAAAATCAACATCATTATGGTAATGGCATTAATCTATTCTTTTCTACAAGGCAGACAGCTGTCAGACATGTCAGAAACTTAGAATAGTACCCTCTAACTGAATTAAGAATCTGTCTTTGTTGAAAGCAAGTTGCATGATTCATGATTCATACTAAAGTTACAATACAAGCTAAACATACAACAGTACACTGTACACATATATTTCAAAAAAGATTCACTGTTTTCTTTTCTGAGGAAAGAGATTCACTATAAAGTAAAAATATGCAAGTAAATTAAACATATACAAATTAAGTAGCACCCAGCATTTACATCACAAAGGGGCTACACTTCTGGATGCTTTAAATTTATAAGTAATTTGCCAAATTAATTAGGAACTGCTCCAAACAAAATGGACGGAAATTAAATTTGAGAATAAAATATTAAATTACATGGTTTAATTCTAATTAAAGTGCTCAAACTTGTCATTTGCTCAGTAAAAAAATGGAAAAGAAAAGTAAAATAAGAAAATTCTAGATATACATACACGTAATCCACGAACTTAATCTCTGCAAGCATAATCAAACTCAAACATAACTAATTATGAGACAAACTAAATAATATCTTCATCCACATTCCTTCTCTAAGTTGCGCAAATTCCTGAATTATTAACACACAAAAAGAAAAAAAGAAATGCCCAAATTAACATTGCGCACTAACTCAAACCTAGCCAACTCCTCAAATTAATTAACCTCCTAAAAATTCTAATAATTATACCTACAACAATGCTGTTGCGACCTCAGTTGTTCTCTAAACCATGTTATAAATTCCTCGGCTTTCATGTCGACTACTCCGGCTTCCTTCTCCCCTTCTTCTTCTGTCAGAAAAGGTGAGTCCGTGACTCTGAGTTGTCGCACCCCGACGGGTGTCTTCCGACTGACCCAGGGAGATGGTGATGCAATCGACTCAACCTCCTCCTCTTGGTCCCCCATGTCGAGCACTTCAAAAATCCTTGTCACATTTGACACGTCGACATCATTTCTATAACTCAACGGGAGTGCGTGCTTGTTGCTCCGGCGAAAGAGCTTCGGTTTCGAGACATTGTATGAATTGTAATTAGGGGTGTTGCTACAACTGAATTCAACTTCTCGGGGCACATAGACAGCAGTGGAAGGGTCCATGGACCGGCAAGAGAGTACTGACATATAGTGCTTTGCATTGCGGGTTGATGGATGGTGGTCGGTTAGGCGTTTCAGCGACTTGGCAGCGAGGCGGCCCCGCTTGAAGAGAAGGTGGAGTTCTAGAGATAGCCACTGCTTGGAGATGCCTTTGTAAAGGAGACAATATACGGCTTCTAGTATTTGCCATAGCCGTTTGGTTGGAGTTTGTGGGCCATTGCTTGCCATGCTTTGCTTTGCACCTTTTCAATTTATTTTTGTTTTTTCCTCTGAAGAGATACAGAAAGGAAGGGGGGTTTTGTTTGTTTGTGGGGATGTGTTTGAAGGGGGGGCGCAATTTAAAGAGACGCAAATAGGCTGTCAGATCACACTTCACGCCCATTATGAGAAAGAAATTAATTTCAAGGTTGTTTATGCAAATTGTGTGGACGGTCGTCTTCTTCTCCTGAATGGGACGCGAGGCGATGTTTCATGTTTGTTGGATATTTTCCATAAGGACCTTGATATATTACCAAATATTTTACGGTATATTGAATAGTGTATTGGCACGAGTAGCAGAAATTTGGATGTATGCGTAATTAATGTCTGTTTCTCTCGCATATTCCTTTTGAGCAACAACGGATGTGCATATTCTACAATTAGGATTGGCATTTATTGGCTAAACTAACAATCACAATGAATTTATTTTCTCAAATAAAGACAAATTAGAATGATTGTGTGTACCGAATTATATGCCATTTAAATCTCATTTTATATCATATCGTAATTTGTTAGATATGGCGTGTCGCAAATTTCAATTCATTTGATGAACGGTCAAAACATGTTTCGAAGTTATATTTTTTTTATCACATGTCAAAATTATCAAACTAATACATTATAAATTACTAAATATATATATGGAAGTAGCTTTATTATTGTGAATAAAGGATTCAATGTTTTTTTGGTAATCAAACGGTGTAAATCACTTACATTCGCATAATTAATAAGAAATCATGAAATATATTTTATATCAACTTAATCATACGCACAGATAAGATATTAAATTCTAACTGCGTATTAAAATAAAAGATATATAAATCACATACACACAGCGTATTATTAATATGAACTATTTAATTAACTTTTCTTATTTACGTTCTAGCTGTTTTGACACCGTTCCATATAATCCCTCCTCATATAAATGGTTGGCTCAATATGTTAATTGATTAATTTTTCACAGTTCGTATATTCGAATCATATAACATCCAGATGGTTCAGTCAATTTTGAAGCTAACAATTAATAACTGTCGATGCTAGAATTCCTCAAAATTATTTTTACTTCAATTCTTCCGTCTGAATAAAATGGTGAACATTAACACAATTCATAACGCAACCGCAAAAATGAATAATAAATAAACATTACAGCATAACTGGAATTAATATTCAGACGGATAAAATGGAACACCTTCAATAGAAAACGAACTGCATTCATAAAAAAAATACCGCTTAATTAAATGACATGGGACATTATAGAAAAATTATGAAAGTCAAACTTAATTTTATCTCCACGGCTCATGAGAAAAGCTAGCACGAGCTCGAATTCGACAAGGTGTTTTATAAACTTAAGCTAATGGACACGTACTAGTTGTCAAAAAAAAATGGACACGTATTTTGGTGAGTCATCATTGATTCTGTTGTCTAAAATGCCCAATTGGTGAGTCATCATTAGACAAATCAATGTGATAATGTTATATAGATTTGAATATGTATAAGGATGTAATCTAAATAGATTCAATTATGATTCTTATACAAAATCCTTTAAAAATTGAATTATTTACAAACTAAAAAATCAATTTATATGGATTCGCACTTTTGACCATCTCATATATATATATATATATGCTGTGGTAATTTGCGCTTTATTATTTATTTTAAGTCAGAAATGATCGATCCAAATCGCTCAATCTAATCTCCATATAAAAAATCTATTAGTAGACCAATTTTTTATATTTTTGAGAATTCATTTGTTATTTCTTTGGATAGGGGGGATACCGTCATTTTTGGATGAATCAGAAATCTTAAAGCAAGTTATTTTCTCCTCATCAGAAAAAATAGCAAAAAAAAATCTAAAAAAATATAAAATTTGGTTTATTAATAGATTCTGATATGAATATAGAGGTTGGCTAAAATACAACGTGTTGCACGGATGCACCCGTGCACTGCGTTAAAATCTCAAAACTCAAGTTAAAAATGACCGATCCAAATCATTCAATTTATTTTTCATATCAAATTCTTGTAGAAAATTAAATTTTATATATTTTTTTAATTTTTTTGCTATTTTTTTGCTCAAAAGAAAGTTGCTTGATTTAAGAAATTTGGATCGTCCAATAATGATGATTTTTTTCTTACCCAAAAAAATTTCAAACAATATAAAATTTCATTTTCTACAAGACTTTGATATGAAGAATAAATTAAACAGTTTGGATCGATCATTTTTAACTTAAATTTTGAGATTTTAATGCGGTGCACGGGTACATCCATGCAACGCGTTGTATTTTAGTCAATCTCTCTCTCTCTCTCTATATATATAGCTTATGGTGCTTTGTAAAGCAAAAAAATTATTATTGGTTCGGGGTGAGATTTCATATCCCGGGTCTCAAATTATGAATATAAATTGGTCAATATTTTTTTCATGTCAAAATCTTATAGGATATTAAATTTCATGATTTTTTGAGCTTCATGACTATTTTTAAATTATTTTTAAAAATAACCCTGAAATAGACTATTTTCTTATGTTAAACATGACTGTTTTTAAAAATAATTTAAAAAATAGTTAGAAAACTCAAAAAAATATAAAATTTAATATCCTATAAGATTTTGATATGAAAAAATTATTGAGCAACTTAGATTGACCATTTGAAGCCTCAGAATGTAAAATCTCACCCCGAAGCAATAACGATTTTTTTCTTTGCAAAGCACCATAAGCTATCTCTCTCTCTCTCTCTCTCTCTCTCTCTATATATATATATATATATATATATATATAGTGAGGCTATGGTGCTTCGCAAAGCACAAAATCTCTCATGTTTCGCGTTCATATCTCGAATTTGAAAGTTCAAACGGGCGATCCAAACCGTTGAACATCATCTTCATATTGAAATACCCTTGGAGATAAAATTTTATATTTTTAAAAAAAATCTATTTTTTAAATGAGTACAAAGTTTGCTGATCTAACGATTCTTCATCATCCAAACTAGTGAATTTGTACCCATCTAAAAAATAGCAAAAAATTTCAAAAATATATATATATTTTGATCTCCAAAAAATTTCAAAAATTTCAACATGAAGATCATATTCAATGGTTTGGATTAGTCATTTGAACTTTCAAATCCAAGATACGAACGCGAAGCACGAAAAATTTTATGCTTCGCGTAGCACCATAGCCTCACTCTATATATATATATATAAGTTTAAAACTAGAATATCAAAAATCATATTTCTTTGGAAGTAAAAAAATCATATCGATGAATACATGAAGTATTTCGCCGAGTGTTAGCATACTCATCACATGGCATCAATATCAAATGGCTCTTGTACATAGGAGACGGCCATGTTCACAATCGGGGGTGGCAAAAAATTTTAGACTAGGTATAAAATTTAATTTTTTTTAGAAGCAAAATATAATTTTGTAATTTATTTTTTATAGTTAATTTAATTTATTTTTATATAATTTTGTAATTTTTGTAATTTTATAATGTTTTAGTAAAAAATATAAAATCAAAGGTGTATTTTAAAAAATTCACCATGGATAAGTATAGTCTATAAAGGTTCAGTCCTTGAACCTGATCCTTTTTAATGATAAGAATCAGATTCAATCTTTAAAAAGCGGGTCATTCTGAGACCGTTATCAAATCCGGCTCTTCTCAAATCATTTTTTAATATTTTATATTATTCATTAATTACACTTAAAATTCTGAGAAAATAAAAAATAATTAAAACAAAATATATAATTTAATATTTTTTATATAAATATAAATTAACATTAAAAAAATACATAATCAGTAAAAAAGAAAAATATATCAGGTCTTATCCGTCGATCCTTATCTAGTCCTTACCCAACTGTTACAGTCTGGAGGGTTTAATAAGGATCCAATTCATCCCTTAAAAATTATTTTTTTTAAACCTAAGCTTTAAAAAATTCTTATCAAACTCAGCTCTTATCTGATCCTCTTATAAATCCGATAAGCCCGATTCTTAAGAAGCTTGACCTAACCCTTGAGTACAACGTCTACCGGGGTCAATTCCCCTTTATCATTATATGACTCCGCTCTGCTCGTACATTTGTTACTTGATTCTACCACCTTGCTTCAATAACATTTGTGGATTTTTTTAATTTAATATTTTTCTAGGTTCTTTGAATCTGAACAGGCTGAGTATCTCATGGAATAAAGCATTTAATCTTGTGCATATTTTAATACCATACGGAGAATGATATTAAAATATTCTAGGTCATTTATGCAATTTCGTCGACTTCGCATCCATTCGGTGAAAGATATTAAAAATGAATTTTTAAGGTTACTTGTGCAAGTAGCGGGGGCTTCAATACTTCACGCCCAATCGGAGCGAGCAGAGAAAAAAATCCGTCTCGATAAAGAGCTTAAAATCAAGGTTATTTACGCAAAATTTGCGGGTTTCTTATCGACTATCGTTTGATGTCGTTAAATAATAAATATTTTGCAACATGACCATCATATATTTCCAAATAATTTTTTTGCACATTGAACAGTAGATTAATATGAGCAAGAGAACTCCAAATATATATTTCCAAATATTAGTTATGCTACGGTTAGTCGTGAAGTACAAAAAAATTTTGTACTTCACGTTATATCTCTCATTTTCAAATTCAAAATACTTATCCGACCATTAAAAGTGTTTCCCATATTGAAATATGTTTGGAAATCAAATTTTATATTTTTTAGATATTTTTGTCTATTTTTTGAGGATTGAAAAATCGTTCTTATTAAAAATCATAAACTCAATGCATTTTTAACCCCTAAAAAAATAGATAAAAATTTCTAAAAAATATAAAATTTGGTCTCCAAACATACTTCAATACGGAGAACACTTTTAACAGTTGGATCAGTGTTTTAAATTTGAAAATGAGAGATACAACGCGAAGTACAAAAATATTTTGTACTTCGCGACTACGCGACTAACTAATGTAGTAACTATATATATATATATATATATATATATATATATATATATATATATATATATATATGATTTTCATTAAATTCTTTATATGAAACTTTATGGGATACAAAAATTTAGATTGTTTTGAGTTTTTTAAGTCACTCTTTTGAATTTTTGAAAAAATAACATAAACATTGAATATTTATTATTATTTTTAGAGCTGTTTTTTCCAAAATAATAATAAATATTCAATGTTTATTTTATTTTTTAAAAAATTCAACAGAGTGACTTAAAAAACTCAAAACACTCTAAATTTTTGTATCCCACAAGATTTTCATATGAAAAATTTAATGGAAACCACAAATTAAATTTTTTGAGATTTTAAAATATAATTTTTAATCCGTTTGTATATCAGTTAAAATGCAAACATTTTCACAATAGTCTATCTATTAAGAAATAAATTTAATTCATCAACTCATTTTCTCAACTTGCACACATTATTACATTTTCATAACCATCATGTGTTTACATTAACTACATTTGCAATATTTGGTCTATTAGAATTCAATTTACTAAGTTTTGAGTTTTGACTCATGTTGAAATACAGTTGAAACGAAACAGTTTTAGAACATAATACGTGTAAATTAATCCTATTAATTTAAGATTTAATTTTGTTGTTAAAGTAGGATGTTAATGTCCGGTAGAGTCATCATTATTTTATTTTTTATCCGATCGAACCAGAGCAAAATAATTAAATATTCATTAATTATTTTATATTTGAAATTTATTATATATTAACTAATTTATAATTAATCTTAATATATATAAATGTTGATTAGTGTTAAATTATAAAATAAAATTAAAAAATATAATTAAATAGGTCAGATCGATTTGTACCCGATCCGACTTTGAAAGATCAAAAAAATATTGACCATATACATCCGTTTATTTTTTTAATCATTTCAGATCGATTTTGATCGAATCGACCTATCGGATCTTAGTCCAGTTTTGTCACCCCTGTATTAAACAGTTGGTGCTATGGTATGTTTCTTAATTCTTCGCACTTCCTTTTTCTCAGAAAGAAAATTCTCCGCACTTTGCAATTTTGAATGCTTTTATCATCTGGATGGTGCCTTTTTGTGGCTCTTATTGCACGGTGTCAAGGAAGGAAAACTTGCGATAATTTCTTTTGCTTTTTGAAGAAAATGAGTGAACATTAACAATACAAAATGCGAAAATTACAGCCACAAAAGTAATTAAATAACGAGAAAGCCCCGGCATTATATATGAAAATTGAATAATTCAAAGAATGAAAGAAACGGACTTTATCCCTGAAAATTACTTTAACAAAATTGTGAAGATTGGAAACACAAAATATGAAATTAACTATTATATTTTTTATTTAAATTGAGAACTAAAAACATAAATATACACTAGAATTCTTAATGGATACTATTAGCATTTGCAGCATAAAAGGAAGCTGTAATGAGGACGCAGCCAGAAAAAAAAATGATCGGGATCAAAATTTATGAACTGAAAATTTTCAAATGAAAATTCCTCAAAAAGCATATATTTAACTCAATAATACAAAACTTTAATGAATAAAAGTGCAAAATTTATCCTAATTAAAGAATGCTACTAGCATCCATTAAATTCTAGTGTATATTTATGCTTAAAATGAGAACTATGATTTTCATCTTATCGATGTGCATTTATGCATTGGATGATGTAAATCTTAGCTGTAAACATTATTTTCAATGACAGTTCTGCAAAAATGGGATAATCTCAAGTTAATTGGTAACCATTACAATATTAGATTCAGCTTCTAAAGGTTAAATTTTCTAGTAATCCAAAGGTCGGAAGGAAGTTCTGGCATCAGCATCACATTATGCTTCCAAATCTCAAAAGTTTTTGCATAAATCATAGAAGTAATTAAAACAAGCTATCAATCATCATCATCATTATTAGTTATTACTATTGCTACTTTTTTTGTGTGCAAGCTGTCAGAAATCATAACGTCCATCATCACGTACAGAAATATAGTTGGTTTATAATGAAGTTATTTAATTTATTCATTTTCTGAGACATTCAACATTGAAAGTTTCAATACTCTTTAAAGGGTGACAACGGCTCCAAGCTGTTGGCCTCTATCTTTCCATCTTTGAACAGAGATTTTATTAGGGGTGTCAATGCTTAATCCAACCCGACGGGTTAACCCGATCCGACCCGATTCAAAGATAAATGGGTCGGGTATGGATTTAATTTTTTTGACCCAAATCGGATCGGATCGGGTTCGGGTCAATCCGACCCGACCTGATTAATTATATTTTTAGAAGTAATTTTATAATTTAGTAATAATTAAAACTTAAATATACACTAATTAAGATTAATTTTAAATTAATTAATATTTTATTGCTTAAAATTATATAAAAATATTTAATTATTTTATACGGGTTGACCTGTGACCCGTTGGGTCGGGTATGGATCAAGATTTTTTGACCCGAATTTAATCGGATCATGTTCAGATCAGATAAAAAAATAATAAAATAATGTAATATGACCCGAACCCGACCCGACCCATTGACACTCCTAGATCTTATTCTTATCCATGCTACAGAAGTATATATCAGTTTGTTGCTTTGTTGCTAGCTTGGCTTGCTTATTTCGGAAGTTTGTTAGTGAGACACTAAATTGATTTGAAACAAAATAAAGATAATTGATACAGAAATTGTGAACTTAATCCCATTCAGAAGTTCATAATTTTAATGTGAAAAATCTTAAATCAGCTTCTAATATTGAATTTGTATGCAGTGGTTGATTTTTTATAGCTGATAAAGTAAACCTTTGCATAAAGTCAACACGCGTGTAATTTGAAAAATGAATCCTTCCGGACAATTATTATGAAACTGCGTAAAAGTTTGTCTCAAGTATTTGAATTCATCGTTCAAGACGCAACTAATGAACTTGTAAATTAAACTTATGAGCTTAAGACTCAATAGTATAATTTTATTTTAAAAATAAAATTAGTCAGTAATTAAAGTCAATAAGAAAGGGTAACCTTATTGCTCAATGATTGCAAGATTAATGGGACCAGTGAAAGTAATGGGTGGAAAATAAAATGGGCCTCACTCATTAAATGCCCGTGCTTTAGAAAAGCCATATAAGAAGTTAAAAACACCTATAAAAAGAGAAAAATGATAATAATATATCATTAGGTTATAAAAAACGCAATTAATTGAGACGACGGAATTGTGGGTTGACCTGCAGAAAAAGAATCATTAAAATAATCATATCAGGACAGCTTTTTTGTACGTACAGTTTGTAATTCAGTATTATTTTTGGTGGTTGATTGCAAGTTGTATATATTTTCTTGTTACCAGAAATATAATTATGATAATGTGAATATGCGCATGCGCTTGAATTATCAAGTTGGGACTTTAATTACTGTCATCTCTGAGAAAAATAAAATCGATAGAATACAAAAATTAAATGGCTAGCAGTATGTCGTTTTTTGTAATTTATTTTCATTGTTATGCATCCTATGAATAATTGGATATGTTTCACAAAAAGAAAAATATATAGGGATAATGTCACACCCCCACCCCCTCAAACTTTCAGGTTTTGACAAACACCCCCTTAACTTTTAAATGTGAGAAACATCCTCCCAAACTCTCAATTGGCCCCGACTGTTAAATGTACTTAACACCATTAACTTTTATTGATAAAATGACCGTAGTATCCTTTTATATTAATACCCATTTAATTGTATCATTAATTGAGAAAAATTGATAAATAAAAAATATTTGTTCGAATATTCTTTTGTTTTACATTAAGATTTGAAATAAAAATAAATTATCTCAAATTTTATTTTTTTTGATATATTATTCTGTAGAATAATAAAATGATCATTTCAAAAATAGATAATTTTTCATGAAATATTATTTCCAAAAATAAAGACAATTTGATATAATATATTTTATTTCTAATATTTAATATAAATAAAAAAAGGAAAAGATTTGAATGGAAATTCTTTTCATTTTTCAAAATGTTATTCATAATTAATGAAAGAAATAAAATAAGCGTAAAAAATATAAGGGTATTATGATCATGTATCAATAAAAGTTAACGGTATTAAAGACATTTAACAGTCAGGGGGCTACTTGTCATTATATTGAGAATTTCAGAGGGTTTTTGCTACATTGGGGTCTAATCGGCACCTCCATTCTCAAGGGAATCGAGTTTGGGTTTCCATATTACCAGCAAATGCATTTTCATAATAGTTGCGAAGAAAAAATTAAGTCTGGATAAATTATTTTTTACTCAAAGGAATTACACTTTTTATATATACATTTGAAAAATTCAACCCATTTTCATTTGCATCAAAATAAATACCGAATACCACATGGGAAAAAACTAAATTCATTTCCATTCCCACCAAACACGTCCTTAAAAGTTGAGAGGGTATTTGTCAAAATCTGAAAGCTTGATGGGTAAAGTGACATTATCTCACAAATAATAAGAATAACGGTGGAACCGTATAGAATAGGGGGAAAGAGGATTCGGGATGGCAATTTGCAATCAAGCCTCTCATTTTACGCATCCCAATTCTTTTTCATAAAATAGACCTTTCCTCTTCTATGAAAGCAATATAATAGAGACAAAAATATCTTTTCGATGTATTGCAAAAAGTTCAATTTCATTTTTTTTTTCACTATTTCCAGTTTGTGGAATACCATTGATATACTATGGAAATTGATCCTTTATTTCTCAAGTTCAGAAAATTTTTATTTTTTTAAAAAATGGGAGTCCAAACTACTTGATCTTCCGGACAGAAAAATTGCCTCGGAATAAAAGTTTTGAACCATGCAAATTGAAATTAAATTATGTTGAAATTAAGTTCTCATGACTAACATAAAAAAATCAGATATTAAATCGAATGGATCAAATTTAAATAGTAGGGTCATATCTTTCATATTATAATAATAATATATATTGTATTTGACCTATGGTTTCTTTATGAAGGAACCTTCATTTCATCCAATAATCTGAAATATTGCTCCCTTATGGGACCATATACTGAAATTTCCTAGCTAGGTGTTTTGGAGCGATCCTTGTCAGGTTTAACTGTGTTTAATAAATCTTTGCTTGCAATCATGGAGTTAGGTGTGTCATATACTCATATGTGCGAAACATTATTTACTTGTTAGCATTTAGCAATTAATTTTGTGGTTTTGGTAAATAATAATTAGCTTGGTAAGAGGCTAAGAATTTAAGCAGCAGTCAAGCCTACAGAAGATTTTTGGCTTGGGCACTAATTTAGCATGAGTCTAAAAAATAGCCACAATTATTAGTAGAAATAATTGCTGTTCCTTTTCAAGGCGTTGTCTTTTCCATAGACGGTGTTATACATGGCACTTAATTAGCCATCTAACACTTCCTCATTTAATGCCTAGAAATTATAAGAGAGACTTCACAAGCTATATTTCACGTTTATTTTATTGCTTCTCTTACTTTTTACAATTTATGTTTATATATAACAAAATGAAATTGATTGAGTTTACAAGATTTGGAACTATATATCACGTCATGTCTGCCGCCAACCAGCCAGCCGATTTTAAAAGATGAAATGTGTATTTGATGTAATTATAGTTTAATAAAATACAGAGTGATATTAAATATTTGTGTTTATGGACACAAATACTTATTAATTAATTGTGTTGTATTACTTACAAAAAATTGAATTTTCAAAAAAAAAATTGTTTCAAAATATACAAATGCTAAATATTTTTAATAGAAGTTTATTTTCAAAAGATGATAAATTTTAAATAAATACTTTTTTAAAATAAACTTAAGAAAAAATAACTTTAGTTAACAAGCAATTCCCAATCGGATTTGTCTATGACAAGAAAGGGACTGGAGGTACCTTGATTGGACTGGAACTTGCTGAGACCATGACACGTGTTGTTGTTGTTTTTTTTTTGAGAGAGAGAAGTGTTGTTTTCACTAAGTAAATGATTTGGGTTTAGCGGGTTCTCCCCAAGAAATTGGTGAATTGAATATTAAGCAATAAAGATGTGCCATCTCAAATTCGCAATTCTCAACTATTAAAAATGTTCTTAGAAGATTATACGATCTAATAAAAAAATATTTATTATTGCTAAATGGCTTATTAGTTTAAGTAGCAAAGTATAATTTATTAGGCGTTTTGTTTGTCTAATAAATCTTTTGCGCTAAATAAATTAAGCTTGTTTGTCCTGCTGATTTGTCTTTTAATGTCACCAATCGTCAAAATATTATGTTCTGTTTAAAAAGCATAGATTCAATTTTTCACCTGCACGGGATATTGATATGTACGTCCTGGTTAAGAGGGCTTAGACGGTATGGAAGAGATGAATATATAAAGGGTGTTTGAGTATGAAAGTATTTATAAAGTGTGGACAAGAATACATCTGATTTAGTTTTTATGCGTATGTGAAAGATTGGATTCGTTTTCAGTTTTAGACAGGGCTTTATATAGGAGAAGAGAGTTATGGAGATCATGATAAGCTGGAGCGAATAATGATAAGTTGGCGTACGTAATAAGAAGTCAATGTGTGTGATCATGTGCAATTATAAGCATTGCACGTGATCATGCATAGTTACGATGATTATATTCGAGATATTGTGTAGTTCTTGAACTCGAGAATATTCAGCTCAAGAACTACTTGAGATGAGTATTAGGTGAAAGTCTTATAGGATTTAATGAGTTAACGTTTTAGAACCAAGTGTTTTGATCTAAGTTTATTGAGTTTTCGAGAACACAAACCTATCAGAAATTATTCTCACTTGAATTTTATTTGCATACATAATGGTTGAATGTTTTTTTTCCTATTTAGGTTACTGGCACTCATTTTTCCCCACTGATCACCAATTAAATACTAAAATTATTAACTATAATGCATTATCAGTATAAGAGAATTAGAGAGAAACGGTTATATATAGCAGTTTTTTTTTATTTCTGGCACGCACATACTATATTTCAATACATCCCACTCAAAATTTCTAAGTGTTAGCCATACATTTATTGGTTCTGCTTCAAAAAATACTCATTAATTGCTGGAAAGACATCCACAAGCTACTTTAATTAAGACTTTGCATCTTAGATTGAGGACTGTGCACGTTGTACACCGCCTGCATGCGTTTCTTCCGCTTCTAAATGAATTTCTAATTAAATGCACTTTATATGATAGGCGTGTATAATTCACACAAGGTGTGGAAATTTGAATTCTCTTCTAATTCATTTCAGAAGGGGTAATCTTTTTCAGCACTTCTGCATTCAATTATAAGTTTGTATGGCAAAAGTAATATATATGTCATCTCATTGACCAGAATGAGAGGACAGGCTATGAAAAGCAGGGTATGATATTTATTAAAATATAGAAAAATAGAGAATGGATTTAATTATCATCATTATTAGTGTTTATTGTGTCTATTTAGTTATTTATGTACAAATTTAAAAATATGCACATTGAATGTGCTCTATATTATCTCAATTATATGTATATGAAAAATCATAAAATTTTAACTTCATTTGAATAGTCATCAAGTAATGAATTTGAATTTTAAAATTTAATCCGTTAATTTTATTAATGCTTGATGTATATATAAATAATATTAAAATATATATTTTTTGTATACATATGTAAGATGATATTTACAAAATATGCTTCAATTAGTTTTGTTATTTAAGAATTTAGAGAATAATTATTTAATATTTAATTTTAACTGCACCGATGTGACATTAAAATGATGGTAGTTGAATTCTTTCTCATTAAAATAATATGACTTCAATATATGAAAAATAATATATATAGTAAAAGACATACTGCAAATTACAAGACACAAGACACAGATTGTGAATTAGATCTAGAAGAGTAAGAAAAATTCATAATTCATAATTCATTTGGTGTTTGATTTGGCTTAGCTCGAGTTTTGTTTGTTTGATCAGATTTTTTATCAGTTTGATTGGAATTCGGTTCGATACTTTATTAATGAACTAGTTTGAATTTGATTTGTAATAGTTTGATATGTAGTTATTTACATATATTATAACTATTTAGTCAATATTATATTTAATAATATAATTATTTTATTATAAAATTAATAAAATATTATTATTTTAGGTCTAATTATTTTTTATAATGTAAAAATAAATATAAAATTAAAATAATTGAGTTCGTTTAGAGTTCAATTTCAGTTTGATTTAGCTTGAGTTTGAATCGATTTAATTTGGAATCAATTTATTTCGAATTAATTTCAAAACGAATTAGTACATAGCCTAGTTCAATCGAATTTGATTTCTTTACAGCCCTCGCCCTAATTAGATCATTCTTTTTTTTTTGGACAAACGAGATGTGAATTGGAATAGCGACGGCTGCTTTTAACATACTCAAAAGTAAAGGAAACCATGTAACAAATATATGTTTTATGAAATAACAGTCCTGACAATAATAAGAGAAAAACTCAAAGCAAGGATTAAGAAGAACTTTTTGGTGTTTGAGAAACAATAACGACCCTGAACACTTTATCATCAGAAAAATTACGGAACATAAAATTGCGTTTTGTGAGATAACAGCTCTGAAATCAGT
The DNA here is from genome assembly GCA_037127355.1 of Schoenoplectus tabernaemontani. Classification (NCBI taxonomy): domain Eukaryota; kingdom Viridiplantae; phylum Streptophyta; class Magnoliopsida; order Poales; family Cyperaceae; genus Schoenoplectus; species Schoenoplectus tabernaemontani. The sequence continues at coordinate 18,613,431 of CM073743.1, read as the reverse complement.
AGATCAGGCCCATAACACTTTTACCAGAGAAAGAGTTTTCAGGCCTAAGGAGAAATAGAGTCCCAACTCCTAGTGCTAGGCCCTTCTTTTTTTAACTCTAAAGTAATTTAAACTTTTAAATTAGGCCCTTCTTTCAATTTGCGAACTTGATAAATTGCACAAATCGGCTTTTCTGATCACGCTGGGGCTGTAGATTGTTCCAATATGCAAAACCAGACAAGAGACAGATGAAATTTGAGAGAACTGGAGTATTGTTAAATTTTAGTAAAATAAATGATTTGAAAAAATTTCCAAGTCTCAAGCTTGCATTCGAAAGGATAAACTATGTGGATTATATTTCAATACCCATCTCAAAATGGATCTAATACGGCCGGGGCAAAACCCAAAAGAACACACACATGAGAAAGATACAAAGAAATCAGATTAAAAAATTAAATCATCATAAAACACATTCAATGCTGAGAGCTGCTTTAAACACAGTGGCAATTGCTTTCTTCTCATCTACCCTTGAAACCTGGAACTTAACCAGCAAAAAATATATGATAAATTTAGAATATGGATTAATTTACATTCAGATTGAATTCCTGCCTTAAAAATTCAATTTTTTTGGAACAGAACATTGCAACATACATTAACAATTTTATTCTTTTTTAATGGACCAGATTATGAGTGAAATTTGAACGCCCTTTTCTTCGCGCAAGCCTACAGTTTTGCTCAGTGGTGGCTAATTATTGACGGATCTATGTGAGCAAGTACCAGTAGAGACTCGGAATTGATACCAAGAGGCCGAAAGTGAAGAGAATTCGTTTGAGGAATTCAATGTTACAACCAGTGTAAAAACAGCACTAGAGTACTGGACCCGAGACTACTGTTCTATACCAGTATCAGTATCAGTATCGGCTGCCTTATGTACTGGTCAAAAATTGAGGAAAAAGAAGGGGAGGAGAACGAAATGGGAATGATTATGATGTTGGAATTTACATAAGGGAGGGATCCCTGCGAATAGATTTTTAAATAATACTAAAAAAATAGTAAAATAGAAAATCATTTTTAGATATATATATTATTTATTTATAGAGGTGTCAATAGATACGGTATAGATAGGACGAAGGTATTTTTATTATCATATCTATTTAAAATTACTATTATCCATACCATATCATTACTCATTAAAATTAGATTTATTCATATCATACTCTTATCTGTTAAAATAAATGGTTAACGAAATGATAATGTATGCTAACGAATAATACTAATATATTACTTAGTTCATCAACATTTATAAAAAAAATCCGAACTTATTTCATTTATATATATATATCTCTATTTTACTAGTATGAAATTAAAATATAACTATGCAATTAATTTAACTTGAGTCATTTTAAAATAAATAAATAAAAAGCAAGCATTTCTTATCAAACTTTTTAGCTAAAAAAAATAAAATATATTAAAAATAAAAATAAGCATCTTTTTTAAAATAAAATATAATATTATCTCATTCAATCATTTTAAGAGGTACTTTATTCAATGTTATTCAAACATTATAATTTATAAGATGGTTAAATTTAGAAAAAAATAATTATTATAATTCATAATTCATAGTAGTTAACTCGCAGAACTAGAAGCAACTAGCATAGAAAAAAATATTACAGAAAATAATTTTACTGAAAAAAAATATAAGATATTTTTTAATAATTTATCATATAGGACAAACGAGTACAAAATGGCTTTTATCTATACCATTACCTATTTACTTAACGAAATTTTTTTTACTCTTATCCATATTAAATAGATTAACAAAATATTTTTTATCCATATTTGTCTTATCGAATGTGGTATGGATTGGATAAATGAGTAAAAAAAAATCATTGACACCCCTAAGTAAAAGAACATATCCATAATTTTTTTTCTATTTTAACATTTTTTATTCATTTATTTGTGGTGGGTGTGCATCTTTTGTTGTAATAAATGGTTATAACATAATGGTGTTATAAAATTTAGACCATCCAATTTAATTGATCCACGTCACATAATAGACCCCCATTCGATATCTTGTCTGAGGTAGTTTCCTCTGGTTACAAATCTGATTTTGTAAAATTTTGAGCAGAGTGGATCTTTGAGGCTTGGCTTGATGTATTTATAACTCTGTAAGACATGGTCTAAATTTTGTCAAAACCAGCCCAAATTGGAAAAGAGAACGGGACCTTAACGGCGTGGCTTCTCATGAAGGTTTTGAGATTTTGTAAAAATTTTGAATCGGACGGTTTAAACTGCGTGACAACTATAACACGGAATGGAAGTGCCTGCCTTTCGGATTCTGATTCTATGTTGCATATTGGAAAAAAAAACCCGTTGTACCCGTTTACCCGCGTACCGTGCCGCGTGCCCGTGATTTTCAAATTTCAAAAATTTTCCCCCCAGTTCACATCAAATCAAACCACACCGTACCCGCCAAACCCATTTTTTTTTTTTTTTTTTTTAATAAATTTCAAATTTTATTCCCTCCAATCAAAACTCTATAAATACACCCCTCTTCCTCTCAACATTTTCACATTTTCTCAATCTCTCAATCTTTTATTCTCTCAATACAATATTATTCTCAATTTTTAAATTTATTGTTCCAAAAAATATAATATAAAAATACGATCACGGAATTTACGAAGGTATTGAAATTACGAAGTTCGGCGTCTCTGCAAGATTTTCCGCGAGGTTAGATTTTTAAATTCGGATTTATTTTTAATAGGTTAAGAAAATAGGTTATTTTTATTTTTTTGAATATGTGAAGTAATTAGATTTGTTTTAAATAGGTTAGATTTTATTTTTTTAATTCGGATTTATTTTTAATAGGTTAAGAAAATAGGTTATTTTTATTTTTTTGAATATGTGAAGTAATTAGATTTGTTTTAAATAGGTTAGAATTTAATTTTTAAATTCGGATTTATTTTTAATAGGTTATGAAAATAGGTTATTTTTATTTTTTTGAATATGTGAAGTAATTAGATTTGTTTTAAATAGGTTAGATTTTATTTTTTTAATTCGGATTTATTTTTAATAGGTTAAGAAAATAGGTTATTTTTATTTTTTTGAATATGTGAAGTAATTAGATTTGTTTTAAATAGGTTAGATTTTATTTTTTTAATTCGGATTTATTTTTAATAGGTTAAGAAAATAGGTTATTTTTATTTTTTTGAATATGTGAAGTAATTAGATTTGTTTTAAATAGGTTAGATTTTATTTTTTTAATTCGGATTTATTTTTAATAGGTTAAGAAAATAGGTTATTTTATTTTTTTGAATATGTGAAGTAATTAGATTTGTTTTAAATAGGTTAGATTTTATTTTTTAATTCGGATTTATTTTTAATAGGTTAAGAAAATAGGTTATTTTTATTTTTTTGAATATGTGAAGTAATTAGATTTGTTTTAAATAGGTTAGAATTTAATTTTTAAATTCGGATTTATTTTTAATAGGTTATGAAAATAGGTTATTTTTATTTTTTTCAATATGTGAAGTAATTAGATTTGTTTTAAATAGGTTAGAATTTATTTTTTTAATTCGGATTTATTTTTAATGGGTTAAGAAAATAGGTTATTTTTATTTTTTTGAATATGTGAAGTAATTAGATTTGTTTTAAATAGGTTAGAATTTAATTTTTAAATTCGGATTTATTTTTAATAGGTTATGAAAATAGGTTATTTTTATTTTTTTGAATATGTGAAGTAATTAGATTTGTTTTAAATAGGTTAGATTTTATTTTTTTAATTCGGATTTATTTTTAATGTTTTGAATATGTAGGTATTGGAAAACGGAAATACGAAGTTCGGCAACGCCCGCAAGTACAATTTCGTCAAATTTGAAGGTTACATTATTTGACATATAATTCACTTTAGATTTAATTTTGTTAGATTTAATTTAAAATTTAAATTGTATGTTAGATTTAATTTGTATAAATTGTTAGATTATTTATTTTTAATAGGTTATTTATGACGTTTTAATGGTTTCCCTAGTAAGAACGTTGCAATACTATGAAAACACAATGTCTAAGGAAAGTTCTGTCTAGGAAAATTGGAACTCGTAGCGTATCCTTTGTGATCCCTGGTTTTCTGGGAACTTACCTGGTTGTGATTTCGTGTGTAATAGTAACTGGCCCAAAAGGCAACCATTAAATTTCATAGATAACCTATTAAAAATAAATATGTTAGATTTTATTTATTAAATTATTTCGAATTTTTTTAAATATGTTAGATTTTAAAAATGTCAAGTTATAACGAACAAGTGCAAGAAGAAGCCGCGAGATTTTCTGAAGACCTTTTTGGCCCAAGCATACCGTCTAACTATGAATAAATATCACCACCTAATTATCCACAAAATTATCTTGATAGTTCCTCCCAAATGCCACCACCCAATTATCCACAAAATTATCAAAGAAGAGACCAAATGTTAGATTTAAATTATCAACAACCCCCCCAAATGAGTGCACCTTATTATACTTCAACCGATCCGAACGTATTCATTCCACAAGGTGCACTTCAACCAACAAACACCTTATGCATATGGAGGCACTTCTTCTGTATCATCGAGTCAATTCACTGCCCCTATTTCATCTACTCCTTCGACTGGTGTTCTGAAATTCAAGAAGCAGATGTCTCTCCTTCGAGAAGTGGCTCACCCCCCCCACAACAACCAGCAGAACAACCAGTAAAAAAGACTAAAAGAGCTCCCGAATACAATCAGTGGTGGTTGTCCTGGTATAAGGTGACCAAAGACGAGAATGGCATTTTGAAAACTCTTGATTGTAAGGTATCAAATTGCAAGAAATTTTTTTTTTTTTGTGTATAAACAATCAAGTGGTATGAGTTTTAAAAGACATGTTGAAATGCACCAAAAAAAGGGTGAGGTTCCAAATGAAAATCGGAAGATAAATCCAAACCCTTATGCAACCGGATGGTATCCGAACTCACCCAAAATTCGATGAAGCAAGAATGCTTAGTGAAAGGCATACGTAAATTCAAAGTTCGATGAGATGTTTAACATATATAACTCAAGAATGGTTGACAACCAAAATCCGTCTTCGTCCCGCCGCGCCCCTAGGTAAAAATATAAATTACATGTGTTTTTAATATTCATTATTTATAATATCTACATTATTTATCTACTAATTATTTTATTTAATAGTTTCACTTCCAGGAGCACTAGCAGTGGTGGATTGTTAGCAGATTTTCAATCGGAAAGCACACCGCACACATCCACAAATGAGTTATTGAGCTATATGTCGATGCTCAACGAAAATGAAGATGTTGACATCATGACGTGGTGGAAGAGAAATGCAAGGGGCTATCCAACGCTGGCGATGATGGCCCGCGACGTATTTGCCGTACCCGTGTCAACTGTCCCTTCTGAAAGTTGCTTTAGTTCGGCGAACAGGATTCTCTCCGATAAACGTAGTAAGTTGGGTGCACATGTTTTTGAGAGACTTGTGTGCTTGAAAGATTGGATTGATGCTGAGGAGCGCAATCAATATCGAGATCAACCACAATCATCCGAAGTCGAGACTGAAGAAAGCGGTACCGAGCCGCGGCCGGGTTATAATTCGGATTCAGACGGTGCAGAAGAGAGCGAGCAATGGTACATGAATGCAAACTATTAGATAGGTAAAAGGCAGTGTCGGTATTAATCTCTAACCTCCTTTAATTTTTATGGCTATTTTTTAAATTATAAATTTCTAAACATTTCAATTAGTTTTTAAATTATTCATTTTAAAGAAAACTACTAACAAAAAAAAAGTTAGAACTCCGCCTATGTTATTTTACATAACCGGTCCCAAGCCCGGAATAAAGGAGGAGGGTAACTTTTATTTTTTAATCTATTTTTTTAAAATAATTCAAAATTATTTTTAAAGTAATTGATTTTCTAAATTTTTATTTATATTTTACTTTTTAAATTAATTGATTTAAAATATTTTTTATTTATATTTTAAACGTTCATTTTAAATTATTTGATTTTTAAATGTTCATTTTAAATTTTTATCTATTTTTTGATTTAATCTATTGTTTTAAAATAATTGAAAAAATGAACGTTTAGAAAATATATTATTCTTTTAAAATGAACGTTTATATTTGTACTTAGCCGAAATGATATTATTCAGATTTTACGACATTCCAAAATAAAAAATATATTTATAAAATAAAAACAGCAAAAAAAAAAAAAACAGCAAAAAAAAAAATTCGTACCCGTACTCGTGTACCCGCGACGGGCACGGGTATGAGACGGGTAGGGTACGGTTTTGAAAAAAAAAACCGTCTACTCGTGCCCGCCGTACCCGTCTACCCGCCGTACCCGCCGCCCGCCGCGGGTGTACCCGGCCCATGCCCGCGGTACCCGCCGGCAATCCACTAGTTGCATAGCATCATGTAGCACAGCAAATAAATTGTTAGATTACTTTAGAATCCGTACCGACTCGAATCACAAAGAGATTCAACGATCCAAATGTTGTTGTGCTGCACTGATATGAATTCCTGCCTTCGTATAGAGCACTTTGTTATTGCTGAACTGTACAAAAATTCAAAAATCCCTTTTTCAAGTAGATACAAAAGTTCGATATATTTTTTGCATAAATTTGTTGATATTTTTGTTGATGAAACAGGCGCGTGATTCGGATACGATATACACGTGTTAAATGTTTAATGATATTTAAAGGATTCATATGGAGTCGTTTTGGTATCAATTAGAGCATGAGCTGGCAATGGAATTGAATGAAGCCTTTTTGGTGTTTTTCAAAAATGTGGTTTTCGCTTTTCATAACTGAAATTTTATATACCAAATATTCTTGTAGAGAGAGTACAAAATACACCGGCCTATCATAGTTTTTATTTTCCTCTCAAAATCTAATTTCTTAGTTGACAACTGATTGTAGGATCCATAATTAGATCTCACCAGCACCGAAGTTTGGTTATAACGATTTTAATGGAAGTTTTTTTACTAGCCGAAGTTTAGGTACTAAATCATAAATTTACTTCAAAAAATATAATTAAACGAGTTTCGATAATGGAAGACCCATTTTTTTTAGTCTCGGAGCTATCGGGAGGATAGATAAAATGTTAATTTTTGGCATTGAATATTTGGAGTAAAAAAAAAAGAACTGATATCAGCTTAGAAAAATGTCAAGAAAGAGGCCTGCGTTCCTAGACAAGAGTCATATTTCTTTTACCATAGTCATCCTATTCGGCTATTTATAAAATTCAAATTAACTTAAGAACTCTAACATAAAAAAAATCCAAGTACAATTATTAAATTACATACAGCAAATTTGCCCTCTAAATACAATGAATAGCGAGCAATTTTATTCTAAATCTTTTCGACATCTCAAATCAGAGACTGTTAAAAGTTGCCTCTTGATCCCTTAATAAACTACCAGCAAATCAACATAGAGACTAATGAAGTATATATCCAAGAGAGAAGCTAATTAAAACCAACAACCTACTTATATGAACTTACTACTTGTTCATACATTTGTCACAATATTAATTAGTACCACTACATCCTTCACTTTTGACTGAAACCGAAACACACGAATCAAGCGATCTCCTTCGATCCAAGCATTTCTTTGCCACATCCCTCATTGCACTTGCCAGATAAAAATTAGGGTTTAGCCTGACTGTGCTGTTAAACTTCCTGCACATAGTCGTGTGTGCCTCCAAAGCCTTCTCCTTCGAAAGGGAAGGATGTTTGCTTAGCTGCTCTTTAACAGCCTCTGCGCAGAGGCCGCAAATCCATTTCCCAGAAAAAGATTCACGGACTCTAGATATGTATGTAGGTGTGCAATCTTCTTCCATGCCACAACATTCACACTTTACCATCTCCGGTTCGTGCGAGATAAATGCTGAATCAGACTGGACCCTCTGTAATGACGGGTTCTCTTTCTGAAAAATAAAATAAAAAAGATAAATTTGTTTAGCTTATTAAAAGGATGTATACTTACATTGTGCTATAGTAGAAACACAAATTATTGCATGCAAATGCGATGAAACAATCATCCCATTTAAATTTTAAAGGACTAGATGCATGCTAGGTAACCATATCATAACTGGCATGGTGCTCATTGTATTCCACACCAGAAGCTTATAATAACTATGTTGATTTTAATTCTGCTCTTACTCGTCTCCCAGAACAATCTCTCCCTCTCTCTACATATATATGAGCGATGTGGCACATGCATCAAGGAAATACTAGAGTAAGAATATATAAATAATTGTTTGATACAACAAAAAAGTAGGAATATTAATCATATATGAGGTGCTAGACTGCTAGTTCAGACTGCATAGTATGCAAAGAAAACTCAAGGAGAAAAGCTAAAGAATGAAACAAATTCAAAATGAAGTTTAGTAGTCTTACTCTTGGCATAGGAAAAAGAGCTGTTCCATTCCCTGCGCTTACAAGATGGGCTTGCATTGTTAATTTATTTATGAAATCAAGAAGCTTTAATAATTTATTACACATACACTAACTTGAGTCTTGATGTGTTGGTTCTGTTGTCCATATATAGGCTGTGGAAAGCCGTAAAATGTTCAAGTTGAAGGAAGGGGGGAAGAACCTGTCAATTGTAAGCAGCACCAACAAAATAAATGGCACAAGAAAAAGGAGTCTTTATCCCAATAACTAAAGCCAACAGAACCATTTTTTTTAAATTAAAGTGCATGGTAATAGTATTTGTTATAAAATTAAAAAAAAAAAACGCACATTATGATGAGTTATCAAACAGATTGATTTGCTACATAATTATAGTAACTAATATACGTTCTTTTTAAGGAAACTGAACTTGGTTTCTTTGCCACATCAGAAAAAGGATTAATTACAAATACAAAGTATTATTTATATTTATGTGGTTAAAGGTATAATGAGTAGTTGTGTTGTAATATGTCAAGTTAACTATATGCCAGTATTTCTATAATGATCGGTTATTTTATTCAAGGACTTACTACACCTATCACAACCCTCCTCATTTTATTCTGACTTAGAAAGGCTATGCAGAAATTAGTCTGCATAGGCAGACTTATCAAGTTAACTATATGCCAGTATATTAGAAAATTTTCATATCTGAAGAAAAACTCAAAAAAGTACTGAAATTATATAATCTGTAGTCTACTGAAGTTCATAAATAATACAGGCTATTTTTGCATGTTATTTGATCTAGCTATCCTCACGTTCAAGAAAACAAAGAACAAATTGTGTTCTATGTTATTAGAAAAAACTGAAAAAGCAACATTGCTTCAAAGAAAGTAAGAAACAAAGCAGAAGATACAATAATATACAAGTTTTTTATTATTTATTATAAAAATTACGATAAGATATAGCTTGTCACTGTAAAGAGGTGATACATGTGTTACAAATGACCTCTTTAATTTTCTGTTAGTTTTAAGGATGGCTAGTATAAGAATGTCCTTGTTCCAAAAGAAATGTGTACACAACTCCATGACTTTGGGAACAAATTGAACAACAGCTGCAAATTGCCCAAGTGGAGAGGAGTAATCAAAGCCCTCCAAGGATGCACTTGTTCACTTTTCATCCACCTTTTAGAATATAAGATATCATGTATGTATTCAGCAAAATATTTAAGTGATGAATTATTAAATGCATCAAACTTCACTATTATAACCGTGAAATGGCAACAACTATCGTCTGCATTTGATTTTTATTTTCTTTTCAAAATAGTTAACAGAATCAACTGTATTTACCTATGGACAAATACAAGCGGCCTTGGTGATTCCTATCTGCTGTAGCAACTGCAGTAAACATTTATTTTAAATCATTTTAATAATCAAAATTTACACGAATATTGCAAAGAAAAGATATAATCATGATATAGAATATATACTTGGGACATACAGAGGATAAATATGGGAGCGGAAGGACATTGAACCTGATACTGCATATTCCGATGATTAATCTTGAGTGCTTATTTCAGATAAGGATGCTCATATTGCATCACATTAAAATATTTAAACAGACGCAATCTGGACCATCTTGCCTAGTATCTAACAACTAAGATAAGAATAACTACCAGAAGACAAATGGTTGAAGATGCACCCCCCCCCCCCAAAAAAAAAAAAAAATAATTTGAATTTTCGATGTTCCTTTTCATTTCATTTTTTTTTGAGGTAGGTTCCTTTTCATTTCTTATCAAACGAATAGAATCTTGGTTGTCGTACTAAAAATTTTGGTGTTTTGAGTTCTGTGCTGAAGAACACAAATTAAATGCCTGTTATGCACGCTATCCACAACCAAACAGCTCCAAAAATTGGATGCTCTGGACAGCCCAGCCCATGAAGTGCTGGATATGATAGCAGTAGGGCTGGCTTTCCGGCATGTTAAGTTGACTGAAATACAGCCATCCCATTTACCATGGACCAAAAACACCACAAAAGGTTGCACTTTTGAAAGAGATTAATGATCGAAAATTGCTCAACCATGCTATATTTTTCTAATAGCAAGCAAAATAAAAAAATATTTTTCCTACTCCATGGGAAAAGAAATAGAAACTTTCCAGAGATAGACATTTAGCTAATGAAAAAGCATGGATAGATTTGAATAGTTAAAAAATAAAAAAAAATAAAAAAGTTCGCCATCTAATGGGTTCAAATAGTGGTTGCAATGAAAAGAAAGAATAAATCGAAATATTTAAAAAAGTACAGAGTTTCCTGTGTAACGGGTTGAAATCACAGTTGCAAACTGTTTGTGACCAAATTCAACTGGCTTTTGAGAATTACAGATTATCCACGTAAAGGGAAATTTTCACATGAGGATCACAAAAGTATACTGTTCGAATAAGTACACCAACTAAATCTGTTCTTAATATTTAAAAGGTAAATGCATACTGGACATGTGCAGTATAAACCTTCCACTTGTATCTGGAAAAAGAAATTAGAGTCTGATAATTAAAATATTTTTTGAAATCCTTTTAGATGTATCTGATAAATAATAGTGGGCTATTGAACTTGTTATTTTGCCAGGAAAGAAATATCAAAATTAAAACATTGCTTTGTGTTCATTTAGTTGATACATCAAATTCTCTTCATTAATGTGTTAGTAACTATGAATCCACAAGTCACATTGTTGATCTACTAGCTTTTATTACAGGATAGACTATTGAGAACATTGTAAGAGTTATTGGTTAGAGTTAGAAGATATAAAGCAGTAATTTAGCAGGATATAAGCTGCCCTAACAAGTCAATTTACCCAAACAATGTATAATAAAATATCCTTTTTGAAAAACAAATATCTAACTCAACAAAAAATCCTCTTGTAATAACAAATATCTGACTCTACTAGTTTCCAGATAAGAAAGATTTGAATTGCTTTGAAGTTTTTACCTTTCTGTGCTATCTTGCATTCAATTTTTATTTGTTTTTTATTTTGTCCTAATTTATAGCAGTAATTTCTGTATTCAATTATTTTTAAAGATATTTGTTGGTAGATAATCACCTACATCCTTCAAAACAAAAAAAAAAGCAACAAATATCTAACTTGTGCAAACTTTATACTTTATTTTTAATTTGAAAATGAACCTTTGCCAATGATGTTCATGTGTAAACCAAAAGATGTACTTTAGTACTAAGCTCTTGTATTTAATTCAGTAAATCTTTTTGATCTTTTTTCGTTTGTTGAAAAAGAACCGTCATAAAAGTAATTCATGTATGTAGCTCTATTCCTATATAGAAAGTGCAGAGAATGTTAAGGAACTGTCACATTCACAGCCTGTGATTGGTCACGGAAACAAATACTGTTACATAGAGCTACTTTTATAAACTTTTAGCCTACTGGTTTTTATATTCTTTTTCCCCCTCTTTTTTTGCAAAGGAAGTCACAGTTTGGATGAAATCTGGTATTATCTTGTCCAACAGAAAATGAATTTCTTAAGATCAGTTTGCGTGCTTGTTCCGGAAACAAAGCAAGATGTGCAGTGCCCAACAAAAAAAAAATATACAAAGAAAACTGTTAATTTGCTTTCTATAGATGATATTAGGGTTAAAATGATATCTAGAACAGTGCTAGTCTAGTTGAGAGAATCCAGATTCACATGAGAAATGTCATAATCAAAACTAAAGTAATGTACTTGCTGTAATAATGATTTCTCAGTCTCCATCAGAAAAAAAAAATAAAGAAACAATACCAGGGATTTTCCACGTATCACTTTTCCAATACACAAAAATTAGGAATCTTAAAAAGGACAACAGTCTTTTACACAAAAAGGTTCTTCTTTTCTTTTACTTTATCAAAAGAATAGGACAAACTAATAAGAGCAAACAAAAATTAATAATCTTAAAAGAAGCACAACATCATTCTATGAGGGCTCCTAATTACCATCTCAAATTATCTTAAGGGGCAGAAATATTAGAAACAAAGAAATTAAAGGACTCGACACAACAAATTAAAAGGAACGCTATAAAGGTAACATAGGACAGTAATACATCAAATAATTATTATAATAATACTTCATGTAAGACTGGTTGTGGAAAAGGGCAGAGGAATTGGAAAAATGGATGTTTTTGACAAATTGCATGTAAATAGAAACTGGTTTACAAAATATTAGTCATGTTTTGTCAAGTTAGATTAGATGTTAGAAAGTAGGTTATCAGCTCTAGTGCCAAGTCAATGTATAGACTAGATCTTGAGCTAACTTTGAACCACAAACCTGGACCAGATGTCTCAGAAACTCAACTGTTCTCCCAATTTGCATTGGAAGAGAGCACCTCGTTCCTACAAAAATTGAAAATTTTCACCAATTTGTCAAGTCATGACCTTCTCTGCGGGGAAAAAAGCTAAATCATAGTCAACTCAAGCAGAATTGGAGGGGTTTTGGGCCCAATATATAGCCCATTCAAGCGATGATATCTATATTTCATGCCACACACACACAGAAAAACGCATTTTATCCATTAAAACATTGATAATAAGGGACAACTGCTACACCAGTTCAGAGTACAGCACAATTACTATTACAATCAAAATAGGGAAAACTAAGACGATTAATAGCCACAGTATGGGGATTGTTTCTCTGGCGCCATATCTCAAACCATGCAAGTTGCTATTTAAATGTTTCCCGTGTACAGCTTTTCCAAGTTGCGGTTTTAAAACACTTCTCTCCATGTATTTGGGTCTGAATTGCAAAGAGCGAAAGACAAATAGATAAACTAAGTACCTTTTCTTCAACAAATTGTGCTGTCTGGTACTCGCGCCTAGAGGATGGTGGGACAGCTTGTCAGTAGAAAATAGTATTCCCGTGTCCTGGCTACCAACTTCCGCTCAGGAATTTTGTCAAACATCTCGAGTGCCAAATTTCAAGCAAGCGGCTTAGAACAATCATAATTACTTCGTTCATAATAAAAATAGTTATAGAATATGGATTTGTAGCAGCGTATGGATAGTTTTCAGCTACAGAATCGGCTATACTGATCTTATATCCTGGTTGAAGCAGATAAATTTAACTACGACTTTCCCTCTTCCTTTTGGTTTGATTGAATGGAGCAGTCTTTCACTGGAGAATTTCATCAAACACCTTGTGTGCGAAATTATCGCATGGAACTTGATCGATCGATAACCCCCCTTGTCATGAACCGATTCCTCCAATAATCAACACAATCAAAGAGGACTTGTTTTGCACTTTAAAACAATTTAGGTGCGCAAAAACAAATAAAAAAGATCAGCCCAAAATGTATAACTACAGAAGACTCCACTGTTACCCAATAGTCTTATTCTCTCTCGACAGGGTATGGTTAGTTTGTTACTGTGCCATTATATTATGCAATTCAGCCCTTTATTCTTTTGTAATTATAAGCCCAATCTCAATTCTAAAGTGGGCCGTATTCAACCCAACAACCAAGGTGTTTCCACTTTCCAGTTTGCCCTTCTAATTACCGAAAAACAAGAATCAGATTTCTTTTTTTAAAAAAAAAAAAAAAAAAAGATAACGGGGCCCGATTAGATACGTCGTTTGTCCTTCTAATTGTTTTTTGCCAAAAAATAAATAATCAGATTTCATTTTTTGGAAAATAAACTGATAATTGTTTTTAATGAGATTAAAAAAAAAAAAGCAAACCAGAAATACTGGAAAGGGAAATAACATATTGCGATCGACAATTATTGGTAATGTGATATAGACACACATGTGCTGTGAGGTAAGGTAATTAATGTGTGACCTGATTGGTTGCTCATGGCCTTCAGTCACATCAAATAGTAATGTAAGAAGCCACTTCCTAACTAAAATTCATTATAGTACCTAGTGAGGATATTTCTCGTTCATTCTTTGCCTTCTCTAAACTAGAATAGAGAGTTAAAAAAAATGAAATTAATTTTTTTTAGCTATGAAATGAAATTTACAGTTCTCAAAATCATCTACACTGACGTGCGCCGGATTTCAAACTTCTACTGTACAGCAAGTAATATATTTAATTTTTAATTTTGTTTTTTTCCTTTAAAAAAAATTAAAAGAAACATAAAATATGTTAATAATCACAAATCACAGGTGCGCGCTTAATAACGCATTTATCATTTTTGTAACTCTCTTTCACCTTGTATGCTACCAATTAAAAATTTGGAGGAATCTCTGTTTTTTAAAGGATTTAATTTTAACGTGACTAAATAGTAAATTCCAAAGTTCAACAGTTCAAAGCATAAATCCCGGCCCATGTTTAAATGTTGTACCATAATTGGACCATGTACAGTTATTGCCATCGTCTCGTGCACAAATTACAATTGTCTGATTACAATAGTGTGGAACCATACCTTGCTAGGGATTGGCAACAAATACATAATTACGTATTTTAAACACATCATATATTTTTTCCTCTATGTACCAATAAAATTTAACTGATTGTTATTAGCAACTTCACCTAAAAATAAAAAAGGAGTGATAAATGCCTTAAACAAAAAGGCGCACACATGCAATAAAAACCACTCAAATCTCACCAACTCTTATCCATCCATGATCCACCCATGTGTACATGCATCATGGCATGGTGATGCTTAACCTTACACCTTGTTGCATACCAAAAAAATAATAATAAAGAGAGAAGGTGGATTCCCACCCCTTGCACGTGCTTGCACATGCAATTAGACGTGATCCGCACTATTTGCCCCTTGATCAATTACATTTACACCCCTTTCTCACGTTACATACCAAACGGTTAAAAGAGTTAACACGCTACTAATTGCTGTACCGAGCATTTATACCCCTCATCTACAATCATCAGAGGTGGAATCTCATGAAGCTTGCTTGCCATAAATTGTGTCAATCGATATGTAGGGTTGCCGATTGGTATGGTACATATCGGATGGGTATTTTTATACTATATCCATTTAATCTTATCTATATTATTATCTATATTTTTAAATTTATTTTTATCTATAGTTTATCATTATCCATCAAAATTAATCTTGTCATAAGTTCATAATAATGTATACTATATTAAGTATTATACATAAATCAATCTCACAACAACAATAAAAAAATTATTATAAATAATATAAATAATAGCGGCAACAACAACAACAATAACAATAATAATAACAAAAAAGACGTTGAAAATTATACTTTTTATAGTTAAATATGGACTTAAAATTATCATATATTATTATTTGGAATATTATTTATCATGTAAAACGACATGTATGAAAATAACCCGTATCTTGTAATATAACGATTTTTTTGTCTCATTCATATTCTTATATCCACTAAGTTAACAAAAAAAAATCTCACTTATTGAATGCGGTAAGGATAAAATAAATGGGTAAAGGAGTTTTATTGACAACCTATCAGTATGCTCGTTGAAACCATAACAAAAATAGCATTGTTTGAATTAACGGCCTTTATATTGAACTCTAATTATGTGTTGTCATGTTGTTTGAGTAATTTCCAATCTAAGATTCAAATTTAAATCGGGTAATTATATGTAAATTCACCTCTGAATTTAGCAATTTAATTAGTATCAATAACAAATCAAGAATTCTCCAATTAAGAAAACAATGATGATATGATATATACTAAATCCAACTTATAACGGACACATCTGTAAATTTTTGTTTTTCAACTGAACTTTTTTTCAAACAAAATATATTTCATTAAACGGTAAAAAAATAGCTTTACATTCAAGAAAAGAGAAGGAGAACAACTTTATACAGTGGTTATAAAAAGTACCAACTAATAATATCATAAAAGTAATTGTCTTGGAGGAATCCGAAAGTCCACTTTGAAGAAAGTTTAGGGGTTTATATCAATTCAGGGGGTTTATAATAGTTCAAATTTAGAGGTTCATATCAGTTTATGTTTTGGGGTTATACTTATTCATGTTCATGAGTTTATACCCGTCCATTTTTAGAAATTTACAGCAGTTCAAATTCAGGGTATTATACCAGTGAAAATTCTTGAGTTTATAACACTCAATTTCACAGATTTATGACACTTAATTTTCAAGATTGATATCGTCTATTATTATATAAGGTTTATAGCACTCAGTTTCAAGATTTATAGCATTTAAAAGCACCTTCTTTCCCAAAAAGATAAATTTTCATATTGCATATACCATTCACTAATTTATATGTGGTATGACTGCTCATCAAAATTTGTTCAACGAGATAATATTTTCAGATAATTCAATTTTTGTAGTTCTAAGATAATTAAAATCCTAAATCATAAAATTGAAAAATCTAAGAATCTGAAATTTATAACTCTACTATTATACTCTAACTTCTAAAATTATGATTTTGATATATGAATCGTCATCTTTCGGACACTCCTATCCAAAAAAAACTCTTTAGATATACTTTATTCCTTAAAATCTTTTTTAACGCTTATTCTTGTATTAATTTTGATCTATTCTTATCTCTTCTTGTATTTTCGAAACGGTTTAAAATATCATTGTATACTGATGTCTCACAAGACCTTCATTCAATATGACTAAACAAATTAAGGCACGTAAAATAATGCAACAGCTCAATCCCAAGCGGTTGCTGGGAACAACATGATAACATCCATAAATTATTTAATTATTATTTGTATTGTTGGTTTTGAACTGAATTTTGTACACCAATTGGATTAAACCGAATTAGATTTTGGTTTGCAATTTGATCAATTAAATTACTCAATCGGTTTTGTTTGATCAATATACAATGTGAGTAAATTTACCACTAATACAATATCTATATAGAAACCATGGATTTATTTTTTTCAATATAAATCATTACAAAGGAAAATACCGCTCTTCTCTAAAATTGAGCATCAGAGTACCACTGTACCAGCAAACATGAATATGCAACGATTCAAATTTTTCAAGGGGGCGGTAGAAAAACTTCACCTCACATCAAATATAATAAGCAGAGGTTGCAGCAGGCAGCAGCATATGTTATCTTTGTACGGGTCCTGAGTTTAAATATTAGGAGATTAAATATTCTATAATCTAAATACATCATCATCCTTGACTTTATATTAGGATCATCTTCCCAAAAATCCGAGGGGGGGAGGGGAGGGTGATCCAACTCATATGGATCACCGAACACAGTGTCTGGGATCACGAGGACACTCACCTCAAGGATTCTCCTTTCCTCATTCCCTCTTTTTTTTTTGGTTAATTCAATTCATTTTTCTCAAATTTCACATCGATGGTCCTTTTATTAAATGCACGCACCGATTGATCAACCCTTCAGTGAATTAACACCAGTATCTTTTGAAAAAAAAATAACATTTTTGAAAATAAGTGTTAGTAAAAAAAATATTGTATAGAAATTGTAAGTCAATGCAATGTCAAATACGTGCAAGATTCTAATACGTGCATATTTGTTATAAATAAAGAAATTGAATGTAGTGTCTACAAATGTTTATTCATAATTTCATATTAATTGTATATAATAATATGAAATCAGCAATTATATTTCTCTTGTAAACTAAACATTACTTTAATTATCTATAGTTTTCAAATTTATGAGAATACCTCAGTTTGGTATGATTCTTTATTTTTAATTTAGTAATTAATAATTTAATATGCATCAATGATGGAATATTGTAAAAATAATTGTAAAAACTAATGATGATGGGTCAACAAAATTGATATTGTAAAAATAAAAACTTTCATTATAATGTTACAACATATATATATATATATATATTTAATTGATTTTTTACGGTTTTACGGTACAAAAAAATAGAAAATTACTTCTACGGCATAACATCAGTATTCTAAAACTTTTATTCAAAGATTTTAATCAATAATAATAAATTTCTCATGCATTCATATTTGCTTTTAAATGCATGTAATGTCAAAATTGCACCAAAATAAGATAGTATCGTCTTCCATTAGTGATAAGTCCGGCATTAACATTGAATGGTAGACCCGGTGTTCGCAATGACAAGACGATGAATTCAACATTGGGCGCCCATCTCGCCGAGTTAGTTCCATCAATTCAATATTTCAATCCCCTTCCCCATTAATTTTATTCCTTCTCACCTTCTATCCAATGTTAAATCAGTTTTTTAGACGCCGTTAATTTAATTTAACTCAACCCCATGTAATCTTCTTTGTATGTATGTGTATCCTTCTTGAATTAAAAAAGAGGCGGAGCTTCATGCATTCATTTTGGACGGTGACCCCCTCTCATTTAAGAAATTTATAAACAAATAAGTAATAGTTTGCATAAATTACTGTATAATATATGGATTGGCCCCCTTAATTTTGATTAATTGAAGATAAAGCTCTGCTACTGATTGTAGAGGTGAGGCATGTGGTATTGAGAGCCCCGGATCGGACTCGGTGCTTGTCCCAGTCCAGGCCAGGCAGAGTTTATTATGCCGTACGCTAACGCTACGTTCTTTAATTTCTCTGCTATTTTTTTAATTATTTTTATTCGGAAATTCTATGAAGCGCCAACTACGTCACACCACATGTTACAAAGTGACATAATTTGGTATCTGTAATTATGGGTATGTCTCATGTTTGTGCTACTTTTACTGTCAGATATTTGTTGCAATGCGCAGTTTCAGTCGTCTCCTTTTTTTGGTTTTGTGTTTCTTTTGGATATGGATGTTTCCTTTGGAGTGGAATGGAGGGTATTATTCGGTGTTATTTTTTCTAAGTATGGTCATTTTCAAGACTCCAAAAAATGATTTTGATGGGTGGTTTCGATGTTTCTCAATCGCAAATTGAAATGATTTCGGAATTTTAAACATAGTGAGTGCCCACAATTCAAAGAAAGCAGAATAGAAAATAAAACTTTGCGCCAAATAGAAATTGAATTGGAGGCTCCGCACGTCTTGTGAAGTCATTTTGTGTTAAAAATGCAAAAACAATCGCTAACACAGCTGTAGAAACAAAATTGTAAAGGATAAAAAAACCTCATCAATAGAAAAATATTAACTTAAAATTATCAATGCCAGATGTTGTGTCTAAAGTGAAATGAATACTGGTGGCGTCTTACAATTTCAGCATACTCCAATTTCAGAGTTTCAGTTGTGTGACTAAATCTTATATAGATAGGCACTATCTTCTCTCTACCATAAATTTATATAGAATTATTTTTTTTGGAAAATATAATAATAACAATCATTGATAACATTCTGACCATTCAAAAATTTACTCACCGGCACAAAAGTTAATTTTTATCCCCACATGGTCCCTGCTAGGATTTAATCTCAAAACAAACAACTTGCAAATCGTACAGCATAAAATAACTCACCTACTGGGGAAATTAGTGGCACCATTTCACGTACCGGTATGATTATCAGATGAATAAGTATAAGATTCCTCATGTTTTCCCTCCAATGCATTGATGTGTTAGCGGTAGATAAATGTGCTGATCGAATTTTTAATAAATGACTGACCGTGCTAATTTTTATTAATAATTTGATTGTATAAATTTTTACCAATAATAATATTCCTTGACCGAAATGTCTGTATATAATTTTTTTCCAGCAAAATTGATTGTATAATCTTTTACCAGCAACAATATTTTCTGACCAAACTGTTCGCATGTAAATTTTTATCAGTAAATTGATTATGTAATTTTTTATTAGCAATAATATTATCTCACTAAAATGTCTGCAATAAATCTTTACCATCTCAAATTTTTTTCAATATAATTTATTTATTTATTAAAATCCAACTCAACCATAACTCTGACGCAAAGTATCACAGTCCTTTTCAGATATGGCCAATTAATGGGCATAAACATTTCAGCGCAAAAAATATTATAGATATGAGATGTCGCATATAATATGTCATCAAATTTGCCACAATTCAGTCGATTTTCTCAGCAGCGCCAAAGAGCATATCAGAATATATATGAAAACCTGATTCATTTCTGATAGTAGTTAACGACGGATAAGGCCTCAAGTCTCGATACGGTGGTATCGAGCTTACAATTCCCTGGAAAGTGGGCCCGTATGACCCTATTTTTAGGTAAAAAGGAAAAGCCGGTGATCAAGGTAAGAAACACAGATTCAAACGATCACGTGCATTCTATGGTACAGACAACATGCATCAACCCCTTCTTTGTTTGGTTATACACACTATTTATGTGCACCTGACCCCATGGAAAGTTGACAATTCTATAATCTAACAAAAACCATTAAAGAAATTAAAAATTGAAATCTGCAATCAGACATGTCTCGATCTAATTTCTGATCTTTTGGGGAAAATTTTCTTAAAGAAAAGAAAAACAAAAAAACAGAGGGGTTGAAAAAAGGTCCAATTACAATGCTAAATTCCCTAGAATTATTTTCTAAGGGTTAGAGGGAGGAACTTAAAAAAATAACACGAAAATTTCAAACCTCCAGCTCATGGAGTCAACTAGAACTAGAAACATAAACAACCAGAAAACCAAAAGAAAAACAGATCCTAAATTGAAACTTAGTTCTCAAATCAAGTCCTTTTACAAGTAACAGTCTAAATAAGCTGCCGAAAAGCGGGTCCAATCTGATGATGGATCAAAAAGTCATCGGTGTTCTGTGCATGCACCGGAGATGCACCATGCAAGAGCAGTTGCTGATGCTGGAGATGCTGCATGTGCATTTCCTTCTGGCGTCGCAACTCAAGCACCTTACGGTGTGAATTTGAGTGCCTAGATACCACAAAAGTCGGGCTCGCAGCTGGTCTGTACTCTGGAACAAGCCGTCCTGACTTGTATCGTACCCCACAGGCATTGCACAGGGTCTTCGGCCCCATTGGCCCAGTGCGCCATTGTGGCGTCTTGTCAGTCTCACAATGTAGACATCTCCGCCCCCCTGACGGCGGGGCCAGTGTGAACACTGACGCATCTTTTTTCTTCAGTTGTTTGATAGGTTTCTTTACAAGGATTGGGTTGGCAGAGTTAGAATCTGTCGGTTCTGAGCTGCTGAGACTGAGAATATGTGATGATTTCCAGCTGCTTGGGCCCGAACACCTCGACCGCTTGCTACGGGCCTTGCTGGGGGGAGGAGACAAGAGGGCAGGTTGGGATGTGGCAGCTGCCAAGTGGCGGCTGCTGAAGGAGGAGGATGGGGAAGGAATGGTGGTCGTGGTGAAGGTCGGTTCAGTTTTTATTGCGGTGGAGATGGTTTTGGTCTTAATTACAGGGTTTGTAGATAAGGTGTTTGATTTAAGGCCAGAAGGAGAAATGATTTGAAGCTTTTGGAGGTCTTCACTAGAGAAGGATTCTTCTCCATAAGTGGACATCCATTCCAGCTCCGCTAGCATGTCTAATTGCTGTTTAGAGA
Organism: Schoenoplectus tabernaemontani; assembly: GCA_037127355.1. Lineage (NCBI taxonomy): Eukaryota > Viridiplantae > Streptophyta > Magnoliopsida > Poales > Cyperaceae > Schoenoplectus > Schoenoplectus tabernaemontani. The sequence continues at coordinate 18,591,699 of CM073743.1, read as the reverse complement.
CATTATCTGTTAAATAACTTCAACATTTTGAAGTGAATAAGAGTCGTATGAGATTTAGAAACGGTGAAATAGAAGGTGTGGTTTTTAGAATACTCAAATTTGAATTATAACCGAGAATTCTGAAGGTATGCTGAAAAGTGCTCGGTTAAAAATGAAATTGAATTGTACGAATTATGATGCTTTTATTATTATTTATAATTGAATTAAATTGCAGGTACAGCTTCAGAAATTAGAATGCAAGGACAACAAAAATTAAGTCTGCATAACTAATGACAAAATTTTGTAATAGCTGAAATAGCATTAATGAAGAACCAGCGCATTTGTAGGTGCAGTCAGAAAATTTGAGCCTTCTTTATTCACTTAATTTTTATTATTATTTCGAAATTCAAAAATCAAGTTGCAAAGAGCAAAGCTCCGCAACGAAGAAGAAAACTAGAACAGTTCAAAAATTAAAATGAATTTCAAAATTCCGCAACGGTTTCACAGAAGCAGCTGAAAATGACGTCCAATTCCTTGACAATTCAAAATTACACCAGAAACAAAAAAAATAATAATGTGCTTCTAAAAAAGTTCGAGTCAAACCTTCAAAATTCACTCAAATTACAACACATAAACTCATAATTCGAGTGAAATTAAAGGACGTATCATCAGTATATTTACCGGTTCGCACAGGTCACCCGATAAGCCGGCTCCGGCAAAGCAACGGTCGCCGGAGAAGGAGGAGTTACAGCTATCGACAGCCGTGCTGACAGTCGACGTATCAGCTGAGAAATTACCTTCCGCCACGTCATCCGCTCCACTACCTAGCTCTAGCGCCTCCTCCCCTTCGTTTGAGAAGTCGAGAAGATCATCTACATTCATGATGAAGGGTTCCCCGTTCAAACACCCCTTCTTTTCAACCGAATAGTCCATCTTAGAGCTTGTGTTGCCTTTCAAATACACTATAAATATAGAGAGAGAAAGCTGAGGTTTTATTTTGAGGAGAGAGAGAGATAGAGAAAGGGGAGGGAGGAGAAGGGAAGACTGGCGGAGTAAATAAAGCTAAAGAGAGGAGGTGAAATAATCGTATATCCAATTCAATTATCTCGGAAAGGAAAAGAAAAAAGAGGGAAAAAAATGAAAAACCTCATACAGGGAATCCACGAACGTTTATTACCCAGAGCTTTTATCAAAATTACGGTACTACCATTCAATTTTCAGACTGTGAATCAGCCGTTGGATCGTTTGATCTAACAGTGAGATTCGATGGCGAACCGATCCGGTCAGCGGTTACAGGCTGTGTGGTTCCCGCTCGTATGTCTTTCGTCTAAACGCATGAAGGATATTTCTGACAACAGTTACTTTCGTTGGTGAGGCCCTATTTTGACGGAAATACCCCTGTAACTAAAAGGGACAGGGGTGTCTGGTGCAGAGCAGGTAGGGGTAAATTCGGTACTTTATAAAAACAAGGCGTAAAAGTTATACGGAGGGAAGGGATCAGGATTTTGTGAAGTAACCAGGAATTAACTTCACCGTTAATTTCTCCGGGTAAGGGTCTGGTAAAGTAACTAAAGGTATTGGAAACCGAGATGGATAAAAGAATTGGACGGCTAATTTTATTTCTTTCTAATAAAAGGGATAAAGTTTTTAAAATTCAAATTTAGTAATAGTTTTATTTTGATTCAAACTCCGATTGCTCCTCTGACCAGCGTAGAGTGCTTCCAATTTCTCCTGCCGGGTACTGTTGCCATTTTCGCTATTTTTTTTTCTTATCTCTAGTACATTTTTTTTCAGCATCCTTCCAAAATTGTGGATTTTCTGTGTATTAAAGATTATTTTGATTTATTCATTAGTGAAAAATGGATTGGTTCGATTTATACTATGTGAAATAGGAAGATTTTATTGGGTATTCAGTGATCGCGATACAACAAGTAGATGTAAAATATTTTAAGCAGTAACATTTGAAGCGAAAATTTAAAAGAAAACTGATGCAATAATACCATAATTGATACCATAAGATATCAAAAAATCTATTCCAATTTAAACTCACTTCTTTTATAATTCATTCTCATTCTCCTCTCATCGTCGTTGTCCCCCTCTTCTCTCGCTCTCACTTTTCCTCTTCCGCTGTCTCCCACTTTTTTTTCCGTTGTCTCTCTCTCTGCACTCTTCCTCACTCTATGCTCACTTTCTATGACGCTCTTTCTCTACTGTGTTTATTTCTCCCTCTCCCTCTCACGCCCCTCTCACCATCATTTATTCAATTTATTACACTTATTATTCAACTTGTTGTTATCGTTGCTATTCAACTATTTGATATTATTAATTAATTTGTCAACTTTATTATTCAATTTCAATAATATAAATCTACTTTTTCTCAAAATTTTCATATTTAATGCATTGTGAATGATCAATAAAACAGTTTTATGGCCTATTTAGACCCTTGAATAATAAGAGAATTCAATGCAATTGACATTTACAAGTATAGTTTTGTATATATATATTATTTTGAACAAATGAAAGATATGCATTTGAAAAAAGTTTCATAGATCGATACAAAAACGTTTTAGATGTCATTAATAATTGAAGAAGAGGGAGAGATAGAGAGAGAAAGTATTGTATAAAATTTTTATGATATTTTATTTATGTTAAATTGTCTGGTATTCATATTATCTTTTTTTTTATTGAACATACATGCGTTATTATTGAAAATGCAATAAATCAAATGAAAAAAAAATCTGAAAGTGTATGATATTTTTTATATCAACTTTGATGTCGCTATATCCGCTTCCATTTTAAAATCTCTGAAATTCTCAAATGTCATTTGTAATTGGAATAAAGATAAAGTAAGAGATAAAAGGATAATTTCTATTCTACACGAAAGTAATGATAAGCGTTATCTACTCCATCCATCTATCTATCTACCAAAGATTATTTTAATTTAAAATTTTCAACTAAAACGAATATGTTCACTTTGAAGTGCCATAAAAAAATGCAAACTAAAATAAGAAGAAAAAAGGAAAATCAATGCCTAAAATATCAGTAATTATTTGGTAAACTAATTAAGTTCATACTGTGAATTTCACAACTCGGCACTAATCGAAATTGATCTCTTGTCTCGAGTTCAATTAGAAAATTATAAATTGATCATGATATGTTCGAAGTAAGTATGAACTTAAAATTTCCAATGCTATTACTCGAGTAAAATTATATAATTTGTGTTCCAAATGATCACGACATTGTAATTCAGCCTAAAATTTCATCACCCGTATACGAGTAAAATATTCGGGTCATATCTATACTATTATATAAAGCATCTAATAATTGGAGGGTCCATTTTTATCATGGTATTTTTTTATTATACCCATTTTACCCTCATTTAGATGGATAATATATATTTTTGATTGATCGAATGTATGTAATCGTGTCCATTGATCCTCTTTTTCTCATCTATATTATTATTTCCATTTATGCACATGATTTATAAATTTGAATACTCAATATCTTTCTATTTATGTTATGATATAAAAATTTGATTTAAGGCTTAAGGTATGCGTTATAATTAGCAACTTTGTACATATTTGATAAGAAATTAATAGTGATAATATATGCTGGAATAATTCACTTTTCTTTTCATAAACACCACGCATTAACTCATTTTGTGCAGAAAATCTCATTCAAAATTAAATCAAATTTTTATTATAGGTTTTCTCTATAATTTGATAAATTTATAATTTAATATTAGATCAATGTGATTTTTTTTTATCTTATAATATTTTTATGTTTAAATAAAAGAGTCCGCGCAGCGCGGATATATTACTAGTTACTATATATATATATATATATATATATATATATATAAATATTATGTTATTTTTGTAGCTAAATTAAATTTACTTAATTGTCAAAAACCACATGAAGTACAGTTTATCATCTGTTCTTTTCTTGTAAAAGATCCGAAATTCAAAATTCAGTACTTATGGCAGCACAGTTGATCTGAGAACTTTCGCCCTTTTTTTCAGAATTTACATTTTTTTTTTTTTGCTGCAACAGTTTTAATTAAAGGAAAATTATAAACGAATTTCCCAAATAAAATTAACTTGATTTTTTTTTCTTTGTCCTGACGGGTGCATGTACTAATCAAGATCCAAGAGCATGATTACAAAAATGTGCTCTATGCGAGGATATAAGATGGCATCTCATCTCAGTATTACAGCCACAACATGACATTGCGCCACTAAAGGGGGGTTTGTCCACATATATTTCTGTTCCGATGTGCCGCTCAGATGAATTTTGTTAGACCGTAATGCTTCTTAATTTTCATTATTTTAGCATCTGTACGATGCCTCCTGGGATAAATAACACGCACATTAATCACTTTTATTAAAATCGTCTGATTTTCTTTTATATAAATATTATTACTGGATTTCATGTGGCGGAGCGGATCAGTCACAAGTGGGATCTGACATATCAGTACATTGAAAGAGTGGGGATCCATTAACAATGGGTTATTTTGACAACCTTGACAATGGATCTTTAATGGTTTTAATTTAACGATCTTTGATGGACTATCAAATGATAATAAAATTATATGAAATTTGAATGACCATCAATTTAAAAGTAGAAGAACATATCTATATTTTTTTTTTCAATTTTTTCAATTTTTTGTATTTATTTAAAGATCAATTGTCAAGATTATCAAAATAAACTATTATTAACCGATCCCTTCTCACATTTAAATGCCGTGGGACCATATATAAGAGTTAATAGCTCAATTTAGGCATACTCTGCCCATTCTGAACAGCCAAAACTTTATATATAAAAAATAATATATATTGAATTTAATTCTCCTTTGATCCGATACAATGAACTAAATTTTGTTACAGGAAAAGCATTAATATTTGTTTTTTTAAGATATAAATGTTATCAGAAACATAATTAAAGTTCACAGCAATGAATTTAAAATTGCTACATTTAAATCATCTTAAAAATACAAAACATTTTTTTTAGTTTTCCAAAGTATTGAAAATTTACTTTTTTTTTCACTAGTGCCAACATGATCTCATTACAGAGATATGATAAAAAAAAATGAAGAGAAATAGAACAAAAAACTAAACAACTCATTGAACACCAAAAATCACAATACAAATTGTTGAAAATATACGCGCTCAAGTTTTCTTATTGTGATTTTGTTGGGGTCAAATAATTACACCCGGGGAAGGAAAACAGTCCCCACATAATCTATGATAGATCAATAACAAATAAACTAAAAACTTATACCTTAACTCTTTATTTGGTAGGTGTGATAAATATATAGTCAACATTTTAAAGTATCAAACATAATTAATTTAAGATGGTGTAATGTTAAAGCACCACCATAGATGCTTTAAAATTAAAACACTAAATTTTCTTTTTTATAACATTTTTTACATAAATTATTTCATTGATTTACTTCACCACTACCATTTCTTTAGGTTGATTTAACTTTTATTTCTAATTTAACTTTACTATCCTTATCAGACATGGGGATAAATGCGGAAATAATTATACATGAATCTATAAAAACTATCATGGTTTAACCTTCTTACTCCTATGAAAAACCACTAATGTCTCTATGATCACAGGACGCAACTCCAATGACACAAAGTCTCCCTAAATAGTATGCGAGAATATATCTATCAAGATTTTAAGGTTGTCCATCAAGAGTCTTTTCTCTTTTTTCTTGAGAACTCTCGCTCTCAGTTACTTACACTTGTCATTATTAATCTATTGAAATTCAGAACTCATATTTTCATATTTGTCATGTTTTCTTATTTAGTTGATTTAATAATGTGTTTCCAAAAGAAACAATTATTTCTTCTAAATTTTCCATTCCCTTAATAAAATTATCAATAATTAGTATCTTGTCCGTGCATTGCTACGGTATGTCTTTTAAAAATATAAAACTCCATATCTTAATGTGAAAAAAAAAAATAAAAATTAAGATAATTTAGTAATTAATGTAAATTTCAATCATGAATATATAATTAATGTAAAATAAATGCAGAATGAAGAAAAAATTGACATTTAAATTTAAAGAAAGTTAAAATTCATAATTAATGATAATCTAAGAAAAAAATAGAGAAATTATACTCCCAAATTATACAATATTTCGTGTAACAATTAAAATTGAGAGAAAATATAATTTCAAAACAAATGATCATAGAGATAGTAACAATTATTTGACGAATAACTCTATCTGATGACTGATATTAGCTCTAATTTTTTTAAAAAAATAATTTGAACCATTGCAGAAACAGAACATTTACGTGCTTAATAAGAAGTAGAAGTAGAGATTAGAATTACATATTTTGGTCTACATATTTACGTCCTATTAAATGCAAATATCACCAAATAGTCCCAAATAAAAAATGATCACTTTAGTTAAGACAAATTAAATGATAATATACGACTCATAATTATATTACACATTAGCTCATCTTGAAACAACATTCATATTTCATTCTTTGTTTAAAAGGATGAAATATAAGCACAATTGTAACAAATTTGAGGAAAAAATATCTAAGTTAAACTAAAGAAATTACTTCCCAAATATTAGTAAATACTATTGCGTTGACAGCCCGAGATATCGCCTAAAAATTCTAAAAGATCACCCTTAGCGCAGCAGTCTGTTTGATGAGAATAGCATTACATAATTACATTACCATACACACTGTGTCACAAAATATTCTCCGCAGAAGATCCAAACTAACTCACTGGTCATTAGTCATTACTCAGCTTCCACCTCGGAAATAGCGTTAATACTTTCTTTATGGCTTTTTAGTTTTCTAGAGCTTAGTCTTCTATCCTCTTTACTTTCTCAAAAGAAAAAGAAAATTTTGTATTTTAATGGCACTAATTGCGCTCCTGATTAAGTTCTCTCTCTGAGTCTGCTTGAATCACACAGTAACCCAATAGTTTAATCCCACTTTGTGATCTCTATTTATTAGAGAAAAACATAAATTAGGTAGTACAGTTTTGCTGGATACGTGGACCATCACTTGTTAACATTTAAAACAAAAGATTACAATAAATTGACTTCTTTGATCTCTAAAAAAATAAGAATACTATTCAGCATCCACACACACACACACAAATATCATCAAGAGGAGAATATAAAGCGTTCAAAAGGAAAAGCTCCGCTTGCTTGAGGCACGTTTAAGCACGTTTATTACAGCTCAAATCGGACAATCAACGGCCCTGATCGTGCCAAAAAATAAAGCATCAGAAAGCGCGCAGTATTGCAATCCACTTTTCACGCTGACACGGAGAATATCCACGTTGCTCCTCCAGTCTTCTCCCGCCACATGGATCCGAGCTTATAAAACCAGTATCTTCTCCCGTTCTTCGGTGATATCTAACCGTTGAAATGTAGAATTTGACACGTGGAGTCAATCGAAGTCCAGTCGCTGACTCTCTGTGCACTGGCCACTGGTTAGGGAATAAGAGCTAGGTCCCACCAGGCTCCGATCCCTAGGCGGATTTGCTTTGGGAAATGGATTACATCCGCTTTAATGTGGTGTGATTATAAAATTGTCCGGTAATCAAGTGGAAGCAGTTCAAATTTCAGAGATAGAAAATTAGCAATCGCCAATTGGTGTTATCTCTAATGCTTATTTCTGAGCAGCGAGAGATCCGTGCAAGATGCATTGTGCGGTGTAGATCTGCTTGGAGTTCCCGGGCGGTGTTGAGGCGAAATGCTCGGTGAGATTTTTTTGTCTTCAGTGGCCGAAGAGAAAATTGAAATCACGTGATAAAGTAACTGAAATGTGGGGCTATGTTTTATTTTAGAGATTTTCGACGGCTCCATAAGTGTATACATAGTGTGTTTTGTAATTGGGACTGCCACAGAGAATCCCGAACAAGAATTGCTGGTTAATTGTTAATTATTATTACTTGTTCGGATTTCACAGAACAAGGGTTAAGTGCTTCTGTATCCAAACTCCATCACATATTTATTCTTTGAAAAATTAATGAAAAAGGGTATGAAAAAATAAACTCGATCATGAAAATCTAAAATATTTGATTCACACGTGCAATTATAAAATTTCAAGCATTCTGATGAAGAATTGTTCACATCAATAGCTTTTTAGATTTTTCATGCTTGTAATAAATTAAAAACTGCTGTAATTTTATTTTATAAGCATATACAGAATGTAATGTACATCGCGTGACGATTTTTCTCGGTGAGTTCTCTTTTCGAGGTTTAAAATAAAGGCACAAAGTGTATGCAATTGAACAGACTTCTTTGTGAGTATAGTAATGAAAATTCCTGCAATTAATTAGTTTATTTTTTTTATTACCTAATTTTTTTCACACATGGCTAGGGTCAAGGCCGCCTTGTTTTCTCGTGAATATTAATTAGCTTCTTGTTTTTTAATAATGTAAAATTTAACTAAATAAACCTTTTCTTGTGGACAATAATTGGTTTCCTGACATTTATTCAAAAAATATTTTGCTTGGAGATACTTATTGAGCGGAAATGTACTACACCACGTGAGGTTGACAGTTGACTCCGAGAACATTTCAATTTTGCCATCCAACTATTAATATTTGCAGTTTCACCTACTGTAAATATAATTAGTAGCAAACCTTCTAAGCATTATATTTATTTTATTTATCTTTAGTTGCTTTACTGAATGAATGGCTGAAGATCAACATAATATTTTTTCCCTGTTAGTGAGGTCTGTTCAAAATGCAGCAATTTTTGGTGTAGTATGATGCAGTGTCAGATCTATAGTTGTTCTTAACTAAAAAATATATTTAAATATCTCTGAATTTTGATTTATGTATTTCAATAAAAATTTTATATCAAAATTTTATGGGATATAAAAAAATTATTTTTAGAGTTTCTTTATTGCTTGTTTTAGATTTTTTAAAATGATTTATTTTTATATGTAAAGATTAATTATTTTATTATTATCTTAGATTCATCTTAAAAAATATGAAATAGATACTTATGAAACTCAAAAAATAGTAAATTTTAGTATCCCATTAGATTTTGATGTAAAAAATTTATAAAAGAGAAAATTTGAAATTTGAAGATAATTAAATATGTTTTTGAGTTAAAAGTATGGATGAGCTCGGTGCTTCTAGGAGCACCCTAACTTTACTCTAATATGTAATATTATATGGTGTCAGACTTATTAGTTTGATTGAGCAAAATATAAAAAAAGAAATTTATTTTTTCATTACGTTCTATAATTATGCTCAGGCTTAAAAAAAAAAATGGATCTGCGTACGATGACATTGAGTCAATTTGGAATGAATCATGATGCTACATCATGCGATAGGAAGTTAGCTTCTATGTGCTATATATTTGAATATGGTAATATCTATTTTTGCCCTCAAATCATTATTCCTTATTTTGAGAACTCCCATCTGATTGAAAAAAAATATATATCTCGGCTGTTGGGCAAATGAATATAAGCTCTCATAGCTACTGTACTTGACACAAGTGGTCCTTTAAAATATTTTTGCTTGGATTAAAAGGGAAGTCTGAAAAAGGGAAAAGAGGGAGGAGGGGAAGTGGGGAAAGAGAAGAGAGCACAAACTCGGTTGTTGCTTAGCGTACAGGCTTTATTAGTTTTCTTTCTTTCCTTTTTTTTTTTAATTTTTTTTCCGTTTTTCTTTATATCTCTTGCTTCTTTGGGTTCAAATGTGAGTTAGATCCTTTAACGGGCCTTTTTTGTTTTAAAGCGACACACACTGGTCTCGGCCCAGTTATAATGGGGGTCTTGGCGATGGCCCCACCGGAGGCAGCTTGATTCTTGCAAGCTGGATTTCTTTCAGCACTCCAGTTCGAAAGAAATGGAGAAACCCGGTGATTGCCATCGTTGTCAAATTATTTATAGTTTCGCCGAACTTTTGGGAAATGAAAAATTTTCACTCCAGCGCTGAAATCATTTGTGAATCTATTTAATGTTATTTTCGTAATTTAATCACCGTAGTAGCAGTTTCAGAAATATTTATAAATTAACGATTTTCTTATTCAACACTGAAATTACTGGAAATTACTAATCTGACGGAACTTTTAGAATGAAGCTTCTAATTTGTGCAGTTTTTCTCTATAGTTTCAAATAACCGGTATATAAAATTTAACAATTCATTTAAAACTCTTATTAAAAATGCTCTAATATAATAATATCCTATCGTGAGATATTATCGAGGTCGGGCGCCACCGGGCACACCGCACACCCCTCCCCGTTACCTAGGTGCCCTGCTGCCCGAAACACCGCACACTCTGTCACTCCCTTCCCCGTGACCCATGCGCCCTACTGGCTACTGCCCCAAAACCCCACACCCCACCTCAATCAAATTATTACAGCATTCACTCTACCATTCGGCGGTTTTTAGTAATAATAAGTTTTATTAAATTAATATTATTAAAAATAAGAGTCAGAAACGTAAAATTTTAAATATACGAATGACAACGCGCCACTCGCAGTGGCGCGTTTCGTCCAAACCCCGCGCAAGTGAGATGGAGAGGCGCTGCACGTTTTGTATATATAAGAAGCAAACGCGCCACTGTCAGTGACGCGTTTCGTAAAAATAATGAAACGCGCCACTACCAGTAACGTGCTGTCATTCATATATTTGAAAATTTACATTTCTCACTCTTATTTTTAATAATATTAATTTAATAAAACTTATTATTACTAAAAACTGACCATTTGGCAGGTGATAGCCAAACGCCCCTCCAAATGCAATGAAGGCGTTGATCCAGGCGATAGTATCCGATAAAATAGCAAAAAAAAAAATTACTTATGTCCTTATCTATTAATAAAAATTTTTTAATCAAGATCTATCTTATTGAATACGAAACGGATAAATAAACAAAAGAATTTCATTAACACCCCTATACATACGTACATAGAGCTAAGAAAGTTCTAATAAAATTCCCCTCAAAAATCAGACACGGTCATTGATTTGACCATACTGTTTTCTGGGTTTATTACTCCGAAATTATTGATTCTTGACGTGAAAATCAAATATACCTAAAATGGATCAAATTTATTTTTAGGTTATATTTGTGTTAAATAAAACACTTTTAAATAATTTTCATAATTTTCTTTAAAAAAAATATTGTGAAAATCATTTAGATGATCGCTGCAAAGTGATCTTCGCTCTTGGAATAATAAGCATAATTTAAAATAGATTTTGTATTAAATGCAAGTATATTTTACAGAGTTGTAAAAAAATGAAATAATGTTGTCATCAATAGTCATACCTCTCTGTTGCACCAAATGTTAATACTAGCTATAAAAAAAAAACTTGAAATGCGTATAACATGATTGATTGTTCAAAAAAAATTATAAAAACACTTCACATCGTCGACGTAACATAATAATAGATAATGACTACGATAACAAAAGATAAACACTGTGCAACAGAGATGTGCTGTTTATGGAATTTTTAAAAAATTGAAACAATTCTGCGAATAATTGCACTTATATAAAAACTGATAATAAGTGATGTGAGAAATCACAGTTTCTTTTATGAATTGAGAAAATCTTCCCAGAAGTATGATCTCTATTTTCGGAAAATTCTTAATAATATGCTGTTATCTAATAATTAGGATTCTGCAGAAAATTCTTTGTTCCAATGGTCAATTTGGTTAATCTGTACTGAATTTTTTTTTATTTCAAATCATCTAGGGTCACTTCTACAAGTGCAAAAATGTTTTACTTTTATTTTCCAAAATATTCACCTCCTCTAAGCAAATCACTCTTCATAGGGTGCAAAAAAATTCATAAAATTCGTAATTCATTTAGCGTTAAATTTAGTTGTAATTCGAGTTCAATTCATTTGATAGATTTTTTTGTCAGTTCGGTTCGAATTCGGTTGAATAATGTTTTACTGAACTAGTTTGAGTTCGATTCGTAATACTTAGATATGTAGTTTTTTATATATATTTTAACTATTTCATCGCTAATATATGTAATAATATAATTTTTATTATAAAATTAATAAAATATTATTACTTCATTATTTAATTAATAAATATTAATTATTATTTTTAATTTTTTAACATAAAATATTAATTATTTTAGTTTTAATTATTAATGATAATATGAAAATAATTATAAAAATTAAAATAATTGAGTTCGTCTAGAATTTAATTTTAACTCGAGTTCGATTTAATTTGTATTTAAGTTTGATTAAATTCAAATTAATATCAAACACTAATTAATTAATTCGATCAAATTCAATTCCTTTGTAGCCCGAATTCCCGTCACCTGATGCGCTGCACCATGCAGTGATAGAGTGATAACCGTCTAATGCGTGTTAAGATCCGTGCTTCATCTATGTCTCGTGCATAAGACGACTGTAACTCTGCGCTGTACGGTATAACACGTCAGGGGATGTGCACTCTTGTAACCCAACTCCCTGGAAAATGAATCAGCTGCCATAGCTTAAACTATGATAGCGGTACCATTTTCCACTGACAGTAGGTCCCATCCAATAATAAATCTCCTCTGAATCTAATCTAAATCGTTCAAATTTATCCGACGATCATAATACTGCATCATATTTTCTTTGTTTGCAACTTTGTATGAAAATAATGAAAAGGATCGATTACACAGAGGTGAATGCGACTTTGTGGACGGTGGCAACTACCACGTGGCCATATGTCGTTGCATCTTTCACTCACACCTTCCACCTTGCTTCCCTCGCACGTGCTCCTCCCCCCTTGTCACATGAACAAAAGCAAGCCGGGAAAGACGTGATGGTGTCACGCTCATAGCGTCTTCTCTTTTCTTTTCATTTCTTAATTAATCAGACGAGAATATGATTGTATGATCCGAATCGGATTCAATTGAAGTCAGGTCAGGCACAGCCGCACAGCACAGGCACTGACTCAGGCAGTGCATGTGGAAGCGGAGATTAGAGTTAGACCGCTCACCGCTAAAGATTTAATGCGTGAATTGAATTTGAATTTGAATTTGAACGGTGGACAATTACTTGGCAGCATCCTCCCTCCGTCACAACTCACAATATTATTGGATGAGGTCTTGGTTCTCTGTTTCTCTAACCGTGTCGCTTCCTGTGTGCGTTATTGGTACTGGGCTACTGGCAAAGTGGCATATGGCAAGCGGCAAAAACGAAAAGAAACAAGAAGAAACTGCGAAAGTACAAGAGCAAGGACTCGCAAAAGTTATTCCCAACTTGGGAAGGCAGCAAGCTATATGACTATGAAACTTAATCCTGTGGAGAGTTTTATATGATTTTTTTTATGCTTATTATGAACTGTCAAATCTTCGATTAATGATCATAATTTAATAATAATAAATTCTTAATACATTAAAATTTATGTTTATATTTTGCTTGCGACCGTTCAAATTAAAATAAATCGTCAAAATTTCTCTGCTGATATCCCTGCACCAAATAAACTCCGCAGAGGAAGAAGGTACATAGGCCTATATCTGAATGCTGATATTCGAATCTCAATGAATCCCTTTTGTTTTATTCTTACCTTGTGATCCTCTCGCTTCGTTTTCCGTGCTTGGAGTAACCGAGTAAATAAACACAGAATGATTAAATGCGAGCTTTTAAGTTTTATTTAACCACACAGAAATTTGAAAAAAAAAACATAACAATGAACCTACTAATATGATTATTAAGAGTCCATAGATGTCAAAATAATGAGGCCCAATGAGCCTTACACGGTCAGTCCCTAAAATATAATCACCAAGTGTTCTATCTCAAGCCCATATATTCTTTTTACGCCTAATTCAGATACTGTATGCAGATTAATTTTATTAAATAAAATTTTAAGGAGCTTTAATTAATTAGATATAAATCGAAGAAAATATAATAGTTAGTTATAATAAGATTAATGTTATATACAATTACTTTTGAAAAAAAAAGTCTTGCATAACAAACGAATTCATTCTACCTTTTGTTTTGAAGCTAGATAAAAAATGGGGATAATATATCAGCACTGAGGGGAGGTGACAAGTTTATCCTCTCATATTCCAATGCATAACAATTACCAAATAAACGCAAATGATGAAATTAAATATTGGAAATAACCGATAAATGAAATTATACAATTAGATCATACGAGCAATGGGATTTGGCCTTCTTTTTGTATTCAAACTCCAACATAACAAACTCGTGGTGAATTGGCCGAAAAAGTTATAGAGAGAGAAAAAAAAAGAGATTAAATTTTCAGTTAAAAATGCATTCAGTCCAAAAATCCTTTGACGTCTAGGCTAAGTTGGTGTACTCAAAAAACATAAAAATAAAAGAACTCAAAGAATTAGCCGTTATAAGAGTCTAAGAGTAGGTTTGCCGATTAAATTATTTTACTCATCTTATTTGTACCATATTCAATAAAACATACATGCACAATCAGGGGCGGACTTAGCATTCGCCAGGGGGTCAGTTGACCCCCCTGGATTTTGAAAAATAGTGTTTTTAGGTTAATATTTTGTTAATCTGACTCCCTTGGATTAAATTTCTGACCCCCCCTGGATTATCTGATTATTTTTCATTGAGAAAAAATATTTAATATTACGGATAATGAAAAAATTATGTAAAATTTTTAAAATATGAAGTCTTGTAGAAGAAAATTTTCTTTATTGCTATGATTATTTATTATTTTAACTTTTATTTTTTATTATTTTTAATATATAAAGATATTATTTTAATATTTTTATTTAGTACCCGATTAGTTAATGGATTTAAATCCGATAAGCTACTGAATCCGATTATTGATCCCCCTGATCAAAATCCTGCATCCGCCCCTGTGCACAATATTTTTTTTTGTGATATCTGTAATGTGTAAAGATAGGTGTAAGAAAATTTTTCATTGGCTAATTGGATTTTCTTTAGTAATTATCAAATAATATCACTTTATTTATCATCATCGTCAGTGGTGTTATCATTATCATTATTATTTGTTATATATTTTTATAGTTGTTATTTTATTTATTATTGTTGTTGTGGGGTCGATTTGCATATAATATTTTATATAATGTAAATTAATCAGTAAATTACGACAAGATTGATTTATGTAATATTTTATTTTTTATTCTTTTATAGATAAAGCTAGGGCTGCAAGAAATATTCGAAGTTCGTAGTTCGTTCGTGTTCGATTCAAAAAAAGTTCGAAAAAAGTTCGTTCGATTCTAGTTCGAAATTAATTTCAAATTAAACTGATTCGATTCGAAATTATATCGAATCAAACTCAAACCATGGTGAGTTCGTTCGAAATGTGTTCGCGAACTATTTTTGTTTGAATTTGTATTAATTATTTGATTGTTTGAGACTTTGAGTAGTATGAATTTATATAAAATTTATTAATTTTTGTTGAATGAACTTTTAGTTTTGTATGAATTTATATTAAATTGACATTTTTTATATTTGATTCTGTTATTTTGATTTTGATATGAATTATGAAATTTGTTCACCTAATAATTCTATTTCAAACTATTTACGAATCAAATCAAACAGTTCGAATATTTAACGAATCAAATTTCAAACAATGGTTTGAGTTCGAAACGCCTATCTATTTCAAATCAAACTAGTTCGAAATAGATTTCAAATCAAACTCAAACACAAGTCAGTTCGTTCGTGTTCGATTCGTTTGCAGCCCTAGATAAAGCTAGTGGAACTGACAATTTAAATTTCTATATTTTACTGTATTATGTATATGATTTGTATGAAGTAATATATTGATTTGATTGTTTTGTTCTTTTGGTTAAATTATATAACTGATAAATTACAAGATAATCACTTGTTATCATTTATTATCCATAAAAATTTAATGTGAAGAATTAAATACGAACGAAACTAAATTTGACGAGTAAGAATAATATTATTAACTGGATGACTACTCACACCCCCTAATTAAGTGGCCTCACGAAAAGAAACTTCATGGTTAAGAGCGCATTTATTTACAGATAAATAAAAGGAGTTTAAAGGGTTTCAATGTAATTTGCCATCATTAAAATTTAAACCCTCTTCGCTTCTCTCCCGTGAAAAGAAGTGTCATTACTTGAGAGAATGCATACAGCATAATACTAAGAGAAATCTATTCAAAAGCAACAGCAACAATGTAAAATTATTTAATTATAGATTAAATTGTGTAATTGTGATTTATAATTATTTATTAATTATTTGTGTAGACTAATTATAGAATTGTGTAATTATAGATTAATTATAATTTAATTATAGATTAATTATTGATTTAATTGTAGAATAATATATATTTAATTAGGCTTTAATGTAGAATAGATTAATAATTTTTATTTATAGATTAATTTTTTAATATAATTTAATTATAGAATAAATTAGTTTTTAATTATAGAATTTATTTCTTATTTAATTATAGAATATATTATATAAAGTAATTTCAAATTAAATATGAATTAATTATAAATTAATTATGAAATAATTTTTGTACTAGATAATGGCAAGCGAGCAACGAAATATAAATGTCGTCATTTATCTATCTGAAGACAAATATCGGACACAATATAGTCAGACAGAGGTATATTATATTTAAAATAATAATAAAATACATATATATGAGAAACTAATTATGAAATCAAAATTACAGAGAGATGGGAATGTCATTCGTTTCCGCATTCACCGCCCTACGATACCATACATCTCGCACATTCAGGGATAGGTTGCGAGGTATGAGATTTCTTCATCTCGCTAGACTGTGTGAGATTTATGTTCAAGAAGTGGAGTTCCGTAACTTGAAGATTGATACGGGTTTATTGAGCGCGTTAATAGAGTTTTGGAGGCCAGAAACTCACACGATTCACTCCAATTTTTGCGAGATGGCCGTGACTCTAGAGGTAAATAGTCAAATTTTACTAAGATGTTATCAATTTTTTTCGACCATTGCGATTATATTATGATTTAGTATTATTATATTATTATATTATATTTATGATTATAATTTATTATTATATTAATATTATGCAAATTCAATACTTCTATTTTCCTCTGATCGAACCATTTAGCACATTTATATCATGTTTTTTATCATTATATTACTATATTATGATTATGTTTATATTTTTATTATATTACTATTATAATATTATTATTTATTATGATTATTTTTTAATACTTTATTATTATTTTATTATGTTGTATTATATTATTATATGTTGATTATAGTTATGATTAATTTATTATTATTATTATAATTATAATTATTTATAATTATTTTTATGATTATGATTATATTTTTATTATTATATTATTATGATTATGATTATGATTATATTATTATGATTATGACTATAATTATTATTATCATGATTATGATTATGATTATTATATTATTAAAATTATGATTATTTATTATTATATTATTATAATTATGATTGTAATTATAATTTTTTATTATTATATTACTATATTATGATTATGTTTATATTTTTATTATATTACTATTATAATATTATTATTTATTATAATTATTTTTTATTATTTTATTATTATTATTATCTTACTATTATGATTATTATTTTTCTCTTACAGAAATACATCTTTATTGTACCTGTATCAATTCACTTCTCCTTTTTTTCATTTTCATTCGGTTTTCCAAATTCTCATTTTAAAGAGCGAGGAGCCATGGCTGGCGATGAGTTTGAAGCCAGAGAACTTCCTTCCAGGAGTGGTGATACTGATCGGATTTCTTTTTCGGATAATTCTTCGTCTTCTCCTTCTTCATTAGAGGCGCGCCAAAGGATAACTCCAGTACGCCTTCCGGTTTGTCCAGGAAGCAATCCCAGTCCCTCTCTTCAGATACCACTGGAGAGGAGCTCAAGGTAGTGTTGGTAGTTCGACAGGATTTGAAGATGGGGGCTAGAAAGATAGCCTCCCAATGTGAGGTAAGCAATGCGGAATTAATTTTTATAATATTAGCTGTTAAATAATCGACTAATCTTTGGTTACTTGAGAAATTTTAGTACTTCTTTAATCTCTAATTATATTTTTGTGACTTGTAGATGCTGCGACTGGATTGTATGCAGAATGATTGCAGAGGTTCGATTTTGTCCCTTTATGTTTATTGAGGATTTGAGGTGTTATTTAAACCGTATAGACATCTCTTCCTCAATTCAATTTATTTTAAGCGTATACCAATAGCTAAATAAGTGGGGCAAAAATGATTTCACGAGCATCCTTGTTAGATAATGCGTCCTGACTGGTATTGTGTTTCCATTTTTTTTGGGGCTTTTTGCTTGATTATAGATATAGATACAGGTCAACTTGGCTCTACTTTTCTTTTAAAAATCAACAAGCAAAGATATCACCTGCCAAAACCTGTTTTCCTTTTGATATCTGATCTCTTGTGCAGGAACTGTTCTCTCCTGAGACAATAGGACCAATTTGGTCAAGCAAAAATTGTACAAGCTAAGTTTTAACAATTACCTTGCCCTGTAAAATTGAGAAATAATACCGCACATACCAATTTACGATCAGGGGAATTGCTATATTTTTGTTCCCTATGTGCTTTAGTGGGCTTGTTATGTTTCTCAATGATTTGGTTATAAAGGAGGCTTAGTTTCGGATGGAAGTGAAATTTATCATTTTGCAGGGATCTTGTGGAGAATTTTGCCTATTTAACATATTCGAGCCTCTCTCTTTTATCTCATTTATTATGTTATGATGTTAGGAACAAACTGAAAGAAATGGCAGACAGATTGGGATTTGGGGGTTCCAACTTTTTTGGTTTTAGATGCTGGCCGTACTCAGATATTATTCAATCTCCAATGAAGTTACATATCTAAAAAAGAAACAATAAGATATAAATATGCTACGTAGATGGTTTTTCAATTGAATCATTTTTGCCGTTGTAAATGGTATTGCGCCATACCAGCTTTAAAATGAACTCTCTCGAACTCTTGTCATCCTTTTTTTTTACCATTAGACCATATTTCTGTAGTGGTGCCCAAATCAAATTTGATTTCATTAATTCTTTCATTTCTCGTTTGATTAAATAAGTACGACCTGGGTCAAGAACGGTGCTTGCCATTGGACTAGGTTCCTGCAACGATAACATTTTAATTTAATCTTCTTTTAAAAAATAATCCAACAGTACTTCTATTACTCTTTCAAGAATTTTCTTTTCATCAATATCGAGTGTGGAAGGAGTACTGATTTGGGCCTTCATTCGAAACTTAAATTGTGGGACATGAAAAATCTTATCCTTTACTTTATTTTTTTTGTTTGTTTTAAGTCTTAACTATCTGTATTTTTGTGTGTCGTTCCTTGTAGGAAAGATATAGATTCAATCACTGGAAAATTGCGCCTATTGTGATCATTTTTAGGTATTATATCACCTATCAGGGATACTGTAAACCGAACTTGATTACTTTTTTTTTATCATAATAGAAGTTCTAGTTCTTCAAATAGTTCCTTGTTTCTTTATTAGAAAATCAGATATTGGCCAAAATTAAAACAGTAGATGAATTAAGCAGAATTCGTGAACAAGCTCTGTACTAGCAGGTTAAGAATTTTAAATCTGATCATTATTTTTTTTAAAATAAATTTAATTTCCATTTTCATTCCAGATAGTAGATATGTATGCAGGATGCATTGTAGTCTGTTTTACTAGCCGATTAGCAATTTGACGTTTTCAGAGAACTCCTATGGCATTTAACAATTCTCGCTAAATTCTTGTGCACGAAAATATAAAAGAGAATTTATTTTATTTTATTTTTTTCATACAAAGATGAAACTGCTCTCCGGTTCTTATAGGACCTGCCACATGGTCTACCAATTAAAGATATTGGATATCTTTATCTGCTCTTGTTATTAAGTCGAGCAGTATTAGTGTTTTCATACACTTTATAAAATTTAAAATTATTCTATTATTGATGACGTCAAAAGAGATTGCCAAAATTACAACTTTGGAATTAACTTGTGACAAAGTAGGGATACCTTTGCACAAAAATAGGCCATATATTTTATTTTATGTTCCAAAGACGAGCAGCTTATGTCACACCCTTTAGCCGATTTCACAATATTCAGATCAACACGGCCCGGGCAACCCGCACAACCCCTCCCCGCCAGCCACACCCCCCCTCCCCACGAGGCGAGGCCGGACCCCGAACACCCCTCCCCACGAGACGAGGCCGGGCCCGGACACCGCACACGCCCTCCCCACGAGGCGAGGCCGGGCGCCATGCTGCCCGGACACTGCACACCCCCTCCCCACGAGACGAGGCCAGGCGCCATGCTGCCCGGACACTGCACACTCCCTCCCCACGAGGCGAGGCCGCCATGCTGCCCCACACACACCCCCTCCCCACGAGACGAGGCCGGGCGCCATGCTGCCCGTAACCCCGCGCACTCCCTCCCCCAAGGCTCAGGCACCCTACTGCCCGGAACCCACACACCCCTCCCCCCCAAAAAATTATTACATTATCCACTCTGCCGCTTGGCAGGTGGTAGGCCAGCTCTCCTCCGAAATGCAATGGAGGATCTGACCCAGGCGACGCGCTGTCTTAATAGCGCATCAACCTGTCTTGGTAAGCACCGCTGTAGCCTCCTTTTCTTTTATAAGCATCCAACCGTATCTTCTCTGCATGTTTCGGCTTTGTGGGACTAATGAGGCGATAATCGGATGTGCTATGCCTCACGGGAAATAACCGGACGAGCGCTGCTCTTATCGTGCAGTAGCCTCGTAGCGACCTCCATTACCGTTGTTTATTAAATTCGCAAACCTTATGTGTAGAATATTATAATGGATTTATATTAACTTGTTTACTGATAAGCGGCTCTTTTCTAATCTTTGATTATAATTTTGTGATTTATAGATGCTGCGACTGGGTTGTATGCAGAACTATTGCAGAGGTTTTATTTTGTCCAATTATGTTTATTGAGGTGTTATTTAAACCGTATAGACATATCTTCCTCAATTTATTTTAAGTGTATTTTTATAACTGAATAAGTGGGGCAAAATTAATTTTACAAGCATCATTCTTAGATTATGGGTTCACGACTGGTATTCAGTTTCCATTTTTTCTTGGGCTTTTTACTTAATTATCGGTACAGATCAACTGGGGATGAGTTTATCCTAAACTTACTTCTTCTTCTTTTCTTTTTTTCAAAAAATCAACAATTGGAGCAATTTGGTCATTTTCATATCACTTGCTTAAATCTGTTTTCATTTTGATATCTGATCTCTTGTATAGGAACCGGTCTATTCTGAAACAATGGGAACAATTTGGTGATGTAAATTATGAGAATCAGCGTTTGGTCTAGTGGCAAAAAACAACATCATCCGTATAGGAGGTCGTGAGTTTGAAACTCGAATGGAGGTCTTTATAGATAATTATGAAATTGGTTCCGTCTCTGTCAATAAGATGCATTACTATTAAGAATTAAATTCATTCTGATAATATAATCATCAAATAAATAGTTGATATTGACCATATATTTATTTGGAATCTCATGACGTTGATGGAAAATTAATCATGATGCAAATGAAAAAAATTCTAATGCAGCTCGTAGTAAATAATGGCAAGGTTGTCAAATATGTTCATGGCTTTTTAATTGAGAGCACTACATTTTTTCCATTTTTTTTTATTATTATTATTATTATTACTAACACTTGTTAATATCATAAATGATTTTTCAATGATCGATTCTTGAGAAAAGTTATATTAATCTACATGTGGCATGACGAGCAAATTATCTGGACGTGATATTCTATAACTGCTATTTACTTTGTCTAGTTTGTTTCACATCTATTATTTATTTATTTTTCTTTTTAGCATGAAGCAAGGACCTAACTTGCCTTTTTAATGAGATAGTACATGCCACTATTGAAAATAAAATGACAAATCATTCATGTGCACACTAATCACCTGCTGAAAATTTTTAGAGCTACTTGTCAGATTTTTCACGAGTGTAACATGATTTTGGATCAAAACAAGATTGATTCCTGAATTTTGTTTAGAAGAGTCTAGAAATGAAAGGATGCCTCAGCGCCATTCTTTATAATCATGATTTATTTTTAATCATCAGTTCTTATTAATTAATTTTCATATAAATAATTAACTTATTTATTTTTTAATAAAGAAAAAAAATACCAACGCACCACCTGATGGCTAGTATTTTAAAATCCATGACTGTTTATAATCAATCTTTTATCAAAATAGCTGTCCAAGATCATCACACATCATTACTTGAGATTATAATGTATATTGTTGAGAGCATGTTATTATTGATTTTTTTTTCTACGCACATGTTTATCCGAAAAACAAGCATGTTATCTTTCAACACGTGCCAGCACGAATTAATTGTAAAAGCGACACTCATTAATTGACTCTGATCGTTACAATGATATGAATTTTACAAAATCATCTAGCCTGACCATATATTATTGTCATATATTTTAGATCATGACTCAAGGATATGATTTTTATAAGTTTGTATGAAGCATGTTTGATTTGATATTTCAGTGGCATTATGTTTGGACTTACGATATGGCACAATATCACCAGTAATATGTATACTGCCAAGAATTTTGAAATTTTTAGGAAATTCAATTGAAGTTCACATGCAATAATTGGTATTGGATTTCTTCAGAAAATTTGATTTCCACCTTCAATTTTAACGAGACATTATTTTCTTAATATTTTTAATTTTCTTCTTTTGAAAATTTGATTAACTAGTCTACCATATTCGTCAAATGACATTTGCATGACCAGGATATATTATTATTATTTCCCCATTCCAGTAAAGTATTACCTTATAATTTTCATATCGTTGAGGGGGTCTAATTATTTTATTCAAGATGAACTATTTTATGATATTTCACAAGGGGCATGGTTGATCTAAATTAGGATGGTAACAAGAAATTTTCAAGACAGGTGCACAAAAAATTATTTTGCAACTTTTTTTCTTCAATATATATACCCCACAAAATTTCAATATGAAATTTAATGAGAGTGATAAATTAAAATTTAGAAATCATTTGATATATTTTTTGAGTTAGAATCACGAAGGGGCTCCGTGCTCCTAGGAGCACGCTAGCTTTACTATATATATATATAGAGAGAGAGAGAAAAGAGAGAGTAAAGATACTGTGAGCTTAAGTTCACAGAGTCCTTCTATGAGCTTAACTCAAAAAGTATATTAAATCATCTCAAAATTTTAATTTATCATTCTCATTAAATTATTTATATGAAAATTTATTGGGATGCAAAAATTGAAGTGTTTTGAGTTTTTTAAGTCATGGTTTTTAATTTTTGAAAATTAACTCTAAAAAAATAATAATATATTTAATATTTGAACATTATTTTTAAAAATTAAAAATGATGACTTAAAAACCTCAAACACTCCAAATTTGTGCATCCCACGAGATTTCCATATAAATAATTTAATGAAGATGATAAATTAAAATTTCGAGATGATTTGATATATTTTTTGAGTTAATTTCACGGTATCTTTACTCTCCCTCTATATATATATAAACCTTGAGGCTCCATAGATGTCTATGTTATAATTAACGATATCTTTTTAAGGGCTAATAGTGATTTCTTCCATTAATCTTAGAAGTGTTTTCTTAAAAATTCGTCCATATGCCTCTACAGTTTATCTTACTCAATGTGCTTTCACATTCGTCTTTCTCATATATATTATTATTTTCATAATATTATTTTTTTATTTAACAACCTTGTGCATATTTGATAAGAAATTAATGGTGATAATATATATTAGAATAATTTATTTTTCTTACCATAAAAATCATGAATCATTAACTCATATTGTGCAAAAATCTCATCCAATAATTTAATGAATTTATAATTTAATATTAAATAAATATAAATTTTTTATTTTATAATATTTTAATATTTAAATAAAAGAGTTTGCTGCAATCAACGGATATATAACTAGTTTGAATAAAAATAGTGATATCTTTGCACAAAAATAGGCCATATATTTTATGTTCCAAAGCTCCGATCAGCTTATGTCACCCTTTAGGCAATTTCACAACAGTTTTACTTGACACGCCTCAGTCCTGGAGGCAAAAGTGTTATTTCCAGAGAGAGTTCAGAGGACGCACGGGGGAATAAAATCAACATGCATAACCTCCCTTCCTCGGAACCGGACGCTCGGTGGAGCCGGACGCCCTGTCCGAACCGCCGCCTTCTCCTCTGCGAGGCCGGGCGCCATGCTGCCCGGACCCCGCACCCCCTCTCCCCGTGAGCCGAGGCCGGGCACAATGCTGCCCGAACCCCCGCAAACCCCCTCCCCGTGAGCCGAGGCCGGACGCAATGCTGCCCGGACCCCGCACACCCCCTCCCCGTAAGCCGAGGCCGGACACAATGCTGCCCGGACCCCCGCACACCCCCTCCCCACAAGCCGAGGCCGCGCGCCATGCTGCCCGGACCCCAGCACACCTGCACACACACACCCTCCCCACGAGACGGGGTCGTACGCCCTGCTGTCCGTAACCCTGCACACTCCTCCCCCCAAAAAAATATTACATTTTCCACTCTGCCACTTGGCAGGTGGTAGGTCAACTATCCTCCGAAATGCAATGGAGGCTCTGATCCAGAAGACGCGCTGTCTTAATAGTGTTAGAATATTTACTGTTATGGCCATGATCCTCTAGTGAACCCTAAACATAAATTAAGTTACCTTGATCCATGCTGTCAGTCTTCCAGAGAGACACAACCCCGTTGATCACCAGACTCCTTTAGCCTTCCAGCGATCTTCCTCTAATCCGATGGAGTGATTGAGAGGACCGGCGTCAGACAGTTTCTTCTCTTCTGGAACAGTGTTAAGAGAGAGGGATCTGTTGGAAATGAAAGGGTGCCAGAAAGTGGGGAAACGAAAAGATGTCCAAAGCCAACTGTATCTCTGCATATATATGGACGTCCATATAACATAGTGCAGTTATACCTTAACGGGTCCATATCGGATCCAGATTCTCTCTTAACGGGTTCGCTGCTTAATCAGAAAGCTGTCTATAGTTGTGTTCTCCAGGGACCAATAGCATAATTGTATTATTATGAGACTTTATATAATTCAGACCATCACTAAATCATAAAGTCATTAATACGCATTCTACACATTAAAGGTCCCACTTCTCATGACATATAATAAACCCGATACATAATTTGATCACTTCATTATGGGTATAATTTTGAGTCCATTATATAATATATTTATTACATATAAGCCCATACATATTGTAATTAATAATAATTAATTCCAACAATCTCCCACTTGGGCTATATGTATACGAAAAATATATATATATATCCGAATTGAGTACTCTTAACTATGTTTGTCATAACCTTTTATGTCATCATCCAATTCCGTCCATCAATCATATTTATAAGGACTTTATGCAGTATTCGTCTCATAAAGCGAAACTAAACTGACATAAATCACGATATAAACATAACTGAATGACATGAATCATAAAGGGGATGTGTAGTTTGAAAATTACATGTAATGTGATCCACATGCCTATTTTCAATTTGGTCACCTTAATCAATCGAATTAGAGGTCGATTATAAGCTCGAGTGTATATAAAGCGAATAACCGAATAAGCGAATAAGCGCATGATACATACGAAATCACGAGAATATCATATAAGAACTACCGCATGATATACGAAAAAGTATATCATATAAAACATAAAAAAGAAATACAAGTACAAACTCCCACTCAACCTAATAATCCTCTCGTAACATATATACCCATATGAGCGACATGCTCATGAAGCTATTTGGGTATCAATCCCTTAGTCGGTGGATCTGCTAGCATGGAAAGCTGTACCAATATGCTCGATACTTATAAGTCCACTCGAACTCTCTCCTTCACGACAAGGAACTTAATGTCGATATGTTTGGATTTCGACGAGCTCCTGTTGTTGTTAGAATACAAGATCTTGCTGAACTATTGTCACAATATAACTTAAGTGGTAACTTAATAGTATCCACAATGCGCGACCCTGTGACAAAGTTCCTTAGCCATATTCCATGGTTCGATGCCTCGAAACACGCAATGAATAGATAAATTTGCCATGGTGGAGGAGGCAATCATGGATTGCTTTGCACTCCTCAAGAAATAGCTCCTCCACCAACATAAAAATATAACCGGATGTTGACTTTAAGCTATCCACACAACCCGCAAAGTCGGAATCGGTATACCCAATGACCTCAAGCTTGTCGATCGCCGATATGTTAACATGTGATTCTTCGTTCTTTGCAAGTACCGTAGTACCCTTTTGTTTCGCTTTCGGTGATTCATACCGGGATTGCGAGATAGCGACCAAGCATTCTGTGATATACGCAATATCCGGACGCGTACACACTTGAGCATACATAAGACTTCCTATCAAGGAAGCATATGGAATACGATGCATTTCGATTTCTCGAGTTCGTTTTTGGGCACGCGATCAAGACTAAACTTGTCTCCTTTAGCAACGGGGGTATTTCTGGTTTACAACTTTCCATACCATATCGCTTGAGAACTTTATCGATATATGCTTGTTGTGAAAGTCCTAAAATACCCTTATTTCTATCTCTGTGTATTTTAAGACCTAACACATACGATGCTTCGCCAAGATCTTTCATGTCAAAATGTTTGAAAAGAAATTTCTTGGTTTCATGCATCATATTTTTATCGTTCTTGGCAAGCAATATGTCATCGACATATAAAACCGAAATACAAACTTACTCCCATTTGAACTTGTGATATATACATTCATCCACCAAGTTAGACTCAAATCCGAATGAGATAATTACTTGATGAAATTTGAAATACCACTTTGTCGAGACGCTTGTTTGAGTCCATAGATAGACTTCTTTAATTTGCAAACCATCTGTTTCGAGTCATCGATTCGTAATTCGGTGGTTGCGACATATAAATGCATTCATCAATGTCGCCATTGAGAAATGCGATCTTAACGTCCATCGATGTAACTCAAGGTCAAAGTGTGCCACTAAAGCCATGATAATTCTAAAAGAATCTTTCGTTGACACGAGCGAGAAAGTTTCGTAAAGTCAATACCTTCTTTACGTGTAAATCCCTTAGCAACTAGTCGTGCTTTATATCTTTCCACATTACCTTCGAATCCTTTTTGGTCTTAAATATCCATTTGCAACCAATAGGTTTCACACCTTGAGGTAAAGGGACGATATCCCGGACGTTGTTGTCATACATTGACTTTATTTCTTCATCCATGGCTTTGGTCCATTTATGATAATTCACACTTTCTAAAGCCTGGCGGAGAGTGACGGGATCATCCTCCATCATGCCAATGTTGAATTCATTTTCTTGAAGAAATACAATATAATCATTAGATATTGCGCTTCTTCTCTCTC
The DNA here is from genome assembly GCA_037127355.1 of Schoenoplectus tabernaemontani. Taxonomy (NCBI): domain Eukaryota; kingdom Viridiplantae; phylum Streptophyta; class Magnoliopsida; order Poales; family Cyperaceae; genus Schoenoplectus; species Schoenoplectus tabernaemontani. The sequence continues at coordinate 18,564,352 of CM073743.1, read as the reverse complement.
TCGGTGGACCGTCTTAAAGGCACAGTTTCTTGAGGTTCTTGAGGTGGTATAGGTTCCTCATCAACATCAACATTGTCTTGTTCGGATTCTCTTCTATTTACGGAGGTTCATTGACTATAGGTTCATTCACCACAGATGTGGGTTCAGGAACCAATGAGTCTCCAGATATCCTTATTACAATTGGTACAGATATTCTTAACTATGCTGTCATAACCTTTTATGTCATCATCCAATTCCGTCCATCAATCATATTTATAAGGACTTTATGCAGTATTCGTCTCATAAAGCGAAACTAAACTGACATAAATCACGATATAAACATAACTGAATGACATGAATCATGAAGGGGATGTGTAGTTTGAAAATTACATGTAATGTGATCCACATGCCTATTTTCAATTTGGTCACCTTAATCAATCTGAATTAGAGGTCGATTATAAGCTCAGAGTGTATATAAAACTGAATAACTGAATAACTGAATAACTGAATAACTGAATAACTGCATGATACATACGAAATCACAGAATATCATATAAGAACTACGCATGATATACGAAAAAGTATATCATATAAAACATAAAAAAGAAATACAAGTACAAACTCCCACTCAACCTAATAATCCTACGTAACATATATACCCATATGAGCGACATGCTCATGAAGCTGCATTTGGGTATCAATCCCTTAGTCGGTGGATCTGCTAGCATGGAAGCTGTACCAATATGCTCAATACTTATAAGTCCACTCTGAACTCTCTCCTTCACAAAGACAAGGAACTTAATGTCGATATGTTTGGATTTCGACGAGCTCTGTTGTTGTTAGAATACAAGATCTTTGCTGAACTATTGTCACAATATAACTTAAGTGGTAACTTAATAGTATCCACAATGCGCGACCACCTGTGACAAAGTTCCTTAGCCATATTCCATGGTTCGATGCCTCGAAACACGCAATAGTAATTTGCCATGGTGGAGGAGGCAATCATGGATTGCTTTGCACTCCTCAAGAAATAGCTCCTCCGACCAACATAAAAATATAACTTAGGATGTTGACTTTAAGCTATCCACACAACCCATGCAAAGTCGGAATCGGTATACCCAATGACCTCAAGCTTGTCGATCGCCGATATGTTAACATGTGATTCTTCGTTCTTTGCAAGTACCGTAGTACCCTTTTGGTGCTTTCCAGGTGATTCATACCGGGATTGCGAGATAGCGACCAAGCATTCTGTGATATACGCAATATCGGACGCGTACACACTTGAGCATACATAAGACTTCCTATCAAGGAAGCATATGGAATACGATGCATTTCGATTTCTCGAGTTTGTTTTTGGGCTTTGATCAAGACTAAACTTGTCTCCTTTAGCAACGGGGGTATTTCCTGGTTTACAACTTTCCATACCATATCGCTTGAGAACTTTATCGATATATGCTTGTTGTGAAAGTCCTAAAATACCCTTATTTCTATCTCTGTGTATTTTAAGACCTAACACATACGATGCTTCGCCAAGATCTTTCATGTCAAAATGTTTGAAAAGAAATTTCTTGGTTTCATGCATCATATTTTTATCGTTACTGGCAAGCAATATGTCATCGACATATAAAACCAGAAATACAAACTTACTCCCATTTGAACTTGTGATATATACATTCATCCACCAAGTTAGACTCAAATCCGAATGAGATAATTACTTGATGAAATTTGAAATACCCTTTGTCGAGACGCTTGTTTGAGTCCATAGATAGACTTCTTTAATTTGCAAACCATACGTTTCGAGTCATCAGATTCGTAATTCGGTGGTTGCGACATATAAATGCATTCATCAATGTCGCCATTGAGAAATGCGGTCTTAACGTCCATCGATGTAACTCGAGGTCAAAGTGTGCCACTAAAGCCATGATAATTCTAAAAGAATCTTTCGTTGACACGGGCGAGAAAGTTTAAAGTAAAGTCAATACCTTCTTTACTGTGTAAATCCCTTAGCAACTAGTCGTGCTTTATATCTTTCCACATTACCTTCGAATCCTTTTTGGTCTTAAATATCCATTTGCAACCAATAGGTTTCACACCTTGAGGTAAAGGGACGATATCCCGGACGTTGTTGTCATACATTGACTTTATTTCTTCATCCATGGCTTTGGTCCATTTATGATAATTCACACTTTCTAAAGCACTGGCGGAGAGTGACGGGATCATCCTCCATCATGCCAATGTTGAATTCATTTTCTTGAAGAAATACAATATAATCATTAGATATTGCGCTTCTTCTCTCTACGGTGGACCGTCTTAAAGGCACGGTTTCTTGAGGTTCTTGAGGTGGTATAGGTTCCTCATCAACATCAACATTGTCTTGTTCGGATTCTCTTCTATTTACGGAGGTTCATTGACTATAGGTTCATTCACCACGGATGTGGGTTCGGGAACCAATGAGTCTCCGAGATATCCTTATTACAATTGATGCCGATGTGGGTGCCTCTCGTATAGGAGAATCATGTGATTCTTCAAAGACAATTTGATTTGTATTTCCCCTACGAACCATAACATCCTCAAAGAACTTAAGCTTGTATTTGTCTCAAAAATGATTCTATTAGTGGGATCATAAAATTTGTACCCACGGGACCTTTACTGCATATCAGATAAAATAGCGACTAACGATCCTTTCATCCAACTTTTTCTCTTGTGGCCTATAAGCGAGCTTCATTTGGACAACCCCAAATTCTAAAATGTTGGAGACTAGGTTTTCGTCGAGTCCACAACTCATATGGAGTTTTGTTTCTTTGCCTTAGTCGGTGCCGATTCAAAATGTATCTTTCTTGTCTTAAGTGCTTCTCCCCAGAGGTTGATGGAAGCGATGTATGAGAAATCATGCTTCGCACCATCTCCATTAATGTTCGATTGCGTCTTTCGGCTACACCGTTCATTGTCGGTGAACCGGCGTGTATCTTTGTGGCACAATCCCATTATCCTCAAGAATTTAGCAAAAGGCCACTGGACGTTGCTCTCCGGCCGTCGGAAGCGTAGTAATATTCACCACCACGATCGATCGACGCCTTTAATCCTTTTGTTGAGTTGTAACTCGACTTCGGACTTGAAGGATTTAAATGTGTCCAAAGCTTGAGCCTTTTCTTTAATTAAATATATATAGCCATATCTAGAATAATCGTCAATGAAGCGATAAAATATACATGACCATTCCTAGTTCTTTGTAGGGAATGGTCGCATATATCCGTATGTATCGGCTCAAGAACATTCGTCATACGATTGGTTTGTATACTTACGCATGCTTGTTTGTTTGCCCTTAGCACATTCAATGCACGGACCAAGGTCAGACATATCAAGAAGCGCGAGATTTCACTTTGAACAAGACGTGTAATTCTCTGTTGAGAAATATGACCTAAACGCTTGTGCCAAAGTGCAATTTGAATCTGATGTGTTAATTTTTGTCTAACATTTCGAGTTTCATTATTCAAGGTCTCATTATAGGAAGCAATAGTATCTAAAGCATAAAGATTATCCATAATGGACGAGAAAACCGGAAGCAACCATATTGGAGTGTCGATACAAACTAAATTTTCCATCTCCAAATGAACAAGAAAAACCTAATTTGTCCGATGCGGAAATAGAAATTAAGTTAAGTCTAAAAGACGGCACAACAAAAGTATCATACAAATCCAAATATAAACCGGTTTTCATAAGTAATCTAAAATGCCCTATGGCTTGACTTACGCCTTATTGCCATCGCCTACATAGATGTATCTTTCACCATCTCTTGGCTACGGTAATTTCGGCAACCACTGCATAGACACGGATATGTGAGTTGTTGCACCGAATCTATCCACCATGTGTCTATTGAAGCTGAAGCTGAATTAACTTCTTCACAAACAAGAGAAAAATTACCTTTCTTTGCACGCCATGCGTGATAATTGGTACAATTTTTCTTCATGTGCCCTTGAGATCCACAAAAGAAACACCCTTTCTTTTCCTTATCAAACTCTCTGTCTTGATACTTAGGTTTCTTGTCCTTAGTGGGTTTCTTCTGCGAACTTGTAGTCGCGGCATCGAATTGATTTTACGTTTTGTTTCCCTTTTCCTTTAGATGTGGAAGCAATGTTTGCACTCTCGCTCTTGTCGTCTTCAAACGCTCTTCCTCCACGAACACGGTGCGAGATGAGCTCATTATTGTCCATCCATGATTCCTTCGACGGTTGTAGCTCACCTTGAGCGCCCAAAAGAAGTGGGAAGAGAGTTGAGAGACAAATAGACCAACATATCTTCCGATATGTCCAGTTTATGAGCCTTGATTTTGAAGCGGTATTCATCATTTCAAGAATGTGCTCCACGACATTACTTACGCCATTGTACTTCATTGTGCGAGTTTGTTAACGAGAATGCCTATTTCGGACCTTCTCATTCCTAACAAACCTCTGCTCAAGTTCCTTAAGATAGTCCAAGGCGAGTGGAATCGAAACAGGTCCCCTAAAACTTTCGGGAATGGTCCTTTGCATGACCTTAAGACACAAGCGATTTGACCTCATCCGTGCGTGCATGCGCATTCGAACATTGTCGGGGTATCTGCGGCGAGTACGGGTGGTTTAGCTCTTTATGTAACGCTATATCTAGATCAAGACACCCAAGAATAATCTCTAAGGTATCTTTCCATTCCTTGTAATTAGAACCGTCGGCATCGGAATGCTATTGATGCGTGATAAGATCAGTAATCTTTCTTTGAAAAATACATGCAATATAACGAATCAAATGTCTGAATTATAATATTAAATCAAAATAAGGCATATACCATCAACTAAGTATCCTCAAATAATAAGTGTTCTTTGGAATCAATTATTATTCTAAGATAATTAGGCGTAATAATTATATATAACGGTCCATTTGATGTCAATTAGTCAACTTTCCTTTGGGTCGATCAACTAATCACACCTATAACTTATTGACCATTACCTATATATTACTACAATCTGTTTACATATAATAAGTGATTGTTGTCTTTCCTTTGGGATAGTCCAAAAATCAAATATTATATGTATATCGTCGTATACAAGTCTTGAAAAATAATTAACGCCAATATAAGAGCTTACTTTGGTAAGATAATAATTTTGTTAATTATTTCAAAAAATGTATTTTATCGAAGCCTTCATAATGATTTAACATTATCCAAATAAATTTCTCAAATATGTTGGCTTAACCTAAATATCAATTCATGGGTTCATGCAATCAATACAGAATAAACAACAACCAACATAATCAATTCATAAGCGAGATAGTATGACCCGAGGCATGATGATCTCCTTCGTAAGAATCCTCTTCACAAGGCATCATCCTATGCTTAATGTAAATCTCTCATTCTTACCAAATTACTATCCTAATAATAAATGAAAATTATGTGACATGCAAGCCACCAAAATAAAAAATAATTAATTGGACCTTAGGCGCTTTACACACATCAATCATTCATGCATTACAAGTTTCACACAAGGCAACGGGGTCATACTATCTCATAATCCTTACGCAAAAAAGAGTTAGGCATGAAAATACTTTGAACGGGCTTCCTAGCTGCGGCGGCTGGCGGTCCGTTTACATAACGCCAATTTACATAGCTTGCCGTTCGGATAACCAATATTATTTGATCTTGACATGATTCAAAAATAACGCGGCGGAATACGGATCGAGAAATTCGTATTTTCTTAACGAGAATCATGTAATATAACAATTAATCATATGCAATTCGAAAGCTACTTGTGTTGACCGATCGGTTTACGAAATATTTCTTGATTACGATAAGCTGATAAACTTGTTTTTAAATGATTGTCAATCTTGATAAATTTCATATTTAACAAACGGATCTATAAATTTCCGAACTATTTATAAACTATTTGATTAAAAGAACATATCCTATTATAGAAATACGAATTTACGAGAAATTTTTGAATCGGTCATTAGATCTTAACGGTTCAACTAGAGTAGGCTCGATACCAATTGTTAGAATATTTCTTGTTATGGCCATGATCCTCTAGTGAACCCTAAACATAAATTAAGTTACCTTGATCCATCTTTGTCGGTCTTCCGAGAGAGACACAACCCGTTGATCACCGGACTCCTTTAGCCTTCCGGCGATCTTCCTCTAATCCGATGGAGTGATTGAGAGGGCCGGCGTCGAACAGTTTCTTCTCTTACGGAACGGTGTTAAGAGAGAGGGATCTGTTGGAAATGAAAGGGTGCGAGAAAGTGGGGAAACGAAAAGATGTCCAAAGCCAATTTGTATCTCTGCATATATATGGACGTCCATATAACATAGTGCGATTATACCTTAACGGGTCCATATCGGATCAGATTCTCTCTTAACGGGTTATTTGCTTAATCGAAAAAATTTGTCTATAGTTGTGTTCTCCGGGGACCAATAGCATAATTGTATTATTATGAGACTTTATATAATTGAGACCATCACTAAATCATAAAGTCATTAATACGCATTCTACACATTAAAGGTCCCACTTCTCATGACATATAATAAACCCGATACTGAGAATTTGATCACTTCATTATGGGTATAATTTGTGAGTCCATTATATAATATATTTATTACATATAAGCCCATACATATTGTAATTAATAATAATTAATTCCAAATCCGAAAATAAATGAATCGGATATGGATTTAATTTTTTTGATCCGAATCGGGGGTTATACTATCTGATTGAGATTCCTTTCATATTTTTAATTACAAAATTGAATTATACCATGCTTTTGCGCGCACATGTTTTTCATTGCTCCTTCTTAAACAGTTTGACCTATAACACTTTTGCTCGGTACCGACCCTTTCCAAAATGAACTTCTCAGAATGACCGCTAAAAATTAAACTATTATCTATCATATAAATCAAGTTACTGGTCATATTGTAGTTCGCTTCTTTCTGGGAAGCAAAGGTTGTCCTACAAATGGAGAAACTTGCCTGTGTTACTTTGTGTCAGTTAAATGCCACATTGTGTCATACTTATATTTTATCAAGTCTAATACAAAATTATTACTGAAGATGGCTTTTGACTTGATCATTAGTAAGGCCATCAAATTATTATTTATTTTTGAGAAAAATGAGAGTCTATTTCACAAATTTCATTTTACATCTGTAAAGGTTTGAACTCATGATCTTTTGGAGGTTATTCTAGTTAGCTATCACTTGAACTACTAAATTATGTACGAGGCCATCAAACTATTATCTATCACATGAAGTAAATGGTCATTTTCCGCGTTACTTTGTGTCAACTAAATGACACACTGTGTCATACTTAGATTTTACAAGGTCTATCATATAAATCAAGTTACTGCTCCTCCACTTGTTCTCTCTCCATCTGATCTCCGGCAAAGAGCCCCTGGCTTGGAAATGGCATGAACTTGTCCTGATAGCTGTTTATCCAATTGTCTTGTCCCTGTTTGAAAATCAAAAGGCAATGAAAAAAGTTTATTTTTTTTTCAAAGTAAATAAAAATTTAAGAATATATTTTTTCAGAGAAAAATATTAAAAAAATCTTTTGTGAATATGAGGTTATTAATTTGGAAATGGCAAAAAAATAAAAAGATACTAAGCTGAATTCAATTTAAATCTTTTGATGCACACATGACAACAGAAATCATGCAACCATGTTTTGGTATAACAAAAATAAGTATTAAAAAATGGTGACCTTACCTATATCGATCTTGTTCTTCTGACCAATCCAATCAACCTAGGAAATAAGAAAACTACAAGCATGAAACATGAAAAGCTTATGCATCATAAAAAAGTATGGACATAATTGTACCCGTAATAACAGTGAAGTACCCAACATTGGCCAATTTTCTGTTCCTTAGGTCAATTTTGTCCTATGTATTTAATATTGGCTCATATCAGTAGTCTTTCCACCACCGCAACTATTGTATCAGTTTATGGCATGAAAAAAGTAGTCATTAAGTATTAACTGTACCCGCTAAGAAATGACCCATCCTCAAAATAAAATTCTAGTCGGCCTCCCTTAGATGGGTCAAAGTATGATTTCATCTTTAGCATTGCGCTTGTCACAGCTATCAATGCATCTATTCCTTGAAAACCATGCCTTTCTTAAAATGTAGTCCTCATAGCAAGAAGGCTCATTAGGTACATTAGGTTGACTTGATGAGTAGTGTGAGACAGCGATGCGGTGTGAAGAGGTAACTGATATATCGGTGGTGGTGTCCAGTACCACCTTTCCTTCCAAACCAGTCTGATTTTCCAAAAGAAAGCTTGAATTAACAGTAAAAGTTATAAATTTATGTTTTCTGTTGAAGTATTTACTTGCTCCAATTGCATGATAGAGTTGATAATTCAAGATAATGGACATTGAATTCTGTTAAAATATTATATGCAATGTGCATTATACAAAAAAAGAAAAAAAAAGGTAAGAAGTCCATGTACTTTTCTTGCACCTCATAAGCCATAGCTTTCACAAATCATATCGGCCATATCAGTCGCAGCCTCTTCATCGAGTCTAGAACATCGCGATCGTGCACAAGTCTATAATAGTCGAGGGAAACACCCAGCCCGAGCGCTTCCTTCCACAAGTTGATTCAAGGAATCAAGGCAAGCCTTCTTGCCTGGCCTAGACCCACAACAGCAGTGCCGATTACCTGATCATCTCGCGAGTCGAGGGAAACACCCAGGCCGAGCGCTTCCTTCCACAAGTTACTTCATCAATTTTACTTCTGATGAAGTCAACTTCATTAAAACTAAATATCCTTATTTATTATCTTTATTATTATCATCATCATCATCATCAGTAGACTATTATTATTACTATTATTATTATTATTATTATTATTATTATTATTATTATTATTATTATTATTATAATAATCAATAGACTATTTTTATTAGTATTTTTATTATTATTATTATTACAATACTACTATTATTATTACTATCATAATTATCAATCTCACATTGTTATTATTTCACAAATTGAAATAGTTGATGTTATCATTGTTGTCATTTTCCTTATTAGTAATATTATTAAAAATATTGCATTAAACAATCATGTAATAAAAAATATATAAATATTTATATGTCACGATAATAACAATGCTAATTGTGATTACTTATTACATTTTTTATTACATCTTCTATGTTCATCTAGTATAAACTTATAGAAATATTTTAATTTTTCTAAACTAATTTTATTTTTTTAATAATATTTTCTTATTTTTCTTACTTTACTTTATTATCAAATATCAAGTAAAGAATTAAATATTACTTCACTTTTAATCTACTTCACCTGTAAAACGGAAAAAAGTTTAAAATAGTTCACCTCCAAACGGCAAAAGGACCGAGGAAAAACCAAACCCCCTCCAACGACCAAAATCAATAGATATCTCTCTCCAGTTTACTTGCTAATTCAAAACTAGATTGAGATTCACTCCAACCTGATATTTCTTCAGATTTTTTGAACAAATACAAACGAAGGCATGAATAACACCTCTACTCCCTCACCGGCCTCCGCCTCCGCCTATCGCCGTCGCGCCGCCGCCACCACGCACCTCTCTCCTTTCTACCAAGATCTGGCCTCCCCGGTCTGCTCCTCCTCCTCCCGTCAGCACTCCCGCCTCACTACCTCTTCCACCTCTGCCGCCGCCGACCCGCCGCCACCGCCTATATTTACCCTTGATGACCGCGCCACTGCCGGTGACCTTTCCCCCGAGCGCCCTGACCATGCATCGCCCTCTAGCTGGACCCCACCTCTCAGATCCTTCTCTAGGTCGCCTTCTCTATCCTCTCCTTCCATGCCTACTTCCTTCAAGGCTAGGTTGGAGGAGGCGAGTGGATCTGGCAACTTTGATAAAGGTAAGGGGCCGGGATCGCCAATGGATGCTGTGGTGGAAACTGGGCCATCCATTGTGCAATCCCCAATTGATAGAGGTTCGAAGAGGGTTGAGCTGAGCAGAACTGATATGGCAAATGGAGGTCCTGATGAAGAGGAATGGATCACTGTATTTGGGTGCGCGCTCATTTATCCAAGTAGTCAAATTTGCATTATTGTAACTGCTTATGAGTTTAAGCCTTAAGCTGATAAACTACTTGTGTATCTTTTGCTCAAATTGAATATTTGTGTGTAGAAACTTTGGAAGAGCTGAATTTGTCATTTTTAAAACATCCACAAGTTGGGAAAATAATTGACAGTTGAGCAAACTTGGGTTATAACTAGCTGTGGAGTTGGCCAAAAGAACAATACTTTTAGTTGAACTCACTTTATAAAAGAAGTTATTTTACAATTTCAGGTTCTATCCAAGCGATACTAATCTTGTCTTGAGGGAATTTGAGAAGTGCGGGGTTATGCTAAAGCATGTTACCGACCCCAGAGATGCTAATTGGATGAACATTTTGTACAAGGTACTGGTTACATCCCTTTCTATGTTTCCAAGTTTGAAATTATATATAGTGTTTCTCTCCTCATTAAGAACGAAATTCAATTGTGAAGAGTCTATAAAGCTAAATTTAAGCCTGGTTAACTCTCCATTGTGTAATTCATCTTCATCTGAGGCTTCTTTCTGCATATATTTCCTGTTTTTGCCCAGTACACTCTGACTTGTGCAATCTGCCAATAAAAAAATAAAGCACGGTCTGACCAAAACGGTACCAAAGTCTTGGAAGAAGATGGCAGAACATAAAAGTTGCTCGTACTTTTGTTCAGTTTGTTACCAGATTAATCTTAATAATCATATGTAATAGAAGATATATTTCTGTTGCTTAGAGCCGATATGATGTGAGAAGGGCTCTTGAAAAGAACAACACGCAGATCAGCAGTTCTTTAATAATTGGTGTGAAACCAATCAACCATATGCAAAAGCAAATCTTAAATGAGAGACTCAACCAGAACAAACCAAGTCAAAATGGCTTCATGGTTTCATTGCCTTTGAAAACTCCTGCCAGAGGGAAGACTAATGCAGCGACTGTCAATGGGACACATATGGCTGGCAATGTTGCTGCTCCTGCCAAGTCAGTTCTGTCTAAGGCACTCGATCTTGTATTTGGAATTTGAATTATGGGTGTGGGGGGCTTTTTTTCCAGTCTAGCCTTGGAAGTAAAATTTTTGATCGAGTAAACTACATGTTATCTCCCTAGGGAAGTTAAAATTGAGGGGGCATTGGAATTTGTTGGTTGATTGGAGCCTTTTCATTTCTTGAATGTTTGTAGCATTGTATTTTTCTGAACTTTTCAGCGATCAATTTTGTGCCACTTTGGTATTTAATAATCTTGAAGTACCATGCAAGACTTGTTCGGATGCTTCTTAGAGGTTATAAAAAAAGGTCTCCATGCGTTTCGATATTGATCTCATGTTTTTGGTAAAATTCGTATTTTTTTTGACAAATTCATTAAGCTTACAGTATAGTAAAATGAGAAAACTGGAGCACTTTGCTTCTTCTTTTTATATGAGTTATTGATCGTTACTCTTATGATTTCCATTATAAAGTAGCATCCAAGTCATATCATTCCTCGATTTTTTTTTCCCTTCTTAAAAATTATGCACTGTAACTCCGGTTATCTTTAAATAAATAATTAATAATATAAATTTTAAATATATTTAATAAAATTTTACATTAAAAAAATTAGACACAATATTTTTAAATGCTAAGTAATAATGATAATTATAATAATAAATAATATAACTAAATACATAATAATTTATAAATAATCATATAAAAAAATTGAATCATTTTAAAAATTAAGTTTCACCTTAATTACATTACACACATTAGAGTTGTAGCTTGAGATTCCTCCTGACAATATAATTTTTAAATAAATAATTAACAATATAAGATTATAAATATATTTAATAAAATTTCACATTAAAGAAAATTTTGACATAATATTTTTAAATGTTAAGTAGTAATAATAATAATAATAATAAATATTATTAAACACATAGTAATTTATAAATGATCAATTAAAATAATTAGATTATTTTAAGAGTTAAATTTCATATTAAGTATATTGCACTCATTATTTTAAATGAGGAGAGAAAAATTATCTTATATGAATAATTGGATTCAAGAAGATGGAAATATTGAAGCAAAACAATGCTAAAGAAAAATGATGATGTGACATACTTAAAAAACTTGAAAGCTTATCACTCTTTATATATTATTATTATTATTAATTATTTTAAATGAGGAGAGATAAATTATTTTATATTAATTCTTAGATTCAAAAAGATAAAAACATTTAAATAAAATAAATGGTGGAGAAAATTGATGATATGATATGCTTACAAAGTTTGATAACTTAAGTTTTATGTATTAAGAATTGGGAGACGATCCAAAACATTATATTAATTAATAACTGATACACGACCTCCATATGAGAATTAGGAATTGAGTAATTGAGTCCCAACAGCGCATTCTATATAAAGGAACCAAGAAGCATCCCAATGCCCTGGAATCAAAGTCAGTCTTAAGTTTTGTTTCACCTATCGGATCAAATTTATTTTACCAATCTCAATTTTGATTAGTTATTATTATTATATTATTATAATTATGATTGTAATTATATTTTTTTATTATTATATTATTTTATTATGATTATGATTATTATATTATGATTATATTATTAAAATTATGATTACTTATTATTATTATATTATTATAATTATAATTATTTTTATTTTTATGATTATATTATTATTATTATATTATTATGATTATGATTATGGTTATATTATTATGATTATGACTATAATTATTATTATCATGATTATGATTATATTATTAAAATTTTGATTAGTTATTATTATTATATTATTATAATTATGATTGTAATTATAATTTTTTATTATTATATTACTATATTATGATTATGTTTATATTTTTATTATATTACTATTATAATATATTATTTATTATAATTATTTTTATTACTTTATTATTATTATTATCATCATTATTAGTATCATAATTATTCATATTTTAACTTTTCGAGTAACAATTGTCAAACGATATTTTCGCTCTTCCGAATAGTCAAGAATACCACTCTTCTACCATTCTTCCAAAAAAAATACTATTCTATCACTCTTCCAAAATTATCACTCTTCCAAAACTATTCCTTGATTTGCCAAACGGACCCTATATTAATTAATAACTGATACACGACCTCCATATGAGAATTAGGAATTGAGTCCCAACAGCGCATTCTATATAAAGGAACCAAGAAGCATCCCAATGCCCTGGAATCAAAGTCAGTCTTAAGTTTTGTTTCACCTATCGGATCAATTTTATTTTACCAATCTCGATGTAACTCATTTCCAATCTCATACTTTATTTCAATCTAGATGCTGATCCGACGGGTAAAACAAGGCTTAGAACCAACTCTGATTTAAATTTATTTATCATTTTCAAATAAAATTTAGCAAATAATCTATTATCAAATATGTAAATATATAAGTTATTTGCTTGAATTACTAATATTTGTGTATATTAAAGGTAAATTTACTATAAGGTCATCCAATTTCATATGAAATCCATATTTAATAACTGAACTTTAAATTATTCAGTTTTAGTCACTTTACTAATTTTTTCAGTTAAAATCCTAACAATGTTGACATGATATCCTACGTTGACTATGTAATATTATCAATAAATATTAACAACACTAATAAATGACTAAATGAGATAAAAAAATAGAGAAAAATATTATTTCTTATCATTAAGTTCCTGATTTGAACATTAAGTTTTTATTATAGTATAACTGTAAAATATAGAGTCCACGTAGGATGTGATGTTGGCATAGTTATATGCTAGATGAAAAAATATGATAAAATGATTAAAATTGGATATATGTTAAATTTAGTGACTAAAAATAAATAATTTAAAATTCAACCATCAAATATGAATTTCATAAATTGAGTGATCTCCCACAATATTTACCCGTATATTAAAATAGAAATGTCAAAATTATTCACAAAAATCTAATTAATCAACCTCATAATGATCAATCACTTGATGGTAACTCCCCGTCAGTGTGGAGCACACTCCATTATCTACAATAATCAAATGATATGCTGTCACGTCAGCGCAAACTTGGTTTATTAGTTATATTGCGACATTTAAACATGGCACGTTCAATTTTATTTATCTTTGCAAAATTGATCTAAATTTTTAGTTATTTTGCAAGATTGATCTAATTTTTTAGTTATCTTGCAAGATTGATCTGAAAAACGTCATTTATCTCAATTCATTTTTGGTTAAAATTCTTAATTTCAGTCACATTATTTATACATCACAATAGATTAGCTAGGTTAATTTGGATTTAATGCTGGATATTACAATTTTTATTAGATAGATTAGATATTACAATTTTGATTCTGGATTCGACATTATTATAAATTCGGAGGGTGTAAGCGAAAAACGCCAAAACCCTCGGACCTCGGTACAGGTACAACGACGCGAGCCCAAGTTAAACACTCACTGAGAAAGCCTCTTGAGAGCAAACCTCCGCACAAAAACCCTAGTATTTTCTCTCCTTTCCTAGGTACTTCCGGTTGATAATGCCTGGAATACCCTCCGAATCCGCCTCTCTGGTCCCCTTCATACTGGAAGGGTCCAGTCAACCACCCTCAATCTATCCTCTCCAGCATGGGCTGAGATCGCCTCTTCGTCGTATACATATCTCCTGGTCACGTGGCAACCTGCTTCATGTCACGTGCCTTGGTTCACTCCCGGAGCAAGAGGAGGAGATGGTTACAGAGGATGATGAGATTGGAGGGAAGGCAGTCGAGGTAGTGTTCAATATCTCACATTCATAATTCGAGTGGTAATGTTATGAATAGGCCCTGAAGTATTGTTACATTTTGAAATCCGGGCTATCAATGCACTTTCAGGAACGGATTGTACTGAAATCTGGCTTAGAGGTACTGTGGTGGACGTCAACCCCTTAAAAGTTTAAGAAGATGGGAAATTTAACTTTCAAATCGAATTCAACTGTCATTTCTGAATTCCCTTATCTGAAAAATGCGTAGACTAGCACTTTTAAAGTGCTGCTCGAAAGAATGTTTGATCAACTAACTATTCGTTGAAAAGTAGCCCCCCCCCCTTTTTTTTTGTCTTTCAACCAAAAGAGAAATTTCTGCTTGCTGAAATGAAACAGACAATGTTTCTTTGTAATAATTTTTTTGTAAAATCATAAATAAGAGCTTTGAAGTTTTTATATGACATTAAGCTGACAGCAAGCTACATCGACTTCAATAACATTTGTCACCAAAAGAAATTTGTAACTATAAATTGATCCCTGAAAGTATTTTGGGTTATCACAGGTGACACTTGGTGGTGCAATATTAGAAGGAAATATCAGAGAAGATAAGAAGCGTAGAATTGCATATGAGTCAGTCAAGAGCTATGCATTCTTACATGATAAAAAGATATGCCTTGCCAAAATGGAAACAGGGGACAACCTGCCAGCTCCAGCTCTCACCTACTGGTAAGAATCCTAGATGCCCTTTTCCTTAAAAAAATGAGTTTTGGGTGGGATGATTGTCGGTCCAAATTACTAGTTTATTTTCCTTTTTCTCCTATATTGGTATTCACTATAAGGAAGGAACAAAAGACAAGGTACTGCTTATTTTCAATAAATCAGTCAATAGCAGATTTTCTTCTATATTGGTTATTTGTTATAAGGAAGGAACAAAACACATGGTAGTTGGTACTACTATTTTAACCTTTCTTCTGGCAACACTGTTTTCCTTGTTTCTGTTTTCTTTGAGGAACCAGCTTCTTTTTATAAGAGCTTCTCTTTATTTACTAGGTGGCAATACACTCTTGAGTACAGCAAAAGCATAAGAAATTTACTTGGCAATGAAAAACCGCCTTGCTCGTTAATAGAAGACCCAAAGATTTTCCTCAAGGTCATATTTTCATCTTTATTTTTATTTTAGAATACCATTGGCTCTGTTTTTCTCAGGTTGCCATAATTTAATTATTTCGTGGCTAGTTAACTTGATCTGTGTATTTTCCCACTTGAGAGTAAATTGAGTCATGTTGATGTAACTTGGGTTAAATCAAGTCTTAAGCTGAACAATCAAGCGACAAATGGTTATGGAAAGGGCAGGTCAAATTATTGCTTGTTGGAGAATCTAAATACAAGCAAGGAAATTTGGGCAAGATGGCAACTTTATTTTAGACCGAGAACAAATTTAGGTAAAATAAGCAAGGCAATGACCATATTTATCAATTAGCAGATGAGAATATTGGATTTGATTGTAGTTGTTGCATATAAATGATTATAGCACAATCAAGAGCTAACAAACATTATGATGGTTAAGACAATTACTGAATGCTTAATTGATGTATAATTAAGCTGATATTGTATTAAAATGCAGTTTGCTTTGCGTGGTTTGAGGGGTAATTTAGCTTAACACAATTACTGGATCTTTTCTAAATTTTATGCCTTGTTTATGTCCATTTGAAAACCAATACTCTCATAGGAGGGTGAGCAACCATTTTGTATAAAGGCTGCATGGGAGATAATGGAGATATTTTACGTGGATATGCAACTGTTGAGCTGGCTTCCTGAGCGACTAGTTGATTGGTTAGAAGTAATGTGATTTGATTTCTCTAACACAATACTTAAATTTGGTTTCTTGGGGCACATGTGAATTTTCCATTTTTACGGATCCAGTTGCACAACCATTTAATTTTAAAAATACCAAATAGTAAACCTGTGAAACATTGGATGAAAAGTTCCAATATACCTGATACGTCCTTAAACGGTCACCGATATATATCATTCTTGTTATCTGAAGAAAATTAGTAAAGGAAGGGTATGAATGTTATGTTTTTATTTTTTTTTATCCAAAATTTCATTTCATGTGGATGCTTATTTGGCTCAAGCTTCTGTCTATTTTATTTTCTTACAGGAATATGATAGCCTTTTGTCAAAAATTGAGATTACGGTCCATGAAAAGCTTGGAAATCTTCAGAGGAAGATTACCGGCTTGCAGGTACTAGCTCATAAAGCTGCTTCAACAATATATATATATATATATAGAGTGAGGCTATGGTGCTTCACGAAGCACAAAACATCCCGTGCTTCGTGTCTGTATCTCGAATATAAAAGTCCAAATGGCCGATCCAAAACTGTTTAACATTATCTTAATATTGAAATGTCTTTGGAGATCAAATTTTATATTGTTTTTTGAATTTTTTTGCTATTTTTTAGATAGGTACAAAATTTGCTAATCTAACGATTTTTGCACCATTCAATACTAGTGATTTTCCACCCATCTAAAAAATAGCAAAAAATTCAAAAAAATATAAAATTTAATCTCCAAAGATATTTCGATATAAAGATCATGTTCAAAAGTTTGGATCGGCCATTTGGACTTTTAATTTGAGATATGGACGCGAAGCACGAGAGGTTTTGTGCTTTGAGAAGCACCATAGCCTCACTCTCTCTCTCTCTCTATCTATATATATATATATATATATATATATATATATATTTGTTTGTATTTGATTTTATTTTCTTTGAAGCTTTCTAGAGCAATTTAATAGATGTTTGGTTTGCTAGGTGGTCGAGGATGAACCTGATTATTGGAGCGGCCTTGCTGCTGCACTTGCAGTGGGATGGCTTCATGTGGTGGTAAGCTACTACAATTTAACAACTACATATGTCATATATGTGCATAGCTAAGCCCAAGTATGAATAGACAGCTTATGGAGTTGGCTAAGAGGTCTTAATTAGTTTGGTGGTTTTAAGCCCCAATTTGGTGGAGATTCCATATTGAAAATTTGAACAGTACCTAATTGGTATTCAAGTTCTCTGATGGTGCTTTTTGTTAAGATAGCTTAAGCTTTTTATAATGGATTTTTAGGTGAAGCTTTTGAGGTTACATGGATCTTACAACCCTGATCAGTTTGATAAGAGAGAGGTTTGTTACTGTATGTTAGTTAACATGATTTTGGTAAACTATGCCATGTCTTCTTGTTCCACAGTCTTCTTAACTCTCTCTCTCTCTCTCGAACAGACAGAGAATGGATTGGTGGAGGCAGTGGTCCTTCTTGTCTCTGAAATGCCCCGTATGCGACATGATCTGCCGAATGAAAAATTAGGCATATGTTATCAGACCAAACACGATTATATAAAGGTTTGTGGTTGTGCCTTTCGTTTTCAATTGTTTTGGAAACATTTTACTAGGTGCAGCTCACATATGATATTTTGAAATATTTCTTGTCGCACACAATTCTAAAATCTATAAAACCTTATTTTGTAGGCCAAACAGTAACTAAATCCATTTATAAATAACGGGATTTCCAACTTGGTGATCGGAGGTAAGACACAGAACAAAAGAATTTGTCATACAAACCTTATATTAGTGGATTAATGGCCTATTTTGCTAAAATACCTTGATGAATTATGCAGAGTATAGGACTGTTTTCTAATTTAACCTGATGCAGAGGTTGAACTTAATTTGCTGTAGGGTTGTCTTTATTACTATTGGAGAAGAGTCATGTAAATATCTTGGTTTTGCTGATTTGCCTAAACTACTTTCCTGTAAAGCTTACAGAAGTTTAAAAATTATTTCATGTCTAGGGTTTGGAAAAATGGCGTAGCAAGGTGAGTGGTCTTGAGGCGAGTCCTTTCTGGGTACATTGCAGCCACCGTAAAACGCGAGATGGCTTAATCAATTTGCTTTATATATTACTTGGAGACGCAAAACATATTGCAGATGCAACATGCCATTGGTTGGAACTACTTATATCCCACCTTCTTTATATAAGACCTCTAACAAATGTAATTTTTTTGCGGCTTCTTTTCGTTTTTTTCATATTCTGCAACAATAACCATCAAGTTATGAGATTAAGAAAGGAATACCCATGCCCTGCATACTCCCTATATCGTGCCAGACAGAGACTATACAAGCATGAACTGGCATATAGAGTGATTATGTTGTTGTAAGGCCTTTGTAAAGTTTTCCGACATGACTTACATATATTCTCATATTCTTGGTGCTTTTTTTTAATAATTATTTTATTTTCCCACTTTCTATCTCTTCTTGGGTGTCTAATTGCACTAGTGAGGATAAATGGGTGAAACTGAGGCTTTATTGCCTGGTTCTAGGTTGATCAAGCAAGGAGTAATTAATTAGGGTGCGCGGTGAGAAAATTTCTAGACATTTTAGCATATATTTTGTTTTGAATTTTGAAAACGATTTTAATCAGGGATTAGAAGGGATGAGCATCCTAGCTGAAAAATGCATGCATCTAAAGCCATCAGCTACTAATGGACTGACGAGCCTTCTAGTTGGTATTCTTTCTGAAAATCCAGAGGTTAATTTTAAAAATAAGATTCTAATCTTTCTTTAATTCTTATTATTTATAGGATAATTTTGAATTTAGTTGGATTTATGCTGTTCACTTTTTGAAATCTTCAGGGACTTGCTTTTGCAGTCTCATGTATTATTTCAATGATTTGATTTCATCTTTTTGGTTCTTATTTTGTAGTCTCCTTTTCTGTTCATTATTTTAATAATTTGATCCCATTTTTCTGTTTTTGTTTTCATAGACCGTCTTAGCCGATTGCTTGAAAGCATTTGGACCATGGTAAGTAAAAAGAAAAAAAAAACTTTGATTTCCCATATCAGAAGGTTGATCCATACCCCAAATTTGCTTACCAACTTTCTGCCAAAAAAAAATCATTAATTGTATTGAAGAGTTGACTTTGGTTCATTTTCATTTTGTTTATGCTCCTATACTGGTGAGGTTACCCTCATGTGATTTGTAGACCGACTGATAAGTAAAACAGTGTTTCAATTTACCACAGAAGTGTAATTTTCTTATTTTTTGGATTCATTAGGATAGTTGCACATGGTGTGGACTTGCTGACAGCCAACAGTGAATATACTGATGGACTGTTGAATGAGGAGAGATACCAATTGGGTGGTGCCAGCATAGGGGAGCTCTATATGCTTGTCTATGCACAAGCATTGGCTTCTCATCCTTTGACCTGGCAAGTAAGCATCCTAAACCCTAAACAAAATAATGCTGCCTTTTCAATTCTGTTTGTTGGTTTTTTTTTTAAATAACAATGCCAGGAGTCTCTTTTGTTCTTCTTTTTTGACATGCATCTGTTGTTTGTTGCTATTTGCACAGCAAGAACCGAATACTTTTGAGGTGTTGTCACATAACACCCAATTGGCGGATTTGTGTAAGGGAGAAATACATATTCTAATATGCTGATAACTTTTGTTCCCATCACTTGTTGTAATATAATGCAAGCTTGAGTTTGTTTTGCTTCAGGTGGACCTTAGCTTATCCCGGTTGTTATCATGAATAAGACCCAAAAGTCTTTGGTTTTACTTGGAACTCGTATCCGACTTCATTCTATTACTTCCATTTCAGGTTGCTCCAGCTTATCTCTCGACGTGCTTGAACCAAGGTCGAGGTCTTTTGGAGATTTTACTATTAAAGCAACCTGTTCAAAATTATCGTGCTGTCCTTAAGGTGATTATTTTGAGCTGTTCAACACACATGTGATTTATATGGTTTGACATTCAAAAGCTTTTTCTAAGAACTAAAAAGAAAATTACTTTTACCTCCCAACATGCTGTTAGAAAAGCACTGTTAAATGGCTACATTTTATAACTGAGTGCACTGTGAAATCAGTATTGGTATTTTTAGGGAACTTACATATCTTGGAATGGGTGAAACTTGTCCATTCTTTTGAGATAATGAAGGTTTCACCTGAAGCTAATCAATATAATTGGATTGCTACTTCATGAAATAAAATGAATCAGGTGGTATACTTCATGCTTGGCTTGAATTACATTTTTTTCAGAGAGTAAGCAGAACTTGTGAAAGCTATGATAAAAGATGTTGTAGTTAATTTCCTATGCTTGATTCTCATTCTTGCTTTCTTACTAGACTTTGGAGATTTGCCATTTATATGAACTGGCGAACATTAGCAACCACATCATGAAGGTACACTGCTCTGTTTCGTTTGTTTTTTGGTATTTTCACCCATATACCTAATATAAACTTTTGACTCCACCTCATCTTCCCCAAGATTTAGCCAGCCATTTGATCTTGTGCTGGTGTTTTTTGCCAATATTACCCCGACTTGTCTTTGAATTGTTGGATGCATTATTTCATATGTTAGCATGTTGCATTGATAGAAAGAGCTTGATAATAATGCCTGAAAACACAGCCAGAGCTACAATCTATTGAAAAAAGCCGGGCACTATTTTGAATACAAGATGAGCAATGTCTCAACAAAAGTATCCTGGTTCCAGGGGTGGATAGCTAACCCCCCCCCCCCCCCCCCATTTGTGAAATATTTATAAGATATGTTTATGGTAGTATAGCATTGGCTGTGCAAAGCTTTGAATGGGCTATGAATGAACCACAATTTGCCCCACCCTATCATGGAATCGGCTGAGTTTTGTACTAAAATATCAGTTCTTTTTCTAGTGACAACTGTTGGGGTGTGATCCATTACAACAACAACAAAGCATTTAACCCCAAATAAATTGGGTAGGCTAGAAATGAAACCCAATCCCTTAAAAAAAATATTCTCTTCGACCTGCCTCACAGTGAAACTTCACGTAATTACTTGTGATCTAGAAAGGTCGACATCCTAACTACCACAGATTCTACCTTCGCATTAAATAATTTTCATCAAGCTGTTATTTTTCCTTTTCTGAATAGAAAGAAGGGGAATGGGAACGAAGGTTTTGAGAGGTGGGATACAACTGATCATTATAATTCCAAGCAACTTGCCGCACTTAGTGGGCCCTTTCATATTTATTATTTTTCCCTAAGTGATTTCTGTTAGACTAGCATGAATGACTACTGCTGAGCCAAACACAACTATTTCGATCATTCTAAGATCTAATTTATAATATCAATTAATACATGTAAAACCCTATAATTGTTATTAGATTTTCTGAACCCCCCCCCCCCAAAAAAAAAAAAAGAGAAAAAATAGTAGTAGTGCTGACGAATCAGATACGGTTGCATAGTAGTCAAAATTGTATCTGCATTTGTTTTTCAATAGGAATATGAACTGGATATTAGGTGAATACTAATACAGATTGGATATTCAACATATATGAATATGGATCGGATAATTAATGAATAAGGATTTTATTCGGATAAGGTAGTAAAAATAGAATAAAATTTATACAATACATAAAATAATTATATTATTTTTGAAGTTATTCAAATTCATGTAATATCTTATAGATTTCATTTTAGTTTATCCTTGATAATATGTGTATATGAAATATCAAAGTTAGAATGTAACACTATTATTATCCTTAATTAATGTGTATATGAAATATTAAAGTTAGAATATAACACTACTATTTGAATGGTCCAGTGGTTAGTCTCCTCTATAAATACCAAGAGGTCTTGGGTTCAAGCCATAGCAATTATTTACTCATTTTTTGTTTATCTAGATATCCAAATTTGAAAAAAATGCGGACAAGGATGATTATCCAAATATGTATCCATATCCGCTTCCAAATTGAAACCATATTCGTATCCAATTTCCCTGAGAGAATCAGAGTTACATTTCGTACTAAAACTCAGCATTGAATTGGGGACCTTGTATCTATGGTTTTTGTACATTTATGTAATTATTTTGCAGATGGCAGGAATGTACCAATGGAAACATGGGCATAAAGGGCTGGGGATTTACTGGTTTCAGCAGTCTCGTGACAAAACACGTCTTAGTCAAATTGCACACAAGCTGTTTGATAATATTGGCAAGGCATTCTCTGATGATAGCTTTAAGGTGCTGCTTTTTTGTATTTACTCAAATCTTCATCCAATTTATGACCTTCCACACTAATTTGATTTAGTACGAAGGATTTACCACTAGTATCTTGCACGTGCGTTGCTACGGTTGGTAGTTTTTAAAAATACAAAAATTTAGATTTTCATGAGAAAACAAAGGAAATAATAAATGAAGATGATTTAGCAATTAGTGTAAAATTTCAATCATGATATGGAATTAATGTAAAATAAATGCAAGGTTGAGAGGAAATTTGGCATTCATAATTTAAGGAAAGTTGATATTCAAAATTGAGAGGAATTTAAAGAAAAAAGAAACAAATTAGAGCAATTATACTCCTTTATTATGTAGCATTTCGTGTAACAATCAAAATTGAGAGGAAATTATAACTTCAACAGAAACAAGCGTACAAATAGTAACATTATTTGAAGAATAGCTTAATCTGATGGTTGATATTCAAAAATTCAATAAGAAATTAGAACCGTTATGGGATCAGGACACTTAGATCTTAATGAGGAGTAAAGATAGAGACCCAAAAATCACCATAGTAGAAAATTTTCTTTGGAAATTGGAAAACCCCACTAAACCCTTTTCTTTTTGTTGAGTCTTAACTGTTCTTTGATACATCTGAAAAGTAATGTTAATTGATTTTTGCTATGGTTAGTAATAATTTAATAATTGACAGCAATGGGAAGGTTTGATGGAATTGCTCAGGTCAGATGTTGGCATTGCTGGAGGCCTTGAATTTCTTCACAAGTATTTACTCATTATCTTGGAGTCTCTCTCTTTTCTTACATTTATTTTCTTTGCGGTGTGAATTTTAACTGGTGACTTGTCTATTTTAAAAAATAGATACCGTGATTTTAAAAATTCTCTGCAACAAATTCCTCATGGAGGGACAACTGAATCTGCTAAAAGGAGTACCGACTTACTCATTCAGGTGCCTCTGTTTCTTTATATTTGTGAACATTCTTCCAGCTTTTTAGGAAAAATATTAAATTGCAACTTTTTCTTTTATTTCCACTCAGCTTATGAGAAATCCTTCCACACCACAACGATTCTGGCTTCCTCTTCTGCATGACTCAGTAAGTCTAGTGTGAATTATGAGACCCCTTTATGTATGAGTCTGTTTGTACCAGTAGCAGCTGACCATGAGGTTATCCACACACAACCTAGAAGATAATGTTTGTACAGCCCTTGATGTTTGCTTTAGTAAAATTGTATATGCTTACATTCACAATGATAATGTTAGTTCATATTATTCTTGGGTTACTTAGTTTCTTTTATTCACTATAAATCAGCTGAAATTACTTGAGTGGAAAAGTGGGCCTCTGTTGGGCGTGTCAGAGACAAACCTATTGCTAGGCAAGTTGCAGGAGCTATCCATGGCGAAGTTGCGACCTGACTTCCACGGAGGTGAACTTACACCTAATGCATATGCTACTGTCCGATTGGCTCTGGCAAAAAACCTCGGGCGTGCTATCCTTGAGGAGTCATAATATTTTTTTTCTTGGGGTTTATTTTAATTATATTTTCCTTTTGCCCACAATTGAGAGGGTTCTTCCATTGTACATGGGGTTTAAACTATATGACAAAGCAGTTAACCTTATGAGATGTAAAATTGAATATCTTTGCCTAGGTGTAACTTTAGGTTTTCTAAGTAATTATAATTGGAACGTTATGATCCTCAATTTATTTACATGCACCAAATTTTTGTAAGTTGCATATCGGCTGATGGAATGGATTATTTACCAAGCGCCAAGGTCCTAATCCTCTACAATTGTTTCAGCCAAGAATGCTACAGAAATCTATTGTCTTTTACCAATTGATTTTCCATGAATGAAATTAATTTAGATTATCCATTAATACCCGTCGAAAAGTCTCTGAGAGTGTAGTGTAATCACATGAGGGTTAATCTCTTCATTCCCTCATATGGTCTGATAGTGGTGGACTGGCTGGCGCGGCAGAAGTTAGATCTATAATATATCAAATTTTTATCTGAAGAGTGTGCTGATGAGATGCATATCTATGGAGAGAATGCTAACTCAAAAGATGGTGATTGTCTGGGTCCAGCAACGGTCCCTCCGGCCAACCTGACTTGGTAGTTCAATCTGGTCTTGACGTTTCAATGGGTGAGATTGAAATCGGACTTATTGATGGTTTTGAACAGATATTGACTTCGGGTCAGCCTGCTTGTTTTAATTAAAGTTTTTAAAATTAATGCTAATAATAATTATGATGTTGATCATCTTATTATTTTTTTTTTGATAAAAGCAAACAACTATCTGCTTGTTTTCATTTTTTTCGGAAATAACATCACTAGAGTTTAATAACAAGACAACCAAAGCCTACAAAACATAACATCTAAAAGTTCTGAATTAGCATAACTACCTATACCAGCTAATACAACAAACCAAAACATCCCAACATATCAACAGGTAAAACATAGTAGCAAAATATAACAAAATGATTCAAATAACAGAGTTTATGAATCTATGGATCTATGGAGTCAAGCGTTGTATCCTCTCAACATTCGTCAAATCCAGAAGCACCTCATCAGAATGATACAGCGACTTCAAATTAGTAGTTAAACCTGTATATAAAGAAAATTGAAATAGAAAATGAAAGTAAAAAGAATAAAAATTAGTAAACACAACCCCATTAAAAATCACATAATTTCATAATTTTCAAACCTACCACCCACATATACATAATAACAATTGTGCAAATACACAATCATCAGAAGATAAATGTAAAGTATACTCTCACATCCCTGAGAAAGAATCCAATAAGAAAAAAAGTCTCCGAGTATTAAATCTATTAAAATTATGCCAAAATCTAAAACTAAACTGACAAAGTACAAAAATATGATCAAAAGATTCCAAAATGGTACAAAAAACACAATAGATAAAATCAGACCACCTTCGACATAATAAAACATCTTTCGTTAATATCTTCCCTTGAAGAGCTAGCCAAATGAAAAGTTTTATCTTAAGTGGAATTTTTAATTTCCAAACTGAACCAACCATCAAAATCTTAATCCCACAAAAATTTAAAAATAAATACATAGAATATATCGTAAAAATATCAGTACCCAATAAGCCCAAACAACTGTATCAAGCTTTGTTGGATCCAACTGCAAAGTTGACAGAAATGTCAATAGATCATCTTTTTCCTTCCTAAATTTCAAACTGACCCTCTAGAAAGGAATTTTATATTACTATCATTCCAGACTCGTGCTAAAGAAATACTACCAACAAACATGACCTTTGTAAACAAAACAGGAAATTGATCATCTTATTATTATTATACTGATAGTTGATAATGATAATAATAATAACTCCTGCATTTTATTGCTATTTACTTAAATAAGTTAATTTTGTAATGCATTTAACATCGTATATACTTGTACGAATTTGTAACGAACACGAAACAAAAATTCACATCGGCTGCCGTAGTTGTGAGTCTTATTTCAGCCGTCTATGATAGATTTGCACGAATCTCAACAAAAAACACCCTAAAATAGACGCCATAGCTGAATCAAGCTGAGAACGCATGCCATAGTTGCTCTACCATCACAATTATGACAACAGGTTCGGACTTTACCAAAAAAAGTCACAAATGCATAAATTGTAAGAATTATACTCACATTATGTTGAAGTCTTCTAACTACTCACACATATTAATGAAACTTTACTCTTAAAATGATTTAATTTTTTTATATGATCATTTATAGATTATCATATATTTAATTATACTATTCATTATATAATAGTTATTATTATAATTATCATTATTACATAGTATTTAAAAATATCATATCTAATTTTTTTTAATGTAAAATTTTATTTAATATATTTAAAATTTTATATTGTTAATTATTTATTTGAGAACTATATTGTCAGGGCAAAGTCCGAGTTACAACCCTAGTTATTATAATGAGGCTATGGTGCTTCGCGAAATAAAAAAATCTCTTGTACTTCACGTTCATAACTCAATTTTAAAAGTCCAAATGACCAATTCAAACAATTAAATATGATCTTTGAAAATTAAATTATATTTTTTTTGAAAATTTTGCTATTTTTTAGATGAGCATAAAGTTTATTGATTTAACAATTTATGCACCATCTAATACTAGTGATTTTTCACCCATCTAGAAAATAGCAAAAATTTTCAAAAAAAATATATAAATTTTGATCTCTAAACATATTTCAATATGAAGATTATGTTCAATAGTTTGGATTGACCGTTTGGACTTTTAAAATTAAGATATAAACATGAAGTACAAGAGGTTTTGTATTTACGAAGCACTATAGCCTCTCTTTAATTACTATAATAATAATAATAATAATTATTATTATTATATACATCTTTAGCGTTTAAAAATTAAGTCAAAATTTCTTTAATGCGAAGTTTTATAAAATATATTTAAAAAATATATTTTTAGTTATTTGTTTAAAAACTATATCGTTGAAATAAAATCTAAGTTACAACTCTTATAAAACAATAAACGATAAAGATACATAAAAAAAGAAATATTAAAATGTTTAATAGATATCACAAACACAAATCACCATGTATAGATGAAAGCCAGAAATAAAAGTATTTACAATATCTAATTTAGTAATAATTATTAAAACTATTTACAATATTTTTTGTTCTCTTGCAAATTTATAACTGCACAAGATAATCTGACGCATTGTGCAGGGGTGCATTCAAATAAGGTTGGGCAACACATAAATTGATAATTTAATATCTCTATCAAGCATAGGCACAACTCATATTTATATTTTATTTGAATTGGATTCATTAAAAAAAATATAATTTATAAGGTTGCTTTTGAAAAGTTGCTTTTCATCCGGATCCACCACTGGCTTTGTGGAATTCGATCATCTATGGTAATATATGTATAAAGTATCTGTTATTAATCGGTCTTGTAAATTTAAATCATTATGACTGTGAATAATTATCGTACTAATCCGATGATAAAAAAATATGAATAATTACTTCACAAAAGATCCGTAAAGTACTATTAACTCACAATACGCGTGCCCGAGAGTTGGGACTTGTGAGCTGCTCACTATGCTTCGAGCATGCAATTGGTTTGTTTTCTCTTCATCCGCATAAGTATCCAACCAGTACCGTAGGACCTACTAGCCACTACGTGATTCTTTTCGGTGGGAAGGTTCAAATTCTTTGAATTAAAAATTAGATTTAAAAATTTTGAAAGTCGTTAATTTTGCATTGAGATTTATATTTTCAATGAAATCTAAATTCAAAATTCATATTTTCAATAATTATTATGAATCTCAATGCAAAATCGACGACTCTCAAAAATTTTGAATTCAATTTTTAATTTAAAGGGTTTTGAAACTCCTCCACCTCCTTTCGTTTACTGGTCAGAACCTTCATTGCTTTGATATTTTCGGGTCCGCGTCCGCTGCCATAACACCGAAGGCATAACCTTGCCATAGGAAGAAGGTTAGGGCTCAATTTATTTTAAATAATTTAGATTTTAATTAATAGAGAGATTTTTTATTTTTATTTAGTGGATCCCATCTACCATCACATCTATAGCAGGGGATGTGAATCCGATATTTTCATATCAGTAGCTTGACTGCTTGATGTGATGTATTGAAGTTTTCGTCCACAATCCAAATTATACTCTCTTTCAGAATTGACCTCTATCTTGTTTTGCTCACACCATCGTTCATTTTCCTTTTTCTTCTGAGAAGACCAATGCACATTTATAAATTTGGAAAACTAAGTCCATGTGTACATTTCTTGCTCAACTAAGACATATTTTACACTGTTATTTACTTATTTACCATATCTTGTTCAAGGCAAAGATGTGTTGCATTTTATTTTTACCATCCATCCATACACGACGGATGTGTTCGGATGATGGAAAAATTATTATAAGAATAATATTTTTTGAGTTAGTGGTTGAAAATAGTATAAAGTTAATGATATTTTGGAAAATAAAATAAAAATAGAGATAATATTATTCAAATGATATTTTGAGAATAATGTTAGTAAAATATTATTTTTACTATACTAATAGATGGATCTCCTCCGCTAAACCATCATACCCATAGGTTAGTAGAACTACACTATTGAAATTTTCAATTTTACATTTGAATCACTTATATTTTAAAATAATATTATTTTTGGGTTAGCACTCTTTTGACTCTATGTAAAGATCAGTATCCTTAATGGTATCATAGATGATACAATATGCAGCTCAATAAAGGAAAAAAGAAAACGGACAATCTTTACAGTAACACAATTAGGTTTAAATTCATGAAACCTTTTAATGTTAAAAGATGGGACAGCACCCTTGTGTACCCTGTAGCCACAGAGTATGTGAATTCCATTCAAACACGGGCAATAGAAAGTGTGCTCGAATTTGTTGTTTCTTTTTCAATTTCATTCTTTTGCAGGTTTGCATCTTGTGTTGTCTAACGTGTATAACAGTCACGAAATTTAATTTGCGTTAACTGTTGCGTTTAATTAACGGTTAATATTTTTTTTGCGTTAACCGTTATTTGAAATTAACGAAAGGAAAAAATTTTGCACTGATCGTTTCGTTTTATGAAACGAGTTGAACGAAATAAACGGTTAAAAAATATTACGTTAAAAATTTCAATCGTTTACAACAACTGCAACAAATCAGATATTACATCAAATCAGATATTACAACAACAATAACAACAACCCAGTAAATATTATAGCGAGCAACAAGCCAGATATTACATCAAAATATCAAGCTCAACCGGATCTCGAGCTCATTTCTCAGCAATTTACCAATCTCGACCAATGGCTAAATACCAATCTCAACCAATGGCTAAATATCAATCTCAACCAACTAGTCTCTAGCATCATTGAAAATCACCGCTTGAGATCCGAGGAGCCAAAGAGTACACAAACTTCATGCTACAACTACAGAACTACTACTACAAGGCAACAAATAAGCCAGCAATGCAACAAACAAACAAGCCAGCAAGGCAACAAACAAACAGGTCAACAAGACAACAACCAACAAAAACATAGAAAGAGTTACAACTGACATACATGTTCATATTCCACTGCCACATACACCATCATTCGGTGCCACCTCATCATCACTAGGCCATAATTTATCACCAAATTCCAAATCATTTTCTGCCACAACAGATAACAGACAATAAGCAAGACAATTAGCAGATAACATATAACTGACAACAGTATATCAGATAACATATAACACACAGCACATACCAGTAACCGACGCGCGCAACCAATCCTGACCACATACAAGAGCCTCAATACTTTCATTACTTAGAGAGTTCCTAACTGGGTTTAGTATCCTACCACTGACACTGAATGTAGATTCAGATGCCACTATGGAAATTGGGACAACTAGGATATCCCGGGTTAATCGAGCAAGAACAAGATATTTTGTTCCCTTTAGTTTCCACCATGCCAGAATATCAAAATCATCATCCAAACTAGTCTCATCAAGTGTATAACTAGATAATCATCTATCTCTGACTTTATGGGTTCAGATATTTTCTTAACACGTATGAAATCTTTCAAACCAGCCCTTGTATCACTGACAATACTACTGGCACTAGATCCCTTACTATTAAACAAATAAATGTGTCAAGTATTAAACAAACAGATGTGGCAATTATGTGCCAACTATTATACTAATTTAAGTTATTATTCAGTGTTATACCTCAAGTGTTGCGCTGAGCTACGGGTTGGTTCTGCACCAACCTTGAGTGTGCTTCCGCATACTCTTTAAACAACTCATTCATGCAAGTTTTCAAATTGACAACAAACCAATGACATTCATCAGCATATATCTTTTCAATATAGTATTCAACAACAGCTAACTTACATCTAGGATCAAAAACACAAGCAATTGCCAATAGAGTATCCCCACTGGTCCAATACTTATCTCACTTAGCAAACATTTCTGTACCCATATTGACAATAAAGAGATATGGACTAGAACACATTTTCTTAATACTCAAATAAACTTCACAGAACTCGGGAAAGAATAAATTCAATGTTGGGTACTTGGTACCACTCAACTTTAATGTAGCATCATAGAACACTTTCAAATACACTACAAGTTCCTTTATTCTCTCTCATTCTTGTTCAGATGGATTGAAAGTGTACCTCTTATCAAGTTGAGCATATCGATTAATTGCCTCTTTGAGCTGCAAAACTAAGTCCAGCATTAAGTATGTGGAATTCCAACATGTTTGGACATCCCAAGCAGGTTTTTTGCTTGGAGCATTAACCTGAAATAAATAAAAATAAATAGATGTGCAGTGAGTGAAACAAAATAAAATAACTAATTAAATTAAAATAAAATAAATAATTAAATCAAAATTAAATTAAATGAATAATTAAATTAAAATAAAATAAATAATTAAATTAAATTAAACTACTTGTGCAGCAGCCAGGCTAAATTTCTCCATCCTTGGTTATGAATGACGAATGTACTTCATCATTTCACGAATATTATTTATCTCCTCACATAATACATTCAGCCCATCTTGAACAATTAAATTCAATATATGACAACCACACCTTTGATGAAAGATGCAACCATTGGATGGGAGTTCATTTTTTATAGGTGTATTGAGTAATGCTTTAATGCAAGCATCATTGGCAGATGAGTTATCAAGTACAAGATAAAAAATCTTTTTATCCAAATTCCACAATACCAACTTATCATGAATGGCTTGAGCTATATTCAAACCAGTGTGGAGATGGTAATAGTGTGAAGTTGATAATTCTTTTTCTCAAGTTTCAACTGTCATCAATATAGTGCATGTAAGGGCCATGAAACCTCTATCCTTACCCTTATTAGTCCATAGATCACTTGTAAAACTAAATCTACAATCTAACTTGCCAAATAACTCATACAAATTAGCCATTTCCTCTTCATAAATATTAATGCAATCAAGTCTAACTGTGTTTCTTGATAACATCTTAAAACAAGGCTACAGATCACTTACAAATACTTTGAAAAAATGATGACTTGCACAATTAAAGGGATACTCATGTGCTATTATCATCTTTGCAAAGTTTTGCTTGCTTTTCACAGGATCAAACACCCAAACAGCAGGATTTGACCTACCTAATAACAAGTTCAAATAAAACATCAATGTTAAATGAGGCTTAATATGTTATAATTTGAATAAATAAGTTGAAATTATAATTTGAATTTCACCTATTGTATTGTCAGCCTGCAACATTTTCTACAAGGCATCAACTTTATTATGTCTCTTTGCCCATGGAATTTTCTTATAACCTTTCATAATGTGATGTTTCAAAGAACTAGTGCTCCTTTGATTTCCTTGTTTATAATATTTTCCACAATAACTACATACTGCCTCATAACTACCATCATCTCTCATTTCTCATCTTTTGAAATGTTTTCAAACATCAAAATATGTTTGACAATATTTTCTCTTTTTGTGGGTTCTTCATGGGCATTAGGGTTTTGAGTTTCAATTGGAGCATCAATCTCCTCTGGGGTTTCAAGATTCAACTCTGGTCCCATGCTAAATTACAACAAAATACCAATCTCAGCCATATTAACATATATCAATCTCAACCAATGACTAAGTATATAAATAATTAAAGTCTCTAACATCATTGAATTTCACTGCTTGCGATCTAGGGAGCCAAAGACAACAAACCAACAAACTATTAAGGCAACAACTAACAAGCCAGCAAGACAACATGCCAACTAGCCAACAAAGCAAGACAACATGCCAACTAGAACAAGCAAGATAGTAAGACAGTAACACAATTAGAGTGAGGAGACATACTCATCAGAGGAAATATCAGGCTCAGATTCAGTCATTGATACCATATTCACATAATAAGGACAGTGAGGACAACAACAACAATATTCCTCTCAAATACGTAAGATAGTAAGAGCAAGACAATAAGAGTAAGACAGTAAAAGAAATAACAAGACAAAGAAAAGCAAGACAAGATAAGAAGAGAAGTCAAGTAAGAGCAAGAAGAAAGCAAGAAAGAAAATAAGACAAGAAGGGCAACAACAAGTAATATTCCTCTTAACGCAAGACAAGAAGCAAGACAAGAAGAGCAAGAAAGAAGAGAAGACAAGAAGACAAGAAGTAAAGAGTAAGACAAAGAAGACAAGAAGAAAGCAAGACAGTAAAAGTCAGTAATACCAACCTTAAATTTCGCCTTCTCTCTTAGTTTTTTTTCCTTCTCTCTCTTATAGTAAGAGCAAGACAATAAGAATAATAAGAGCGGTCAGTAAGAGCAAGACAGTAAGATAAATCTCAGAACTTGAACAAAATAATATATAAACAAGGATTTCATCACTTGGTGCCTACTTGCAGGCGATGACGAGGCCTGCATCAACTACCACCGTCACATGTCTCTCGGTTAGGTAGCTGATATTTCACCTTTCTCTTAGCCCTTGGCTGCCATACCGGAAACAAGGACAGATCGCTGACGACAGGCGCACGCGCACACCATGGACAAGATTTACGGCCACGATGGATCATCATCTAGCGATTCTTACTTAAAAACCCACTAACAAGTTCTGAGTGAGCGAGACAAGAGAGAGTGGTTAAAAGTGTGACAGTGGCTGAGAGGAGATAGAGATCAGAGAGGAAATCGCCAGATCTGGCTGAGCGAGACAGCGACATGTAGGGGATTTAGGGTTAGGGTTTTCTCTCAGAGATGAGCGAAAAAAACGAGAACGCCGCACAGGCGGATAAGACGAGAGAGAGACGATCGAAATTCGGAATGGATTATATCTAACCCTAGCCTGTTCATCTCTGCAATTCCTATATAGCAGCCGTGATAAATTTCGTTATCCGTTTTGTTCCACAAACGAAATGAAATAGAGTACCGTTAACTGTTTCGTTAACGAAACGCAATGAAATTTTTTATCTATTTCGTTTCGTTTGCCATGAAATAGAACGGCGAAACGGGATGCGTTGACAGACCTATTTGCATCGCGCAATAAACGGAAGGAAAAAACGAAAAAGTAGAATTTTTACCATACAGCCCGGTAAAAGTGTAAAATCCGTTTAACAACCCCTCCAGAAAACCCCTACCCCATACACAAGTCTTCTCCTCGTCTCCTCCTCTTCCCTCTCCTTCGCCCGTTCTCTCTCTCCATTGCAACAATGACGAAACCTAATGTGGAGGGATCTGGTTCCCTCAGGAACGCTTTCGGAGGTGTTCTAAGCGTGTTTATTCTTCTCTTGATCGGAGTTCTCGCCTTCTCGATCCGCCTCTTTTCCGTACGATCAGCGTCTCTTTGGATTTCTTTCAGCTCCTAAATCCTAGATCAGTATAAATCCTACGAACTGTATAATGTACTATTTTCATTTCGTTTGTTTTTGTTTTGTGTTTTTCAGGTTATTAAGTACGAGAGCGTGATCCATGAGTTCGATCCTTACTTCAACTACAGAGTTACTCAGGTCTGATCTCTTATACTAATCATGTGGAATTGAATGTTCGTAGAGCTTTGACGCCTACTCTTTTCTTTTTTTAGTTATATTTGTACTAACAATATTGCATTAATCTTGTAAATGTTATAGTTACTTCTGCTAATAAATTGAACACTTTTAAACTACGGCACAGCTGTGTAGTCCAATGCTGACATGATTAATTCATCTCACTGAAAAAAGGAAAAGAAAACATTCTGCTTATTTTTAGTGCAATTTGGTGTAGATTTTGTATCAATTGTCAAAGAGTTCTATGGCATCACATTGTACAGCTGGTAACTGCATTGCTTGTCTGTTTCAGTTTCTCTCGAAGAATGGTATATATGAATTCTGGAACTGGTTTGACGACAGAACCTGGTATCTTATTATCATAACCATTTTTCCCTTGATTAACACATGATGCATTTCTTTATAATTTTTTTTTTCAGAATTTTGCCTTGTCCTTCTTATTTTTTGTAGGTATCCTCTTGGACGTGTGATTGGTGGTACTGTTTATCCAGGATTGACATTGACAGCTGGTACAATGTGGTGGTACGTTCAAGTCCTATTTTTAGTGTATTACTATACTAGACCTGTCTGGTACATGGTGCCCTCTGGTACAAAATATACTTTTTCAAGAGAAGCTCTAATTTTACATTAAATCAGACTAAAGCCGTATATGCCTTTTTATAAATATCGGGCATTTACACATCAATTCATTCTGGTACAATCCTGTATTGATCTGTCTACTGTTAATTTATTATCATGAAGGGGAAATTATTATTTTTTTTTTAATTTCTGTGGATTTAGGCTAGCAAATTCCTTGAACATTCCTCTGTCAGTGGAAACAGTCTGTGTATTTACAGCTCCCATCTTCTCAGCTTTTGCTTCATGGGCCACTTATCTTTTGACAAAGGTATATATTTCATAGTTAAAGATCAAAAGGTATATATTTCATAGTTAAGGATCTCAACCTTAGAAGGGGGGCACTTGGCCAATTTTTGAAAAAGCATGAGGATGTTCCATATTGGAGACATTTTCCATGTCTTCTGGTTGAAACCATGTTCCTATGTTGTATTTTAAGTATGTGTTGGGATGTGCTAGAAAAAGTTCCATTTATTTGTTCATGGTGTTTTTCTTTTTCCTCTTTACCTATCTTGTACATTACACAGGAAGTCAAGGGTCCTGGAGCTGGAATTACAGCTGCTGCTATTCTGGCAATGGTAGTCTTCTATGTTTACCGTCTTTACTGTCACTTGCATTTTTTTGTTGCTCTATTTATTGACCAATTTCTAGCTTGTACAAATTCTCTATTCTCTAGAATTTTATTCTTATGTAAGGTTCTTAAGAAATACTCACATGTAGGTTCCTTCTTATATCTCACGTTCTGTGGCTGGCAGTTATGACAATGAAGCTGTTGCCATTTTTGCTCTCATTTTTACATTCTATCTTTACATAAAGGTAACACTGCAAACTTAAACTCTATCTTTATTTTTCTTCTTGTTCTTATTACTATAACTATCTCTGCCGATGGTTATAAAGCAACGTTGTTTCATTATCTGCATTATCAGTTCCATTGCTTTTAACTTTTCATCTATAGTGTCAGTGTGTTGCCAATTCACATATGTATGCCAATTTTGTGCAGACATTGAACACGGGATCTCTCTTTTATGCTACACTGAATTCTCTCGCTTACTTCTACATGGTACAGCTCACTTTCATCATGTAATATCATTTCTTTAAAGCAATTTTACAAGTACGGTCTCTTAGTTTTCCTCTTTTTCTTCTGTAGGTATGCTCTTGGGGAGGCTACACATTCATCATCAACCTTATTCCAATGCATGTTCTATTGTGCATTGTGACAGGTCGCTATTCCTCTCGTCTATACATTGCCTATGCACCACTTGTAAGTACTTCATATCAAAATTAGGCAATGTTTCAATATAGAAAAGGCTACTTAATATTGACTCCTTGAATGCCTGAAAAATCCACACATCTTTTAAATCTAGAAAAGAAATTGTAAACCCAGGAAAGTGGAATATACCATTTATACCCGCAACAAACAGATAAAGTATGTCTTTATGATCTCCCATATTTTTGGAAGGATATCTGAAGTGTGGGAGAAACAAAGGCAC
This sequence comes from Schoenoplectus tabernaemontani, assembly GCA_037127355.1. Classification (NCBI taxonomy): domain Eukaryota; kingdom Viridiplantae; phylum Streptophyta; class Magnoliopsida; order Poales; family Cyperaceae; genus Schoenoplectus; species Schoenoplectus tabernaemontani. Next base: position 18,527,933 of record CM073743.1, on the reverse strand, counting down.
TTTTGAGGATCACTAGATGACAGGTGTGTGTGACTTCCCATGCTTCACAGGCCCTGAATAGATTTAAGAGGCATTCCCATGCTTCAGGGGGCTATACTTGAGTTGTTCCTATTAAAGTTTGAATAAATGTACCCTTTTTATCCACTAGGTCGTATTAGGTACACTGCTTGCAGCTTTGGTGCCTGTGGTTGGTTTCAATGCAGTGATGACCTCAGAGCACTTCGGTTCTTTCCTGGTTTGTTCCTTTTTTTAACAGCTTTAGCCCTCATTAAATGTTCTATTCAACCTCTATCGATATCATTTTACTTGCATCTTCTTTGTACAACATAATCCGCATATGATCCAACTAGACTCCAATGTGGATGAATGATAGCATTCTCTTGATATATTATGATTTAGCATGGGAAATTATTTTTAAAAATATTCTCATATGATTTTTTAGGTATTTATAATTATTCATGTGGTGGCTTTTGTCTATTATATCAAAGGAATTCTGACACCAAGGCTGTTCAAAGTGGCTACCACACTTGTTCTTACTGTGGGGATGTATGTTTCTGACTCCCAATCTACATGCTACATTTTTTACTTCAAAGTTGCTAATAATGAAAACTGAAGGGCACTGTAATTCAAATTCCATGCCAAAGGTGGGGTGGACAGACCTTGCCCCTTGATCTGATCTGTTGGGTTTAGACTGACTGTTGGATTTTAGTGGTCAGTGCAAGTTCTTGATCCAAAATTATTCTATGATAATAATAAACTATGCCACTCTCTGCTGGCTAATTGGTAAAAAATACTGACCCTGACCAATAATTTGGATTTCGAATCAGCTGTTATCCTTCTCCGGATAACAAGACCCTGTTATCCCATCGGATAAAAGATGAATGGACTAGATTGACTTAGTTTTTCTTTCCTCTCTTTACCAGATTCGGACACAATAATTTGTACTTGACATAGTGGCATCAGTAACTGTCGAAACAATTGGTTACATATGGGATTTGTTTTTTAATATAAATCATTTTCAAAAAGAACATTCAGATAATTGGAAATTTAGTGCTTTGTTTAACTAATTGTGATATTTGCAAGATTCAAAATCAAAAGACAACCTGATAGCATTTTTGGCTGTGAGAGGTCTTGATTGTGAATTTGACCTGAACTTAATTAAGTCAGGTCAGGTTGAGATGACAAATTGCCAGTTCTATTTCAAAGCATAATAATTTGTTTAGAAAGCTTTTTTTTTCTCTTTATTACTTTTCTGTTTGGAAGTCAGTGAACAATGTCCGTTGATAATTTATGTTAAATGAACATCTTTTACATACAAGTAGAGGTTCATCAGATCACACACTAAAAAAGTGCAAGCATCAAACATAGTTCGCCCTTCACATTATACCCCTCTGAAGAAACCCTGTAACACAGTATTTTGGTCTTCAATCTGTGATTTTAGTTGGCTCAATAGTAGCATGCCCAGATCTTCAAGTTTGTAGCCACTAGCCAGTGCCAAAGTGGCTATTGTCTCATGCTCACCTGTAGGTTGTCTGTATTATTTACCGCTTGCAAAATAATCTTTATTCCAGAGCCGTTTGTGCTGTTGTGATAGCTATATTAATAGCTTTGGTAGCATCCAGCCCTACCAAAGGATGGAGTGGCCGTAGTTTAAGCCTTCTTGACCCGTAAGTGCTTTCTCAAACTGACTAATTCATATATTCTATTGATTTGAAAGCTGTAACATCTGAAATAGGATGTTTCCAAACTATTACCAGAATAGAAAAAAAAACAAAAGTTAATTTCTGTTAAAATAGACATGATTATAAGTAACTGACCAAAGTCGAGTGTGGCGATATGATCCGAGTCGTTGGTGTTCTTTTTTTCTGTGTTGCTTGCTCAGTGCATAGAGTTATTGGCTTGGATTAGATTTGAGTTGCACAATTAATAATATTCCTGTGCAATAAGCACCAATTTTCTGTTTGTGCAGCAGTGCTACCTAACCAACATGAAACCAATGTCATGTTTATACTCTGACAAAAAGGTAGCATGGTGAATAACAATATTGATTTATGTGTGACAGAACATATGCAAGCAAGTATATTCCTATAATTGCTAGTGTCAGTGAGCATCAGCCGCCCACATGGCCTTCTTATTTCATGGATATTAACGTGCTTGCATTTTTAGTTCCGGCTGGCATAGTTGTAAGTACTACTTCCTTTTTTTTAATATTATTAATGGTAGCACCAGGTCAATTGATAGATTCACATGGGGAGAAAGGATTCAAGAAACCTCCAACGATATACTAATTGTGAGCTTTATATTATTTATTTTCTTCTCCCAAGTTGCTCATTTGTATTATCTGTTGTAATCTTTATTTCAGGCATGCTTCTTGCCATTGTCTGATGCGAGCTCATTTGCAGTCTTGTACTTGGTTACCTCTGTGTATTTCTCTGGAGTTATGGTAAATGAAATGATCTCAACATTTAAATTAAGAAAACAGAACTTCTGTATTCCCTGATTCATTAGTCCATTTTTTTTGTCATGAATGATGTTGTTTAGCTAACTTTTAGGTCCGTCTTATGCTTGTATTGGCACCTGCTGCTTGTATAATGTCTGGAATTGCGCTATCAGAGGCATTTGGTATATTAACAAGATCGATTAAATTTCATATAAAGAAGTATTTTGAGTTCTCTCATACTGACACTCCTGCTACTGTAAGTGTTTGTCCTTCTGATGGTTTATTTATCATTTCATAACTATGAATCAGCATACTTGTGTTGGTAAGTGCAGTGCAAATTACCTTTTTTGGGCATAAATGAGACAAATATTGAGGGCACTAAGTTTTTTTTTGCTACGGGTTGTGTTTGCTTTGTTTCAATGCCATTATTTTATGCATAATACCTATCTTTTTCTTTGCTTTATGAATCTGGCTAGCTGTTTTTGACATGGTAATCATTGTCTTTCTACTTCTTTATGTTTTTAGTCTGGGGATAGCACCACTGGTGAGAGCTCCGTGCCTCTTAAAAATGTGGTGAAAAGTGGTGCTACAGAAAAAACTGAAGTTAAAAAAGAAAAAGTTGCAAGAAGGAAACAAAAGAAAGAGAAGGAACTCATTGAGAGTTCTCCTGTCAAGTCTGGACCTGCTAAGAAGGAAAAGTGGCCATTGGTGTTGCCATTTGAAGCATCTTTTGTCTCAATTCTTCTTCTTATTGTGCTTGGGGGTTTATATGTGGTATGCAAAATTTTGGAATATTGCAATTTACATTGGCTCTTTCTGAAGCCAAGCATATATCAAATATTACAATTTAAGTTGGTATAATGGGTACTGGATCTGCTTTCAATGATATTGTGCCAGTCTCCTTAAATTATCAACCTTTTTCAAGTTTATGCATATAATCCCTGAGATCTCACTGTTTTTGGTGTCACCATTTGAATTTAAGCATACTGTCATCAATTTAGCATGATTTATTTTAGAATTGTTCTAAATTTTGAAAAAACTCCAACATTCTGGATTCCAGCAAGTTTTCTTTTTCTATTCCTTACAAGTGAAGTTATGGCTCAGTTTTAACCAAAGCATCCCCTTTGCCTTAAAATTATGATTATGCCAAAAGAAAGGAAAAAGCAGCATATTTCTAATATCTACATCTGGCAGCTTCATTGTGTGTGGGCAGCAGCAGAAGCATACTCTGCACCATCAATAGTCCTGACATCACACTCACATGATGGGTTGCATGTATTTGATGACTTTCGTGAGGCCTATGCATGGTTGCGACATAACACAGAAGTTGATGACAAGGTACAACCATTTTATAAGATTTCACCAAAATGCTGGTTAATGGATTTTATTGTGTTCCAGGCTACTTCCATCAATTTGTATTCAATGGCAGGTTGAAGTAGTAGTTTGAGATCTATAATTGAAGCTGTTCACTGTTATTAAGGTTGCTACCTGTATTTTATGTAATTATGGTCTGAACCATGGAAATGACAAATATGCGCTGCTCAATCCCTCTCTTCCCTTCTTATTAATGTCCAACTTCTATTGTGAAAATTTTATAAAGAAAAAAATCCTTGAATTACCTGCCCATAGATAGTTTGGCCAATAGCTATTTTCAATTTACATATATGATTGAAGCAGTAGCTTGCTAAATTCAGAGTTCAATCTGTGTTATTATCTTAGAATGATATGGACAGCTACAAAATTACACAGCAAAATATTGGCAAGCTTTTTGGATTCCAACTTAACAATAGGAATGAACATTCAAGTTCTGAACATATTACATTTTCCTGGCACCAACAGATGGTTCTCGTATATCTTTTGATTATATGGACCTTTATTACATCAGTGGACTAAATTATTTTTATTTTTACTCTAAAGATTATTGTTAGAGGTATTGGTTGACATGAGTAGAATTGTATAGGAGATATTATATGATGTATATTGTGTGGAGATGTTAAGTGTTTAAAATTAGTTAGTTAGACAATTAGTCTATAAATAAAGACTTAGTCATTTGTAATTAATTCATTCTAAGATAATCAAAGATTGTTATCATTCTCTCTTCCCTCTCATTCTCTAATTCTATCATGGTATCAGAGCAAAAATACTGCTGGAATTAGGCCAACACCTATTCCAGAAACTATGGACCTTATCCCAACCTATTCCAGTATTTATTCCCTTTTTCTCGGCTATTCCCAATAAATAAATCTTCTATTCTGTTATTTTTACCTTATATTCTAGATCTCTATTCCACTCATTTATTCCTACCTTCTCTCACCTGTTTCTTCTCCAACATTCTCTGCCACCAAAAAAAAAAAATCTCCTCTCCTCTCCGATCAAGAAACAATCAAGAAAGCAGTGTTGCTCAATCAACAATTCAAGAATACGATCAAGACCATAGTTTCTTGCTGATCGCACAATCCAGAGATCACTTTTCCTTCGCTGATCGTGCAACTCACATCAGATTCACTTCCTTGCTAAGTGAAGGGCGTACCTCACATCAGATTCACTGATTGCTTCATCACTTCATTAAGCTCGACGCTCTCTGATCGCTTCATCAGATTCTCACAACACCAGTACTCGCATCTACCAGGGTTCCTTTGTGTCTCGCTATTCAGTGCAGGCGAGCATCGCGCTGTCTCCATCATGCCATCTCCATCGCTTGCGCTTCCTGCTCGTGAGTTCCTTGTGCGCGATTGCATCAAGTCGCGTGTGCTACGGTTGCATCAGGCGAGTCCCTTGTGCTTCGAGTCTCGTGATTTTCGCTCACGAGATCGTTGTTTCTTCTCCACAAGTAAGATCGCGATCGAGTCCCTGCTGTGTCGAGTACTAGCTCTAGAGGTGCTCAAGCGCGCGTCCAAGGAGTTCGAAGTAATCGCCACCACATCAGACGAAGGCGACCGTACCTCCGCTCACTGTCCTCGATCCTCTCTTACCTTGCTTCTAGACCAGCCACCCCCTTTCGTCTTCTCCTGACTTGCTCCGCCATAGCTGCTCCAAGCCAGCCATTCGTATGGGGTCCCATTGGATTGATCACTGACGAGTTCACCGGAGTTGGTGTGGTGAGCCAGGTATGTCATGTCATTGGAGCCGTCTTAACTGCGCTTGAGGTTCTAGACAATTCAATTAGGCTGGTGCTCGACGTCGCTTAGCATCTAGAAGAGAACATGGTCCGTACTATTGCTATGGCCGGAACTGAGGGCTTGATTTGTGGACAAAGAGTTCTTATCACTAGATCGCCTATCACTGTACTTGTTGGTAGGGTTACACTTGAACGCATCTTGAATGTGATAGATGAACTCACTGATGAGAAAGGCAAGATAAAGATCAGCCTTTGCTTCTGATTCATCGTGAAGCTCCAGCATTTGTTGAGCAAGCAACAGAGCAACAACTTCTTGTCACAGGAATTAAGGTTGTGGATCTTCTTGCACTCTATCGGAGGGATGTAAAGATTGATCTTTTTGGTGGTGCTGGTAAAACTGTGCGTACCAGAATCTCTATGCATTGCTCCAAATTCTCCCACAATGATCATCAAATTCATAAACAATTCTCCAAAACCTACTTAACATTCACAACCAAAACTCCTATTTCAAATCAATTTCCCAATGATCCAACCATGCACCGGATTTCTATTCTCTCTAATCTTCTCTTTTTTTCTTTTCAAGAGAACTCAAACGAGTCTCGAATTGTTGTTAAAAAGGACAAAGATCCTTCTATTGATGTTTCAAAATATCTAAAAAGAGCATAAAGTAATCAATAGTTTTTTTTGAGTCAAAAGAGTTTTTTTCCTTCTATCTTTCTTCAAGGAGACCTGTGATGTAATTGGAGATCAAATCCATATATCGAGATGTTAGAACTCGTGAGATGTGCAAACTCACCATGTGTATCGTATGATGAGTTTGAGGGGATGTTAGAGGTATAGGTTGACATGAGTAGAATTGTATAAGAGATATTGTGTGATGTATAGTGTGTGGAGATGTTTAGCGTTTATGATTAGTTAGCTAGACAATTAGTCTATAAGGCTTAGTCATTGTAATCAATTCATTCTAAGATAATCAAAAATTGTTATCATTCTCTCTTCCCTCTCATTCTCTAATTCTATCAATTATATATTGTTGTTATAGGTAGCATCTTGGTGGGATTATGGCTACCAAACAACAGCCATGGCAAACAGAACAGTCATTGTTGACAATAATACTTGGAACAACACACATATTGCTACAGTTGGTACAGCTATGTCTTCTCCAGAGAAGGCTGCATGGGATATTTTTAATTCTTTGGATGTCAAATATGTGCTTGTCGTATTTGGAGGTGATTATGTATATATTTTTTAGGAATTGAAATTCAAGTTTCCAGTTGGTTTCAGAGTTGGTACCCAACATTTAATCCTTTTGCAGTACCACTCAAATCATGCAAGTTATTCGCAAATGACATCATAGTGTCAGAATAAGGTCAAATAAAGCAAAAGGTTGCTAAATTGCCCCTTTGGCTCAAACTGTCAACTTGGCTGCTACTTCCTGGTTCTTTCTGGCACTTCAACTCGGCAGGTTGGAATGCCCATAACTTGAGAAATGTTCTTGTTAGTATAATTGTTCTATTTAAGAGTTGAAAAGGTGCAAGGGGAAGTCTGTCAATATTGATCAGACCATGCCTTTTTTTTATTGCTCACTTAATGGTTTCCAATAGGTGTTTGTCGCAAACATGAAATATGTCGAGTTTGATTTGTAAATGCTTCCAAACAGGGTGCCCTACATAAGATAAGGGCTGCAAAACTTATGTATTGAAACAATTTCTGTGTCAGGTCTTGTTGGTTATCCTAGTGATGACATTAATAAGTTTCTATGGATGGTTCGCATTGGCGGCGGTGTCTTTCCTCACATAAAGGAAGCTGATTATCTTGTGAGTTCCCCAAGTTAAAATTCAATCACAACTCCTGCCATCTTTTCTTTTCGTTCCACCTGGAACTTTTTGTAATTACTTGGCTGTTATATAATAATTTTGATGTCTTCTAAATATAGAGGGATGGGCAATATCGTGTCGATGCACATGGTACCCCGACCATGCTCAACTGCCTCATGTACAAACTCTCTTATTATCGGTAAGAGGATGTCTTCTCTTTAAGCATTTATACTACAGTACAGTTTATTATCTTATTTGGAACATAATTAATTATTTTTATTGAGTAGGTTTGTAGAGACAGACGGGAAAGGATTTGATAGAGTCAGAAGATATGAAATAGGGAAGAAGCATTTCAAACTAACTCATTTTGAGGAGGTAAAGAAGTTTCCATTCACGACTTTAGTCTAGTTTTGTTTGAGAAAATTCACAAACTTTTTTTTTTTCATTTTAATAGTAAGTAATTGAGTCAGTATTAATTATATATTAGCATAAGTTAATTTTTAGCACAAATTGAAAGTACAAATGAAAACATAATTATAAAGAATATAATTATACGAGATATCTATGGTAATCATGTTTGCCACTGATACTTTAATACAGGTCTTCACGACTCATCATTGGATGGTTCGCATCTACAAATTAAAACCTCAAAAGAACAGGATCAGAGGAAAGTCCAAGAAATCAAAAGTGGTACATCAACACGACAAGAATTATATAATTTTATATCAGCCTTGCAACCTTATTGTGATCTTCAGGTTTTAATTTTTTGAAATGATTCCAGATCTGATTTTTTACCTCAAATTTGTGTTTGCTTGCAGGGTAGTAAATCAAGTTCTTCAAAGTCAGGTGGAATCACACGCAAGAACCCATGGAACTAATTTTCTATAATTTAACAATAGGATTGTCATGGACTTGAGACAGATTCATCTTTGTAAGACCAAGAAGTAGATTAGAGCTATTGAAATTTTGTGCTCTCTCATTATATTGTAATGCTTTTTTCTAGGTGTTTTTTTTTAAACAGGATTGACCATATCAACTGCCATTTATTTCTCTAGTTAGTGAAATTATACAAACTAATGATGCTAAGGCTATTGAGACGATTTGATGAGGTCATCAAATGCCCCAGCGAACCATTTTAAACACTATTTTAGGCCTCTGGTAGTTTGTTTAGTATTTTGGTACAGACGACAACAAGCGAACAGTTCTCCACCCTAATATTACGTTATGTTTATTCCCAATGAATATTGAATAATGACCGATTCCATTATAATCATTAGATATTTCATTATTTTTCAAGATGAAGTAACAGTTCGGGGTGTGAAAAGTAATAAACACGAAGGGGGCTATCCTCATCATGTTTATATGTCATTATAAATGAAATAATGGTGACAAAATTGTCAAATCTGTATTTACTAAATTGCGGAATCTCCTGCCAAAGGTTCATTTGAGGCAATTATTTCCGATGATGTAGATGCGAATTTAAACATTCAAAAGACATACATAATTGTGAGAAATTGTAGATAAACTAATTAAAATATGTATAATTTATTTTATTCTAATTATTTTAACAAATTAGAAAGAATAGTTGAGAGTTGCGACTATTCTGAATCATGGAAAAAATGAAAACAAAACTGGAGTCTGAGAGGAGCTCTGCGGAGGCCAATATGTGCTTCCCCCCTCCTCAGTTTTCACTGAAGCTCGATTCAACCTGACCCAATCTGATCCAAGTAACCACGTATTAGCTGTATGCCTTGTGAAAATCATTTCTGATCAGAGTAGACAGCATCCACATCATCAAGTTCTAGCAACTTGGATATTAGATCCTTGTTTAGCTCCATAGCCTCATCATCAACCTGACAAACAAAGCGAAAACATTATTCTGTCTAATATATAGCAAGTTGCTCTAATATTTTCCGTCTTTGGAAGAGATTAAAGCAGAAGGGAAAATTATATAAACCTGAAATATAACATTTTGCAATTACCTCAATTGGGTTCAATGGTAGCAACTCATGGCCATTATCTTGTTCAAAAGGAATTCCTTCTTCTCTTAACTTGGACAATACATCTTCATAACCTTCTGATGAAGTTATTATCTTATAGTAACTAGCAGAGATTAATAAAAAGTCTCTTTTAGGATTGCAAAACAAGTCAGTTAAACTGGGCAGTTTATTTCTTCAATTTCACCTAGAGCTGAAAAAAGCAGAGGTTAACTGTCCCAAATCTGCGTGGATGTGCATAAGGAACCTTTTTTCTAAATACTGATAGATATATCAGATATGGTTAAAGATGCAAAAATGGATACTAATATATTATAGAACTTCAAGTTGGGATCAGATACAAATATTCAGACATCTTATCGACCCCCTGAAAGATCTAATTATCATCAAGTTCAATTACAACTTGCAAGGTTAGTGCACTTATTATCAGAGTCCATTTCATAAGGATCTTCTCACTTATCCGAGTCCATTTCAGAACAATCTTCTCAAGAATTACCCATGATATATCAAAAATATCTTGAATTTTTGATACCAAGTTTGATAATATCAAGTTGAAATAAAGATCTCACAAAGGATGGATCTTATAAGTTTGAACCCACTGTACAAGTAAAAATAATAATAAGTGCCTATAACCTAATTCTGTAATCCAGTTCTATGTTCTTATTTTAAAGAAAGCTTGTATTATTTTGCCTGTTTCTCTGTGATTGCAAGATAATATTTTGTTCACTTATGTTTAGCTTATATAAGTTAGCTACTTTGATCTTGGGTATGGTAATTCCCTTGAATCAGTAAATGATAAGTCAACCCATGGGATGCAGTACAATGAGGCTTAAAAACCTTCATGTTAGGTAGAAATAGTCCATGTACTGCAAATTTTCTCCTAGTCTTTGTTTCTACCCAAATCTATTCTGAAATGTTGTGCACCAACATCATCATTTCCACCTGAATCTATCCTAGAGAGTCATGTACCGCCACCATCATTCAAAACTGGTAAAACATAATATTAGTATCATTTACCTCTCTTCACTTCCAGCATCAGCATCATCGCCATCATCAGCGCCTGCATCTAAAGCAACAGAAAGCAACTGATCCTTATCAGCATCTCCTGGTTTTATATTGACAACCCTGACCCTCTTGAATTTGAACATAATAGAACCCGGATCCGCAAGCTTGGCACTACAGTCCCTTACTACATTTTTTATGTCTTGTACTGATCTGGTTATCTTATCAGTCAATACCTCAACTATCATCCCAACACCACCAAAGCCATGCACCTGGTTCAGAAAATAGTGCTTAGAAGTTTCAGACCATAAGGAAATGTTAATCATACAAATAAAGTACCAGTCAGACTGGTGTAATACCACAGCTAAATGTAGAATTTCCTTTTTGCAAGAAGCCAACTTATTGAGTCCTGATTATGGATAAGAACACAGACATGGAGGTGCCTCAAGTAGATAGAAAATATTCGGAATCCTACATATGTAAATTTTGCTTCAAACAAGTTCATGTAGAGCATTAACCAATGGCTTCTATGTGATTGTTAGATACAACCCATATTTTCTTTGAACAAGATCATACCTCATAAACCTTCTCAGTGAATGTATCTTGACCTTTCTCAGATGCCTTCTTCATATTTCGCTCAACAAATTCCTTTGGTACATCAAGAGCTCTTGCCTTCTCTAAGATCGCAGCTAAAACCATGTTTGATGAAGGACTTGGACCCCCTTTTCTAATACTGAAATGGCATGTGGAAAGTGCATTATCAATGTGACATATTAACATGCCTCCATTTACAGGTAAAGAAAAATGATGGGAGACCTGGGCAACCCACAATAGTTACTCAGATCAGCTATCAAATGTCAAGCTAACCAATTGTAAATGGCAATTATACACTCCACTACATGAATACCTGATTGAGCACCAAACGAAATGGAAGAACAAAAACTGAAAAAAATAGATAGATAAAATAGATAAAGACTGGTAATGATGCATACAGCACTGGTATCGGTAGAAATGAAGACTCCGAAGTATAAAATTTCTTGACATGTTTTATAGACCAGTGTTAAATTACCATAGGATAAAGAATGTGAACTTACGCGGCGACAATTTCTTTCCCAATTTTGCTATTCCTTTTCATCTTCTTCAGATTTTGAGCATCCTGTGATAAAAAAATAAATTACAATATGATTTTTTTGGACAGAAGCAATCCTCAATGCGAACCATAACCCATATTATGCAATAAAAAAAGAAATAAGAAAGAGAAACTCATAAAACAGAACCGCACTTTTCTACCAGCGATCTTACAAGATCGTCTACCCATGCAAATGGGTTGAAATGCCCGAAATCGCCTCACGCTTTGTATATCACGAGTAGCTGCTTTGAGACATCGCAAATCCGCTCCCAGGAACTCGATTCCTAACAAAACGAGAGAAATAATATACACTAAACTCTCTTTATTAATTATTAGTGATAAAGTTAGTACAGAGTGGTTTTAGGAAGGCTTACGCTGGATAATAGAGGGGTCTTTAAGAGAAGAGATCAAACATCTACGCATGAGTGATCCAAAAGCCCTCGAGAAGGAAGCCATGGCGCTTCCTTGAATGGAAATTAGCTCAATTCAAAACTGTGCCTGCAAGGTGTTTGTGCAAATGCGGCTGGATCACTTTCTTTAATTCTTTCGTGTGCGAGTGTCAAAATAGACTAGGACCAATTTGTTGGTCCTGTTCATAAAATTTTAATATCACTCTAAAAATTCGTTATCTTTATATCAATCTCATATACTCTTAATAACTAATTGTAAATGTCTCAATACTCCAAATTAAGTAGATTTATAACGTTATGACATATCTGTCGACAACTAGTATTCTGATGAATATGGCCGAAATTTAGTACCCAATTAAATACTCCAACTTAAAAAGTTGACCACATACTTAAATAAAAGAGTAAATCACAATTCTAGTGAATATGTACAACCCTAAAATACGTTGTCTTTATACCAAGCTCGTATAATCTTAATACCTTATTGCAAATTCAAAGTGTTTTAATAGTATATATTTATAAATAAAGGTCATAATTTATATATTTATCACAATATGCATTAACATCGACTGAACAAAGTCAGTACATTATTTGTATTTCAATCTTTATATCATCACATACTAATCATTATGTATATCATAAAAATCATAACTATCAAGTAAAAATTTATCAAAAAAATAACAACTAACCATTACATCTATAATTCAACTAAACAAAAATATCAACTAAACATTAAATATTCAACACTAAAAAGTATCATTACATCTAAAATTCGACATTGTCATCACTGCAAATCAATAAAGTACCAATACATGTCACAACAAAGTACTATTACATCGAAAATCAATAAAGTACCAATACATCTCACAACAAAGCCAACAAAGTACCATTTCAACTCAAATTCATCAAAGTCATCACAACAAACAAATTATCATTTTATTACAACAATCAAATTACCCAATACTTCAAGTTTCTATCATAAGTGAGAATTTTATAAGCAAGCACGAGACGATATTTTTTTATGTCATCCTACAATTAAAAATAAATAAATTAATAAATTAGAAATAAATTTCACATTTATATCAATTTAAAAAATAAAAAATAGATATAAATTACTTGGGTGAAATCCATGGAAAGTCCAGTTACAATTTTGTACATGTAACAAAGCAAAAATATTCTACAACATTCGAATTTTTCTGCTTTGGGCAATCCATGAATTTATATGGTGCAGAGTTTCAAACTTTTTTGTCTATAAATAGTAATATATGTTATTAATAAATAACACAAAATATATACTACATATCAAGTCTTAATAGCTATGATAATAATATCTCTATATAATATAACTAGTCTCTATATTTAATATACAACATCTATATATATGTGTCATACAAAAAAATTCTCAAAGTTCAGGTATTAATTTTTTCCAACTGCAAAAAAACATGAATATAAAATTTCATAATATTTTCTGAATATAAATATTTTTATTATCTTAATTAAGGCCTTATAATTGATAAATTTATATTTAATATTTTTTTAATATCTTAAGACCTTATAATTTATATTCATAAAAAAACAATCTCAATAGATAATAAAAATAATTATGGCAAAAAAATTTAATATTTAATATAAATAAGTTTTAATATCTACCATAACACATCTTAATGTATCATTCAAAACATAATTTTTACTTTAATCTTAATTTTTACTATTACAAACAAATCTAAATATATATTACATACATGCTTCAATATGTAGTGTATATTTACTGACTAAAATTTATATTAATATATCATTCAAAATATAATTTATAGTTTAATTTTAATTTTCATTAGTACAAACAATATAGTTTATGTAGTTTTGTGTTGAAGTTCTTTCAATCTCAATTCTCAATATTACGATCCATATTTTTATAGTTTTGTATAATAATACTTTATACTTAGTATAATTAAGTCTTCATATCTATTATATTAAGTCTGACGTATATATATTTAGTGTAACAAAATATATTTTTTGTGTTCTCTCCTATCTCTTAACCAATTCATTCAAATGAATACTCAAATTTTATCTTTTTACTCCCATAAATTGATGTAGCTTCACTTCTTGATCAACCGAGCTTCAAAATATGAGTTTTAATACATTCTTTTTGTGCATGAGAAATGAAATGATGATTCAAACACTTAAAATATTAGAGCACTTGTTTAAATCTTCACATATCAGCTCCTTGACCTAGAGAAAATATTTGATCAATTGATTGAGATTCACCCGCACTAAATCGCTCCAATCAAATTTCTAACTGAGATAATTTCTTCCTTAATTTCTCCCAAATCATTGATCCATTTCATGTGTAATTTAGCTCATTGGTTCTACTCGTCGCTAGCTTTTCAACAATATATAACATGAATGGTAACTCTTAAAGATGAGAGAGATACCATTGAAGCTTTTGTTCAAATGAGTCAAGTATGTGACCCACATTTTTTTATTTTTCTTTCAAATCTAAATTGAATAACAGTTCAAAAGTAATTAGATTAGTTAAAATAGTTGGGATATAGAACAATTTTCTCCATAAAATTTTCTCGTGACAACCTTGCAAAATCAAAGAAGTGGGCTGTAACTAATTTCTCCAAGAAAATAAGAAATATAGAAATTTCATTTTTTTGGTGTTATACTATCGAGTTTAAGGATGGAATCAGCCGGTCCGGACACTCTCTTAATTTCCAAAAAAGTTTAAACTTTTTATTTTTGATATAGTGAAAAAAAAATATTTTTTATCTCGGACATTCCTTTTTTTTTTGACCCAGGCCGGACACGCCCTCTACTGATAATTTGCTATTTGTTATTGAGAAGGGATTCAATTATCATTTTTTTGGTGCCCATGGTGTCTATTTATTTATTTATGTATAAATTTAAAAATGTGAACCGTCAGATGTATTCTATATCATCTCAATTGTATGTATATGAAAAATCAAAAAAATTTAACTTTATTTGGATAGCCATCAAGTAATGTGTCTAAATTGTACAATTTGGTCCGTTGATTTTATTAACGCTTGATGCCTATATAAATAATATTGAAATGATATAATTTTTTATTTACATATATAAGATGATATTTACAAAATATTCCTTCAATTAGTTTTGATATTTAAGAATTTAAATAATAGTTATTTGATATTTAATTTTAATGGCACCGATGTGGCACCAAAATGGTGGTAATTGGATCCCTTCTCTTTGTTATTTCCTTCTCCAAACAATGAGATCTTTATAATATCTATCTTAAAACACAAATGAAATTATTTTAGTTAAAATTTATTTAGGATGTCATTGATAAAAGAAAAAAAAATAATGTGCTGAAACTTTTTCAGAATAATCAAATTCATTTAATTTTATTAATATTTGTTAAGATTAAAAAAAAAATATAAATGCGTCTTTGCATTCTCTGAAAAAAGATATATTTTTTTATTATTCTCTGAAAAAAATGATACATATATATTTTTAAAAGCTAAAGAACTGACCTAGAGATTTTCTTCAATATATAAAAATATTTTGATGCAATTTTTTGAAGGCAAAATTTTCTTATAAAACTTCTCTAATTGCCCTTCTTGACTCGAGTGAATTACAACAAGAGCAAGATAACATCAAAAGAAATCTGAATGCCTCCAATATAATGCCCACAATGCTCCTATCACAAAAAAGGACCTCTTAAAACAAAATTGTGAATGAGTGAAATGAAAGACATTACAAGAGACACCATATTAACGTACAACGTCAAAATAACCCGTCCTTCCCTTTTGCTCTCATGAGGGAAGACTTTTAAATAAGAGAACAGACAAAAAATTAGGAAACATCTTCTTCAAAAAAATAAATAAAATAAATTGAAACCATAAATATCAAATTGTTATGAAACACAAACGTATTATTGTAAATTGATGTCAAAAAAAAAATATAAATAAATTTAAGAACATAAAATAGAAATACCTCCTGCTACCTTCCACCTCAATATGACCATGGGCGGATGCATATATGTCCAGAGGGTAACTGACCTTTCGAATTTTAAAAAATAATATTTTTGAGCTAAATTTTTACTAATTTGATTTTATTGGATATAATTTCTGATCTCTTGATTTTTAATTACTTTTATTAAGAAATAAATATTTAATATCATGGATAATGAAAAAATTATATAATTTTTTTAAAATATAGTCCCTTCATCTATGAAAAATTTTTTGATTATATTTTTAATTAAAAAATATTATTTTATTTTGATTGAAGACTCTATGTTAAATCAAAATTATGTATCGTTTGAACTTGATAAACTATTGCAATCCTGAATATGACTCAATAATCATGCAGTAGAGATTAATGGGTTTGAACTCTGTAATCATGCAGTAGAGATTAATGACCCCTCCACCCCTGACCTAAAAAAAGAAAACAATGGAACGGTACAATACACAAGTCAAAACATAACAGACAAATTGTTAGAAATCATTTCAATAGATATAACCGATACTATTTCATCACAAACGAACTTTAGAAGTAATTATGAATTATGATTTTGATAACTGTCGAAAAGAGACTGCAGTCTGCATTGTTCTCTACTGCAAGTACTGCCGCAAGAGAAATTTTGTTGCAGCTTAATATTGTTCTCAGTCAATCAGTTTTGTGTATAAAAGTGCAGAATAATTTTAGTTCCGCTAACGTAACTCTGTACAAAATATACTGCATCTGATTATATATAGCAATTTTTTTCTCTTTTTTAATAAAGATAAGCCTCCCAACTTTAATATCTATCTGAAATCACAAATACATTCCAATTTCGACCTTAGTTATTGCAATTAATAAATTGCAGCACAGTTCAACTTTTTTATTTATATCTTCACAAAGAGACAATAAAAAGTAAATGAAAACACACACTCTGTACAGTAAAGCTGCAAATTAGATTAAACTAGTTATTGTTTGATTTGAATCAATTCGAATTAAATCAAATTCGAACTAAATTAAACTCGAGGTAAATTGAATTCAAACTGAAATCAAACTTTAGAACTCAATTATTTTAATATTTATGTATCACCTCATTTATGCTTCAAACTGATTAAGTATAGTGATTAATATTATTATTAAATTTGTTACAAAATTTTATGCCAGGAAAATAACTAATATTTATTAGTTTAATAATGATTAAATAATTATATTATTAAATTTATATTATTTATTAAATAATAACTAAAAAGTTTAATAATAAAATAATTATATATCGAACTATTACGAATCAAACTCGAACTAGTTCATTAAAAAATTTATCGAACCAAACTCAAGT
Organism: Schoenoplectus tabernaemontani; assembly: GCA_037127355.1. Classification (NCBI taxonomy): domain Eukaryota; kingdom Viridiplantae; phylum Streptophyta; class Magnoliopsida; order Poales; family Cyperaceae; genus Schoenoplectus; species Schoenoplectus tabernaemontani. The sequence goes on along the minus strand of CM073743.1, from coordinate 18,510,709 downwards.
TGAACTAATAAAAAAGTCTAATCGAACGAATCAAACTCGAACTAAAACCAAATCAATGGAACAATTATAAATTTTTGTTGCACCCTACTGTATAGACTGCGAGAGGGGCGAATTCTTTTACTTTATTTTAAGGAAAATAAAAAATCTATTAATGGTATTTGGTTTTAACATATTTGACTTAATAAAAAATTGATTGAAGTACTTTGAACGGAATTTTCAAATAATTTGGTTGAAACCAATCTAGTAGTTATCAAGTAAGTTACATATATACATGCCCGAAACAGAGATTATACTTGTTGAAACCTTATGAATTATAATGTTAATATAACACATCTACATATGTTCAAGATAAGAGTTGAGTGGCGTATAAATGTAAAATATAAAACATAATTGACAGAGCATGTGCGGTATAATGCTGAACAGCAAAACTAACAGTGCAGTTATATTAGCAGAGACGACTTTACAATCACATGAAAACTGTAGATACTTGGTTTATGTTTGTTGCAAAGCATACTTTTTTCACAACCAATGTACAGAAGAGTGCAAATGCCTAAATTTATAATGCGACTATCACGCTATAAAGTATAAACCCGCAGATGGATGATTCTTCTCTGATCATCCAACTCATCAATTTTACTCCACCTAAAAATAGTAAAACAGTCAAATCGAACTTGCTAACGAGCAAAATGGACGGTCAATAAGGACTCCTTGCGTGGCCTCTCTGGAATCCAACTATGCAACCTGAAGCTATTAGTACACAACGCAACAAATTTAAACAAATTTGCCACCAATCAAACCAAAATCCCTGACGAATAGAGTTAGGATGACGAACTCGGGCAACAAAGTGATGCCGACGATGCAATCTCCTCGTGAGGAGGTGAAAAAGGCACTGAACAGCATTACTTTGACCCCCTTCCAACTTGCCGATATCCTTTTCTCGAGGCCATGTCATCTCTTCAACATTTCTAATGCTGATGCTGATGATACCACATCAAAACCATTGGTTAATGCATTCTTATGTACCTTGGATAACATCAATCAGCGGCCGTCTCAAACCGATGAGTTTTCCATCTCTTTCATTAACTACGTTGCAAGCAGGACAAACCGTTTGCTCCGACCAATTGATGTGCTCCTCCCAAACTTTCTCATGAATCCTCATGTTGCAGTGGCCCTTCAAAATGCTGGCATTGACACAACAGTAGTGCAAAAGGAGTTCTACAAGATGCACACAAAGAGAGGATTACATAATCCTTGGAAGGCTATTAAGACATATGGTCATGATTTTCTTTTGGAGACGGCACAAAAAAAGAGTTTTGTCCATGGCCGCAAATTTGAGGTTGAACAATTAACCAAAATCATTTCCATGACAAATACAAAGACCAGTGTAATTCTTGTTGGTGAGCCAGGTGTAGGGAGGACCTCGGTGGTTGAAGCATTTGCACAACGCCTTTTGAAGGGAAGGCTAGTTTATGATCTAATGGATAAAAGCATTGTGGTTATTGAAATGAAAACCGTCATCTCAGAGGCCAAAGATCAAAGTACGTTCAATAAGAGAATGGTGGCCATCTTGAAAGAAGTAGAGAGCTCAAATGGTAAAATAATCCTCTTCATCAAGGATATTCACCTCATTTTTCTTGATGGATCGGATGAGTTCGGGAAGAAGAATGCTGGTGCATTGCTAAGATCTATGATAAATGACCAACAGATACAGTGCATTGCCACCACAACACCAGTGGAATACAAGAACCACTTCCAGGAATGCTATGACTTGGAGAGAGAATTTGAGAAGGTGATTGTGAAAGAGCCAAACAAGGAAGAGGCATTGTCCATGCTAAAAGAGTCAAAAGAGAGGTACGAATCCTTGCATTGCGTTCGCATTTTAGATGAGGCGCTGGAAGCGGCTATTCAATTGTCCGATCGTCATATGACAGGTTTGTAAATGATTTCATTGGTTAATAATGTGTTGTTACCTGCAATCTTTTTTTTGGGGCAACGTCATCATAGCACTTCATTGTTCATCTATTTGATATACCAATCTTTTCCATCTTGAAAATATCAAGGCCATAGAGAAAAACAGGCAAGCAACAATTTGAAAATTTTATGTCAAAATATGTCATTTCTCTAAAAGAGTTTTTGTTTCTTTGTTGAAATCGATTTAGATCGTCATTTACCTGAGAAAGCAGTTAGTTTGCTGGATGAAGCCTGTTCATCAGTTACCGAAGGCAAACACCGGGTATTTTTTTTTTTTATAACCTTATACATATCTCAATCACATGTTTTACCGTATACATATTTTTTTCCTCACATCTTCATCATCTTTAATCACATCAAAAATGAGAATTCATTTTATATAACAGGACAAAAAGAACAAAGATATGTTGAGGACAAAGTCAATGAATATAAAAGAAGAAAAGCCAAGAACAGAATTGAAATCCCAGAAGAACCACAAAAGAAGTTTATCTCTATTCCACTGTATCAGTTATTTCGCAAGAGAACTCCTTAGTCAACGCAGTATAACTGACATACCAAAGCCTGAGGAGCGCCTTAGTGCTGACCTTCCCAGGAGACTGACTGTCGGTCCCGACCATATCATAGAGGTACATTGACCTTACTAATTGAAAATTCTCTCTGAAAAGTTATTGTGTTATATATATTACCCAAACCCGATAAATGTCAATTATATTTTTCATGAACATTATCAATGTGTTCTTCTAGCTGAAAATTTGAAGATCTTAACTATAATTTTCTATTTACTGCTCTATTACAAATCAACAAACTAATAGCACAGTGCTTCTACAGGTGGTGAGCCATTTGACAGGCCTTCCAACAAACAAACTAGGACTTGCCAGTTCAGTTGACCTAGCAAGCCGATTGCGTGAGAGAGTGATTGGTCAAGACCATGTAGCAGACATCCTGGAACAAACTATTAGTTCATCGAGCATTAATTTTTCCTTTAAGAAAAAGCCACTCAGCTCATTCCTCTTTGTAGGAGGAAATGGTGTTGGGAAAACTGAGCTAGCAAAGGTGCTCGCATCTGAACTCTTTGGTGACAATAAGGCATTTATTTCGGTTGATATGTCGATGTACCAATCAGAACAATCTGTTTCACGACTAATGATTGAATCCATAGGGTAAGATTTGAAATTTTCATATTTCAGTTCTATTATATATTGATAAATAGTACTAGCAATGTATAGAGAGTTTGATTGAAATTAAGTTGGACCGATTTTTTTAGTGCACTGATACAAAAACTCAAAAAAGCTTTCTACTGAAGACATGTATTAGTTATATAGAACATCAGAAAATTTTAAATAAGACTTGATTCATGTAATATGTTTTTCCAATATTTCTGTTGAAATTCGTTAGGACTCATAAAAATTAAAAATGATCACCAGAGCCTATACAATTTTTCTAATTATATAAATTATTGTAATGATGTAATTAGAACATCTACTAGATTAAGGATTCCTTACATCTCAGTACAATTCTCAGGTTTGAAGAAGGATTAACAGAATCTATGAGGAGAAAGCTCGACATGGTTGTAGTGCTGGAGAGAATAGAGACGGCACATGTTGCATTTATAAATGAGCTTCATCAACTCCTTCAGACTGGTACTGTTATGGATGACCAAGGCAAAATACTTGACTTCACCAATACCATCTTTATTGCCACTTCAAATCTTGGATCAAAGCATTTTCATGATGTGCCGGTTGACCCTGCTTCATGGTCCCAATCTGAGGACCTCATCAAGCAGGAGGTAAGAAAAATAAAAACTGACACATTGATAATATCAGTATGGTGCCAGTTAGTATAAATAACTCTATGTACATGTTAGAACATAACTGGTAAAGAACGGTTAATATTGGTAATGTGTGAATCAAGTTTATATGAAGCAACAGCAGATATCGATAGTGCTGGTTATATCTGGCATTGGTACCATAGTCTGGTGAAACCAACTTGCATGGTAATTCCGTGTCTATTCTTGGAAACTTTGATATAATTCTTTTTAATTTTTTTTTGTATAATTGTGCGCAGATAAAGAGTCACTTTACCTCAGAATTTACCAGCTTGCTTGATGAAATATTAATATTCAACCCACTCTTGATTGAGCATCTAAAGCAGATAATTTTACTTCAAATCTCCAACTTGAGAACTCGTCTCCACCAAGATGATATTGAATTAAATGTGTCTGACATAGCTATCAGTGTTATGTTGGAGAAGGCATACATATCTGTAAGTATATTATCAAAACCCATGATATTTTGTATTACGCACGGTTGTCATTAAAATTTAGATAAACATCAGTCTCAATTAAAAAAAGTTATATGCGGTGCAACACAACTTACAGAACAGATAGCAATATGAAATTAAATATAAAGTGGTTTATACAAAACAAAAAAGACATAATTAATCTATTAATATTTTTTTCTATTTAAGGGATGTGGTGCAAGGCCGATAGGAAGGTGGTTAGAGAAAAATGTGGTGACACGATTAGTCGAGATAATGTTAGCCGGAGAAGAGGATGATGCCATCACTGTTGTTTCTATCGATGTAGCTGAAGAGACTAATCAACTGAAATATAATGTGTCTAAAAGCAGAAAGTCTCTGACGCTGAATTCATAATCTCTTTTCTCATCCAATGCTAACAGTACATTTTGAAGCAGTTGGGCTTCCACACAAATTAATTGAAATTTTATGTAAGCAGTTGCAAAGTGTCCTTGTATTTATAGGAGGGATGCTGGTTATTTTTTAATGATTGGATGGAATTCAGAACATGTTGGTTCACGATAAAACTTTGTTGCAGTCTATTCTGGCAAAAGACAAAAAAAAGAAAAAAAAAAAGAAAGGAAAGCAAAGACAAGAAAAGATGATGCAAGAAAAACCATAGGTCTTAATGTGCCTTCTGTTGTTGCTTCAGAAATTGTTTACTAGACATATTGCTGTATCCGTTGTCATCTATATTTATGAAAATTTTGATCTAAAATAATTACAACCACACTATAAAAGAAACAATGAGAAAATTTAGTCAAGCAAAGAAATCTAGTATCTATAGACCAAGTGACCAATACAGAAATTTATTTAGGTGGAAGAGATGAATATGAATTTAATTGATAAATTTTGAAGCGAGGATGTTCTTTTCACAATTCCACCATTAAGGCCTCCGAAAGTCCAAACTGAGCCTAAAGAGCACAGAGTATAAATGTGAAAAATAAATATCAAAACTAAACCCAAATTTCGGACGCCACAAACCCAGGCCAGTGTTCCAGCCCAATATGATGTTGCTACGCAGTACACCACACAATTAATATAACAGCAGATCCCAACAAACCAAGATGCCCCACCGAACCGAACCACCGAATCATACTGCCATACCATTATACCAAACCTGTCTGTGTCAGGACCATCAGAGAAAATCAAGTTTCCTAATTACGAAATATTAGCTACTGGGACACGTGGAATCATCCTAGTATCGCATTAAAATCTCAAGCCCTCTATCTCTCCGTTCAAATCTCACGCAAATCTCCAGAAGTCTCGCGCTCTTTCCAGTAGCTTCCCTCTTCTTCCCTCCTCTTCGCTGTTAGTCCAGATTGATCACGACCGTCTCTACCCCCCCTCTTTTAAACTCCTCGTCTCCTTGCGCTTCCCTTTCCAGAGAAATTGCTCGAATCGAAGCACACTACTTGAAAGCGCACTCAAAACTCCGTCTAATCCAATATATTTTCCAGTTCAATTTTCTCAGTCTGAAGAGAAAATGAATCCCGACAAGTTTACGCACAAGACGAATGAGGCACTCGTAGCTGCGCAGGAGCTTGCGCTGAACGCTGGCCATGCTCAGATCACGCCTCTCCACCTTGCTGCTGCTCTCATCTCCGACCAGCACGGCCTTCTCCGACAAGCCATTACAAATTCCTCCAGCAGCCCCTCCTCCGCTGACTCATTTGAGCGTGTTGTCACGAATGCCTTGAAGAAACTCCCTTCTCAGTCGCCTCCGCCTGACGAGGTTCCTGCCTCTACATCTCTCATTAAGGTGATCCGGCGAGCTCAGTCGTCGCAGAAATCACGCGGTGACACTCACCTTGCGGTTGATCAGATTATCCTTGGTCTGATTGAGGATTCTCAGATCGGCGATGCACTGAAGGAGGCTGGAATTAGTGCATCTCGTATCAAATCAGAGGTAGAAAAGCTCCGTGGTAAGGAAGGTAAGAAAGTCGAGAGTGCGTCTGGAGACACAAATTTCGAGGCTCTCAAAACATATGGCCGAGATTTGGTTGAGGTTGCGGGAAAGCTTGATCCAGTCATTGGCCGGGATGAAGAAATTCGTCGGGTTGTAAGAATTCTCTCTAGGCGCACAAAAAACAACCCGGTTTTGATAGGTGAACCAGGTGTAGGAAAAACAGCTGTTGTAGAAGGTCTTGCACAGAGAATTGTGCGTGGAGATGTCCCCAGTAATCTTCTAGATGTGCGTCTTATAGCTTTAGACATGGGTGCACTCGTGGCTGGTGCGAAGTACCGAGGTGAGTTTGAAGAGAGGCTAAAAGCGGTTTTGAAAGAAGTTGAAGAGGCAGAAGGGAAGGTTATACTGTTCATAGATGAGATACATTTGGTGCTTGGTGCCGGCCGAACAGAGGGGTCAATGGATGCTGCAAATCTGTTCAAGCCAATGCTTGCAAGAGGTCAACTAAGGTGCATTGGTGCGACTACATTGGAGGAGTATAGGAAATATGTGGAGAAAGATGCAGCCTTTGAGAGGAGATTTCAACAGGTATATGTGGCTGAGCCTAGTGTTTCTGATACCATAAACATTCTGAGAGGCTTGAAGGAGAAGTATGAGGGCCATCATGGTGTGAGGATACAGGATCGGGCTCTCGTAATGGCTGCTCAGCTCTCGAGTCGATACATTACTGGTGAGTAGCTTGAATTCTTAGTTAATTTTAATTGATTGTAGTTTTCAATTACTGTATATTTGCTGTATATTCCTTCAATAGATGGTGCGATTTTATGACTAGCAGTCTTCAAATACTATTCTCTGTCTTAAATTATGAAAAAGGGACCAGAAGGAATAGCCAAAAAATGAATAAAAAGTGTAATTGAATGTATAATAGAATAAGAATTTGAGAATATTAATTATTATGGTATACTGGTACAATGAAACTGACTAGGCAAGATATCAATTATTACTTTGTGGTTTTGCATGAAACACGTATTATTCCATGAGACTTACTGTCGGGTGTGCTCTTATAGGCCGGCACCTACCTGACAAAGCAATTGACTTAGTGGATGAGGCTTGTGCAAATGTAAGAGTACAGCTTGATAGCCAGCCAGAAGAAATAGATAACTTAGAAAGAAAGAGAATCCAGTTGGAAGTTGAGTTGCATGCACTAGAGAAAGAGAAGGACAAAGCCAGCAAAGCCCGGCTCGTTGAGGTCAAGAAGGAATTGGATGACTTGAGAGACAAGCTTCAGCCTTTGATGATGAAATACAGAAAGGAGAAAGAGAGGGTGGATGAGATTAGAAAACTGAAACAGAGGCGTGAAGAGCTGTTGTTCTCTCTACAAGAAGCCGAGAGAAGAATGGACTTGGCTCGTGTAGCTGACATAAAATACGGCGCTCTACAGGAGATCGATACAGCCATTTCCAAGCTGGAAGGAGAGACAGGCGATAATTTAATGCTAACAGAAACTGTGTGCCCTGAACACATTGCAGAGGTATGTATAGAAGTTTTTTTTTTTTTTTTGGCTTCTGGAAAAGGCTTTACAATTTTGTATGTGTGTGCTCTAAAAAAAAACTTAGTATCTATCTATAGGTTGTTAGCCGTTGGACTGGCATTCCAGTGACAAGACTCGGCCAGAATGACAAAGAGCGGTTGGTTGGTCTGGCAGATAGGCTACACCGGAGGGTGGTTGGTCAAGACCAAGCAGTTGATGCTGTGGCTGAGGCAGTTCTGAGGTCTCGAGCTGGTCTGGGCAGGCCCCAACAGCCAACTGGGTCGTTCCTTTTCCTGGGTCCCACTGGTGTTGGCAAAACTGAGCTTGCAAAGGCACTGGCAGAGCAGCTGTTTGATGATGAGAACCTGCTTATCAGAATTGACATGTCAGAGTACATGGAGCAGCATTCAGTTGCACGCTTGATTGGTGCTCCCCCTGGGTATGTTACAATTCAATTTACTAAATAGATAATGATTTACCTTCGGCATACGAGGCCCTCTATACATTCAGTTTGTGTATGTTTGAAGATGGTAACTGTTAGAAAAATATGCAACCGGATGCTTACAAGGTAGATTACTTGTTTGACTGTGTGCTTACATGGATTCTCTTTTGTTGAACAACAGGTACGTTGGACATGAGGAAGGCGGTCAGCTTACAGAAAAAGTAAGAAGACGCCCATATAGTGTCATACTCTTTGACGAGGTAGAGAAGGCCCATGTGGCAGTATTCAACACACTGCTTCAAGTGCTTGATGATGGTAGACTGACTGATGGTCAAGGCCGAACTGTCGATTTCACCAACACTGTCATCATCATGACCTCAAACCTTGGCGCTGAGCACCTCCTTACAGGGATGTTAGGACATACTTCCATGAAGGTTGCACATGAGCTTGTAATGCAAGAGGTATGATTTTATTATATTTATAATCTTTGGCTAAAAGAAAAAAAATCAAGTGAATGTGAAGTTCATGGTTTTGGTATGCAAAAGTGAGTAAACATAACACCCAGAAGGAAGGTCTGCAGAAGTTGCAATCATGCAGTAAAAAAAGTAACAACAGGATTAATTAGAACATTAATGTATCCTTTTGGATTGCTTGCTACTGGATTGTTTGAGCATTGTCTTAATGAATTCTCTTCCTTGAAATTTCAGGTCAGGAAGTACTTCCGACCAGAACTGTTGAACAGGCTTGATGAGATTGTAATATTCAACCCATTATCGCACGATCAACTCAGGAAGGTGGCGAGGCACCAGATGAAGGATGTGGCAGTACGTCTGGCAGAGAGAGGCATTGCCTTGGCTGTCACTGACGCTGCTTTGGATGTTATACTATCTGAATCTTATGATCCGGTAAGTAATATAGGTCCATATTTTTTGCTCATTTTCATAGTGAAATTGATGTCTTCTTTTGTGTATGCTTTGTTAAGTGTTCTGTAACAGTGGTAACAGATGACTCTGGTTTGACCAAAATTTTTTTCAAGCCTAGTCGTCGTGAAACCCAAATTGGGCCAGATTACACAAGAGGGCAAAAATATTGGGCCATATGTGATAGTTCAGAGATCTTTGGGTCTTTAAGTACTTTTATGCTTAAAATGAGAATGATGTGAAATAGTTCTACAGTTTCTGTCCAGATCGTGCTGGTGCCAGCAGGCAAATAGCCTATCACTGATTTTAGGCTAAGTTAACAGTACATCAGCATAAAATCTAATTCCTTTTTGTACTATTGTTTGGTATGTCATGTGGATCAGTTGAACAACTGTATTTGCCTTTTTGTTGTCCATTTCCACAGGTATTTGGTGCACGACCAATCAGGAGATGGATAGAGAGACGTGTTGTAACCCAGCTATCAAAGATGTTGATCCGAGAAGAGATTGATGAAAACTCAACTGTGTACATTGAAGCAGTTCAAGGAAAGAACGAGCTGGTTTACCGTGTTGATAAGAACGGTGGGTTCGTGAACCCGATGACCGGACAGAAGTCAGATATACTGATCCAGGTGCCAAATGGGGTTGTCAGGGGTGATGCTGCTCAGGCGGTCAAGAAGATGAAGATCATGGACCCTGATGAAGATGATATTGACATGGAGGAAGTACTGTAAAAAGTTTGTCTTTAATTGTAATGGGTTCTGTTATCCTTTTATGTCGTTGAAGAATATGTTTCCTCACTGATTAAGCGGTTTATGTGAACGGAATGTGGGGTGTGTTTTTTTGGAAGTCTTTAAGTAGAGGTTTGTTTTGTATATGAACGATGGAAATGGAAGCTTAAAATTTTAGTTCTGCTCTTTCTAGGCGTTACCTTTTTTTTTTTTTAAGTATTTTGGTATAGTTTTCAATGAATTTTTACTTATTCACGTAACTTGGAATTAGTACGTGTACACATATTTTTCTTCAGGGTAGATGATGATCGTTAACTTGCTCTAAAATTAACCAGGATAAGCAACCTGGTCGATGCTTCTTTTTTCTTGGGCTGTATTTGTAGTATGGGCTGCGGGCTTCTTTCTTTATTGAAAAAATGGTTAATGCCGTATCGACAAGCCTATGTAGTTAGCGGATTAAGTTACATCTTAGTGTAAAACGTACGCGTTAAAAGTGCGTGAGCGAGTATTCAGTTAAGACAGCTTGACATGCCTTACTATTTGTGAAATAAAAATACATATTTACATCACCATCAACACATGAACTATACAAACTTCACAATCAACGACTTCCTGAGACGTACCTATCATATACTAGTACTCTTTTTTTTTTTTTTTTGGACTAAATAACGCTTTAGTGCCTTCTTTTTCCTCTTTTTGGTACCTCTTTAGTAGATTTTTTAAGTCTACAGATATCCTCTCTACTTAGGATTTAGGAACTTCTCGATACATACTACGGTTTTCTACTTCCTTGGAACCCAACAGCCATGCAAACCATATGGCAGTCCGTAGGGAAACCTGGCACGAGCAACCTCTTTGAAACTGGATGCGTCCAGTACTAGTGCGTACCCACCTCCATTTTTGGCACTGACTATTGATATCACAACTCCTGCATATGCCAGATCAATAATTAAGATTCTGATAAAATTACAATGTATTTTCAAACTGATGTCAAATGAGAGCAATTGTTCGGGTAAACTAACCATCATCTTCCCGGGTTGCCCCAGGCCTGGCCACAAAGAAAGGCTCAGATGGTACTGCACCATCTTCATGCCAGTTTTTCGCCCTTTTTGTTACAAGGTCGATCTGAAACATTATCAGAAAATAAAATTAGTATGACACACAGCTATACAAGCGCATTTGAATTGTATGAACTATGAGACATCTACCTTGGTAAGGGTATTTGGAAAATTGCAAGGGCGGCGGGCACCACAGGCGTATGCATATCGGTACTTCTTGCCCAGATAGGCTGGGTTAATGCTGCACATGTCCATCCCTCTTCCATGCTCCTCTGGATCCAATGCTGCATCGAGCTCCCCGATCGGATATCCATCTAGAGGAATCCTGAATCTTCCAACCCTGATGAGAGAAATTGAAGTCCTTTATGTATCCAGTCTGGTAAAGATATGTTAGAGTGCATATGGCCTAACATATCAAATGTCTAAAGGTAGTTAAATTAGTTACCTAGCATCAGGTAGCACATCTAAGCCAGTGGATGACCGCAAGTTGTTAAGCCGAAGTAAGTCGAGAATGCTGGCATCGCCATTGTGCTCACAACAGTCGGCAATTATAGCCGTAACGTGACCTTGTTTGTCCTTCTCCTCATATGCGTTTATGAAATGGAATGTAACAAATGGCGGGACCTCAACACTTGCCACCTAATAACACAAATACACAATACATCATAAATCATCTCAACGTCAGGACCAGCTTTGACCGAGTGTTTGTTATAGTCAAGGAGAGAAAGAGAAAAAAGGGACAAGGACTTACAATTTTCCCACTAGCCTTGCACATGACATGCATGTAACTACCCGATGCAGGGTGCCACTCGAACTTATATAGCGGTGTTGGTTCAGCACGGAGGAGGTTTTGCACGCAGTATCGTAATGGCATTTCTGGTACCACAACATAATTCTCTGTCACCGGGAAGGAATGGACCCAACCTGGTGCAGGCCCACCTCGGCAGTCAACTCTTCCGATTACTTTCCTCTCATTGCTACCTGGCTCCATCCTGGCCACGATATACCCAGGCCGTACCAAATCTGGCAGTAGAGTTAGAAACTCCGACTCGGTCACAATCGGATGTGCTGAGTGGATAAACCCTCCTAAGTTATCGCTATATTGAAACCTCCCGATTGTATCAAGTGTGTTTGGATCAATTTGGATTGAGCCCTTTGTGGTTTCAGTTAGACAAAGCACCCGACCATCACCGAGCTGTATAACACCCGTGTTGGCATTGTCGGTGAGTGATGAGCCTGAGAACAGGCTTGCCAGTTCAGCAACATATGAAAGAAAGTTATTGGTTTTCGGGGTCTCAGAAAATTCCCGATAGCAGAGGCGACGGTTTTTCCTGGCAGCCTTGTAAGCGTCTGACTCGACCTGGCGGTGGCCGGCACTGACATGACCATTGTTGAAGCAGACACGCACCAGTGTAGCATAACCGTCAAAAAGGTGACGGAAGTGGTGCTGGTCTATATTCCATAGACCTGGTCCATTCCTTAGGTATGTTCCATCCTACGAGTTGGTTAGAAAAATAATAAATATTAGTTAAGTCAACATATATATGATCACAATTTCATAGCCTTTTCATTCTTTGTTATTCTCTGTCCCTGATTCTGGTGACACATGTAGAAATCACACATGATTTTTATATGCCCAAGAATATTACTTGTGAAAAAGAATTGTCGCAAATCATGAATAGTTCAGGTATCTGTATATATAATATATATACATCGTACCAGCCAAAGCGGTATCTTCCCTTGCACGGCCAACTCTCCGGCCCATCTTTCTTGTCTGACGCTGGTCCAAGCTGATAGCTTGCCCGTGCGGGTAGCATCTGGCCGTACTGTCTCAGTTGGAGGAACCGGTACAATAACTCGTGGCTCAGTTGCAACATGCGAAACCACAGAGTGGCCTAATTTTTTCTCATGAAGGTGAATGCTACCAATGGAAGGTGACAATGGTGAAGCCATTGGTTTAACATGGGGAGGAGGGGAGAAAGATAGCATGGAGGCCATGGAATGGAAAGATTTGGGTTTGTTTCGTCAAAGTGTTTTTTAATGTTTTGTGTGCGTTGCACGTGTGCAAGTTAGAATTGTGTGAGAAGAAAGGGACAAGTTTTGAGGTTTGGTTTATTGAAAGGGGTATTTATAGGAGTTGCTTGGACCCCACAAGCCAAATTTCCCTGATTTTCTTATTGGTTAATTCTTAATATATTTTTTTAAAGTAGAAAAGGTTAGATTGAATCGGCATCTTATATTGCGCAGTGTTATGCACAAAAAATCGGATAAAAGTATCACATAAATAACATATAATAGTTCCTTCATCAATCATTTTACCTTTACTATTTTTTTTTGATGAAAAGTGATAACAGATTGGTATTTTTTTAATTTATTAATTTTTGAAAAGTTTGTTGGTTCAAAAGTCAGTGTCCCAAGTAATTTGAGGACTCTAACTCTCATCTTATAAAAAACTTTTTAATTTTGGAGCTATTAATCAATAATCATATCATAATTCAATTTGATAAAATATTGCATATGCAATATACATAAACTTAATTCTAGCTAAATAATCTTTACCAATTAATTTAGTTAGGTTGATTGAATTCTTAACAGTTCCACTAGCTTATTATTTATCTTGCCCTCCAATTTTTTATTTTTTTTTGTAGTAGTAAGCAGGTCGACTAAATATGTTAACATTAGAAAATGTTTTACAAAATTTGCTGTCGGACTTGGCCTTCCAATTTCTTGGGGTTGCAAATAAAAGTGCTCACATATAGAAAAAGAAAATTAGCTTAAAGGATATTAGAAAGAAGAAAACAAAATTTTAATATGACATATACAAGTTTCGAGAAATATATAACTAATAAATTTGTTTTTTTTTTTTGCTTTTTTGGCTTTAGGACGTCATTGATTCGGTCAACAAATGGATGCTTCAAGAACTTTGACATATATACTAGGTTTTGTTATGAGTGCTTTAGCTCTTAACACCGAATTAGCCTAAACCCATAATTTATGTGAAGAAAGGTGGATTTTAGGTGATATCAGAAACATTATACTATGAGTAGCCGAATATTTTGTCGGTAGTATGATATATTGATAGCTAACTAGGCCATACTTTCTGATCATGCCTCCATGGTATAGTCCCCTGTATAATAAAAAAGAAGGATTGAGGCTTAATTTAGTAGGAATATGCTGAGATTCTACGCCACCTGGTCTCCTGGCCTGAATGATGTTACAAAAGAAATAATATTAAATTACCATTACAAAATATCAAATTAGTAATGTCATTGTGTGCGGTTTTTTAATGCCACCTGGTCTCCTGGCTTGAATGCAAATTGTGGAACATTTCAACGTTGTGAAACATTTCTTTGTGGAACATTTCTTTTTGTTGGGATATGGCTTGAGAGAAATAAGAGGTTTTTTAAAAGATATTTTGGTATGAGGCTAAGGTTTTGTTTAGAACTATTTTAAACCAATTTCAATTTTTAACAGGGTCTTATAATAGTCTTGATCAGATTTTTAAAAACGATGTGACGATTCTCTCTAATAATTCTGAAGGTTGAGGATCTTTTTGTTTTGCTTTCTGTTGGAAAATTTCTTAATGCTAATGGTGATTTATGCTTAGTACTTCTTAGATTTGAAAATTATTTTTATTTCTGTTTTTGTTTTATGTTTCCATTTTTGTTGTATATAGTTGCAGTTTTATTTTGTTTTCAACTCTTCTGCTTCCAATTTTGTTATGATTATATCGCATCGTCATATATATATATATATATATATATATATATATATATTATTCTGTTATTAACACTGTTACGTATCACTTTTAGAGTGAAATGAAAGCGGATTAAATATATCATTATTAAAAAAAAACCAAATTAGTTCTCTCGAACTCTCTAAAACCAATAACCGAAAACATTGAGTTAGTCATGTTAAAAATCTTGTGTAAGCACACTCGTGGAGAATGATAAATTAGCATTTCGTATAGTTAAGACTAGAGGTGGTAATCTGGCGGATGGGTTCAGATTCAGGTTCGGATAAGTTGAGTCGGGTTAATTTATATATTGATTTTTTTTTATCTTAGATTAATTTCGATTGGATTGCAGGTCATTTGATCTCAGATCGAGTTAAGTAAGATCAGATTTGGATTGAGTCAGGTTAATTTGATTTTTTTTAAAAAGAATATGATCGAATTAGATTCAGATCCGAATAGACCAGATGAATTTCTTATATCGGATCATATTTTACCATCTTTAATTAAGACTTTGTTTTTAGTGTGAAACGTCAAAAGGTCCAAGTTGATTGGAAAATGCTCTATTTTTGTTCTGTTTTTAAAAATAATTTTAAAAATAGTTAGAAATTTCAAAAAAATTATAAAATTAATATCCTATAATATTTTGGTATAAAGAAATTATTGAGCAATTTAGATTAATGATTTGAGCCGTTGAAATATAAAATCTCTTGTTAAAGTAAAAATAAATTTTTACTTTACAAAGCACCGTAGTCCTCTCTCTATATATAATTGATAGTATTATTATATAGAACCAATTTATCAGAATTTTAAATAATTTAAGTTGATGTCTGTTCGAAATTAAAAACAGAAGGAATCAGGAAATAAAATCAGGAGAAAATAATAATGTATGAAATTACTAATAAACGAGAAAACTATATAAAATTTTCATCATCTCTACTTCAAATATTTTTAGGAGAATTTTCCTATATCTTAGAATGCAGTAGGCTAGCTACATCATAACTCATAAGCAAATTATGTGTGAACCGCGATGAAAAGTTTTGTTTCAAATAATTATCGATAATTTCTTTGACCATCCAAATTCATTGTTTGCACTCTCCTAAATAATATACTTTTCCTTGTTGAGATTTTAAGATTTTTTATCTGGACCAGAATAAACACTTTTTTCAGCTCCTAAACTCTGATAATGAATTAACCTTACATGCACACTTATCTATACAAAAAAATTAAAGACTGAACAAATTATATTACTTGTTAACGAAAATGGGAAAAAAAAATACTTCTCCATTTGTTCCTCTTTGAGAAAATAGTAATAATTGGGTTATATGTGGAATATATAAGAGCTATGTTTGTGCCACAAATTTCTAGTTAATAATTGCAATCGGTACATATGATTTATCATCACTTAAACGTCGATATAACGTTCTCTTTAATGCTAGAAACGCTCGGAAACAAATATAGTCAAATGTTCTTTATTATTTTTTAGTTTCTTTTTAAATAAGAGCACTTGTTAATCATGTAATTTATTTTATTTTTGATATCTTGTGGGAATCTTAATTTTCGTTGTCATAAATAAAACATGATAGTGACTAGTCAGTAGTCAACATTCATGCACGTATTTCATACACAGAATAACGATGTTTATTACATGCTTTAATTTTGGGCATGCAAAATAGTAATAGAACATTTTATTTCCGTTTCATTTTCATTGTTTATTACGTGCTTTGACTTTGGTGGCCTCTTTTGTACGTAACTCTTTCAATGTGCTTGCGTCTTTTGTTTGTATTGAAATCACTTGTTGATATATCTAGAGAGAGATCGGTTGAGTTATTTTGACAACTTTGATAATTAATTTCTAAATAAATATAAAAACATTTTTAAAAATGAAAACAGTTTATAGATGTGTTTTTCTACCTTTAGATTGATATTCATTCAAATTTTATACAATTTCATTATCGTTTGATAGTCCATCAAAGACCATCAAATTTTCATATAATTTGTAACGGTTCCAAATTAACGGTCTTTGATGTACTATTAAACGATAATAAAATTACATAAAATTTGAATGACCATCAATCTAAAAGTAAAAGAACACATCTATAATTTTTTTTTATTTTTAAGATTTCATTTTATATTTATTTAGAGGTTCATTATCAAAGTTATCAAAATAACCTATTGTCGATGGATCCCACTCATATCTAGAAAGGTCAAAAGCTTTTAAACTTGATGAGTTTGCTTTATAAAATTCACCTATAAAAAGTTTGTATAACCTGACATAAAAAATAAATTAATCTAACATAATCATCAAATGAAGTACTACTTTTAAGTGCTAATATTTGTATGACAAAGACAAACAATTAAATAAGTTGGCATAAAACATCATTTGATTCAAGGTAATCATCTGTTGAGCACTTTCATTAACAAAGATTTGTAAGCACCAGAGAAAGATAACATAAATCAATTTTGTATTGAACATATATAATCACAAATTAAGCGCTCAAATTTTTGTGTTGAGGGGGATAATTATCTGCTCACGGAGTTTAAGTGTCACTTTAATTTTATTATTTGGCAGTCAAATGGACTTCTAATTGTGATCCATTTAAATTGAAAAGGAATTGTTACAAGCAATTTACAATTCTTTGCGGATTAATTAGGCAGTAGTTAGTGATCAATCGTCCATCAGGTACGTAATGCTCGACCCTATTGCAATTTTTGTCAAAATAAAATTAAAAGAAAAGAAAAATGTAATAATGTTCTTCACGAATGCGCGCACAGTGATCATATTCAACGATTCAGATTCCCCTTTTTTTGACCAACAGAATTTGTGGAATACGTCACACAACAAGGCATAGGAGCGTGTAATTAAAAATTCAACGGTTTCTCTTGAGGGAGGGGAATTAAGTTGCGAGAAAGGATTCTAGGTTGGATTCTTCACCATTCAAAGTGGAGCTGAGGGGGGTAGAAGTGAAGGCTGCGTCTCTTTTGTTGGGTCTTTTTCGACAAGTGCAATTATGGTGCTCCTCTCCATTAATTCATTCTAGGTAAGGCCTTTGCAAATGGCACCTTAATTTTATCATATTTCTGATTCAACTTGTGTTTCTTTAAGCACCACCGAAGTTATCATTAAATTCTAATTGTCTAAATGTCACTACTATACATTTTTTTCGAACAAAAAGGGAAATATCTTATTAGAAGAGTTTTACTACAGGACAGACAAATAGTGATATTTGTATTTAAATATTTAATGAATCAATTGTTAATCTTGATTTGATCTCTTCTTCTTTTACTTATAGAGTGATGATATTTCAAATTTCATGCAATTTCATTAATATTTGATAGTCCATCAAAGATTATCAAAATTTTATTCAATTTGCAACGATTCTAATTTAATGATTTTTGATGGACTATCAACATTAATGAAATTGTATGAAATTTAAAATACTATCAATTTATAAGTAAAATAATATCTATAAACTTTTCTATTTTTATTTTTTATATTTATTTAAAAGTTTATTGTCAAAATAACTCATTATCAAGGAATCCTCCACTAATATATATATAATATAATATAATATAATATAGAGTAAAGATAACATGAGTTTAAGCTTACGAGAGGTCTTACATGAGTTTAACTCAAAAAGTACATCAAATTATTTTTAAATTTTAATTTATCATCCTCATTAAATTTTTTATATGAAAATCTTTTGGGATACAAAAATTTGGAGTGTTTTGAGGTTTATAAATCACCGTTTTTTATTTTTTGAAATGATGTTCAAGTATTGAATATATTATTATTTTTTTAGAGTTGATTTTCAAAAATTAAAAATCATGACTTAAAAAGCTCAAAATACTCCAAATTTTTATATTCCATAAGATTTTCATATAAAGAATTTAATGAGTATGATAAATTAAAATTTGAAGATGATTTGATATGCTTTTTGAGTTAAACTCACAGTATCTTTACTCTATAATATAATATAATATAATATAATATAACTTTTCAATCCATAGTTGAAATAATTAGCTCTCTTCTTCTCATCATCATCATCATCACTATTGTTATTTTTATTATTAAATTTTTTTGGTTCATGCATATAAGAAAAGCGTCAACTCCATTAAGGATGGATTTTATGCACATATTAATGGATCCCCGACCATTAATAGATCTGTACATTTTGGAGTTTTGATAAGCAAACTAACTTCAATGATAAACAAAAAAATTATTATTATTGTTGTTGTTAACAACAACAACAACATCATCATCATCATCATCATCATCATCATCATCATCATCATCATCATCATCATCATCATCATCATCATCATCATCATCGAGCATTATCATCACATAAGATATCTATGGACGGTGAATCTCAGAAAAGTCTATGTGCTATATGAAATTATGCACACTTCTTTTATTTGCAAAAAGGTCCTTGATTTTGTGCCCAACATTATTTTTTAGATTTCCACTCATTTTACTCACAATTTTATTGATATTATTACTACCCGCCCACCATTAGTTTGCACATAGATTCTAAAACGTGCTTGTGGTGTCAACACAATTCTTGACATGGTATGTTAATGTTTTGAAGCCTAGCATGATCAAACAAGCACATTTATAAACAATAGAAAACTTGACGCATCATGTCAATTCTTGCCTTATAATTAATGCGTGTCCATGCATGATTGGCTAAACATGAATATTCAATTATGATATCGTAATAAATTTCGCTATCAATTTTGTTGTTATGTATTGTGCGGTTTATTATAAAATAAAAATGATGAATATATAACAAAATTTGCTATTTCTTAATTCTATTTAGTGACGGCATAATCATTTTTTGATAAATTTCATATGACTTTGAAATACATATAGCTCATTTACAAAAAGTGGAAACGTAAAATAAAATAAAACAGCAAACACTCGACGGTGGTATGTTACTTTTTCATCGTATTTGTAGGATATAATGTGTTTTCTCATTTTAAAGTCTTTATTGTTTTATTTAAATGTTAGTCATATTTTTTAAGAAAACAGTGTCAACTTTTGTTTAGAAGAAGCACATATTATAAGTGCATATTTGTTATTTTAAAATTATCGTTTATGTTATATTGATAAGAATCTGTCATTGATTTAGTGACAAGTAAAGACTACTTCCTGTCGTAGGTTCAAATCTAAATAAAAAATATTTATGATATCTAAAGATAAAAAATCTAGGCGCTTATCTTTATCTTAACAAAAGTTTTATTATGTTGGTCAGAATCAACAGGATATTTAGGAAGCAAGCTATTATTTTAATAATCACACATAAGTATAGGGGTGTTAATGAGTCGGGTCGGGTTGGGTCATATTATTTTATTATTTTTCTTGATCCGATTTGAACCCGATCCGTTTAAATTCGGGTCAAAAAATCTTGACCCATACCCGACTCGACCGGGTTACGGGTCGACCCAACCCGACCCGTGTAAATTAATTAATTAATTAGTAATTATTTTTACATAATTTTAAGTAATTAAAAATTAATTAATTAATAATTAATCTTAATTAATATATATTTAAGCTTTAATTAGTACTAAATCATAAAATTATTTCACAAAACATAATTAATTGGGTCGGATCGAGTTGACCCGAACCTGACCCGACCCGATTCGGATCAAAAAATTAAACCCATACCCGATCCATTTATTTTTGTTTCATGTCGAATCGGATTTGGATCGGATCGGATTCGAATCGGGTCGGATCAACAATTGACACCCCTAAATTCAAATAAACTACTTACAAAAATTAACAATTCAAAATATCTAGTTTCAAGAGTATGAGAGTTATCATACCAAACAGCTAGTTTCAAGAGTAAGAGTTCTAGAAAATTAACAATCTCACTTTACAGTAACCTAATCTACACCTTCAGAAGGCACAAGTAACATCAAAACAAACAAGCTGACATGATATTATGACATAGAACCTATGAAACCCTAAAAGTCTTCAAAATTACAGCAGATCTAAAAATTATGTAGAACTACACTAAAATCCTAATTTTCAAGAAAAATCAGGTATTGTCAGTAAAAACATCATTGAAATACTCAGTCTCTTGTCCACACACGTGAGAGACCAGCGTACTCTCCACTGTGAGTCTGTGACCAGTGCAAAATTGTCCAGAGAAGCTTCCTCTACCAGTTCCTCCTCTTCCTCTAAATATTAATTTTCCTCTACTAACACTGGTACTACCTGCAAAAAAAGCTCGGCTATCTCCTGAGGAAGAACAAGAAATAAGTTAAACAAATCAAACTTACCTTTAGAAGTACACCAGTACTTGGTGATACTGATAATTCGCATTCCTAACATAGCAAGATTCTTAGGAGAGTGTGTTGTAAAACATAACTTATTCATTTCTAACCAAATAACCCAGAACATTGCCCCTCTAATCATCCACAACATATTTATTTTTAAAGAGTATATAATATCTTAATCTAAAGTTCACAAATCTGACATTGTCAAACATGAAAAGGAAAAAGTATTATAAGATACTATTCACTGTCATATTTTAGAGATTAAGAGCTAAGTAACAAATAAATGATCAGTGATTTCCTTTGCATCACAGAACATACATGTAGTGGAGCATGTCCATCATCTTTTAAGCAAATTTATTTTTGACAATATTTTGTTCCTTCTCATTAACCAAATAAATATTTTTATTTCGGAGGCATATCTGTCTGCCACATAGCAATAAAAACAGTATTGAAAACACCAAATTCTAAATATTTGTACAAAGAATGAACAGAGAAGAGATCAATAGAAAACCATCTCCAAAGTAAAACATCAGAACAAAAGTGATCAAGGGAGATTCAAATTATTGTTGACTATCACAAATGAGAAGTTCATGGCTGTGTAGTTGATATCCCCTGAAAATAATGTGAAATATGAAGTGTAAAGTAAATGACTAATTATGCTCTATATCTCAAATTCTCAATCAATCAACAAATATGGATGATCTCGGTATATACAAAAGAACATTTTTGAAGAAATATGTATTCTTTGTAGGTAAGATAGCATATACTTAATTTGTGCTAGCTAATTTTTTTTGAAAAACTATGACCATACTATACTCTATAGAACAATAAATAGGAAAAAAAATACACTTCATTTTTTTTTTTAATTTGACTGAAGGTTGTATCGTCCATTCATCCTCCATTAATTTTGTACAGTTGTTGCCTTGGCTTAGATTTATATTTTGTATAGTTGTTGCCATGACAATGGTTATCTTGACAATCTTGACAATGGATCTTCAAATAAATATGAAAATATTTTAAAAATAAAAAATCTTATAGATATGTCATTCTACTTATAGATTAATAATGATTCAAATTTTAATGTAATTTCATTATTGTTTGATAGTCCGTCAAAGACCGTTAAATTAAAACCATTGTAAATTACATAATATTTTGATGGTCTTTGATAGACCATCAAACGATAATGAAATTATATGAAAATTAAATCACCATCAATCTATAACTAGGAAAACATAACGATAAGATTTTTTTTTATATTTATTTAAAAATCTATTGTCAAAATTATCATAACAACCCATTGTCAAGGATCCCTTCCCTTATATTATTGCTTGCTCCATTGAACTGTTTGATTGTCCAGGAGGAAGCTCATGTAGCCATTTGCCATATATGGGGGTGCTTAATCTACTACGTGTTTTTAATATTAAAAATGCCATTAATGTCATGTCTGTACTCAATTATTATTCACCACCCCACCCGAGGGTAATGCTAGTGGATTCACCTGGGACCGTCAAATTGTTTCTATATACCTAAATAAAGGTCGTTCCACGGAAAAGATCCCTGACTTTTTTGTCCGCCCGCGAAACGAAGTTAAATTAATTTAAACGATTTTAGAGGAGGTTATATTGCATCAGGCCGCTAAAAAAATGGCCAAACTATCAAGAAATTCCTCAGGTTTTCAAAAAAATTAATCATTTTTAATCATATCATTATATTATTGATTTTTTAAGTTTTATTTACTTTCAATGGTTCTGTTTCTCTAATAACACTAATAAACACAATTAAAGAACTTTGGTTGGGTTTACAATTTAATATCAAAAAATAAAATAATATAGAGTGAAAAATTAATATGAGATGTAACGGAGTTCGGTTATAACAAGTCTACATCGTCAAAATTAGTAATCATCAATTGTTGATTGCGTTGAGTTACTAAAACATAGCGTTTATACAACTGTGAACTTTTTGTCTCTTGCACCAAATAAATAAACAGCCGTTGACTAAATAAAGAACAAACACAACAACTTTAAAAATAAGTCTCACGATGGAGAATACACTCAACAATCACTCTAATCTAAGCTATTAAATGTATAATGAAGTAATTTTAAAATTAGAATAAAATATTTTAAGATTTTTAAGATTTAGAAATGAAGGCTAGTGTTTTCTCATAATTTTAGCTTTCAAAATCATAGAAAGGGAAAGAGAGAAATAGGCAGTTAGCTGTCTTTTATAGCCGAATTGAAAAGCTAAAATAAATTTGAACTATTAGTTCATAACTATAACTAGGGGTAACAATTATTGACTCGACCCGACGGGTTAACCCGATCCGATCTGAACCCGACCTGACCCGACATGATCTGAAGATAAATGGATCGGATATGAGTTTAATTTTTTTGATCCGAATCGGGTTGGGTCGGATTCTGGTCAACCCGATCCTACCCGATTAATTATATGTTTTAAATTAATTTTGTGATTCAGTACTAATTAGAGTTTAAATATACACTAGTTATATATTAATTAAGATTAATTATAAATTAATTATTATTTTATTGCTTAAAATTATATAAAAAAATTAATAAATATTTAATTATTTTACACGGGTCGGGTTGGATATGGATCAAGATTTTTTGACATGAATTTAATCGGGTCGAGTTCGGATCAGGTCAAGAAAAATAATAAAATAAGACCCAATCCGAACCTGTCCCGACCCGACCCAATGACACCCCTAACTACAATGGTTGCAACAAATTGTTGTTATAGACTAGTTACACTATGATGACTTTTAAACAAGTTTTAAATATATTTTAATTTATTTTATTAGAACGGTTAAGATATAAACTCTCATTTTTATTACTTTAATCTCAATAGTACCATCACTAAATTTTCTTCAAGGTTCTTAAAATCTTGTCCAAATTGATTATTTTGCTCTTTTGACTTCATATCCTGCATTTTCTATTTTCAAGAGAGATTACTTGGCTCAATTAGCGCCATGCCTCCCCCGACAGATTACGAAGTGAAAAAGAAGCCCATCGAAGGGTGCAACATCAACGACCTAGCCTGGGAGGGATGGATAAGCTCAAGGTGAACGAAGGAGCATCCCTTTCTTTCTAGCGATTGCCGTAGCGCATGCAGGCACTAATCAAAGCAACAAGGTGAACGAACTTCAAATCTAGACTACCAGACGCACGCCAATTCAAATCAATATGTATTGTTGCCTAAGGCTAGGTGTGTCTTTCATTGGTAAAAGTGGTTTCAAGATGGGACGCTACTCTAAGAGCATTCCTACACAAGGGATGAAGGGATGCTCCTTTGTTTGGCAAATTAGTTAAATAAGAAATAAATTTGTTTACAACAACATATTCATATATTTTCTCTCTTCATTTAAAATATTTTTAATAGGTATAATATTCTTAAGATAAAATTTAACTCTTAAAATGATCCAACTTTTTAGTATTATTCTTTATAGATTATCACGTGTAAATAAAAATAATATATAAATCTTTAGCATTTATTTTATTAGTTTGTATTTTATATTGCTCGCCTTATTTTTGTTGTTGTTGTGTAAATCAATGTACAATATTTGTTTTTGTGGTTCAGTTGATGTACTTTTTTTTTGCTGGGAGATGCTTAAACGAGACCAATTACTCTTCACTTTTTTTGGTTCTTGCCATACCGTTCTTTTCCATTTGCTTCTGCGCATTTCGGGTTAATGCGACGACGACAGCCATATTACATGATGAATAAATGTTTTCAGATAACGTCCTTAATTAGATATCGGCACACTATACATCCAAACAATACGAAGGGCTTAGGCGATATTATAATCCAAAAACAACGTGTATTTTATAAAACCAAATTATTAATATATGAAAATGTTGATAATTTTCTAAAAGGTAAGATATATATGTTGTAAAATTTTATTTAGGGGTGTATAATGGACAGACTAATATTTTTTTATTAAAATTGAACTTAACCTAGTTGTATAGGGCTGAAAAAAATTCCACACATAATCCAACCATATATATATATATAGTGAGGCTATGATATTTTCGGGAAGCATAAAATCTTCGGTGCTTCACATCCGTATCTCAAATTTAAAAGTTAAAAAACCGTTGAACATGATTATTCATATTGAAATATCTTTGGGGATCAAATTATATATATATTTTTTTAAAAAAATGCTATTTTTTAGATAGGTGGAAAATCACTAGTATTGGATAGTGCAAAAATCGTTAGATCAACAAAATTTGTACCCATCTAAAAAATGATAATTTTTTAAAAATATATAATTTAATCTCCAAAGATATTTCAATATGAAGATAATATTCAATGGTTTGGATCATCCATTTTAACTTCTAAATTTGAGATACAAACGCAAAGCACAAAAAATCTTGATTCGTGAATCATCATAGCCTTACTATATATATATATATATATATAACCCAATCTAATATAACATATTAGTCAAAATGAATGGATACCATCTCAACCCGTTAAAAACGAATAGAATTAGATGGGTTGGACGGGCGAGTTAACAATTTTTTGTACAACCCAACTTTAATTTATTGATAATTTATAATTATACAGTACATATATTTATAATTTATTTGTTTCACTAAAATTAAGTTCTCCTTGCGAATACGCTGTCTAAACAAACAGTCAAACTGATTTCTTTGTTTTTATGATTTTGTTTTGTATAAAATCAAGAAATTGAAAAATAAGTTACTTCAGAGAACATTTAAACCTCTCTTACAAAGAAATTATAAATGATGATATGATAGTTGTTTTTTCAATTGTAGAGATGTGAAGAAACAATTTAGCAACCTTCGTAGATCCGAGTTAATTCTTCATAATACATAAAAAAGTTAAATTTCAAATTTTTTCAAATATGTCACATCATCATTTTTTTCACCATTATTTTTGTTCAAATCTTTGTATCTTTTTGAATTCAAGAGTTCATACAAAATAGTTTCTCTTTCTTATTTAAAATAATATGTGTAATATATTTAAGGTGAAACTTAACTTTTAAAATGATCTAACTTTTTATATGATCATTTATAAATTATTATATATTTAGTTATATTATTTATTATTATAATAATAATAATTATTATAATTATCATTATTACTTAGCATTTTAAAATATTATGTCTGAATTTTCTTTAATGTGAAATTTTACTAAATATATTTAAAATTTTATATTATTAATTATTTATCTGAGGACTATATTGTTGGGGTAAAACTCAATTTACATCTCTAGTACCTTTTAAAAGTGACATCTCTTCATGTAAAATGGAAAGTGCCTATTAATTTAGCATTAAATATTTCATCAATGTTTCTAAGCGCTCGGGTAGGTTCGCAGCCCTTCGAACTATAAAATTGGTTCGAAGGGTTCTCGGATCGTTAATTTTACATCGAGATTCGTAATGGTCATTGAAAGTGCAAATCTCGGATCTCGAGGTCTATTAAAAGTATGAATCCCGATGCAAAATCAATGACCCGAAAACCCTTCAAACCAATTTTTTAGTTCGAAGAGCTATGCACCTACCCCGAACGCTGAAGGTATATTTTTGTTCTGAGATCTTTTAATATTACATTCTTTTCTTCAACACATTAAAACTTGCACTAAGTCCTGTCCATACAAATATATCTTTTATTACATAAAAAAAGAGATTATAAGATTTAGGGAAAAAGAAAAAAGATCAGAAATTGAAATATAAGCATAGATTTAAAAAAATAAAACAAAAAAGCTTATGTCAGTATACAGGAGAAACAAAAAAAGAAATTTGCTGAAGCGAAGAGGGAGAAGATTACTAGGAGAAATAAAATTTATGATTATTTTCCTCTCTTCTGACAGTAGCTCATCTCTTTAATCTATCAGTGTTGTTTCAACTATACCTTCTGTCATCGGCTGAATCCACACGGTGAATATGCTAGAACCATTAGTTCGGTCACATTTACTGCCATAAAATCTAAAATCTGAGAATCAGTTTTTGATTTAGTGGTAAAAGATAAATGCTCTATGTATATAGGAGATCAAAATTTTAAAATTCATATGAACTTTTTTATAAATATTTATAAAATTTAAAAACACGACTTTCGTCTTTCTTATCAAAAAAAATATAAAACCCTTTAATCCATTAGTTTGTTAGAGACCAAACAACCCTATGGTCCCAAAAAGTATGGAATGAGAGAAATATAAAAATCATCATAGAAAGGAAGTGACGGTTGACAAGTAAGGTATCAACGGAAACACGTTTGACCGTTTCGCCGTTTCATTTTATAATAAACGAAACATAACAATCAATTTTTTTTTATTTCATTTTAGTAACGAAATAATTAATGCAAATTTAAGTCATTTCGTCTTTAGAATGAAACAATTAATGAAAATAACTTGTTCCGTGATCGTTGTTTCGTTATTTCGTTCGATATTCTATATGTCTGCTTTTGTATTCATTGGAGATGTTGAAAAGAGGAGAAAACACAAACCTAGCCCTACGCCGCTCTCTCATCTCATCATTTCCATCGTCGCTCAGTCACTCATGAACCTTTCTTTTTGAATTTTCCTACGTCGCTCAAACTCGGGTTTCAAACTCGGGTTCAGATAATTTTTTTTACGTTTGTGTGTTATATTAAAAATAAAACACAACAGTCAGTAGATTGATCTAAAATATTACAACAAAAATTAAAATAAACACACCCAATACATTTAAAAATTGCAGGTTGATGTGTATTTTGCTAAGCTAATAAATACCCTAATTTATACTCAATTTCAGCCGCAAGCGCACGGCCTAGTCAAGTAGTAGTCGGAGTGTCGAACCACAAGGACAAGGATGAATTACCGGTTCTCACAAGTTTCACTAATCTAGACAATCGAATGAGAGTTTTGTATTAAACTAAGAGTGCATAAATCTAATAACAACGACTGAAAAGTTTATCAAATAGAGGATTCTAGGGGCTTTCGGCTTCACTCTCACTCGTTTGATCAATTCACTCTATTTGATCTTTCAATATGTTCTAGTGTTTGTCGGGGATTCAATTTCAGATTTAATACCAAATTTACACTTTCGTGGCTTGATACCGTACCTAAACAATTCGGGTTTCACGATTAAGTACCTCACCTTACAAGTCTAAGCCCATTAAGATCAGTGAATCACTTTGGCATAACCTAGATTTTGTACTTCGCCTTTCGGTACCTCACACAATTTTTAGGGTTTCCTCGGTTTTCTCTTAGGTAATAAGTTTCACGATTAAGTACTTGGCCTACGACCTAAATCACTATTTTGGGTCAGAAGATTCAGTTCCACCTTTCGATTTCCGCTTTCACTTCTAGGGTAACATGCAGTTGATTAAAACTAAGCATTCAATTTAGACAAAACAACAATCACAAACAATAAGAACTAAAAGATCAACACACGAGTAAATTAAACCATTCGAGTTATCGAGTTTACACCTAGACCCCTAGAAGGGTGTCTAGCCACAAATCATGTCAAAGATTGTATCAAGATTTATGTTTAAACAACAGTACAACATGAGAAAAGAGTAAAGAAAAGAATACACCAAGAAGATCTATGATTTCTCGCCCGATTCTTGAGTTCTCTTTCAAATCTCTCTCTAATGGTGTTCTTTCTCTTCTTTCTTGTCTTAGATCTGTTCTCCAGTCAGTTAAGAGATGTCATGGACGAAGGGGTGTCAAAATCTTTTAATTCCAATGAGAAAACCGCTTTAAAACTGCAAGTTCACGCTTTCAGCCCAAAAATTGCGGTCCGTAATTTTTTGCACTTTCTTATCAGAGCGAACCAGAGAGCAAATCCCATTATTGCGGTCCACAAATTTTGTCCAGAAGTGCTTTTCACTTGATTTCTTCGTGTAGGTTCGATCCATGATGTTTCAAGCATCATTTCTCATGTTAACATCCTTGTTTACATTCCATAATCTGTAAAAACAATAAGAAATACAATAGTATCTCGAACTCGACATAAAAACTGAATAAATTCTTAATAATTAACATAAAATACATAGTTTTTGAGATAAAACCCTAATTGAATATAATATATAAATGAGGCCTATCACAGGTGTCTGGACCGAGTTTTAAACTCGGTCCCAACATCATGCTATTATATAGCACACCCAATATATTTCTTCTTCATCTTCCTTCAGCTAACCATTTCTTCAAAATCGCCACTGTTACTGTTGCAAGAGGTCAAATCTTGAAAACTTCTCATGGAACGGATTACGATATTCAAGCCGCGTGCACATTTTCTGCCGAGAGGCATTCAATCTTCGTGACTTGAAGAGGCCGATTCATGCTGGTTTGGAGCTGCTCCCTAGCCAATTCAATATCAGCATTAGTGCACGGATCAACACTGCCCCAGCAGGTTCGAGTGTTTTTTTATAGCTTATTTGGGATTGTTTCTGATGAAATTTGGGAAATGATTAAAACAACAGCTCCGTACCACTTACCCGGGTATAAAACACTGGAGCTAGTAGTTGAATCCGAACCAATATCCACTATGCTCCAACTAGTATTCCTGGAAGTAGTAATCCAGTAATGGCTGAGGAAAGAACCCACTCCCGAGCTCAAGAGCAGCGACCATCCCGTGTTTCGGTACAAAATATGGATGTGGATGTGGATGAGGATGACGAAGAGGAAGAGTGGCACCTGGATGTCGAGGAGGATGATATCCAAGATGCAACAGATATAAATATGGATGAAACTGATGATGCGGTAGATGTCGAAGAAATAGTTAGAGAGTGACAAATGTCTGTTCCTTTTATCAATCGGGGAATGAAGCACCCGTGTGCATAATTTGCTGATAATACGCCAATGTCGTATGCAGACAAGCCTTATTTTCGCAAACCACCTAGAATTGATGAACAATTTGGTGTCGGTCGACGATTCAAGATGAAATCGAGTTGAAAGTGAAAATCACTGATTTTCATGTTCAACGAAATATAGAATTAGAGGTAACAAATAACAGTAAATCAAAATTAGTGATGAAATATAAAGATTCTAACTGTTCATGGAGGATGTATGCCACATCCAATATAACGAGTATTTGGGAGATCAAAACAAATCCGCTCGAGCACTCTTGTTTTGGCAGTGCTACTAGGGCGGACCACAGTCAGATGACTTCCAGAATGATAGCAGATATTGTTAAGAATCGGTTGAGAGATAACTTAGAAATGACAGTTAAAGAAGTAAGGGGTTTGGTTAGATAAAAGTTCCCCACAGTACAACCGAGTTATAATAAATTATGGAGGGGAAGAGAACTGACAATTGCAGACCTATTTGGTAGTTGGAAAAGGTCATACGAAATGCTTTCGTCTCTGCTAGCAGCCATACAAAATTCTACATATGGCACAAAATACATCATAGAGACAGTGCCATCAACAAAATTCGGTGTTGAAATTTTCAATCGTGTTGCATGGGCATTTGGGCCGTGTATTGCAGCATGATCTTACTTACGATCAGTCTTAACTACCACTTGCATTTGCATCATTGGCGTAGTTATGGCAATAAACGAGATTGACCAATTTACAATGGTCCGGTCATCAGACCAGATCCAGCAAAAATCAACAAAGGAAAGAGAAGGAAGATACGCATTCCAATGGTTATGGATGAAATGAAGGGTCGTATCAACAGGCTGCCAACTCAAGGTCGACCTCATTCCAACAGAGCATGATTTAGATTACTAGTGTGTTTATGTTTTTTATTGTTATATTTACCAGAACAATTGAATTTTAATTGTTGTTGTAATATTTCAATTTGTTTGACACTATTTTAGAACAATGTATTAATCGTGTTTATATTCGGCTTTATAAAACTTTATTTTAATTTTTGTTGTAATATTTTAGATCAATCTACTGACTGTTGTGTTTTATTTTTAATATAACATACAAACGTAAAAAAAAAAAAATCAAACTCGGATCCAGGTTTTTTTCGTTTCTGTGTAAAAAAAAACTCAGACCCGAGTTTCAAACTCGGGTCTGGCTAATTATGCAAAAGCGAGGAGAGAGATGGCAATTTTGCTATATTTATTTATTTTATTTACTAAAATAAAAAAAAATCTGAAAAGGGGAAGATGGGCGTTAAGTACAGATGGTCAGTTCAAGGCAGATGATCGCGAAGTACAGAGCGAGGTACCTAGCGATTATGATACTAGGTTTATTTATTGTGCATTTTTTATTTTATTTTTCATTTATACTTCTATCACAATCCCTGTAAATTAGGACAAAATTGGGTTAATTTAGGTAAATTTCTAATGTGTTTTATTTTTATAAAGACTTATTGTTGAAGAAATAAAAGGTGGTTTTGCCTGATTCTTTTGATTAGATTTGGTCTTGTTCGTTTTATTTATAGAAATTGGTTTATCTTTTCGGGAAAAAATATTGCATCCGATTTGTTGAAATTTCCGTCTAAGTCATTCTAAGTCATACACGTTTGCTGATTTTTTAAAAATGATTTTGATGTTTACTTGTACGTACTGATTTTGTTGTTTACTAGTACATACTAGTTTATAAAATTTTAATTACTTCAATTCAATTTGTTGTTTACCGGTACATACTCAATAGCAAAATTTTAATTAATTCAATTCGATTTTGATGTTTATTGGTACATACTCGTTTGCAAAATTTTGGTACATACTCGTATTGGTAATATTTTGTAAACGATCATAATATTTTGATCGTTTTGTTCGTTTATTTCGTTTAACTAAATGAAATGATTAACGCAACAAAAATTACTTTCCTATTTTCAATTAAACGGCTAATGCAATTTTTTTTTAATCATCTCTAAAATGGAACAGTTAACGAAAGATTTAATTTCCGTGACCGTTATGAACGTTAGACAATCTATTGACAAGTGAAAGAAGAAATTCATTGTACAAACAAAGCAAAAATCAACACGGAGTAGGCGGAGGAGAGGGGCTGTGGATCCCACGAAGCTAGAGGGTAGCCCCGGTTTTCTTTTACTTTTTTTTTTTTTTTTTTTTTTTTTTTTTTGTTTTTTTTTTGCTCTTTCCAGGACTCCAGAGTGAGCGCTCCCAATGGAGCTGGTATCTCATTTTTTTTACTTGATAAATACTGGTACCGTTTAAATGAGCTCTTATTTAAACTTGAAGAAGAGAGGTGATGAAATTTAGTCACGTAAGTACGTGACCAAGTAAATAAAATAATAAATCGTGTTTTATGTTTGTTGGTTAAATATTATTAGAGCTTGATTCTACGGTTTGTAATATATTTGTTTCCTCATATGGTCCCATATCTTGAGAGAGAGAGAGCACAAAAATTAAGAAAAGAAAAGTAGTTTGTAATTATATGTCAAAAATAAAAAAATAATAAATGACACACTTTTAACATTAAAAACATTAAAATAGGAATGCAATTAGGATCTTTTTAGTCCTAATTGCACATCCCGAATACAGAACATACTGCAAATAATTAAATTAGAATGTGTACATAATAACTACTAGGAACCCTAAGAGCTATATAAATTAAAATTTGCATGTCCATTATTTTAGCTATGTTTACTTTAATTCTCCCTTAGATTCTGTTTCCTCAAGCGAACATTAATTATTGCATATTAAATAAATTAACTTTGGACAACTACATAAACACCGATCAGATCAACTTCACTATTTGTCGTTTTAGGAAGGAACATTTTATTCTTAAAAATTATGTCAATCATCCAGTGAGGATCAAATCATCAAACTGATGACAAGGACAGGGTCTTCGATCGGACGGTCGTAACATTGTTAAACTTTTCTGCGATTTAGAGCGGCCTCCAAACTTTAATAATTTCTTCTAGTTATTAAAAATATTAAATCTATTTGCTGTCAAACAATTTCTCTCTCTTTTTGTATCTCAATTATCTATGAATATGATGATTACAAAAGGACCTAGTTCTGGCAGGTGGCAACTAGCACACATGATATTCTCTCATAATTTTCAACATACATGATACTACTGTGGATTGAAGAATTTCAGTTTAGAATAACAAACATGGCCTTGTTACGGGTGTCAATGGGATGGGTGGGTCGGGATTGGGTTGGATCAGGTTATATTATTTAATTATTTTTTTGATCCGATTTAAATTCGATCCGATTATATTTAGATCAAAAAATCTTGATCCATACTCGACCCGACCGGGTTACGGGTTTACCCGATCTGACTCGTGTAAAATAATTAAATATTAATTAATTTATAGTTAATCTTAATTAGTATATAATTAATATAAATTTAAGTTTTAATTAGTACTAAATCATAAAATTACTTTATAAAATATAATTAATCAGGTCATGTTGACTCGAACCCGACCCGATCTGATTCGGATAAAAAAAATTAGATTCATATCTGACCCATTTATCTTTATGTCATATCGGATCGGGACAAATTCAGACCGGATCAAATTAATAATTGACACCCCTAAGCCTTGTTATTAGAAGGTGAATGTCAGTAGTACTTAGGATATGATAACAATAACGTCACAAAAGATTGAAGGTTCAAAATTCAGATGTGATTTTTTATGAACATTTTAAAAATTAAATAGTTTAAACTCTCATCTTTAATAAAAAAACAATAATGCAATGTGAGTTTCTTCTTCATTAGAATAATGATATGCGATTATGACTTAAATTATGCTCATTTTATTTGATAATCTCATTTTGATAAATATTTTATTTTTACAACACATTTCTTTGATTTAAAGACGTAAAAGTATATATTAATAAAGAAAGTTAGTTTTTCAAGTTTTTTTAGCTATTTCATATTTTTCATCATTGATTTTGTTTCTTTCTTCATTTATCTTAATCAAAATTCTCATGTCATTTTTTTCTTCATTTAAAGAAATAATATAATTCTCTAAGATACAATTTAAATACTATAACAATACAACTCTTTATGTTCTTGTTAATGAATTGTTATTTAGCTTATTATGATATTTATAATTAAACATATTTTTAGTATTTTGAAAAGATATATTTATGTTCAAAAAATTTATAATAAAATTATGTATAAAAAAATTCATTTTCAATATATAATTATTTGTATATGTTATATATTTTTTGAGAAAAAAACCCAATAAACAACCCTAATTTATATAATAATCCTTATTACCGCTCTCGAACCAATCATGATTCTTTTTACTTATCGTACGTAGGGTGTAATGCTACATTCTATGTTGAACAGTTGAAGCAAAAAAAAAATTGAACTAATTTTCATTACGAAAGATTGCCGATTCCAAATAAAAATATAAAAATAAATTGTCTGACAGCCGCTGTCAAGGTCTTTCAAAATTAAAAAGTTAAAAAAATAAAGAAATTAAAAAATATGCTTAAACAAATGGGCAGAATGCATTCGTGCAGTAGTACTGTAGTAGCATATATGGGGTACACCAGGACTCAACTCAGGACTATTGTTTTCTATTTTTGACAAAAATAATCATGACTAATTTTAATCGACAACAACCTCACGTGACGTCTTGTCTCTTCCCGGAGGGAAGAAAGAGGTGAAAATCTTTGTATACAATATACATGCACACAAAGGAACAGAGAGGAGAATCGCAGTGGGAAATTCCCCTTCTGCTGTCCCTACTTTCCCAAATGGGAAGGAGCAATATATATATATATATATATACAAAGAAACAGTCGATTGTGTGTGTGTGTGGGGGGGGGGGGGGGGGTCATGCAACGCCGCATAAATATCTCTCTCAATTTTAACTTCCTTTTTATTTAGAGCCGTAGACAAAAGATATTATAATTATAAGTTTTAAAATAAAAAAATTAAGAAATCCTCTTACAGACAATCTTCCTATTTGATCACATTTAACACTAACATTGCATATGATGATAAAAAAAATAAAACAAATGAGGTCTAAATTCAAACCCATTGTGATCTTTATTTCTCTTTGACAATCAACTTCTTCAATGATCAAATGTACCCTCTTACTTTGTGGTATTTGATAAAATAAAACAAAATCAATAAAGAAATTTTCTTAATTAAATTCATTGTATTAAATGAAATCCGTAAAGTAAATTTGAATAGTATTAGCGTATCCAATTGAAATAGTTCTTGGAGTTATGTAATTATTTAATGGTGATAGGGAATATGAAAGTGCGAGTCTATATATAGAAGGAGAATGTAAGGCGGATAAAATCTATATATAGAAAGGATTTGCGAGAGGTACTGTAGAGGTGGCTAAAATTTTTCAACATTAATTTTATGAGTTTATTTTTTAATATTGAAGATATGTGTACTATAAATCAACCTAAACAGAATTACCCTTCTTAAACTGTGTTTATCTCACTGTTCTAACATTTGTCAGGTAAGATGTTTTAAATTGTGTTGGCATGATCACATATATAATCATATATTCCTTAACACTAGTTTAAAAACAATATTACTCTAATTTACTAAATGTAAAAATTATAGGACAAACTTATTATGTTTTCATGTTTTTTTTACTACTTTTTTTTTAAAGAATCATTTACTTTGTTAGTTTTCTTTTTTTTTTCTTTCCAAAATATGCATCCACATAATTTATCTGCATATTAGATCCATTTATTTGCATATCACTCATGTTTTATGTAAATACTAAGAAAAATATGTTTTAAAGCATTGGTTGGGTACAGGTACAAGTGTAATTTGGAGAGGGATACTTTTTCTCCTTGTACAGTATATATGGCAGACAGAATCACAGAACAGTTGAGTTCCCACTAGCATGCAAGTATTCAACTTCCATGTATGGAAGCACCTTACCAAAGAAGAAGGGGTGTTAGTAGCCCAAATGTATACCCAAACGGGATGGTGACGATGGCCAGTGGTCATGACATATGGGCCCACTTGTCTCACAGTGGGAACTTGTTTTATTTATTTTTTTAGGGTAGTGGGAACTTCTTTATAGGCCATTTCAGGTTCCCTACCAACTACCAAGGTATGTAATGGATCTCTTTAATCATTCCTGCTTGCATCTCCATCTCTGTCCTTGGATCCCTGTTCCTCTGTTTCTTGTTTCTTGTTTCTTTCCATAGAGATGTTAGATCATGCATATATTTAAGAGCTTTTGGTGCTAGATTTTGATGAAAATAAGTTACACTCACGTATTTATTTCTTTCATTTCTTCTGCTTCAATAGAATTTTCTTGCAAGGATTACTCATGTTAAAATGGTAACGCGCATAAACTATTTCACAAATATTTACACCGTTAGCTGATGCAATAAAACCATATAAAAGGACAAATGAAGTGGTTTCCTCCATGATAAAAATATTAACATACAGGCTTGTGTAGTAGATTCGTTCAATTTGTTCAATTCCACTTATTAGATTCGCACCCAATAAATAATATAATAATAATAATAATAATAATAATAATAACGGACAATTACTCCACGCATGAAGTACTATAGAGGAGTAACACCCGAATTAATCATGGTTATAATAATTTTTCTACAATATGCCGGACTATTTTCCCATTTGTGTAAATTGCTAAGAAATGGAATTTAAGCCGAATTAATCATTATGGTCTTTAAATAAAATAAGAAATTATGGTTTATTTGAATACTTATTAATATACAATAAATACGATTAGATTATTTTTAATTCTCTTTACCAAACGAATAATAACAGGGTAAATAATAATATGATTGAGCACAATTAGCTTAGTTATTATTCCATTGTGTGGGATTGTGCATCTTTGAAATCGAATATATTATTGGAGCCTGGAGGTGATGAGTGAGTTTCTATCATCACGTAATTCTCAATGATGGTAATAATAATGGTAACAGCACAACCTAATGTTTTAGTACCAAAACAGAAAATTGAGAATTTGGGATACTAAAACGAATTATAAGAACAACTTATGGAGATTTTGCTATGAGAAGTGCAACTTAGAGTATTAGGCAAATGATAGCTTGGGACATTTCTAACAAATATCAAGTCATGATTAGTGATTGCTAATCAACGACTAAGATGGCCAACATGGCAAAATTGGCCGGCCAGAAAAGTCAATTTCATCCATAGGGTATGCCTCTTTTGCTCTGGGAAAAGGACAGAAGACTTGATTATAGCACAAGGTGTGAATAATCAAGCTAACTAATCTAAATATCTAATTATTAGGCATATAGAGAAACGCAGAATTTACTCCGCTATTAAAAATAATACGCTAATGTTTTAATTTGAACTTTTTGGGCTTTTCCGGGCCTCTATATCTAAAAAAAGTGAAATGAGGAGGCTTTTCAAATGCTTTTATTTTCTGGCCGTTTGAAATGTACAAAATTTTGCAAATCGGCCTAACCAGATTCAAAATATCAAAGTGGAGGCCTACAAACATTCGAGAACACCACAAATAGAAAATATTTGCTCCATCATGGAATGAGTCGGTGTTTTTAAAATGTGGCTGGATTGATCGCATATTCGTATGTGGTAGGATTGTCAAACAGTTCAAGATATATAACTTTTGTTCATATATGAATTCATATGGTTTATTTGTGAGTCAATGCGGTTTATATATGGATCAATGTGATCTATATGCATTCAGAAACTTTAAAAAATAAAGAATTTAATTGATTATCACTAGAATTCAAATTTAAGAGCTATGTTTAATATTTTTCCATCTTACCACTATGCTATATAATCCATTTGTGTTTTAGTTGAATATTTTTTATTATATTACCTACTTAAAAATAAGAAAAATTCGTATATGTGGTTGCGTATCACATATGCCGTATACAATGATCTTTCGTATTCAGGGGCAGAGCCAACCCTTATGATAGGGAGGTCAAAAAAAAATTCATAAGTATAATATTACAATTATTTTGAAAGTTAAGAATATTTGTATAATTTTTACAATGAAAGTATACTTTTAGAGGTGTATTTTTGAAGATATTTCTAGAGTATGGCATATTTTTATAATTTTTTGTTAGAATCAAGCATACTTTTGAAAAAAAAAATCAAATCACAAGCCTATTTTTTTTAAAAAAAAAATTTAGGGGTTGGTCCCCTTTGACCAAACGTGGCTCTGTCATTATCCATATGCATGAGAAAATCCGCATTTAAAAATATTGAGTTGATAAGGGGTGGATGCAGGATTTCGGTCAGGGAGGCAATTATCAGATTGTAATAGCTTATTGGGTTTAAATTTATTAACTAATCGGGTTTTAAATAATAATAATAATAATAATTTAATATATATTCTTATATAATAAAAAACAATCAAAATAATATCCTTTTACATATTAAAAATAACAACAAAATAAAACTCAAAGTGATAAATAATCAAGTTGATGATGAAAGTTTTCCTCTACGGAACTTCAAATTTTGAAATCTTTGTATAATTATTTCATTATGCACGATATTAAATTTTTTTTCCATAAACATAATAAAATAATTCAGGGGAGAAAAACAAAATTCAGGGGGATAAATTACCGAAAATATTACCTAAAAATATTATTTTCAGATTGTAATAGCTTATCGGGTTCAAATTTATTAACTAATCGGGTTTTAAATAAAAATAATAATAATTTAATATATATTCTTATATAATAAAAAACCATCAAAATAATATCCTTTTACATATTAAAAATAACAACAAAAAAACTCAAAGTGATAAATAATCAAGTTGATGATGAAAGTTTTCTTCTGGAACTTTTTATTTTGAAATCTTTGTATAATTATTTCATTATGCACGATATTAATTTTTTTCCATAAACATAATCAAACAATTCAGGGGAGCAAAAAAATTTTCAGAGGGGATAAATTACCGAAAATATTATCTAAAAGTATTATTTTTCAAAATCGATGTACACTAAATCCACCCTTGGAGTTGATCCCGAAATATTACATATGCGTTAATTTTTTTTTTGAAATTATTTGATGATATTAAACATCGAAATAAAATCTCTTTTAAAAAAAAAGAATCCTTATATATTGTCGAGTTGCACATAACTACATTTTTTCCTTTATCTCATTTCACAAGGAAATAAAATCTTTGCACTTTATATATTTATTTACCAACCTTCACATGTATTTAATTTTTTTTTGTTATGTTACTGTATTAACTAATTAATTTAGTGATGGGAATCATTGACGTTATAATTCTCAAAATATTGTGGTCTTCACCTTTGGCACAAGGAAATAAAATTTTTATCTTATTTTTCGGAAAAAAAGATAGCGTTTGCCACAAGGAAATATTAGTTGTGCTTATCCTACCACAGCTAATATTTTGGCAGGATATGCATTTATGAGAAGAGATTTACTCACTTTATCTTATTTTTCAGAAAAAAAAAAAGATTTACGTACTGTTGGACACTTGGTAACGTTCCCTGTAGAATGTCAATGAGTCGGATCGGATGGGTTAGGTCGGATCATATTATTTTATTATTATTTTTTATCCGATTTGAACTCGATCTGATCCATGTAAAATAATTAATTAATTATTAATTAATTTTACATAATTTTAAGCAATTAAAAATTAATTAATTTATAATTATTTTTAATTAGTATATAATTAATGTATATTTAAGATTTAATTAGAACTAAATCATAAAATTATTTTAAAAAAATATAATTAATCAGATCAGATCGGATCAATTTAAATTCGACTCGACCTGATTCGGATCAAAAAGTTAAACTCATATCGATCCATTTATCTTCAATATATTATATTGGATCAGATCATATGGGATGGGGTAAACAATTGACACTCTGGTTACCTCCGAGAAAAAATATATACTTTTTGCGAAACTGCCATTGTAACTTAATTCTCTTCGTTTCTTTTATAAATCTCTCATTGTAGATGCATCTCCACATAAATCTCAAACTAACATCAAACTTTAAAGAAGAAATCTTTGCATATGTCGTCTCAACCATCTTGTAGAGAGCTCAAGCTACACCAGCCTGAGAACTTCCGATTCGAGTCGGTGCCAGAATCACATGACTGGACTGATCTTCATGATCATCCCTTTGTCGACCCCATCGGTCGAGACTCTGTCCCAGTAATTGAGCTGACTGATCCAAAACTAATTGAGAAAGTAGGCAAGGCATGCGAAGAATGGGGAGTTTTCCTGATCAGTAATCATGGTATTGAACCAAAACTATTGGATGAATTTGGTTTGCAAATAAGTCGACTATTTGCGCTGCCGACTGAAGTCAAGCTCCAAGTGGCTAAGACCGACGGTCGTATGTCAGGCTATGGTGGGATTTCTGCTTCCAATTTTTTCACCAAGTTCACATGGTCTGAAGGTTTTTCTATCACTGGCTCTCCTCTCGACTATGCGCAAAAATTTTGGCCAGATGATTATTCTTCTTTCTGGTAATTCTTTTCTTTTTTTTTTCCTTTTTCAACAAATAAACAACCAAATCTCTAATCTTTACAAACATTATGCTTTTATGTAAATTCTTTTATAAATGATTCATAAAAGTTTAATTTGCTCGTAGCAAGGTGATAGAGGAATACAAGAAGGCCATGAAACCACTGGGTTGTAGATTGATACATGCAATGTTTCGTTCATTAGGATTGAGTGAAGAAGAAATAAAACTAGAACCAATTGGGGATTCAAACAAAATATCCAACTTGATGCATCTAAACTCATATCCTGCTTGTCCCGATCCCAACCGAGTACTTGGTTTGGTCCCCCACACAGACACTGACATGATTACCATCTTGCACCATAATGGTGTAAGCGGGCTTCAAGTTTTGAAGCGCAAAGATGACATAGGTCCGACAAGATGGGTTATGGTACCGGCGGTACCGGGCACTTTTGTGGTTAACGTCGGTGATTTCATGCATATTTATTCCAATGGAAGGTTCCATAATGTATTGCATCGAGTTGTTGTGAATACAACATATCAACGGATGTCGGCTGCAAGTGTTTTTGTACGCCCGATTGATGAAAAGGTGGGGCCTCTTTGTAAGTTAACCGGACTAAAGCAAGACCCAATTTACAGATCAGTGACATGGATGGAGTATCTCAAATTGAG
This sequence comes from Schoenoplectus tabernaemontani, assembly GCA_037127355.1. NCBI lineage: Eukaryota > Viridiplantae > Streptophyta > Magnoliopsida > Poales > Cyperaceae > Schoenoplectus > Schoenoplectus tabernaemontani. The sequence continues at coordinate 18,469,867 of CM073743.1, read as the reverse complement.
AGATATGCTGTATGATAAGGCACTCCATGCAATAAGAATAAGCGAGGAATATGAGGCAATGGATGGAGGGAAAGAAAGAGAGGATGTTAACCTTTGAATTTTCTGCAATTGTGGGCATGAAAATAACATGCATTTAAAAATGTCATCGTTTCTGATATTATGTAGTCGAGTCAGAGAACTCTTTATTTGATTTGGATCATTGTATCGTTATGGATGGACAGGCATATCATGAAGTTTTAACTTCAATTGTTTTCTATACCTCATACACAAGTTGTTTATTTACTTAAAATTGCAAACATATGTCAATCAAAATAAATAATTATTTAAAAATGTACAACTCTTTAAATTGGAGTAAATCTTCAGAGGTCACTAAATTTTACTTGGGAATTTTGTTTCTTTATCTGTACTTGATAGATTTGTTTTTATTCACTAAACCTTGGTGTTCTTTTTAAAAAAATAGCCTCTCTGTTATGTTCTGTCAATAAATTTAAAGGAAAGGTTACTCCGTTCATTAACAAGATATTAAGCTGCACAATAATTATTCCTCTTTGGAGGTGGCAAAAATCTCCCGAGCCAAAAACTCGTTCGAACACAATCAGATCCTATTTAAAAATAATTAAACTAATTCGATCCAATCTGATTCGAATATGACCTAATTGAGATCAAACAACTTACAATTTAATCGAAATCAATTTAAGATTTAAAAAAAATCAATATATAAATTGACCCCAATTCGACTCCATCCTGACCCAACACCACCCAATCTGATATCTTCCAGAAAATAAACCGAACCCAACACACCCGCCCTTCCGCCACCTCTATTTCCCTTCTACTCGGTCTCTCTAATCTCTCGTATCAATATCTGTTCTCTTGTTCATCTCTCATCTCTCTCATCTCATAAGAGTGGATTGAACAAATAAAATTAATTCACTTCCGGCGACTGCCATATTATTTTCTCTGTTATCACCGTGCTCTAATTGCAGTATTGCACTTTTAAATTATTTGATTTAAAGTTCAAATGCCTAATTTCAAACCCTAATCTGAACTATTAGTTTTCTTTACGTCATAAGTGGTAGGCGATCCACTTATTGTCAAAATGAAAACAGTGCATCTTAATTATTCTAGGAAAAAAGAAAAAGTTAAAATGATGAGTCCTCTACTTACCAGTTATCCCCCTTAATTAAAAATCTCATTTCATCGATCCCAGCTAGTTTTCTAGTTATCAAACTCAATGTTACAAAAGTGGGCTGTCCAAAAGCCCAGCCCATAAGCCCATAAGAGCCCTCGTAAATCCTGACAGAGCTATCAACGGGCTGATCTGATTTGCACATCAAGAAAAATATTGCTGCCATTTTGCTGTGGTGTTTGGAATATGTACATTGTCATTGTGTAGATGGAGTTAAATTAGTTCTTTTTGAAACATACAAAAATTATTAATGTTTCTGTTTTAGTTTGTAACAAAAAATGCACATACGCTAATAACTAACTTTCACAGTACGAAATTAACGAAATTAAATTTACGTTATGACGTGTAATATCGTGATTCATGATACAGAGATCCTGACCTGATAGAAGGAATTCTACCTCCGTCCCCTATTGTAATGTCTTTCATTATTTATATAACAATTCTAAACTACAATAATTGGATTAATACTAACGTGCATAATCAAAGACTATACACACTAACAACAATTTCTCTTTCTTAATTTAATTATTAATTAAACTACTAGTTTCTTCAAAGTATGAACTTTTGTCATATTAAGAATAAATCTAAAAAAATAATCATTATTAAAAAATATAAAATAACTTAATTTTAAATTGGTCCCAATTTACTACATGATCTGCCTAAACAATGTAGAACATATTAGGAATTTTGAACTTGAAAAATGGCTTTGGAAAAAAAAATGGTTGAGTTATAACTTCAATTTTTTTTTTGAGATACTTGTAATTGGAAACCAAAGTTCTTATAACAATCATTGGGAAGTAGTATTTGATTTAGTGACGAAAAATAATATCCTCTATGTGAAAGATCACATGTTTAAAAATTCGGATGAGAGTTTTTTTATGAACATCTAAAAATTGAGTAGCTTAGACTCCGATTTTGACTAAAAAAAATAATTATACTCACAATAGCCAAGAGGATAAGGAAAAATAATGCCTAATCGGAGAAAGGATAACATATATATTAAAGTTCCTGTCAATGCAATGCAACTTGATTACATCACTTTTTATGAAGTAGGACCTGACGTATAATGCATGATATAATCATGTAATGATCAATCTATTTGTAACATATGGACTGGACTCTGCGGGGTTGACGGAGACCAAAATCGTTTTTAATACTATTTGTTAAGTTATGAGGGCTTTCTACATTTTATTTATATGGCAAAGCAACAATCTGTAGGAAAATTCTTCTTCAGAAATCAATTTGAAGGAAAATGTTAGCAATTGAAGATTTGCTCCTCTCCAACAAACATTGTTTAGCGACGACTTGAAATTCCCAAAAAGAATTACCAATACGAACACAAAGTGATCAGGAACTAGGAAATACTACCTCCACTTAATTTCCACTGTCAAATGGTTGCATCTAGAACATCTTTATTTTGTGAGACATTGAATATATTGATACAATCTTTTTATTTCTATGCAATTTATTTTTTGACATATCAATTATAATTTTCTTTGCAAGTGAAACAAAATGATCTTAGTAGGAGCAAAGTTCAAACTATTATCTTTATTCTTATTGTAATGGGTAAGGACCTTAAATTTGGCAAGTCACATACTGAAACTAGGAAAAAGTCCGAAAAATACCTGAAAATTAAGAGAAAATAGAAAACATTAGGGGACAAAATTAAAACATAGCATTTCAACTAATTTCCCATTATTTTTTATTTTTCATTTTATATTTCTAATTTTTAATATTTGTGATTGCCACTAAATTATAAATACATTAAAAATTAGTGTTTTTTTAATTAAAAGAAATATAGTCACAGCACGATACAAGTCTAATTCGTTAGCATGGCACGTGTCGTGCACTTAATTAGACTTTCAGGGCATTCCTTTGAGAATTTTTTGTAAGCCTCATTGACCTCCATTCGTTGACGTATCACGTGTTAGGAAACTTCCATTTATCAAAACAGGACACTACGAAGCAATATGCCAATATCCAACGCCAACGTTATACCTCAAAAAATTATCAAAATTTGAAAGTTAAACCTACTCAATTAATTTTACTGTGTGTTGATATCTTGTTCACGGATATTTTAATTTTATGGTCAAATCGTAGAGTTGGCATCCTCTATCCTGTAAAATTTATAATTGGTCCGGATTTTAGCAGTAAATATCTTTCAGTAAATTTAAATACCGCCCATAATATTATTTATCTGTTTAAACACTGTCCATATTATTATTTATCTGATAGATAGTAATATATATATTTTTTTTTAAAATGCCCATTATAAATTTGATGAATATGCACTCCAAATGGTAAACCTTCAAGGATGCACCTTGGTCCCTGTACTGGAAAATTCTTTGATTGTAGAACTGAAATAAAAATTGATTACGGCGACTTATCATAAGAAAAGATATAATACAGTTGAAACCGACACGAAAGGACAAATTTGTAAAAATAAATAGGACCTTGATTAATTAACAATTAAAGCTTGGTCAAACCGTATGTTTAACCAAAACCAACAAAATGAAGAAAAACCAGGTCCTCTGTGATATATCTCACGAGTTTTCCTCAGTAAATACTAATTAATAAAGAACTTCAGCACTTACACCAAGCACATGTCTAATTTGCTTCATAATCCTCACTATTTTAAAAATTAAAGTCAACCACCTGTGAAGACGATTAATATTCATCGCCAAGTTTGCAATTTCTGCATGCATGTTCTATGAGCCTTCCAAGAAAAATGAAAGGAAAATTAATAGGAGCACCTACAGCTCATGAGTTCGCTCCTTTTAAAATTAAAAGGGTTGTCGCAGCTGCTTCAACACTTCTCTCATTAATTCCTTAATTACTGTCTATTACAAAATAAGCCTTCAACCAGTAATATCTTGATTTGTGAGAGTATGGGAGGTGCCACGTCATATCTATTGGATTATGCATCAGAGCATGATGAGCATCAACCCACAAAACGCCAAAGAATTAACGGACAGTACTCTTTTATAAGTGATTGTTATGATTCCATTGAACAGGTAGGTTATGATTCTACTAACTAATTTTGTGTGTGTGTGTGTGTGTGTGTACTCTATTAATTATAAACTGAAAACAATTAGCATATGTGCTGCAACAATTAGTGACAAATCTAGATATGCTAAAGATGAAGGTTTCTTCTATATCATAACAGGTTACTGATGCTCTTGCCCAAGCTGGATTGGAATCATCAAATCTTATAGTTGGTATTGATTTCACCAGAAGCAATGAATGGACTGGTACTTGATTTATGCATGTCATCTTGCAGAAATAAAAATGCACTCATTCTTTATTTTCCAGTGCAAAATCATGGTTCTAAAATGCAAAATAGAGACCCGGCTTTTTCTATATATGTTGATCGGAATCAGCTGACTTATTAAAATAATATCTTTTCAAATAATACATTTATGAAAAAAATTCTTACAATTAGTACGAATCAATTTTGAAGCAAAAGTTATAAATTGACTACTAATTTTACCATTGTACAATTAAGAACAAACGAAAAGGTTGTTAATTCTGAACACTGTTTAATATGTGGTCCATTTCAATGTAAGATAATTCTATATATATAAATGTTATTTTGGATATATAGGAAAAATATCATTCGATGGACTCAGCTTACATAACATTGGCGAATTGCCCAATCCTTATGAGCAAGCCATTTCCATAATTGGAGAAACACTGTCTAAATTTGATGACGATAATTTGATTCCATGCTTCGGGTTTGGAGATGGTATAGCTCATCGCAACATTGAATTAAAGTTAATCATTCAAACTGTTACTTGTCAAATGATTTGCTAACAGAAACAACTATTGGGATTTGACAGGATCAACCCGAGATCAAAATGTTTTCAGTTTTTATCCAGATGAAAAACCTTGCAATGGATTCACTGAGGTTTTATCAAGATACAGAGAACTTGTTCCTCATGTCCGGCTATCTGGTACTTCATACTGCAAAATTTTTGATCTGGTAAAAATAGTAAAACTATGTACTTGTTGAATTTTAAAAGAAGTCTATTTAATTTCCAGGTCCAACATCCTTTGCTCCAATAATCGAAACAGCTATGTCGATAGTTGAAAGTAGCGGCGGCCAGTACCATGTTCTACTAATTATTGCCGATGGTCAGGTATGTTGAAGATAAATTATCGATTCTTAATGCAATTTTGGGTTGGTAATCTCTACCAACTTTCAGAATAAAAATAATTTGTAGATTCTAAATTAATTCCATTGAAAGAAGAAAATATATTGTGATACTTTTTCTTTTACTTCTGTTGTTCTGCAATAAGCATAAGTTTGAAGTTCTTAGTTCTTACTGACATGACCAGTAAAAATGTTTAGGTCACCAGGAGCGCAGATGCAAGAAGTAGGGAATTAAGCAAACAGGAGCAAAAGACAATGGAAGCTATAGTAAAAGCTAGGTGAGATGTTTGTTCTTATGTATTCAAGCATATTCATAACCACAATTTATATCTTCTTAAACATAATTAATAATTAATTACTCTTCAATTTCAGTGATCAAATATGGATTCCATTTAAAATTGAATGACCTTTCATAAAATTTACCCATTTAAGTTTTGATCGATACATATATATTTGAAATATTTTACATCTGAAATTGCACTTTGTTAAATTTGTTGTAGTGAACTTCCATTGTCCATAGTTTTAGTTGGAGTTGGTGATGGCCCCTGGGAAATGATGAAGCAATTTGATGACAGTATCTCATCCAGATTGTTTGACAACTTTCAAGTATATTTTCTTTCATAATTTTGAATTTTTGATGAAACTTTGCACCATAATTAGAAAAGAAAACAATTATATAAACTTCTCTTCTAACATAATACAATATTTCAATTATATCTTGCAGTTTGTGAACTTCTCAGAGATAATGTCAAGCAAACTTCCTCAGCCAAGAAAAGAGGTGACATTTGCTCTCAGAGCACTAATGGAAATTCCATCACAGTATAAAGCAACGTTACAACTTGGACTACTAGGGTATGTATAAGCATAACTGCATAAGGCTCCTACATTTCTAGTACAAATTCAATTACATTGTGCTTATTCTTGATGCCTATTACTTTATCCCTTATCAGAAGGCAAAATGGTTATTACCGAGGGAGGCTTCCACTGCCCCCTCCATCAAGGTATGCCTTTGCTCCTAGCAAACAGATCAAATTCATTCTACCAGAAAACACCTCAAGGTGCCCCATCAATGAGACATCAGTTAGTACCAGCATTGCGCCTGATCATTTATTACCACCAAGTTCAGTCGATGAGGTACTCAGACAGACAAATGTACATCTTATATAACTCTTTTGAATATCAATGTTAACACATTATTTGTCTAATGCTAACTTATTACTTTGATTAATTTTCTGCAGTATGTTTGTCCAGTATGCCTTATAAATCGCAAGGCCATGGTTTTTGGTTGCGGCCACCAGGTGTGATACTATGATGTTACTAATAAAAATATACTGATCATGATCTCTGCCCAACGGTTCTATGTTTTAAATCACATATATCATGAATATAGTTTTCTAATATTGCCTTATTTGACAGACATGCTGTTCATGTAGCGAGAAGCTTCAAAAATGCCCCATCTGCCGTAGCCAGATTGAAACACAAATAAAACTGTTTCACTGAAGTAATAAACTAAGAATCGGTCATTGATAACATTTCTAATTTCTAATGGTGATCATTGTACTAATTAATTGTAATTCATAGTACAACAAAAATTCAGCATTTCTATATTTCTATTAAAATTAGTTGTATAAAAAGGCTGATTGTTTTTTTTTCTATTTCCGTAATGTGTAAGTTGTAATTACCAATAAAGATCATTGTATAACGGTAATAAGTAAGGTCCAATTTACTCTATCACTGCAACTTTGCACATATATTCGTGATTATAACTGTTGCCTTAATCATCGCTAAAAGAACGTCTACTACATCTCTAAATTCACCACTTCACGCTTTCAAAATAACACCTTCATTTAATAGAGATAAATCATAAATGCAATGAATTTTACGTCGTTTATGAAATAATTTTTCATTTAGCTTATATGTAACTGTATATATATACCGAGTGGAATCAAGATTTTTATATAGTGGCAGCCTAGATGCGAGTTTACGTTACTAGATTATTGAAATTGATAAATTAAAGGGGTCGATATATCACACGAAATAAAAATATATATATGATAAATTTTAACCCCAACATGTAACTTTTGTGGGAGGGAAGAGGGGCTACCTATATGTATATGTATATGTATATGTATCTGTATATATGTATATGAAGTTATGTTATGATGAGTCACGAAGTATATAATATTTTTATACTTTATATTATATCTCTCATTTTCTAATCGATTCAAGATGAAGTTATGTTATGGTGAGATCAAGTTTTAGATATTTTTTTATTTTTTTCTATTTTACTAAGGGTAGAAAATTATTATTATTGGGAATCATTAGATTAATGCATATCTACTCGTGAAAAAATAAAAAATATATAAAATACAAAATTGGTCTTCAAACATATTTCTATGTGAAGATCATTTTAAATGGTTGGTCAGTCTTTTGAATTCAAAAATAAGAGATGTCGTGAAGTATAAAAATATTTTGTACTCCACGACCGACCGTGACATAACTCATGTATATGTATATATAGAGTTATGATATAGTGAGTCACGAAGTACAAAATATTTTTATGTCATATCTCTTATTTTCAAATTTAAAAAACTGATCAAATCGTTCAACATAATCTCCATATTAAAATATTAGTATCTTACTCGTACGTTACTACATGTGGTGGTTTTTAAAAATATAAAAATTCACATTTTTATGAGAAAATAAAAGAAAATAAGAAATTAAGATATTTAGTAATAAAGTAAAATTTTAATTATGAATACAAAATTAATGTAAAATAAGTATAAAATTTAGAGAAAATTACATTCTAGAAAGTTGATATTCAGAATTGAAAAAAAATCAAGAAAAAAGAAAATAAATTAGAATAATTATACTCCCCTTTATTATGTAGCATTTTATGTAACAATTAGAATTAAGAGAAAATTATAATTTCAACACAAACGAGCATACATATAATTATATTATTTAAAGAATAGCTTAATTTTGATGGTTGATATTAGCTCTAAAAATTCAACAAGAAATTTAAACCGTTACATGATTAGAATACTTAGATGTTTAATAAAAGAGTAGAGATGCTTGGAAATTAAATTTTATGTTTTTAAAAAAATACATATAATTGAATTTGGCTACGGTGCTATGCATAGCACAAATGATCCGTATACTATGGATTAGTACTCCATTTATAAAGTTCAAATGGTCGATCTGACTGCGCAAAATAATTTTTCATATGAAAATCTAGTTGGAAATAAAATTTTGTATTTTAAAAAAATTAACTATTTTTTAGATAATTAATAATTCACATATTATTCTGATTTTTAGAGTGGCTAAACGAATCAATGTATGTTCGGAAGTTCACAAACTATACCTTAAATTATCAAATTCTATGAATGTAAACATAAGGCTAGAACGGATAGTGCTGAAATCATATTTATATCTGCTTTTTATTTGACATATATAGATATGATTACAGATATTAAACATATATCAAAATTTAAAACTAAATCCACCTTACAAAAATAAGGATATGAAATAGATATTTAACGGATACATATTTTCTGATGGGTATGAATTAAAAATAAATATATATTACTAATAGTTACACATATATAATACAAATTAGTCGTAAGTATTTATGCATATATTTGTCAATATTTATAATAATAATATTATATATGAATAAAAAAATTGACACATAATACTGTCTTATAAGAAAAAATTTATAATATATGTTCTATTACAGATACGAATAATAGAGATTAAAATCAAATTTGTCTCCGTATTCACATTATTTCTTACGAATATAAATTGAATAAAAATATAAATAATATTTAAATACAGATGATATATTTTCAGATAATTTTCATATACAAATCTGAACGGAGCAGATAGCGAATATTATCCGCTCCGTTTACGGCCCTATTGTAAACTATTATTCATAGTTGAAAACGTGGAATTTGCTCCCGATTTTCGGAATGAAAATTTGAATTGGGTGAATGCTCAGTTGCTTTCTGCATTTTTCACGTGATACACATCTCTAGAGGTGGCAGAACCCGACCCGACCCGACAAACCCGTCCGACCCGCCCGGATCCGAATCCGACCTGATCCGATTTTTTAAGAAAGTCAAACTGACCCGATCCGACCCGAACCCGACCTGACGCGACCTGACCCGAGATCAAATGGTCTTCAATCCAATCGAAATCTATCAACGATCTGAAAAAACACAACATGTAAATTGATCCGACCCGACCCGACCCTGACCCGACCTGATTTCTTTTAGAAAGTCAAACTGACCTGACACGCCCGACCCGAACCCGAACCCGACCCGACCCGCCCGATTGCCACCTCTACACATCTCTTTATGTCTTCTTTCTTGTGCTACCTATCAATCCTAAGCCTAGGTCAAGTATAAGTCTATACTGTTGGTACTTGAGCATCAAAATCTGCTATTATTTTTTTTAGAGAAGGCACTTTTTTCTATCTTAAAAATAGAAAAGATTTTTTTTTAAAAAAAAGATTATATATAAATTAATAGTCCATCAAATTTTATAAAATTTTATTAACGTTTATTAGTTCATCAAAGACCGTTAAATTGAAATCGTTGTAAAAATTAATGAAAAACCGTTAAATTTGATAATCTTTGATGAAGTATCAAACATTAATGAAATTACATTATGTTTTTTATGTTTATTTAGATAAAAAAGGAGGGAAAAAGAGGGTGTCCTTTTCTTCAAGAATAAAAGCATATTTGGAGCCGATACTTGAAACTAGAGACTTGAAGACGGGGCAATTCACGGGGCAATTCAGGATGGTCCGATTCAAACTTCTATGTGTCACGGGTAAGAACGGGTCACGGGTCAAGGGTGAGCATGAGTGGGGCGATCCGAGTTAGAGCGGTCAAAAACTAAAAAATCCCGATCCAATCCGTCTTGGACCCATGTGAATAGGACTCTCACGGGTCACGACGGGTGAGCCAAGGGGCAGTCCGGGTGGGTCATGAGTGGGGCGATCCGAGTTAGAGCGGTCAAAAACTAAAAAATCCCGATCCAATCCGTCTTGGACCCATGTGAATAGGACTCTCACGGGTCACGACGGGTGAGCCAAGGGGCAGTCCGGGTGGGTCAAGAGGGGTGGATACGGGTCTTTTTTTTTGTAATTTCAAAAAAAACAAAAAATCCTCAACGCGGTGCCTCCACCCAGCGGCGTCGCCAACAATACAGCGTCGCCTCCACCCAACGGCGCTGCCGCTACCATGCAGTGCCACCAACAATGCAGTGCCACCTCCACTCAGCGGTGTCGCAGCTGCCATGCAGTACCGCCTCCACCCTACGACACTGTCACCCAATGTCGTTGTCGTTGCCATGTAGCACCGCCAATAATGTAGCGTTGCCTCCACCCAGTGGCGCCGCTTACACCTTGCGGCACCGCCACCCAGCACCGCCACGCAGCGCCGCCGCCATGTCGTGTCGTCATGCACGAGTTAGCACGGGTAGAAAGGGGTGCATCCGAGTAGGCACGGGTCCAGATTCGGGTAGGCGTTGGTAAGCACGGGCGAGTACAGGTAGGCACAGAACGGGTCTAGATGGTTCACGAGTAGGCAAGTTAGATGGGGTCAATATGAAAAATTTTAAATCAAACCCTTACTAGAACTAGATTTTTCCTGGGTCCAGATCACCTATGAGTCTCACACAGTAAGAAACGAAATAGATTTAATGGCTGAGATATTTTCAATACTCTACTTGAAACTGGGAAACTAATAAAGTAACGGTAGGATAGTAGGAGCTCCTCTCTCTCTATTGAATTAATTAATACATTTAAATAAAAATATTTGTACTTTCTCAATTCAGATCTTCTGTAACCGCATGTGTATTTACACTATAATTCAAAATTGTATTTATAGTTTTTTACTTATTTTAACTTTTTAAAAGAGTATCCGCTCTATAATTTTTTATTTTATTTATATCTTGATAGTTCAAATACATAATTTATATAATGAACTATTTCTTCCAAATTGTACTCAAATTATATCTAATTACGAATTTTTAACTTGCCCAACGTTTTCAAACTACTGATTTTGTTACTATCCAGCAGAGATTAATTAGTACTTGCAGATTTGCGTGCAGCTCATATAATCTCAGGGTGAGATTCTCAGTATAATTTGCTAAAGTATGGTTTTCTTCATCCTCGACCCTATTTTGAGCTAGGTCCGCTCTTCTATAGTATTGTAAAAGTATAATAATTGTATGAATTTACAATTCAAACTCATTAACTAATTAGATACTAAATAAAAAATTAACAATTTAACATACATTCCTATCTAATAAAAAAACTATCAAAATAATATCCTTTACATATTAAAAGTAACAACAAAATAAAATTTAAAATAATAGATAATCAAATCGATGAAGAAAATTTTCTTATACAAGATTTCATATTGTGAAAAAATTACATAATTCTTTCATGAATATTTTTTTCTCAATGAAAATAATCAAACAATCTAAAAACTTAGCCCCAAAACTATTATTTTTCAAAATTTAGAAGTCAACTGAGCCGTTGCCTCATCTAGGTCTACCTTAATTTAAATATTCATAAGAAATGTTCCAACTGATTTGGAGTCTGTTATTCCAATTGACGAGGTCAGAAAGGAAATGTAATATTATTTTATGTTGACTGTCATTGCCTATGTTGACTTCGATTATCGATACACAACAAAAGATAACTGAAAAATGAAGATGACGACTTACATGAGATGGATTAATTAATGGATACCAATATCAGTCTTAAGCTACACCTTCAGAGGTGATCCTGTGCAATATTAAGAGAGAATTTCAAGTGTATCTATCAAAACTTCTAAAAATTTCAATGCTCTGTAATTCATCTAGACACCATAACGTTTTTATATCTCACTCGGAGTTTAACATCTTTTTATTCTATTCCTCTCTTCATATAACCCATAAAAGAAAAAAAACTAATAATAAATCTTGAGAACAGAGGAGTATCGGCACATCGGGGAGGAAAAGAAAATAAATTAAAAGTGCCTCATAATAAAGATATTAGCCTTCCCTTTCTTATTTGTGCCTAATAAATTATAATATAAATTCAACATCTTACAACAGCATAATTATGAATTAAATAAAAAGGAATAAAAATATGTTTAATTTTGATAGAGACATAAAATAATGTGACGTTTTTAATGAAAATTAAATATTGAGATTTTTCAAAAATTGTATGAATACAAAAGAAATATATATCCCTATTAATTAATGAATATAAATATCAGTTCATTGCTTAATCTTTCCTATTTTAATTTTGTAGTTTTTTTAATCACATTGTGAATTTCCTCCGCTGTATGGTGCTCACCACATTGTATGGTTTCCTTTCCGGCAAAGATGATTCTTTTGTTAATATTTTCACATTGCATGTCGAATTTCTCACGTCTTATGTGTTATTATTAAAATAATCACTTGTCGGAAAGAAAATAAATACAATAATATACAGTTTGTGGTTGAAAACATATAGTATTATAACATTATGCTCTACCATATCGAATCGGAAACTCTGACATGGACACTGATAAATAATGTTATCATATATACACTAGAACAAAATGGGCCTTCAGGGACCGTATTAAAATTGGTAAGAATATATTAAAATTTAATAATGATAAAATGAGTTTTTGTTTCTAATCAATGTTTCATTCTGTGTGTTTGGTAAATTATTTATTATCTTTCAAAATTGTTGCATATCAATCTGTTAATTTTTGCTTGTAGATCACGTCTTGTGAGCATACCTTTTGTAAATCATGCTGGGAAGAATATTTCTCCTTGCGGAAGTCCAATATGTCATTTGATTTTGATTACTACAAGCCCCCAAAAAAAAAGCCAAGCAAGGCACTTAAGGTCATGGGTAATATTTGTAAGTTATTAACTTATTAATTGAACAATTTATTAGTAAACTGAGCTCCTATATATTACCTCATATTTATTTTAAATTTATTTTATTAAAAGACAAACAAAATTAGCCCCATACTTCAATGTAATATTATAGATATATTTCAACACTCAATTATGTAAATACTGTGCAAATAAGTGCACAAGGTTCCTACTTTCACTTTTTACTTTTCCTCTTTTATTTGATTACATCTAACTATTTTTTCTCAATAATTTACTTATGTAATTTGTATCTTAAAATTTCAGGTACATTTTAGAAAGTTGCCTCATATCACTATAGTCCCAATATCACTTGAAATTTCTAGAGAAAATGTAACTTATCTAGAGGTACAATAACCTATATATAGTTGTCAATACAATTAAGTTCAGTGCTTCGGTACTTGTCAATACTGAACTCTTGATCTCAAGACTTTTGAATGTCCCTAACTTAGCTGTAACCGCAACATATAGTTCATTTTTTTAACTGAATTTTTTCATAACATTTTGATAATTTAATAATACAGTTGGATGTTGATTCTCTTTAGTGCGATATAAGAACCTCAAATCTCAAGGCAAAATCTGTATCTATTGTAAATTGTTTTTACCCTGCACTAGTAATGTTGGTATTATCAGAGGTACGTAATGTTAATTGTTAATACTTCGTCAAATAGAAGTGAGGGTTAGTTTGAACAATTTCAGTGGTAAACTGGTGAGAACAACTGATGCCTTCGAAGGGCATTTAAGAATCTTTTTGTTTTGGTTTGAACGTCCAGTTCATTCTTACTTTCACTATCTACTTTTCCTCTTTTATTTGATTCTAATAAGTTTTTCTTGATAATTTACTAATGTAATTTGTGTCTTAAAATTTCAGCTATATTTTAGAAAGTTGCCTCATATCACTACAGTAATGCTTATGTTTTCTTGATGATTAGAATATTAGCACCAGTGATATTTAAATTGTTATATTGATGCATTTGTATGATTAAACTTCATGTCAGTTTAGTAAGAGATGTTTATTGATAACTTGTATTATTTAGATGGGAGATTTGTGAAAAAGAATGATATTAGTATAGTGATTTGTTATATTTCTACTTTATCTTTTATTTGTTATTGTTTATTTATTTATAAATTTAAATAATATTTGAGAGAAATTTTGGGGAAAAATGGAATATTATATCAAATCAGTGCAAGAATAATAAAATTTGTGACCATTTTGGTATCTGTGACTGTAAATTCGGTCACAAGAAAATACAAATGACGTCAGCACAGACAAGGGTATCTGCGACCATGATGATGTCATCTGCGATCATGATGATGTCATCAGGATGTATCTACGAGGAGCTATCTGCGACGACATCATCTACGACCAAAAATCAGTCGCTGAAGCCCATCTGCGACTATTTAAGGACTATCTGCGACCACTTTTACCGTCACGAATACTCTATTTTTGTTGTAGTGATAGGTCCCAAATCAGCAGGTTAATTAATTTAGTCAATCTGATTGAACCGAATTATAAGTATCATTCTTGACATACGTTCACATATATACTTTTGAAATTTCAATAGTTGGTATGTATGGAAAATGTTGGAATAATACAAGGATCATCAAATAGATAAATAAATTATTTTTGTTGAAATTCTCTTCTTAATTCATTGTATCTAAAACACAAAGAATTATATAGTTATATAGCTCTACTACATGCTTAAATTACTAGCCATTAAGTATCACTAATCTACTAAAAAAATATACTAAATATAAATGTGTACATATGCTAAAAATAAAACTAAATATTTTCTAAATATCTTGCTGGATTCTAAATTTGATGCTTCTAAATTTAAACTTCTAAAAATAGTTTTGAATCAATTTTTAACACTTCTCCTTGATTCAAAACCGATTACTCCAAGTTTACTTCAAAAAATTTCAAATTTGCCTAGCCCCAAAGCCTTGGTTAGATTATCAATATTTTGCAATTTTGAACTGACATGTTCTAGCTGAACCACTCCTATCATCATGTCTCTAATGAAATGAACTCAAATGTCGATGTACTTTATTCTTTCATAGAAAATATGATTCTTAGTCATTGTTATAGTTGATTGATTGTCACAATATATTGGTGTAGGTTGTTGCTGCATCGTCCAATATCTTCAAAAATGTGTCTAAGCAATATCGCTTGGCAAGCGGCTGAATTAATTGCATTGTACTCAACTTCTGAGGATGAAAGCGCTATTGTTGCTTGCTTCTTCGAGTTTTAACTTATTGCACTTGATCCAAGGAAGAAAATATGGCATGAGATACTTCTTCTATTTTCAAAACACCCTGCCCAATCGACTATCACTATAGCCAACTAATTCAACAAAATTTGTGTTGTCATACTAGAGTCCAAAGCCAATTGTACTTGAGATGTACTTCAATATTCTTTTTGCTGCTCCAAGGCGATGTTTGGTTGGTTTATGCATATATCTAGATATCACCCCAACTGCATAGTATATATAAGGTTTTGTGTGGGTTAAGTAAATCAAACCTCCAACTAGGCTTTTGAACTTAGTTTCATCACAAAAAATATGTACCATCATCTCTTGCTAACTTCTCATTATTGTTCATGGGTGTAGGTGTTGCCTTGCAACTATGGATACCAAACCTTTTTAGCAAATCATTTGTATATATTTTTTTATACAAAGATGTTGTCATGCTCTTGCTCTACTTCTAAACCAAGAAAATAGTGTAACAATCCTAAATCTGACATCTCAAATTGTTCCTTCATACTTCTTCTAAATTATTCTACTAATTTTTCATTTGTGCACATATAGATCATATCATCTACATACAAGCATACAACAAACATGTCATCTGGTCTCATCTTCTTAACATAGAGATTAGGCTCACTTTTATTTCTTTTAAAATCGAACTTATGAAATAAGAGTCAATTTTGTTGTACCATGTCTTTAGTGTTTGTTTCAATTTGTAAAGAGCTTTTACCAATTTGTACACCCATTCCTCTTTGTCTTTGACTTCAAACCCTTTTGATTGTTCAACATATACATCTTATGTTAGTTCTCCATTGAGAAAAGATGATTTCATATCAAATAGGTAGACGAATTTTTTCAAGTGAATGTCAATGCTAATAACAATCTTACTATCTTAAACTTTGCAACATGTGAAAACGTCTCTTCATAATTTACTCCATACTCTTGAGCATAACCCTTTGCTATAAGTCTAGCTTTAAGCTTTTGAACACTTTCATCAGCTCCAAATTTAGTTTTGAATATTCATTTTAAACAAATAACATTTTTACCTTCATGAAGCTTCACCAACTGCCAAAATTTGTTCTTCTCGATTATATGTATTTCTTCTTGCATTGCTTCACAACATTCTTCATTTTCTATAGTCTCTTTGTAAGTTGTGGGATCAGCAACAAGAAGTACCTGGGTTGTTTCATATAGCTTTTGCGTAGTCTTTAACTTTCTACCTGTTAGATCCGGAATTGCCATCACGCCTCTTATAAACCTTTAGTGCAGATTCAGTTCTTGAAGTCTCAGGAGCAGGACTCAGGTCCTCTTCTTTAAAATTTATACAACTTCTACTTCATCAATTTTAATTGGTACAAACTCTATCTCATTTTTGTTGTATTCCCGTTCTAATTGCATTTTCATCAAATATTACATTTTTGTTCACCATAATGTTATCACTTTTTACACTATACAACCGATAACCTTTGAATTGTATACAATGCCCGATGAAAATATATTTTTTCATCGAGCTTAGTTCTCTTTTGTGGATTAACAAATACGTAGGCTACACATTCAAAACTCTTAGATGACTTATTCCTAGTTTTCTCTCAAATCATGCTTCAAATGGAGTTTTGTTCATCACAACTTTTGTTGGTAAAAGGTTCAATACATACACTGCAGTTGTAACTACTTCGGTCCAAAATTTATTTGGTAGGTTACTATATTTGAGCATGTTTCTACTCATCTCAATAACTATTCTATTTTTCCTCTCTTGCTATGTCATTTTACTTAGGTGTATAGGGTGTGGTCAGGTCACGATGTATCTCTTCATTTTCATAGAAATTAATGAATTCTTTTGAGAGGAACTCACCTCCTTGGTCGGTTCTTAACAACTTTAACTTTTTTTTCAGATTGATTCTTTACAAAAGCTTTAAACACCTTGAACCTACCGAATGCCTCTCCTTTGCTTCGTAGAAAATACATCCAAATCATTATACTATAAACATCTATAAAAAGAAAAAAAAAAAGTATTTGTTGCCTCCAAGAGATTCAGTTTGCATTGGACCACATAAATCCGCATGAACCAATTCTAACACTTCAGTTGCTCTTTTAGCTTGGCCTTTTGGAATTGAAAATTTGGCTTGTTTATCGAATATACACCCTTCACAAACACCTATTTGGTTGACTTTAGGAAGGCCACAAACCATTTCTTTTTGGTTTAACAATTTCAGACCATTGATATTCAAATGATCGTACCTTAGATGCCATAATTGGCTTTGATTAAATTTTGTGACTGCAAATGCACTATCATCAAGTTATGTAATTTTCAACAAAAACAGGTTATTTTGTGTCTTCCGAATGGTTGTCATCACACGCTTCGTTGAAGACTCCTCGATGTACAAGTGTTGCCTTGAATTTGATCACATACCCAGTAGCAGAACTTAAGTTGATTTTAAGAGAGGGCTAATTAGATCTCATTACTTATATTAAATGATTAGAGGTAGCCAATTTCATACCTCAAACTTAATTTCCCTTGAAAAATAAATACTACTTCTTACATCTTAGGATTCATAAAGAGGGTCATAACCCAATTAACCATAATGAAGCTCCACCACCGCACATATCTATTGTCCATCATTTGAACAATGCTTAAGAGGTTTTATGAAAGTTACGAATGTAGTATACATTGTGTAGAATCATTATATTGTTTGTAGTTTGGACAACCACCTTGTCGATACCTTCAACTTGTATTTTTTTATCATTGCTGAGTCTCACATGCTTCTTGTATGACTCATCCAATTCTTTGAAGAGGTGCTTGTAACCTGACATATGATTGGAACACCCGCTATCCAAAAATTAAACTTGACTCGCATCTGATTTCTCATCAGTTTTTGTCAAAAAGAGCATGGTCATGGTGTCTTTTGCGTTGCCTTTGTCCTCTACAACTTTGGCTTGTCCTTCCTCACGGTTCTTCATGTAGCAATCATCCTGCATATGGTCGATTCTATGATAATAGTGGCATTCAACGTCTTGCTTGTCTTGTTCGTCTTCCCTTTTCTTCTTTATAACAATCTGTCTTGGTGTGACCGAGCTTGTGGCAATAATAGCACTTGATGTTCTTCTTTGTCGTTTGCTGCTATTGATGATTGTCTTCACTACTCATGTATCTTCCACGACCTCTACCGTTGCGACCTCTTCCACTACTTGAATTGTGTTTGATGAGGAACGCCTTAGAATCATCTTTCTCTTCAGATCTGAGAAGTCTAGATTCATGGGTTCGTAGCAAACCCATCAACTCATCGAAGTTATATGTTGACAGATCCTTGGACTCTTCGATTGTTGCCATGACATGGTCGAATTTTATTGTAAGACTGTGGAGCACCTTCATAACCATGACTTTTTCTATGAGATCATCACACAACTCTTGATTTGGGGTGGATGTGTCTCTTATGAGAAACAATAGAACTGATTCGCCTTGATTCATGTTCAACATCTCAAACTCTCTTTCCAGAATTTGTCTATGCTTCTTTGGATGTGTTTGCTACCGCAATCTTAGAGAAAATTATGCCGTGTACTGCTTGTTGGATGATGAATGATGCTCGTGCATCTTTTTTTCTTGTGAGTTGGGGTCTAGATTAGGAGCTCTCCTCTACTAAATCTCAAATGCCATGTGATTTGAACAAGATTTTCATCTTGATGCTCCAGAATTTATAGTTTTCTCCCTTGAAGATTGAAATTGTCGGTTGGGTAACGTTCATCATGTTGCCATTTTCTGCCATTAAAAATACCCCAATGTGGATCGATGTTCTCTAATTCCAAAATTGTTGGAATAATGCATGGATCATCAAATAAATAAATAAATAAATAATTTCTGCTGAAATTATTTTTCTTAATTCATTGCATCTAAACTCAAAAAATTACATAGTTATATAACTCTACTACATGTCTAAATTAGTAGCCACTAAATACCACTAATCTACTTAAAAAATATGTTAAATATAACCTAATACATATGTTAAAAATAAAATTAAATATTTCCTAAAATATTTTGCTGATATCTAAATTTGAAATTTGAAAGTAATTTTGAATCATTTTTCAACAAAAAAAAAACGATGGAGCTGAAACACGGATCAAGTTTTTGGATGTGACAAGTACCGTAAGAAGTCAAACCACTCAACCTTCAGTATGTGGTGTGCAATCGAGTTTCACGTGAACCACCTTGCAACCAACCAATAATCTTCCATGCATACAGCTAATTAATTAAAGACCAAGAGCTACTTCCTGAGAGCCGAGAGCTATCGCCTATCGGAAGTTTCAAATAAAAATTGATCAATTAATTTAAGGAATAATATTTATTATCCCCAACATTTTGTCCCCATAATCTGTCCCCGATCACTCCACTTTCTTTTTTTTGTCAAAATTTTTATCTTCCACTGTCAGTTTTTTTCGCAATACCTTTTTTTGGTCATAGGACGTTTATCACGCACACACCTTTTCATTTGAAAACATAACTGAATCTTTGAAATTCAGACCTCTCTTCTACAATATCATCTGTACAATGATTATTCCTATCATTCGGCATTCACTACTCCAAATATATAATCTCCGATATTAGAAAGATAACTACTATCTCCATTTTCTATTGTCTCTTTCTGAATAAAAATCTCATTTTAATTTACACGATGGTTAACTCAAAATATTAGCAGTGCTGGTCTATTTTCTGAATTGGATTCGGTAAAAGAAAAAAGATCTTATTATTTGTTTAACTTGAAAATTATGGATTTATCTTTTATGTTTTGTTTTTTTTTTATGAATTTAGGCGGTGCCTTATTTGTTGATGATAGGTATATTGTAATTGAGATTGCATGCATCATTCAAAACTTTAACAGCATGTGTCATTTATAATTCTTTGTAGCAATAATATTTGTTGAATTTGTTTTACTAATAGCGAATTAGAGAAGCAATTTACTGTTATTTTGATTCATTCCATTTATTTATAATTTGATCTCTTCAAATTATTTCCTCTGATTTTTGGTATTAACATAAATGTGTTTGCTAGATGAATAACATTTCTTTTTTTTAGAAGACATGATAATTGTATGCAAACTTAGTATTTTTTTTTCTTTTAGTTTGATTTTTTTTTGTCAAATAGAATAAAATCATCATTTTTCATATTGTTTCTAATTTGATCTTGTTAATTCAAAATTCAGGCCATAGTATCGTAACAATGACTTATGATCAAGAAAACTGCAAAATATAAATTCAAGAACTATAAATAAGATTGCTCACAACTATAAATAGCGTCCTACCGAAAATGATATTTTGAAAAACATTAGTTATATAAATATTGTTGCAACTAATATTAATTGCTAATCTAGATTGATATAAATAATAAAGCTTCCAACTATGAATAGTGATTTAAATTATTTTACGTATGTTTATGTAGTAGTTATTAATAATTAGTCCAATTGATATAAATGACTTATTTAGCAAGTATAAATAGTCGTACTTTGCATGTTTTCACTCATACTTTTCATGCCTAATCGTTGGAGTATTTTCTAAATCAAATTTATAGATTTTCTTCAGAATAGATACATTATTATGTAATTACATATTAATAACTGATATAATGAGTGCAAGTAACAAGGTTAATTATTGTTAATAGTTTTTCGTTGAAATCAGTATTTCAGCCCTATGCACAAGTCACATGAGTCATTTGAATTTAAGCAATATATTACTCTTGTTATTAATATACGAATTGTAAAGTGATATAAATAAAATGATCAATAACTCTAAATACGAAAAAAGGCTTTGATTTGCATTATTTGTAAATACTCACACCATTTAGTATAAATAATATGAATGTTTAATATAAATAACGCGCAGGCCGAAGATTGTGGCACAACTATTGCATGAGACGCCATCTCAAATAATCAAATTATCGTTAGTTGGCCGACTTTAGGGATTTTTTGTGGGGACAAACCTCTCGAGTCAATTATCAGTCTCCTTAATTTAATTATGACTTGTACTAATCAAATTAAGTATTCGGCGCGCGTCCTTCTCCGTAGTCAACGATTTCTATTGATCCTCTGTGACTCTGTATGATGCTCGTGAACGTGATCTCTTATATATTATGATCACTAATTTCATCAACCTCTTTCCTGTTCCTGTTCCTGTTACTGTTACTGTTACTGTTCTCTTTACGTACTATATACGCTATACACACGCGTACAAATTAAATTAATAGTTTTTATGGCACCTATATTTGAAAAATAATATTTTGATTTAGTAATTTTAAAGTTCCAAATATAATAATATTTAAAACTATTTATTTATGTTCAAAGTTTGCAAAAATTTGGAGAGTAGGATACAACCTAATTGTCAAAACATTAATCCCTAAACAAATTGATTCTGCATTAACATATTTCAATACAATGTTCAATCTACCTTAACAAAGGATAATGATTTTTTTTATAAAGCGTTAATTGTTAACTATGATATGGACACAGGCTGAATCTCGAAAACCAGAAGGTTCTATATATAGTTGACAAATCATGTCAGCTAGCTGGAAGAAATTTCTCTGCATATCATAGTAGCTACAGGCTGAGAGCTCTCCTTCGCAAATTCAATTCAAACATTGTAAACTTCGTTTTCAACGAGTATCATTTCCACGGTCCACACCGGACCACACGTTAAATATTGAACCCTAATTAAAGACCATGTAATGTTCTAGCCTTGTTAATTAATTTAATAAGACTGTGCTCGTTTATTTTAATTACTGCATGATCTCAAGGACTTCGTCCCGTTATTAATTTCATTCGGTAACGTTAAAGAAAATATACAATATCTCTCATGGTATGTATGAATTCAATATGAACACTCCAATTACTCTCTCAAATAGTAAAATGTTGACAAGGTCTCAAAAGACAAAAAAAAAAAAAAAAGCTACGTGGTTATGCAATTAAGCATTAATTATTTGAATGGATCAATGGATAGAGAAAGAAAAACATCAATTACTCTTATTCTTTCCTGTGAATGAGACGACACAGTCTTCATATATTTCTGTGGAAAAGTTAATTGCTGCATTTTCTAACGGCCTTCTGAGAAAATTAAATGCATTTTATCAATCTCTTTTCTAAGAGATAAAATGGGCATCCTGCATATTTCCACTTCACATGCTTCTCATTCCTTGAGCTGAGAGTTCCTGTTCCAAAATAAATCTTGAACCATTTATATTTTTCTGACAATATGGGAGGTGCTCCGTCACATACATTAGATAACGGGTCAGAACACCAACCCGCAAAACGTCGAAGAATTGACAGGCGGTATTCTTTCATAAGTGATTGCTATGACTCCACTCAGCAGGTAATTAGGTCGAATTTGTTGAAAAGAGTATATCAATTATAAGAATGTCGAATTGAATCAAACTGATCAACAACACTTTGAACAGTAAAATTAAAAAAAAAATGAAAACATGGACAGTAACAGTAATCAGATAACTTCCTGATTCATGAGCGATCAAAAGTTTTCATACAGAACTCTCAGGTTCATTATGAAACTTAATTTATATAATTTACTTCCAATTAAACAATGTGCGTTTTGTTTTTAAATGTATATATCCTCCACTCATTTAAAACAGATATAGATCATTTTCACGTGTAATATCAATGGAAAAAATACTTACCAGCGCTTGCTAAAACATGAAGGATTTTATCTAAAGGATTGCTTATTATTTCATGATAGGTTACTGACGCCCTTGCCCAAGCTGGTATGGAATCATCAAATCTTATTGTGGGGATTGATTTCACCAAAAGCAATGAATGGACAGGTAATTGATTCATGCATGCCATCTTTAAGGAGAAAACACATTTCTACTATTTTCCTTTCAAAGTATATATAATCAAGATCATTTCTATTTTTTTTTATTGTTGTTGGTTATAGGAAAAAGATCATTTGGTGGACTCAGCTTGCATAACACTGGCGAATCTCCCAATCCTTACGAGCAAGCCATTTCTATAATTGGACAAACATTGTCAAAATTTGACGATGATAATTTGATCCCATGCTTTGGATTTGGAGATGGTACATTTCACAATCAGTTCTCATGTTGTCTAATAAAAGAAAGTCGCATGCAAAATATATTCTAAACTTGATATATATATATATATATGCTAAAATAATTATTGGGTTCGGCAGGATCAACACAAGATCGAAATGTTTTCAGTTTCTACCCAGATCAGAGACCTTGCAATGGATTTAATGAAGTTTTATCAAGATACAGAGAACTAGTTCCTCATGTCCGATTAGCTGGTATGCTTGTTTTCTCAATTGATCTCAAGATGCATGCTTGCTTTCTTAGTTTGTTATATATTTCATAATTACACATTTATTGCCTACGATCTAGAAAAAATATATATTGATGAATGCTCTGTTTTTCAGGTCCAACTTCATTTGCACCCATAATTGAAAATGCTATATCAACAGTTGAAAGTAGTGGTGGCCAGTACCATGTTCTGCTGATTATTGCCGACGGCCAGGTGTGCTTAGGATAAATTATTTACTCCTTATAAGTAAATGGAAAAAAATGAAAAATGAATGTCGAAATTCTGATTTCATAAACGTAATCAGAGTTATTTCTACTACGATGCTCAGAAATGCTTGCACTTGATATACATGCAGGTCACCAGGAGCATAGATACCAGTATTGGAGAATTAAGTCAACAGGAGCAAAAGACAATAGAAGCTATAGTGAGAGCTAGGTAGAAAGTTATTTCTTGTATTCTTCAGCACTTATAACCACAATTTCGATCAGTCAACACTTCATTTGTTGATTGTACTATGGTTATAGAGTGCATTAACAACCTATTCACCATGAAAATTTATTAAAAATTTTAAATTTGATGCATATGCGTGCAATATTTTTAATATATAATTTTCCCTGTTTATTTCAAATGTCGCAGTGAATTTCCATTGTCCATAGTTTTAGTTGGAGTTGGTGATGGTCCCTGGGATACAATGAAGCAATTTGATGACAGTATTTCATTGAGATTGTTCGACAACTTCCAAGTACTCTTTCATGATTTTGGTGAAAAGATTCACCTTACAGTACTTCAGGAAAAAAAAAAGACAATGAGCTAAACTTTTTGAGATTTTTGGTCCTATTTTAACATACATTTCAATCTTTTGTGCAGTTTGTAAACTTTTCAGAGATAATGTCAAGAAAAGTTCCTCAGTCAAGAAAAGAGGCAACATTTGCTCTCAGAGCATTAATGGAAATTCCATCTCAGTATAAAGCAACAATAGAACTTGGACTTCTAGGGTAAATTAATTGCAATGTACTACATATATATAGTTATATACCAAAAATTATCTAGCTAGATTCTAGTACTGACACAAATAATTTTAAAAGCCGCCAGAATAGAAACAGGATTAGCCCGACAAGGGTCGCACTCCCACCACCTGACTCAAGGTTTGGTACCACTCCTAGTGTATCAGCCACATTCACATTACTAGAAAACAATGCAAGGAATCCATCCAATGAAAATGTAGCTGGTATCAGCATTGCACCTCCTCTACACAGTTCAGAGGATCAGGTAATCAGCATACTTGTATTTTTTTTATGCATAATTGTAACAAGGAACTATTTCTGAGTGCTAATTAGAAAATTATTATATGTTAACAGTATGTATGTCCAGTATGCCTTGTGAATCGCAAAGGCGTGGTTTTTGGTTGCGGCCACCAGGTATGCATATAACTTTGCCTAAAGTAGAATTTGAATATATGTTCTTAATTTACATAACAAATGTTGTTTTCTAATTATCTTTCTTTCTTTATTCCACAGACATGTTGTTCTTGTAGCCAGAAGTTGAAACAATGTCCAATCTGTCGAAGCCAGATTAAAACACAAATAAAGCTGTTCTACTGATGTGAAGTTGTAAACCATGGATGTCTTAGCATTTCTAGAGGTGATCATGCACTGATTGCACTTCCTCGTTCAAATAGTTCCGCACATCCAGATTCATGCAGAAATTAGTTGTATTATTTAAATTCGTTTTCAATAATTTTTTATTTATTTAAACTTCTTTTTATTTAAAAAAAAAAGAAAAGTGTGAATAATTGATTTTTTTTCTTATTTTGTATTATGTACTGAGAAAGCATAGTCTACATGTAATAATTTCTCTTGTAAATTACGAAATATTGAAAATTAAATAAGAAAAGCAAACATTCTCTTCTCCTTCCGATCATGCCTCAGATATTCACTTTTCTCTTCGTAAGTCTCTCCCTTCAGATCAGCTCTCCTCTATGCTCTGTTTCTCAGCAGTGTTGCCTCACTGGTCCAGTGCTATTTACATTAGTGCAGGGTTTTAAGAAGAAAAGTTTGCTCAAATTTACTTGTGGTGAAGGTTTAGTAATAGAAAAATTGAATCACAAATTAATAGTGCAACAGAAGATAAGTCCGATGCAGATTACTTTCCACTCGCACTTTTTATTAGTTTTGGACTTGCCATCTGAGAAATTTTGTTATTGGAAACTTCACATATATATGTGAATGTGAGTTCTTTATCCAACAAAAAGGAACTTCATAATAAAGGAGTTTCAGAGAGAAAGAGAGAGTATTGGCCATACTGTACACAAGACAATCTCACTCCAATGGTCCTCCGTGACGGAAGAAAAAGGGCTCCTTCTTTAGGGAAAATTGTTTACAATTCGACCATTATTCCTCCAATGTACAACCCACAAGAAGGAGCCCTTTTTGCACACCCTTATTGTTTACAATTGGCAGTGGTACTTCTATATCTCTCTGGTATGACCTGGGGTGTGCCCCCAGGTCAATGCCAAACAAACGCCACCATGGCCAATTCTTAAAAAAAATAGCTTAAGGAATGCAGCTGCTGAGATCCACATGCTACTGCCAAGGCCAAAGACACAGAGACAGGAGGGGGAAGCAACAATGATGACAAACCTATCTTTTACTAATGCAGAGGATCAACTGATTTGGAAATGGACTGTCTTTGGCAAGTACACTCTAAATCTTTTTATGATTTCTTTGCAGGAACTGGGAAAATAAAGTTGGATTTCAATGCACTATGGAAAACAAAAGCTCCGCCGTCTATCCACCATTTAGGGGTGGAAACAGACGTTGAGTTAGGGGGGCAAAATTGAATTTTTCTTCTAGAGAGGCAAAACAAATATGTTTAGTTTTTTACGATAATACACATAATTACAAATTAATAAAAAAAGAATTTTAGAGAGGGTCTTTGGATCCGCCCCTGCCACCATACGTCAGAATCTTGTAATTACATATCACAAGGTTTGACTAAAAGTAACCAATTCATCAAAATAACATCAAAAGTGCAGTTTATCATTTCTTAATATATCTAAAGTTAACAAGCCTCTTGTTAATGATTTTTAAGTTTCAATTTCGTTGATAATGTATTATTTAATTCTTAATAACTTGACAAATAATAAAAAGGAACATGTTCGGGAGATATTATAATTAATACCAAATTGATACCAATTTATTATTCAAGTTTAATAAATTATTATTCAGAATAACAGACTTAATTATTCAAGTTAATTTCATGATACTTTGCTATTCAATTGTAATATTTGAATTGGATAACATAATACTATAAAAAATAAATTGAACAATTAAATCATTATTGTGAATAATAATTTATTTAACTTAAATAATAACTTGGTATCAATTTGGTATGGTATATGTGTATCTGCTCCTTGATAAAAAAAAATTATATATTCTGACAAGCATTTATTTCTGGTGTTTACCAAAGTCTTAGAAACTTAGAAAGAGTTTCTATTTTATTTCCCTTTTTGGCATGATTTAAGTTCCTAATCAGCTATTATGACGTAAATTCAAAGTAATTTACCTCTTGTGGCATGTCTAACAGGACTTGTCAAAAATTCTGCATCTGATTAGGGTTCATAAAATGTAGAACTTTAATTTTTTTTTCTTAAGTTTCACAGGATAAAGTTATACATTATTGTCTCATAAAATGCACAAGGATTTCTTAGCACGAATCGATGTCCTTACTAGCACAAAGACTAGTGGTTATTCTATGCACTAGTGTCACCTTCTAATTTATACAGTCTGAATGTTTTGTACAATTGAAAACTTGGGAAAACACTTTTTGTTTTAAAAACCTAAAATAAATTTGTTTAGTTATTTTTCTTTAGTGACAAAGTTAATGCTCTTTATATGAGAAGTATATAAAAGTCACAGATGAAATCTGAATGAGCGTTTGATTTGGGTCCCCAATATAATATATCGCAAACTGTTTAAATTGGGACGTATGTGTGGTTTCTTTTTGGGTCCGTTCGGCAAATCAAGGAATAGGTTTGAAAGAGTGATAATTTTGGAAGAGTGATATAATAGTATTTTTTTTTGGAAGAATGATATTCTTGACTATTCGGAAGAGCGAAAATATCGTTTGGCAGTTGTTACTCAGAATAGTTAAAATATGAATAATTATGATACTAATAATGATGACGATAATAATAATAATAATAGTAAAATAATAATCATAATAGTAAGATAATAATAATAATAAAGTAATAAAAAATAATCATAATAAATAATAATATTATAATAGTAATATAATAAAAATATAAACATAATCATAATATAATAATATAATAATAAAAAATTATAATTACAATCATAATTATAATAATATAATAATAATAATAAGTAATCATAATTTTAATAATATAATAATCATAATCATAATCATGATAATAATAATTATAGTCATAATCATAATCATAATAATATAATAATAAAAATATAATCATAATCATAAAAATAATTATAAATAATAATAATAATAATAATAATAATAATAATAATAATAATAAATTAATCATCACTATAATCAACATATAATAATATAATACAACATAATAAAATAATAATAAGTAATAATAATCATAATCATAATCATCATAATATAATAATATAATAATAAATAATCTTGATCATAATAATATAATAATAAAATAAATATATTTATATTCATAATATAATAATATAATATTAAAATTATATTTATAATAATAATAAATAATATAATAATACTAATGGTAATGATAATATAATAATAATAATAATATAATGATAATAATAATAAATATTAATCATAATATTAATATAATAATAAATTATAATCATAAATATAGTATAATAATATAATAATACTTAATCTTAATCATAATCATAATATAATAATATAATACATCATAATCAAATAATAATCGTTATTCCGACGAGAGCTAATCCAGGTATTCCACCTATAAGTTGGTATACCGGATTAGCACTATTCCGCACTCTTCTACTTAGTCTAAAATTCGTTTGGCAAATTAATTCGTCGGAATAGCTATTCTATTCCAACTTTTTGCTATTCCATTGAGTGTCAAACACTCCCTTTGTGAACCCTTTTCTGCTAGGTCTGGAGTCTATATCTATAGACTTTGATTAAGGACTACGATTATATGTCAGATGTCTATTCTCACCTCATGTAGGTTTGCAGTCTTTCGAACTAAAAAATTGATTTGAAGGGTTCTCGAATTATTAATTTTGCGTAAGATTCGTAATGATTATTGAAAGTATTAATTTTGGATCTCGGGAGGTTTATTAAAAGTACGAATCCCGATATAAAAATCAATAGCCTAAAAATTATTCAAACCAATTTTTTAATTCGAAAGGCTGCGCACCTACTCCAAACGCTGAGCAGTTGAACTCTTATACTTGTTTTCCTCGACAACAAAAAAAAAAAACTCTTATATTTGTTGTTTCCTTAAGCATTTGAGAAGGGTAATATATTGGGCTCAATTAAGATTCTTTATAGATAATTAAAAGTTAAGTAATTTAGTCTCTCATCTTGACTCAAAAAAATATTTCATTATATTACATCTCACTTTCAAAAAAGAATGAATTGAAGTGAATCAGATATGATTGAGGTTTAAGTTGAGTTTAAATGCATTATATTAAACCCTCTCTCTCATTAATGTTGATTGGAGATGGATGTATTTTCTCAAAACAAAAGTGATGCATTATATCCGGTCTTTACTTTGGGCCGGTTCCGTTTTTTTTTTATTATCAAAAACCAGTTGGTTAAATTGGTTTTCAGGCCCGTTGATTTCGAGTTGGAAAATCTTGGCTCTAATTTTTTATAACTATGGAGTGTTCGGTGCTCAATCGAGAAGTTCTACAAAATTATATGTTCGTACAAAGATCGAGAAAAAATAAGAGAAATATAGTACAAAATCGGAATTTTTGAGAATTAGCTCAAAGTGGATTTTTGACTCTCTGGCTTCTTCTGTTTGAAATGCGGCAAGTCACTGAAAAAAAAAAAGAGAGAGGATCGGTTGACAATGGATTATTTTAACAATCTTGATAATGGATCTCTAAATAAATATAAAAACATCTTAAAAATAAAAAAACATTTATATATGTATTTTTCTATCTATGAATTGAGAGTCATTCAAATTTCATATAATTTCATTATCGTTTGATAGTCCATCAAAGACCATCAAAATTTTATGTAATTTGCAACGAATCCAATTTAACGGTCTTTCATGGACTATCAAACGATAATAAAATTGAATAAAAATTGAATGACCCTCAATCCATAAATAAAAAAAACACATCTATCAACTTTTTTTCATTTTTAGAATTTTATTTTGTATTTATTTAAAATTTCATTATCAAGATTATCAAAATAACCCATTATCAACCGATCCCCTCTCAAAAAAAAATTACGTTTGCTATCCAAAACCCAAAGATCCATCGGGCCCTTAGCAAACCAACTCTAAGGGCCATTCGATTTTGTAATTTTGGATTGGTTTTCTGTAGCTTAGAGAGAACTTAATTACGGAGTGTTCGATGCACTCCCAAACAAACTACGTTTTTAAAATCAACACGCTTTTCAATAAAAATACAAGATAAAAAAGCTTCAAAACCTTGTCTTCGAAAAATTTAAGTCAGATTGGATTTTTGATATCTTGGATTTTTGATATCATGTTAAGATGCTATGCAAAGTTATTGAAAAGAATGAGCCCTAAATATAGTCGGTTCTAGTTTTTCTCAGTCCATCTAGTTTATTCTGGTTTTTATAAGGTACGTCTTGATTTTGGAATATCGAAAAAAGTTCTCTAATGAAATATAGCAACATTGTTAATTAAAAACTCTTATAATTACCATATGTCACCGTATACTTTCTATTTTTTTTATATGTGATATGAAAATAGCAAATTGAAGGTGTTCTTTTGATTTAAAAGTATGATGCTCTACTAGTGGATCGTCAGCGAATACACGAGACTCATATAAATTATAGTCTGCGAGAGCAAAACCGATAGTATCATGCATGCTTGTGATCGGATGGATTTCTCCCAAATCGATAAATGAATTATATTAGTCTTTGCGACTAACCTCATGATCTATAATCTCATCACCATCATAATCCTCCTCTAATTTATCGTCTATATCCTCCGAAGAAGAATCCTCATTATCCCATCATTCTACTAAGAAGTCGTCATCCTCCTCACCATCATCATCATTATCATCATTATCATCATCCTTAATTTCTATGTCAGTGAGAATTTAACATAATTTGATTCTTCTGGTTCAGCACAACCGATATTATTGGGGGCATGTTGATTTGTTCTGAGTACAAAGTTCTCAATGCATTGTTATTCGGATATCAAATGAGATGCATTGTTTCGAATCAGATTCATTCTGGCATATAGTTAAACAAGTCTCATTTTAGATACTCATTTGACTTGCTATTTTTTAAGAATTGTCATCATAGACTCTTATCGAATTGAAATAGAAATAATCAATCAATGTAATATTCACTCGACACTGGATATCAATCGAGTATTGAGACTCTTCAAACCCTAAATATTAAAATATTACACTTTTAACCCCATCTAAAGTAGTATTTTCATTACCTCCAAGTGTGAATCTGAAATCCAACATGTAATCTGCACCAATTTGTGGAGTATATCTTGTTCGCCAAAAAAAATAGCAATTGAAAATATCATCATTATCTACAAATAATATAGAATATTTCATAAATTGCTAAAGATAATATCTTTAATTTTCGGTATAATTATTCTAAAATATATATCTTAGTTCATAATCGATCTACAAATTACTCAAAATGATGTCATGATAATAGGTTTTGAAGATCTGCAAGTGTTAATTAGAAAATAACTGAAGGTGAAAAAAATTTAGAGGAGAAGGAGAAGTAGTATGATAATCGTTGGGAAATGCGAATTGATATAAAATAACTAGGACCTGCTGGAAACTCAATTGTTGGATGCACTTGCATCCAAAAAAAAAATTATTCGTGTGAGCGGAAACTGGATTAAAATATTGAGCGTATTCTGGGAACGCGAGTGTTGGCTGCGCTCCAATAAACTATAATTAATTATTGGTTAGCATGAAATTTAATTAAAATATTCAGTTTTGTCTGTGCTCCCAGGAATTTTTTTTAGTTTTTCAGATTTAAAATGTGGAGCCACAAACGACGATTGTGTGTCCAACATCTAGGCGCTCAACTCGGGCTTGTGCTCCCATTTTTTTTTATCGGACACAAAAAATGCTGGAAGCACAAGCAGTAACTACATTCGAAGTAGATTTAGAAATTCATTTTCTTCTAAATATTTAATTTTTAATATTATTAATAATAGTAAAAAAATTCCGGGTTTATGAGTATGTGGGTCCTCGATTTTCAACAAAAAAAAATTACCTTTTTCATGACGACCAAAAATAGGATTCTTCAAAATTTATCTTTCTACATATAAAATCATTTAGATTATTTAATAGATGACTTAGTTTATAGTTAAATTGATATTTTGTGTTGTTTGATTTTAATCAAAGAGTTTTCTTTTTTTTTTTATAAATGTAATCACCTCTTACCTCTTTTGAATAAAATTAGTTGTCTACGTCCTTTGTGTTAAAAATATATATATGCAGGGCCTAATTTCGAAATAATAAAGTGACATTGTTGGTTAGAGTGGAATTTACCTGAATGGGAAAGTTTTTCAGAATTAACTTCATCGACGCCATCATCCAACCACTCAATTAAACCGGTTCATGATTCATGAAAAATTATCCAAATAAATTTGATTTTTAATTAAGTCATTTTTCTGAATTCAGATCATACAACACATATATTGTTGGGAGCTGATACGTGTTATTAATAAAGGCTTTATTATATACATTTAGGATGTGCAAACGGATCGATTCAATTAGTTTTGAACCGAATTGTCAAATTTTAGACTATTTAATTTAATTTTACAGTTTAAAAAATTCACTTGATTGAAATTTTAACTAATTCGATTTTTTATCTTTAGTTCAGTTTTTATTTTTATAAATCAGATATAATGAATAAACCGAATCTGAATATATTTATTTTTTATAGATTTTATTTAGTTATTTATTTTATTTTTCTAACTATTTTTCTAACTTTTAATATTTTTATTCCTCTTTAAATAATAAAATTCTTGTTTAAACCAATAAATCAAATAAAATTTTGATTTATTTTGTTTTTAATTTATTCAGTTGATGTTTTTAAATTTTTAGTTTGGTTCATAATTTAACAAACTAAAAATATTAAAAATATATATTTATTTCGCTTTGAACTGAACCGACTGTCTGCAAACCCCTACATACATTAATGAATTATTATGTATATTAATGATAAAATGATAAATATACTGCACATAATTAATCATAATAAAGATGTTAACATAGATAATAATTCATTTGATATAAATATATATAGAGAGATATATATATATACGTGAGCTTATACTTATGGAGGTCTTGTGAGAGAATTTTTTAAAAAACATTTAAAATATTATAAGATAAAAAAAAATCACATTTATCTAATTCTCATTAAATTATAAATATAAAAATTGTGGGAGAAAAATATAGTAAATACAATTTTAAGTCCGTTTTTAATTTTTGCAAAATGATGTTCAAGTATGAATATTTATTGATTTTTAGAGCTGAATAAAAATAAATTATTCAAAACAAATTTTATCACCATTAATTTTTGATAAATTAAAATTTCAAAATATTTGATATATTTTTGCTAAATAAAAAGTTAAATTATGGAAATAATAGTATATAAGGGAAAGAAATTAAGCTCAATGGACGCGACCTTCACATAAGCTTAATCAAAAATTAAATCGAATATCTTCAAATCTTAATTTATCATGCTCATTAAATTCTTTATATGAAAATCTTATGGTATGAAAAAAATTGGAGTGTTTTGAGCTTTTTAACCCACCGTTTTTAATTTTCTAAAATGATGTTCAAATATTAAATTTTTATTATTATTTTTAGAGTTGATTTTTAAAAATTAAAAACCACGACTTAAAAAGCTCAAAACGCTCCAAATTTTTGCATCCCATGAGATTTTCATATAAAGAATTTAATGAGAATGATAAATTAAAATTTGAAAATTATTTGATAAATTTTTTGAGTTAAGCTCACGGTATTTTTACTATATATATATATATATATATAAGAATCTTGTATCAACAATAATACCTCAATTCTCGATAACATTTACCTAGGAAAAAGGAAAAACAAACTAAATAGTAAAATAAGATCTATCGAACGAAAATTAAAAAAATATAATATTTAGGGAAAGAAATTTGGCCATAAAATTGAAACAATCTAATGGTCACAATTTTTTGCTTTAAACAAGCATATTTATCAGCCTGTTTTATCTTACTAAAGCATACATGTAGATCTTCATAGTAATTACATCATTGATATATTTTTATATGATAGGGTGGGGATCACTTCACAATGGGTTATTTTGACAATTTTGACAAAATATTTTTAAATAAATACTAAAAAAATCTTAAAATTAGAAAAAAAAACTATGGATATGTTTTTCTACTTATAGATTGATGTTAATTCAAATTTCATGCAATTTCATTATCGTTTAATACTCCATCAAGGACCATCAAAATTTTATATAATTTACAATGGTTATAATTTGACGGTATTTGATGGACTATCAAACAATAATGAAATTATATGAAATTTGAATCACCATCAATCTATAAGTAGAAGAACATATACATAAGATTTTTTTTTTCTAGTTTTAAATTTTCTTCGAATTTATTTAAAAATTCACTTGTAAAGATTGTCAAGATAACCATTGTCAAGTGATCTCTTTCCTGTATGATATATCTATTTCCTTAACCTAAATCCCTGTTACATTGTATCATAATTGGGAGCTGATATAGAGATACGGCTTTTGAGATCCATCGATAATGCTTTATTATATACGTTAAATAAATTATGAGTTGAGGTGTTATGTATAGTACGGATCATCCCCGTATTATGTATCCGAATCGTTTTTAAAATAATTTCTATAGTATTCAGTTGGAGATCAAATTTTATATTTTTATTATTTTTATTATTTTTTAGATAGTTAAAAAATAAATTGATTTAATTATTTAGTCATCCAAAAAAAAATTTAAACTATCCAACAAAATATAAATTTTGATCTCCAACTAAATTTTCATATAAAAATTATTTTGAGTAATTCAAATCGACCATATAGAAATGATCCGTAGCACAAAAATGATATGTGTTATGCATAACATCATAACCAAACTATAAATTATATATATATATATATATATATATATTAATGACTTTATTATACAAACATGTTTTGTACAACATGGAGTTACATATTGTATAAAAAAAGTATCAATTTACCTCATTAATTATATTAGATAACAATACTAGCTGAGGGATAATTCGATTTTTTTTAACTCTTATAACAAAATGTAAAGTATTTTTTTATTCACAATCATTCTTTAATCTTAATCCTTCTACTCACCGAATTTAAAATTCTTAACGGCGCTTAAGTAATTAATCCTCCGCCCTTAGTTTGTTTTGTTAGAAATGTCAAAATTTGATCCGATCTGAAAAATCCATCTAACATATTCAGATTCAAACCCAAATCCATCTAACATATTCAGATTCAAACCCAACTCAACTTGATCTTTAAATTGATCAATCTAAATCCGAGATCAAATAATTTATAATTCAATTAAAATCAATACACGATTAAAAAAAATATCACCCGACACGACCTTACCTAATCTAATTTCATCGAAAAGATTAAATTGACCTGATCGACTCATTCAAACCTGAACTCAATCCGACCCGACCCGCCCAATACCACCTCTTCTCGCCGAGCTCGCATCCTAAACCTCGAACTATTAGATTTATATCCATTTCGATGCGAACTATTAGATTTATATCCATCCCGATGCGAACTATTAGATTCAAATGATTTAATTAGTTATTGGATGCAAACTACAAATCCGGATCTCATCTAATTTAAGAAATAAGAAAGATCACAAATTAAAATTCGAACTTCAATACTTTTTGGATCGTGTGTATAGAGAAAGAGGATATGGTGCTTGATGAAAGTATAAATTTTTTCGTGTTTTGTGTTGGTATCTCAAATTTAAAAATTGAAATGGCCGATCTAAATCGTTAAACATGCTTTTTATATTAAAATATCTTTGGAGATTAAATTTTATATTTATTTGAAATTTTTACTATTTTTTAGATAGATATAAAATCATTAGTTTTAGATGGTGCATAAATCATTAGATCAATAAATTTTATGTCCATCTAAAAAATAGAACAATATATATATATATATAATCTCCAAAGATATTTCAATATGAAGATCATGCTCAGTGGTTTAGATCGGCAATTTAAACTTTTAAATTCGAAATACGATACGAAGCACGAAAGATTTTATACTTCATGAAGCACCATAGCCTCTCTCTCTCTCTCTCTCTCTCTATATATATATATATATCCACATCTATTGTCATAAAAGAGATGGCAAGCTCCTGCCATGGTTTAATCTGGACGGTCTATAAAAGCTTAAACGGCTCAGATTTAGCTAATAGGGTTTTTTTTTTATGAACCTCATAGACACAATGACAGAATTTTGCCATCATACTATGGAAGAATGTGATTCACATAATCTACACAATTTTGCCATCATACTATGGAAGAATGTGAATTCACAACATCTTGCCGTACAAAATTCATAAATATATAGAGGTGTGTTTTATAAAATATAAAATACTTCGTACTTCACGCTGTTTACCCCTGAAAGGTCGAAGGAAGAAATACAAGAGAAAAAGCCAAGATCAAACCCTATGAACTGAACCAATACAATCCCTATACTATATGGAATGATGTCAATGCCAAGCCAGTATTTTGATACAACCAATCATGAGAAATCTCAATATGATTTTGCTTTCAAGGTCGACACCGGTGCAAAGTTGTGAGCAACCACCTAACCATGTTTTAATTTGTGTCAATTCTTGATAAGTAGTCGCTCTATGACCAAATTACCCTCATGTTAAGGGATTGAAAGTCAATTTCACAAGACTGATCAGGTGCCAAAGCTGGGAGCAACCACCTGATCAAGTCTAGATTTGTATTAATTGCTGATAAGTAGTCAGCATTTGATCAAATCAAACCCTAATGAGCATCAGTATTGGTGTTAATTGGGGTGGAGTTTCTGCAAGGAGAATTTATTTGGCAGAGACACTGAGCTACAACTGATAAATAGGGATTTTATAAGAATAAAACAGGGTTTTCTTGATCAAAGAATTTTTAGCACAAGCAAACAAGGGTAAAATGGGAATATAAAAATACAGAGATGATCATCAGGAATTTAGAGAATTTTGGTGAAAATTTCATGATTTTTGGATGAAGGGATCTATTAAAATAAATTGGAGAAAGAAAATAAGGCTAATTGAAAGGCTGAGATTCAATCAAGGGACTTTTAAGGGTGCAACTTGGAGCTAAAGAGTTAACTGGGTGCAATATGGGGCTGCCAAACAAAGGAAAACTCAAATGGCGCCGGAAATAAGGTTTTGAAGAAGGAAAGTTTTGTGTAGACTTGGTGCACCATTGCTGAGTCTCATTAATCATGACATGTGGGTCCGATTGGTATGTGCCTAGCTCACCCGAACCACACCCTCTTTCTCTCCTGTCTCTTTCGCTGGAAACGGGCCCCACAGGGATAGAGATTCACTTCTTTCTTCCCTGCTGGAACTCCTTCCCTATTAACCCGATTTTGAAGTAGAAAAATAATCAAAAATGGAATTTAGCTCAAACGGTAACGAAAATTTACAAGTAATATACCGTTGGAAAGCTCTAACCAAGGAGAATCCGTAGAAGCAATTATTTTTTAGAATGGTTTCTTGTATATCACTCGCATTGAGGAAGAAAGAATCGGACTGAAGAATGAAATTGGCCAATTAAAATGAAGATAAAGTGAATTGGCGGTTGAGAAGGCATCGTGTGGGCCCCACGATGCAGTTGAGGTAGTTACTGGCATGGATTAACTGCTCTTTGTGTGATATTCCATGATAGAAGTGGTGTACAAGGCCGAAAGCCAATAAAAAGGAAAAATTAATTCGGTTCTTGAAGAGGAGAGTGTAGGGAAGAACTGAGGTGTGAATACAATGCCACGCTGGCGATCCAAACCATCGATTTTGCTCACAACAAGCACATTCCAGATTAATCCACACCGTTGAACTATTGGGTTAAAGGCTGTGATCATGCCACATTAGCAATCCGAGGGATCAAGAAAGCACAATTTGTGCAAAAAGAAGCACAATTGGCCACAATTGAGATGTAATTGAGCCTATATAAACTATGGAGCAACAATTGATCAACCCCCCCCCGGATTCATACTCTCTCTCTCGACTGAAATTCCTTATACTTCACTTCCTTTTTTTTGACTGATAGATCTCGGTGGATAACTTGAGAACTCAGTCACACCCTATCCTAGATCCGAAAGGGGAAGAAAAGAGGCGGCCACACAAGTGATTAAAAGAAAGAGAGAGAAGCTAAGAGAGTTCAATTTCCATTTTCTTGATCAACATTAGGCCTTTGATCATCTATTCACCTTCAGAATAATCCAGGTCTAGGTAATTCTCCACTGTGATGTATAATCCTCTTGGAAGAGCAATGTAAGTGATTGTACAATAAAGAATTTGAGTTGAATTTCTTTGAATTTCATTTCTTTCTAGTTTTCTTTCCCCTCTCTATCCTTCTCATATCTTTTACTGTCCCTAATCATTCTTTGGAGCTATACAACAGTAGAATTGCTATTCAAATCTCGGTTGAAAGGGTTTTTGTAACCCTCCAGGGTTCAATTTGGATAAAGCAATTGGATTAGAATCACAATTAAAATTGGTTGAAGGGTTTGTGTAACCCTTCCAATACTATTGCAATACTGATCATTCAAATTCAGTAGATCTCAATCGGGATTTCAGCCGTACTAGAAATAATTGAGTGATGTGTATTGCTCGTACCAGCTATCCCAATTATAAAACATGAAATTCATGTAGAATCAATACACAGAAGGCATAAGGTAATGCACAAAGGTCAGGGATGTGTGCTTGACATCAATGAAACTTGAATGATCAAGATTTCCATGATTTGAACTAACTAATACCGAAAGTAGTACCATTTGATAAATCGGCTCAGTTGCTAATTGGATAATCTCAAAGCGTGAAATCAGTCATTGAACATGTTGACTAGGCCAAAGCGACGCACTTTGATATAAGAATTGTGAAGATTGTTAATCAATTGAGTGAGAAATTGATAAAACAATCAACACGGTACCGGGATTATCATTGGTACCGAAAACGGTATAGCATCATCACTCTTCTACCGTACCGATTCGAAATCCAAGACCACAACCGAACTCCGGACACCAGAGCGATCCCAGTAGTGCCCTCCGATCTCCGATTAGCTAGCGGAAATACCATATCACCACCTGGGCACGTATCTCAAAGTACCATCGGAGAAGATGATGAAGAAATACTTGAACGAAAGGTCTAAAGAAACACGCACAAATCGTGAAGCAATCTAATGGAACACATGAAAGCATGGGCTGGAGATTGGAGCAAAGCGGTATCTCACCTGCACAGATCTAAATGTCCATCCAACGACCCAGATTAATCAATGAATTAATTTCAGCCCAGTGCCATATTGGGCCCAGCAAAAAAAATGAAGGAATAAATAATAGAAGGGGATCAGCCCAGTTGCGCATTCGGCCCAACTCAGAGAAAATAATGAAATGGGCCCAGTAGTTAAAGAAAGATTAATCCCGGCCCAGACAATTAGGCCCAATAGTCAATTAATAACAGAAATAAAAATAATAAAGAGTAAATAAATCATTTATAGGTCTTCCCAAACTCCAAATTAACTCAAATTTGTTTCTAAAAATTCTTTGTTTTTCATAGTAGTTTTCTATATAAAAACATTTCAATTTTAAGAATTTTACAGTACATAAACAATTTAAAAGCAAAATGACATTGTTTGCTTTTTCTTATTTGACCAAGCTTTGACTTGCTATTTTGGCTATTATAAAAATCCTAAAAAATTCAAATAAAATTCTGAATAATAGCCAGCTATTTTTCTATTATTTTTCTACAAAATAAATAGAATTTAAAAATAATAAAAACTATAATAATAAAATTCTATTACTTTGGCTATTATAAATATCCCAAAAATATAAATAAAATCATAGCCAATTCATTTTCTATTATTTTGTAAGTGATTTTCTACAAAATAAATAGAGTTTAGAAATAATAAGATTCTACTACTTTAGCTATTATAAAATCCCAAAAATATAAATAAAATTCTAGTTAATAGCTAACCCATTTCCTATTATTTTTGTAAATAATTTTCTACAAAAATAAATAGAGTTTAAAAATAAAAATAAATTCACCTTTATAATAGAGATAATAATGAAAGATATTATGTAATAATCTTTTTACATTTTAGAGATGAACAAATATGCTCACACAAGGGGTGTAGTGCAACACAGTGATTTTGCATACATAATGTAACATTTAGAGCGATTAGTCGGGACAAGAACATCTTGACGTAGAATAACTAAGGCTTGGACAGCAACATGAGGAGATATGTCGAGACAAGAACATCTCTACGCTCGTTGAAGAATGACTAAGGCTGCGACATCAACGTGAAGAGATATGTCGACTTTGAGGAAGAAGAACATTACGATGTCGAGAGAAGTGACATCTTAGTGGCTCGATACCATGAACAAATAATCCATGACTAAATACGTTCACACAAAGGGGTGTAGAGCAACATAGTGATCTTGCACAAGTAATGCAACATTTAGAATAATTAGTCGAGACAAGAACATCTTGACGCTTGTTGAAGAATAACAAGGTGCGACATCAACATGAAGAGATATGTCGACTCCAAGAGATAAGAACATTACGATGTCCGAGAGAAGTGACATCTTAATTACTCGGTGTCATGAACAAGTAATTCATGACCATTCGAGCTAGTAAGACTGAACTCATCCGTCGATAAGTTTGTCTTCGGTTCATTTCCGAGGTTGTGAGATTGAATCGTTCTGTAGTAGATTCATTCACAAAACAGTGAATGTGAACTGTTCTGTAGTAGGTTCCTTCACTAACACATGCCTCAATGTTAAGCTGACCCAGTGCTTCAGGTTTAACTTTGTGTGCAATTGTGTTCTTAGGTTTATGAATTGGCTTAGTGCTTCGAATTCATGATCTAGAAGATCGGTGAGAAGAAACACGTGGGCCAAATCCACCCTTCTCCTGATTCACCAACCTCAAGATCAACCGGCTCAGTGCTTCGAGTTGTATTTTGTGTGATTGGTTGTTGACTAGTTAAGATTGAACCGTTCTGTAGTAGGTTTATCTTCTAGATCAACTGAGGTTGAGTCGTTCTGTAGTAGACTCACCTCAAACCCCTCTGAAGAGATTAATCTGATCTGTAGTAAGGTTATCTCTCGAGGTGATATAGACTGAACCGATCTGTAGTAGGTTCGTCTTTCATAGGATCAATTTTGAACCGTT
Organism: Schoenoplectus tabernaemontani; assembly: GCA_037127355.1. Classification (NCBI taxonomy): domain Eukaryota; kingdom Viridiplantae; phylum Streptophyta; class Magnoliopsida; order Poales; family Cyperaceae; genus Schoenoplectus; species Schoenoplectus tabernaemontani. The sequence continues at coordinate 18,428,400 of CM073743.1, read as the reverse complement.
CTGAAGTAGGTTCATTCTCTAGATTAAATGAGACTGAGTCGTTCTGTAGTAGACTCACCTTGAACCCCTTTGAAGAGATTAATCTGATCTGTAGTAAGGTTATCTTTCGAGGCGGTAAAGACTGAACCAATCTGTAGTAGGTTCGTCTTCCACGGGATCGACCTTTTTGTGAACCTGACGACCACTTGACCATCATTTAACTATACTATTTGCTTCTCCCTTTTAAAGATCCAGAGGTGCCTCGAGGTTAGTAGCTGGGTAATTAACGGTGGGGGCTTGCGCCCACCGGAATCTACAAGAACTCACAATCACTAAAACCCCCTAAATGTGCATCCAAATTGTTCTAAACGGCGAGTCAGGCATTAAACAGATGCACGCTTGGGAGGATCTCCGTGTCCTTCTTCCGCATCCCATCGCCCAGCGGCGGTGCGGAGCGCGCGAAAAAGGGTCGCACACACGCTTATATCTCATATTTTAAAATTCAAATGGACAATCCAAACTGTTAAATATGATCTTCATATCAAAATCTCCTTGGTGATCAAATTTTATATTTTTTGAAATTTTTTTACTATTTTTTTGAAGGGCTATAAAATTCATTGATCTGACATCATCTGAACCATTCAATATCAACGATTTTGTATCCCTTTAAATAAATAGCAAAAATATATATATATAAAATTTGACCACCAAGGAGATTTTGATATGAAAATCATATTTAACAGTTTGGATCGTTCATTTAAATTTTAAAACATGAGATATAAGTGTGAAGTACAAAGTATTTTGTGATTTATAAATCACATTAGCGCGCACACACACACACAGATATATATATATATATATAAGTAAAGATAATGTGAGTTTAACTAAAAAAGTACATCAAATCATCTCTAAATTTTAATTTATCATGCTCATTAAATTGTTTATATGAAAAATCTTGTAGGATACAAAAATTTGGAGTGTTTTGAGTTTTTTAAGTCATGATTTTTAATTTTTGAAAATCAACTCTAAAAATAATAATAAAATATTCAATGTTTAAACATCATTTTTAAATTTAAAAAACGGTGACTTAAAAATCTCAAAATCCCATAACAGGTATAAAGAATTTAATGAGTATGATAAATTAAAATTTAAAAATAATTTAATATATATTTTTTAGTTAAACTCACGTTATCTTTACTTATCTTTACTTTTATATATATATACATTGTACAGTTTGAAACCCATCCAGTTGCTTTTCTAAAAAATGGCAAGTCAAATAGGTAAGACAAGCACCCACATATTCCCTGAACAATGCAAAAATGTACAAACAAAAGGTAGCACTAAAATTGATCTTTCTTTTAATTCCCCAGTGCCCTGACAAGTTTAGCAGTGGAAAAAAAAGATTTAGCAGTGAAAAACAAACAAAAAAGGAGAAAAAACGTTGGGCCACTCGGAGCCACACGTTAGAGACCTAATCGTGCCAAAAGAGTAAAATTGGATCCAATTTCTTAAAATATTCAATCCGATTATCCGACACATGATTCTTTTATTTCGGATTTTTTTTTACTCGGATAATAGTTTTCTGAAAGAAACAAAGTATTGAGAATGTAATTTTTTTAAGTAGGTTTTTACTATTCATTTTTTTTTTTCGAGAGAGTATATCTTATAAATTTTATTTTATATCTATGAGAGCTTAAACTCATGATTCCTTTAAAATCATTTTAGTTAGCTATCATTTGAACTATTAGATCATTTACCACTTTAATTTTTTGAAAATAAAAGATATGTACAGAGGCTTGAACCCCAAAAACATTTGACCGTAGAAGTTTAGAACTAGAAGTTTAGAACAATTTTGCGTTTCAGAATGTAATTCTTGCTTTAGTAAAACTGTAAAAGAATTATAGTGAAAGCTATGAAGCCAATATATGATGATGTTCGGTACTTAGTGGTGGGGTTTAATATGGATTTCTGTGGGGCTAGAATAATTTTATACCGGTCTGAGATATCATATCAAAAGTACTACTTTTAAATCAAAGATTCGATACGTTGAACTCTTTATTAATTACCAATGACATTCTCGGATCGGCCTAATCTCTGAGATTGCTATCCTCTGCAGCGTGGCACGCGAGCAGTATGATCGACAACCGTTAGATTACGGGGATCCTTTAAAATTGATGAAATATAAATCTTCACGCGCATCGAACGACGTTAAAACCGTATTACACGATACAGCGCGACATACAATAAAATTGATATCCGTGAGACTAATGCAATCAGTTCCTTCCTTCGCCTTACTTCTCTGTTAATTCAATATCTGTCTGTCCTGTGTAGAATGTTTGAGTCAACGGGGATTCTTTGTTGCCACTTGCCATTGTATGGAGGTTTTTAAGCAAGAGAATAAAAGGGACTCGTTGGTTATAGGGCCAGGCCTGTGGGTACAGAGAATTTCTTGTTAACTGCTTGCTTCTTGGTCTTGGTTGGGTGATTATATTTAATTATTTTCATAGTCATCTTTTAAAAATCATTAAAATAAATAAAATGCCCAAAATGATAAATTTTGGTAGTCTACAAGTTATTGGTGGAAACAAATTTTTAAGCTACTTGGATTGATATTTTGGACACATGAAATTTTAACTCGTAAATATTTCAGCTCAAAATATATTTATGAAAACACTTAATCAGACTCATATCATGAGAATATATCTCGAAGCTCTAATATCTTTCTTAATTTGTATATCTATCTGTAGTTTTAATATACATGTTTGTATTTAGGGGTAAAAGAGAATCAAGATACGGATGCGATTAATCATTGTCGGATCCGCATGTGCTCGATTTAGAGTCCCAGGCCAACAAGACTACACTAAAACGTGGCGGTGCCAGGCACCACCTAGGCACCTACCATCGTGTCTCTCTCTCCTCTCATTTCCTCTCTCATTCGTAGTTCAATTTTCCAATCACCACTACTCAGTAGTCAGTACTCACCACGCAACGCATGCGACAAACATAAAATTACATGGCGATTTCCTAGCAAGTACTAAAGTCGGACGGCACTGTGCATTTATGTTGTTCTATGAGAGCAGTGGATATGAATAATTAACTCAACACAAAAAAAAATAATTGACATTTCATACTGAGAATCGTGGCACAGTTGCATAGAAATCCATGCCGAGTTTCAACATGCAGTTTTTAGTAATAATAAGTTTTATTAAATTAATATTATTAAAAATAAGAGTGAGAAACGTAAAATTTTAAATATACGAATGGCAGCGCGTCTCTGTCAGTGGTGCGTTTCATTATTTTTACGAAACGCATCACTGACAGTGGCGTGTTTGCTTCTTATATATACAAAACGCGCAGCGCCTCTCCATCTCACTTGCGCGGGGTTTGGACGAAATGCGCCACTGCCAGGGGCGGACCCAATGTAATCCAGGGGGGGCACGTGCCCCCCTGGATTTTGAAAAATAGTGCTTTTCGGTAATGTTTTCAGTAATTGGCCCCCCCCTGGAAATTTTTTTTGCCCCCCCCCCCCCCCTGAATTGTCTGGTTATTTTTATTGAGAAAAAATATTTAATACCGTGCATAATGAAATAATTATGCAAAGATATCAAAATATAAAGTTACTTAGTCGAAAACTTTGTTCATCAACTTGATTATCTATTACTTTGAGCTTTATTTTATTATTATTTTAATATATAAAATATTATTATTTAATAAAAAAATTATTAGTTAAGTATATATATTAAATTATTAATTTTTTTATTTAGTACCCGATTAGTTAATGGGTTTGAACCCGATAAGCCATTACAATCCGATAATTGTCCCCCCCTAATCAAAATCCTAGATCCGCCATTCACACCACACGCCTTTGCGATGCGCGTTTAAATCGCATACATCGACAATGGCGCACTGCCATTCGTATATTTGAAATTTTACGGTTCTCACTCTTATTTTTAATAATATTAATTTAATAATAATTAATAATAATAAAAACTGTTCAACCTGTGCTGTTGGTTTTTCCAGTATTAATTTGCACTGACACTTCCATTTTCTTTCGAAACAGGAGGTGACTTGAACTCCCTCTTAATTTGAAGAGTTCAGATCCTTTGCGGCGTATTTGAATCCCAACATTATGCGGCGAGTATTGATTATGCATTTTTGACCTAATTTTGTAAACCAAAAATAGAAATCACGACACTAATGATTAATTTTTGAAATTTACCCTCGTATTTTTAGGATAAACAAATATATTTATAATTTTTGTAATTTCCAAAAATTCATCGTTACTTTCGTAATTTTTATGTTCTATTATTAATAAAAAAAAATAGGCAATTTTGACGTTCAACAACTTCCAAATTTGTTGGCGCTGTTTATGTAATTATTGCATCAGTTGCTACAAGGCATCTTTTATTCAATTTATTTGATTCATGTGGGACCCATCGTCTAGTGGCACCCAACATAATGTTCACAGTGTGCTATTGTTGACTTGTGGTCTATATCAGCCACAGAGAACTCTGATTTTAGATCAAACTACACGTGTAAACCCATTAAAAAATGGACACGTCAATCCAAATTTCTGGAAGTCGCCACGCAAATTAGTAGTTGTTGAGCGTAGAAAATCGGCAGCAATTAAATGGAGATGCGCCACAATATCATTTAATGCCATTGCCATGCCATTCAGAAAAAAAAAACAAAAAAAACAACAACTGAAAGTGACCCTCAACAGGAAAAAGACCAGACCCACTTACAACTTATGGGGCAACTCAGTAGAAGACTACAAGTGTCCAAAAGTAAATTCTAAAAGGTCGCCAAATCTTCCATAAACAGAAATATCATAAAAAATAATAATAAAAACGAATACCCACAAATTTAAACAAGGAAAGAGCTTGTATTATCCTCGCATGAAATAACAGCTGTGTTCACTTTCACTAGCTACTTGCTAGTAGCCTTTGTTTTTTACTTGAAAATGTAGAGCATTATCGATTTATGGTGCATAGTATCCATGGACAAAACTACATTAATTAAATAGCTCGTATAGCTAGCTCATCGCTTAGGAACAAAAGATCAAACTAAAACAAAACAAAAATTACACAAGTTAACACGAATTGCCATCTACGGTAGTGTACGCCACTGTACGGAGAATAATGGGATTTTTCATTTTTTCTAATAGTGTCCCCATATCAATTTTTCGAAACAAAAAAGAACCATCATCAAATCTTTCCTTTTATCAACAACAACAACACGTACACCCAGCAAAATCTCCATTTCTGAATCCTGCAGTGCTAGCTTTATAGCCATTCATGTAGCGGCTTGATCGATGCATCACACATGAGTTCTCATTCAGAGCCTGTTCGGCGTCCCGAATCCTATCTCCAAGACACAGCTGTGCTCATCGACTGTGTCGATCCACGGTGGTGCATAGCCCCATACGTCAATTGGCGACTCATCCCAAACAAACTGATCTCTCTCGCACCTCTCGAACCAGTCTTCGTCCAACCTCGGCAGTTCCACGATCTCACTAAGTTCGGGCTCAGGGTCCATTGCGGCTGCCTCGGCTGCTGCTGCTTGTATGTCCCTGTGGGACAGCGAAACAGGCCGCGGGAGCGATGCCGCTAGTTCTGGGAAATTCAGACTGGCAGCACTTGCTCCCTTCACACATAGTGCTGCTGCATCATGAGCCCGTGCCGCCATTTCTGGTGCTGGGAAGGTCCCGAGCCAAATGCGAGACTTTTTCTTGGGCTCGCGGATTTCCGACACCCATTTGCCCCACGCCCGCATCCTTACGCCGTGGTATGAAGGGTGTCGGGTCAACCCACGTGGCCGTTTCAGCTTTGCATTTGGCGAAACTGCTGGTTCAGGTTCAGGCTCTGCGTCAAGTGTTGTTTGGACTGTAATTGTGACTTCAGGAGTCATGGTATTATGGCACTGAGAGATCAATTGCTAGCTTGTGAAGGGATATTGCGATAAAAGATGGGTTCGTGATAGAGTATGGTTTAGTGATGAAATGAGCTTGCCCCTACTGTCCACCTAGAGGGAATTAAAAGGTCGGTTTGGTTCAGATATTGAGATACCTGTGCGTATTCTATTGGAGGACATGGCAACTTTGCTTTTCGTGTAGAGAGAGAGGGGCAAGTGGCAACGAGAGGGGTTGGAGCCTTGGAGAAGGAAATTATGGGGATTTAGTAGTAGATAAGTGAGCATGAAATAATTAACAGGCGGCTTGATTTATTTCCATCATTTTTTTACTTTGTCCGTATGTTAATATTCCTATTCCATATCACGTAGAGATAGGGTGTCAATTATTGATCCGTAATCCGATCCGATTCGAATTTAGTTCGATCCGATATGATCCGAAAATAAATGGATCGGATATGAATTTAATTTTATTTATCCGAATCGGATCGGGTCGGGTTCGGGTCAACCGAATTTAATTTTATTTATCTGAATCCGAATTGAAGTAATTTTGTGATTTAGTACTAATTAAAACTTAAATATACGCTAATTATATACTAATTAAAATTAATTATAAATTAATTAATATTTTATTACTTAAAATTATATAAAAATAATTAATAAATATTTAATTATTTTACGAGTCGAGTTGGGTCGACCCGTGACCCGTCGGGTCAGGTATGAGTCAAGATTTTTTTACCCGAATTTCATCGGGTCGGGTTTGAATCGGGTCAAGAAAAATAATAAAATAATATAATCTGAACCCGACCCAACCCATTGACACCCCTACGCAGAGACTTAAAAAACTGGTTGGATCAAGTCCAATCTGTGGCCGCAACTCGATCCAGTCTAAACCGTGTACAATCGGATCTAATTCGGACCGTGGCTAAGCCTGGGTCTAATACGAGTCCAATTAGGTGATTTACTGATTTCAGTTTAAATCCACTTAAATCTGGACCGTTTATGAGCCATGACTTCACCCGGACCGGCTCATGCACAATCCGTGAACTGAACAGATTTTTTTTAAAAACCATTTTGTTTCAAAAAAGTCAAAAGATATTAAAAAATTTCAAAAATCAGAAAATTTAAAAAATGTATGATTTTTTGGATAATATTTTGAAGTTTTTAGAATTCTTTTTCATTTTTATCAAAATTAAAAAAATTGGACCAAACCAAGACGGGATCACCCCAACTTTTGGGGATCCAACTCAAGGTCACGGACAAATGTAGAATTTTGATAAAAAAAAGGATCAATAATCAGATTGCAATAGATTAGTGAGTTCAAATTTATTAGTTAATCAGATATTAAATAAAAAATTAATAATTTAATATAAATTCATATCTAATAAAAACTATTAAAATACTATCATTATACATATGAAAAATAATAAAAATATAAAACTTAAACTAGTAAACTGTCAAGTCGTTAAAAAAATTCTTTAAGAAATTTTATATTTTTGAACTTTTATATTTTTTTTCATTATCCACAGTATTAAATAAAATTTTCTCAACAAATATAATCAAACAATCCAAAGAAGATCAAAAATAAAATCGAGATGGGTCAAATTAGCAAAAAAAATTTAATACCTAAAGAGAGTTAAGCTTCCAAATTTTTCAAACATGCTTCATTATAACTTTTTTCAACATTGATTTTGTTTAAATATTTTCATCTTCTTCAATCCAATGATTTATATAAAATAATTTCTCTCCCCTCATTTAAAATAATATTTAAGGTGAATATTTATAGATTAATATGTGTCTAATTATATTATTTATTATTATAATTATCATTATTACTTAGCATTTAAAAATATTTTGTCTAAATTTTCTTTAATGTAAAATTTAATTAAATATATCTAAAATTTTATATTATTAATTATTTATTTGAGGACTATATTATCATGGTGAAATATGAGCTATAACCCTGTTTTACATAAAAGGTCAAAGATGAATTGAATCGAGATTTTCTTTTCGTACCATCATAATTTGGTTTGTATGACTCATGATCCGAGATAATCTATACCCGGCATCTAGGGGTGTCAATGGTTCGGGTCGGGTCAGGTTCGGGTTGGATCGGGTTCGGGTCGGGTCATATTATTTTATTATTTTTCCTGACCCGATCCGAACCCGACCCGATTAAATTCGGGTCAAAAAATCTTGACCCATACCCGACCCGATCCGTGTAAAATAATTAATTATTTATTAATTATTTTTATATAATTTTAAGTAATAAAATATTAATTAATATATAATTAATCTTAATTAGTGTATATTTAAACTTTAATTAGTGCTAAATTATAAAATTACTTTAAAAAATATAATTAATCGGCCGGGTCGGGTTGAACCGAACCCGACCTCGACCTGATTCGGGTCAAAAAAATTAAACCCGTACCCGACCCATTTATCTGCGGGTCATATTGGATCGGGTCGGGTCGAGTTAACCTGTCGAATTGGGTCAATAATTAACACCCCTACCGGCATCCCAGTCAGATTTGTTCTGACATGACCGGACCAGATCAGACCGGTCCGTTTTTAAAACCCTAATATCACGTAGGCGAATGAAATAGATGTTAATTTCTGAAGGAATACTGGTACTATCGTGACAACACCATATTTATTGTTATTATTTCTATTTGAGACTTTGACAGTTCAATTTGAATTACAATTGAACATTTAATATTGTACCTTACTTTAATCTATTTAGTTAAACAATCCGTTTTCTATTTAGCTGGATCTTATGAAACCCAACAGTTCTCAATGACATGTTATATTCAACGGTAACTATATCAATATATCATGCAATCTTAATATATAATTAACAACAGTGATATAAACTGCTATCTGCCCTACGAGGTACAAGATATGAATTTAGGTTTTCAAATAATATATTTTTATTTGTTCAGCTGAATTAACTCATCATGACATCCAATTTCGCAGTAAGCAATATTATGGAATATTGCATTTAAAATAAAACTCCTTGCAGTCATTAACTAATTAATGCCATTTTAGAGGTGGGGACCACTTCACAATGGGTTATATTGACAATTTTGACAATGAGTTCTAGAATAAATATCATAAAAATAGAATTTTTTTATAGATATATTTTTTTTTACTTATAGATTGATAGTAATTTAAATTTCATACAATTTCATTATCATTTGATAGTCCATCAAAGACCGTTAAATTATAACCGTTGCATATTGTATAAAATTTTAATGATCTTTGATGGACTATCAAACGATAATGAAATTATATAAAATTTGAATCACTATCAATCTATAAGTAAAAAAACATATCTATATTTTTTTTATATTTTTAAGATTTTTTAAATATTTATTTTAGAATTCATTGTCAAGATTGTCAAAATAACCCATTTTCAAATGATCCCCGCCCTTTAGAGAATGTTAGCAATCGCGTTCAGCACATATATATATATATATATTTATTTATTTATTTATTTATTTATTTATTTATTTATTTAGAGCTAATTACCAAAGCAATTAGTGTAAGCATGTACGTATGATATTATTAAAATCACATATGTATCATAACCATGTATATGTGATATTATTAGAATCATATAGGATCGATGTCTATTAAAAATATGACGTCTCATATAGTTAAGAAAAACATTAGTTGTCGTTAAATTTTCTAACAAGTACTGACATAACGTTAAAACTTCACACAAACAAAAGTATGTAGTTTATACGTGATTTGTTTTGATAATTTAGACAACCAATTTTAATGAAATTCATAAAAAATCTTAAATTGACAAAGTTTTATAAACATATTTTTGAACTCATGGATTGAATATGTTTCAAATTTCATACAATTTGAGTGTCTATTGGTATTTCATTAAAGACTATTAAATTTTATTGACAGTTATAATGATTTAAATTTAATATTTTTTTATTAAATATCTAATGATATTCAACTTGCATTAAAACTTAAAATAAGTAGTTGTCAAGAGAACCCATTTAAATTTAATATTCAAACCACCTCGTCAAATGATAAAAATTTTCACAGAAGTTCAAATTTGAAAGTAAAAATTAAATTTTATCACAGCAAAAAACTAATATCTTCTGGTGCATTGTAACATCAATTACACTCAAGACAGTAAATCATATGCAATTTTTAAATTCACACTGACACTATAATAAAAACATGTAAAAGATGATTTGCTAAATTATATTAAATTAATCGATTCTATAAGAAACAACATACATCTTGATGCTATATAATTAAATTGTTCTTAGAAGCTCCGGTACATAAGAAAACAATAAGTTTTCTTTGTCTTCATTTTTTTTTCTTTTATTCGAATAGTGAATATATTAATTAGAAGTGCTACTTGTGACAGCTGCACTATCCTTTAGCTTGGGTTAATTAACATAGTAAGTAAATAATATGATAAAGTGATTAATGAGATGCCAATAAGGAGCAAATTCGTCTGTTAATAAAAAAATAATTAAATCTGATTTTGTCCGAATCAATCTCACTCTGCCCAAACCACGTTCTTAATGAAGATAGAATTATGACATTGTTTTTTTCAAATTAGATTGCGTGTCATATTTAAAACAATTTGGTACTCATGAATCATCGATGAAGTTTGGATTAAACTAAAACTATTGAGGTGCTCAAAAGATTAGTTTTTTTCAATTCCATGAAATAATAAAATTGACACACAATTGAAGTAAATGTTTTCAACTTTAAATATTTTGATAATCGTTTGTCCCATCTTCGTAATTAAGAAGTAATTTATTACTTACATATTCAATGGTTTAATTTTTTAAAGAAGCGATAATTATTCAGTACTTGAACAATTCAATTGATGCTTATGATCATCATATGAATTCGTAAATTTTTGGATATTTTCAACTGATGCTACAACAGAACTAGATTTTACTAACACCAATTTACTAACGGTTTTTACTGAAAATCATTAGTAACATTGGGCGGTGACAGTTTGAAAAATAAGTTCAACTATTTTATAACAGTTTGGAAGAAGAAAAACATTACAAAAAAATATGTCAGAAAGTGTGAAAAAATTATCGACAACCTTTACTAACGGTTTTCTATTAATAACCATTAGCAAGATACAGCGCAAAAACTTTCCTAACTGTGTTGTGTTTTACTAACGGTTATTTATAAAAAACCGTTAGTAAAGGTTCAAAAAAAATATCTCAAGTAAAATTTCTCGTCCCGCCATCAACGAAAAGGGGGATTTTCAGGTAACAAACACCATTAATTTCAACTTTTTTTCTCCTCTTAGTTAAAAGATCTTACCAAAATTGTCCAACTTTTTCCCCTCCTTCCAGTTAAAAGACCTTATCAAAATGGACCGATACCTCTATACCAACCGACGAAAATCGAGATGTACGCTATACCTTGACAGATCATATTTGTTGGGGGAAGAAGCAGAGTGGGGAAGAGCAATCATGATAACCTACCTGAGCTCCGTAGCGGATAGAGATATTAACCGAGTCTGACGATACCAGACACGCTGTTATGGAGCCCAAATGAAAGACCTGCTATCGATAAGACTAACAGGTGAAGACTTCCTTATCAACATCCCTAACAAACTGTTACCGCGGGATATAGTGAATGATAGTCATGACTGGGCTCCTAGACTAAGACATTGTGGTGGACAAGTTCGAAGGAGAACCGGAGCGGAGGAGGCCGGTGGCCTTTAGGGTGATGGTACACTTGAAGAATATTCCTTTAAAACTCTGGTCAAGGGAGACGACCACGAGGATACTAAAGGACTTCGGAGAACGCACATTTATCGATGATGCTACCACAGTCGGCCCGGATAGACGCGCAATTTACGCAATGGTCGATTCTCATGATGGACAGATGATACCCCCTCGGTACTAGTACACGTTGTGGGCATCTAAGAAGAGGTCTTCATGATAGTGGTGGAGTGGGCAAATATCGATGGCCCTCCGGAGCTAGCGGAGGACTACCTGTATGGGAGGATCGGGCAGAGCATTTTTGGCATGGAGAGTAGTACGAGGAAGTTATTAGCGCTGGGTCACAAAAATTGTGGATTTTTTACCGCAACTAGGCAGGAGGAGAGACTCGAACGCGGCGAACTCAGACGGGGGAGATTAGTAAGGTGCCGGGGAGATAAGTAAAACTATTGTAATATCCTAAAATATAAAGTTATTTATTTTTGGTTATTTCATAATCATTTTATAACTTATGGAGAATGTAATATTACATGTAAGTTAATTTAATTATTTTGGATTATTTCATAAATAATTACAACTTAAGGATTTATTAAAAAAAATGACTCACCAGAGTCAGTCGCTTAGCTTTTGGTTCTGTGGGGCGCGTGTATTGTCAAAGGTGACTAAGCACCTTATATCTCTCCCATGTAATCAGAATATTAAAAAAAAAAAGAGAGAGAAAAAATGGGGATTTTCTGGTGCGGAGGGGAAGTCCTTTGTTCTTGAGACCGTACCAGCTAAGGGTACCGTGTACTATTGTTAATTGTCTTATGTTGCAACCTTAGTTCTTGAGTTCTGGGCATTCGATCTGCGACTCAGGTGCATATCTGCCTATGTATCAGCCTTGCTTGCTATCCAACCACGTTATTATGAAATCTTACACATTGATTGGTTTTTAAATATAATAACAAAACTTAATTAAAGCCTAATATATATATATATATATATAGAGTAAAGATACCATGAACTTGAACTCACGGAGGTTTTCCGTAAGCTTAACTCAAAAATTATATCAAATCATCTCAAAATTTTAATTTATCATTCCCATTAAATTCTTTATATGAAAATCTATTTGGATGCAAAAATTTGGAGTGTTTTGAGTTTTTTAAGTCATGGTTTTTAATTTTTGAAAATCAGCTCTAAAAATAATAATAATATATTTAATATTTGAACATCATTTTTAAAAATTAAAAACGATGACTTAAAAAGCTCAAAACACTCCAGATTTTTGCATCCCACGAGATTTTCATATAAAGAATTTAATGAAGATGATAAATTAAAATTTTGAGATGATTTGATATATTTTTTGAGTTAAGCTCACGGAAGGCCTCTGTGAGCTTAAGCTCACGGTATCTTTCCTCTATATATATATATATATATATATATATATATATATATATATATATATGAAACATGAGATCAGACATATGTGGTGCTACCGCGTGGCTAGCTTTCTCGGGACGTGACAACTATAATGCTTATTTTTGTTCTAAAATTTATTTGTTGTGATATGCTCATGGATTTTTGTTATGTTTATGTTTTTCTATTATGATATGTTGATGGATATGCTGATGGATTTTTATGATATTTGTATTGATGAAATTGTTGGACATATATTGTCACACCTTAGAATTATTAAACCGGATTAAGGGTGAAAATCCCATCACGTACACACGATGAGACATGCGTACGAAAAGATATATGAAATAAATAAATAAATCACACAGAATAAACAAAACAATAATAAATATAAAACATGACAATATAGTCCAGAATAACAAATAAATACAACGCTTGCATCGACAGAGGCTGACTCCATCGGAATGGACAATAAATCTCTTAAATAAAACCCAAAAGAAAGAACCAAAAACTTGAAATCCCGATGAAATCCTAAACGACTACCCAACTCACATGCAGATGCGGCGGATCACCTCTGTCATTACGCATGACTGAACCTAGCACTCTCTCCAAGAAAATCTCGTACCTGTAAATCTGGATCCCACAATCATTGTGAAAACGTGTGTAATTTTAAAAAAGTTTACTCGGTACGGATTTAGATCCAACCTTAAGATTTGATCTTCTTTCCTAGACTGGACCCAAATACCGATACTGGTATTTTTAATGCAATATAATAATTATATATGAATATAATAGTATTTTATGCACATTTTAAAAAAAAACGCCTACGTATTATGTCATGAAATGATAAGGAAATCCAAAATAAAAAATTTATGTAAGTAATATAATATATAATATATAGTACGAGAGAGAAATACCCGTAATAAAATCCCGGTTAAAAAATTTATCAGATCCATCCCGAACGGGCATTACGAGAGCCCTACTTACTAACTCGGGCCTTGCGTAAGTGGGCACTACTATGACCCAACTTACTAACTTAGGACTTTATGTTTATGCGGCGTGCATACTTGCTATCAGATTAATCAGAAAAACCATAATTTAGTGTACAAGATACAAAGTATTTATTTATTTATTTATGTATTATGTTATTGTGTTAAATCTAGTTGTTAAATGTATTAATTTATTTGATTACTATCTTAATTATTATAATTACTTAAATTTAAAAATCATGGCTTGGCATATATTTTTGCTAATGGATTTTTGTGATGGATTTGTATTATTTTTGTTTCTAACACTTTATGATATTTTTTTGTTGGACATATATTTATGCATATGTCAATTTAATGTGCTGATAGATTTATTTTATATAGCTAGCAAAATCAAATAGACTTGCCACAAAAAATAGAAAAATGCATTTTTGCTAACTGTTTTTAATAAATAAACATTAGCAAAACTTCTATTTCCTAACGGTTTTGAAATTAAAAATCTTTAGTATACACATTTTCTAAGATTTTTAAATGAAAATCGTTAGGAAAGCTCGTGTTCAAGGTGCCTACATTTGCTAACGGTTTGTTAATCAAAACGGTTAGAAAATCTCAACGAAAAAGCGTTCCAGACGTCCTCCATTTACTAACGGTCGCTTATTGTTTTTCCTAACCCCTCAATATTAACAATCAGAAAACCGTTATTAAATCCCTTTAAAAACCGTTAGCATAACTCTTTCATGCGGAAGTGGGGGCTCATGAAATTTGCTTATGTTTTTAGATTGTAAACGAGTCGAGTTGAGACGAATCAAGTTGAGCCAAATTCGTATTTAACTCATTTACTTAACGAACCGTGCCTATCTAAATTATTAACTACTACAGAATCAAAAGTTTTAACTTACTAAGATTTATTTAATAGCTAAATTGATTTGTTAAAACTTATTTAATAATTAATAATATCGGCTCATTGACGATTGAATCTATTAACGAACGAATTAACATCTAGTGGATCTTGGACGAGTTAGCAAGGGTCTTTTTTTGCCGGCCCTAATGTTCTTTTGTCATTTTGTAATGACAAAACCTGTTCTCTTCTGCCACCTTTTGAATTCAATCACCGGACTGGTAACATATATTAGCTGTAACCAAATAGGCTAGAGATCTTTTGGGCAGGAGTACTGGTACATCCGTACAACCATCACTTTATTTTTAACTTGTACCACACATCTTTATTATTGGCCACGTATATGGCCAGGATTGTTTCTGGGCTTAGTTGGCACCGTCCTCTCCATTGTTTTGTAGTGTCTTCTTCTCCAGATTTTGGGAGTGTTTGGCAATCAATGGAATAACAAAAAATTAAAATAGAATAGTTATTCCGACGAATTAATTTGCCAAACGAATTTTAGACTAAGTAGAAGAGTACGGAATAGTGCTAATCCGGTATACCAACTTATATGTGGAATACCGGATTAGCTCTCATCGGAATAGCGATTATTATTTGATTATGATGTATTATATTATAATATTATGATTATGATTAAGATTTAGTATTATTATATTATTATATTATATTTATAATTATAATTTATTATTATATTAATATTATGATTATTATTTATTATTATGATTATCATTATATTATTATTATTAAATTATTATTATATTATCGTTACCATTAGTATTATTATATTATTTATTATTATTTTAAATATAATTTTAATATTATATTATTATATTATGAATATAAATATAATTATTTGATTATTATATTATTATGATCAAGATTACTTATTATTATATTATTATATTATGATGATTATGATTATGATTATTATTACTTATTATTATTTTATTATATATTATATTATTATATGTTGATTATAGTGATGATTAATTTATTATTATATTATTATAATTATAATTATTTATAATTATTTTTATGATTATGATTATATTTTTATTATTATATTATTATGATTATGATTATGGTTATATTATTATGATTATGACTATAATTATTATTATCATGATTATGATTATGATTATTATATTATGATTATATTATTAAAATTATGATTACTTATTATTATTATATTATTATAATTATGATTGTAATTATAATTTTTTATTATTATATTACTATATTATGATTATGTTTAAATTTTTATTATATTATTATTATAATATTATTATTTATTATGATTATTTTTATTATTTTATTATTATTTTATTATGTTGTATTATATTATTATATGTTGATTATATTTATGATTAATTTATTATTATATTATTATAATTATAATTATTTATAATTATTTTTATGATTATGATTATATTTTTATGATTATGATTATGGTTATATTATTATGATTATGACTATAATTATTATTATCATGATTATGATTATGATTATTATATTATGATTATATTATTAAAATTATGATTACTTATTATTATTATATTATTATAATTATGATTGTAATTATAATTTTTTATTATTATATTACTATATTATGATTATATTTATATTTTTATTATATTACTATTATAATATTATTATTTATTATGATTAGTTTTTATTACTTTATTATTATTAATATCTTACTATTATGATTATTATTTTACTATTATTATTATTATCATCATCATTATTAGTATCATAATTATTCATATTTTAACTATTCTGAGTAACAACTGCCAAATGATATTTTCGCTCTTCCGAATAGTCAACAATACCACTCTTCCAAAAAAAAATACTATTCTATCACTCTTCCAAAATTACCACTCTTCCAAAGCTATTCCTTGATTTGCCAAACGGACCCTTTATGAGTACCAGCATGACAATATAATATTACTTTTTAGATATGAGTGGGTCCTAACAATTATTTATTTTGAGTTTTTTTTATAATCTTAATAATTAATTTCATGTAAATTTATATAAAATTTAAGAAATAAAATTTTATAAATATATTATTAAACTTACGGATTGATATGTAATTTAAATGTCATTTGATATTCAATCAAAAACCAACAAAATTGTATGTTTTTAACAATTTTAATTTAATAATCTTTGATCAAAAAATCAAAATGACATCTAAAATAAAGTTTTTTCATTACTAAGATTTCCTATGAAATTATATGAAGTTGACCGTCTAAATTATTAAAATAAATGGTTGTCAAGAAATCCTACTCTTTAGATAATAACTTTGTCAAGTTCATAAATATTTAACCTAAATATAAAAATAAACCTCCTTCATTAATAAAGACTATCCATCTTTATTAACTATAAATTTCATTCATTCGTCGCAATTTAATTAATAAATGCACTACTAAACTATATTTCAATATATGGATATTGAAAGAAAGAAAAAGTGAAAAAGAATATAAAGAAAAAAGATGAAATGCACATCTCATAGCTAGTTCTCAAGTACTGGAGAAAGAATGTTACTGTGATATCAAGGGGGTAGCATACATACGTCCCACATCTTGTCGACCTGAGCAGTCAAATTAGACACACCAAGTTCTCTCACAACTCACAACCTGTCGTCGTGTTTTATGGCTTTTATGACCATTTTGACCTTCACCCGTTCATCCGAGTTTAATTAATAATTATTAATAGACGACGCGTGTCGAGTATCCAGCATCGTTACCATTGCTTTTGGTCTGCTTCCGAACTGGAAAAAGAGAAGAACCAAACAAAGTATAAGGACAAAAACGACGAGAAAGTTGAGTTTATTAAATCTCAATTAAAGATAACAAATAGAAGTCATAAAAATTTTAGACTAAATATTTTAAATTTTAATGTCTTCTCTCTCCACTATGTTTCCCTTCTTTTTTATCTGCCTGCATTTTTCAAACTATATATAAATCATTGAATTCATATAGATAAAAATATATCAATAAAAATAATAGTGGAATTTTATAAAAAAAAAAATCAATAGTGAAGAGAAGTGATGATATAATATATTTGAAAAGCTTAAGAATTTGAGTTAGACTAAGTTTGTGCTCGACTCATTAGCTTAACGAGACAAACCGAGCTGACTCGCTAATTACTTCCAAGCCAAAAGATTTGACTTGAGATCGGTTCGTTAAGTTAACGAGCTAACCGAGCTGGCTCATTAAGGCTTATTAAGACTAATTTAATAGTTAATAATATCTTTTATGATATTTTATATTAAAATTTATAATAAAAATATTAAAATAACTAATGATAAAATATTTCACACAATTTGATATGATAATTTAAATACATATCGTACTATAAACTATGAGAATGGATCTGGTGCCACTAGCTTTAGTGGCATCCGATACTGCCAACTTATCTTTTAACTTATATTTTAAAATTTAATACTTAAATTTTAAATCCAAATCGTTGATCTTATTCATTTTAATGATAGATATATAATCGTAAAATTTCATAATTTTTAGAGATCATTTCATACTAATTCAAATAATAATAAAATGAATGCATAAAAATAAATTAATCATACTTAATTAGGTTTACTCATTTTATTATCATTTGATCTAGTATGAAGTGATCTCTAAAAATTATGAAATTTTGCGAGCATATATCTATCATAAAAATGAACAAGATCAATGATTTAGATTCAAAATTTAAGTATAATATTTTGAAATATAAATTAAAAGATAAGTTGGTGGCATCGGATGTCACTAAAGCTAATGACACCGGATCCCTTCTCATAAATTATTTACTATACTAAAAAAAATTATAATAAAAATATATAAATAATAAATATTAATAGTTTAATGAGTTTAACGAGCCAAGCTGGTCTAAACTCAATCTCGCTCATTAACTTAACGAGCCGGCTCGATCTATTAATAAATGAGCCAACAACAAATCAATCCTGAATGAGTCATGAGCGAACCACTAAGCACGAATTTCTTTTTTCAACCCTATGTGTGATAGCAGGAGATAATGTTTTTTTACGGAATATAATTTTATTTTGGAATAAATATGGGAAAAGGCCTCCTCAGGAGAGAATCGCACCATTTTGACCGGACAAAGCTGTGCTCGAAATTATGGAGTTCATCTAGATAGGCTTATATTTATGTAAATTTTCCGTTAAAAACCATAAATAAAAATAGGTAGGGAAATATTTGCCAACAGATAGGAAGTAGCACCCCCTAGGGCCATGTGGTTTTTGGGTACTGCTCAAAATGTACAACACAATTATAGCCAAGTTTGGTAACAGTCATTATTAAGCACTTGTAAAATGTTTTCAACAAATCGATGGAAATATAGGAGTGAATTTAAATCATCTCGGTCACTCAACTTCTATACTTTTATTTTAGGGGACGGATCCTTGACAATAGGTTATTTTGACAATCTAAACAATGAACTTTTATAAAATACTAAAATAATCTTAAAAATAGAAAACTATTTATAGTTATATTCTTATATTTATAGATTAATAATATTTTAAATTTCATATAATTTCATTATCATTTGATAGTTTTTTAAAAATCATTAAATTAAAATTATTGTAAATTACATAAGATGGTTTTTGATAAACTATTGAACGATAATAAAATTATATGAAATTTAAAACACTATCAATCTAGGACAAATATATCTATATTTTTTTCTATTTTAAGATTTTTTTTAGCATTTTTTTAAAAGTCAATTGTTAAGATTGACAAAATAATCCATTGTCAAGGGATCCTACCCTTTATTTTAATAGTCTTTTATTTGTTAAAACCGTGGATTTTCAAGTTTTTAATAAACAGAGTTCAAATAGTGTCAGACCCTCTACCTCAAGTTTAAGGGAAAAATAGGTTCAATGTATTTAAGTTTGTAAAATTAAAAAATGAAGGACTTAAATTATCAGTCGAAGTATCCAATAATTTATTTTATTGTTGTCTTTTGCGATGTAATTAGGGCTGCAAGAAATATTCGAAGTTCGTAGTTCGTTCGTATTCGATTCGAAAAAAGTTCGTTCAATTCTAGTTCGAAATTAATTTCAAATCAAACTGATTCGATTCAAAATTATATCGAATCAAACTCAAACCATGGTGAGTTCGTTCGAAATGTGTTCGTGAACTATTTTTGTTTGAATTTGTATTAATTATTTGATTGTTTGAGACTTTGAGTAGTATGAATTTATATAAAATTTATTATTTTTTGTTGAATGGACTTTTAGTTTTGTATGAATTTATATTGAATTGACATTTTTATATTTGATTCTGTTATTTTGATATGAATTGTGGAATTTGTTCACCTAATAATTCTATTTCAAACTATTTACAAATCAAATCAAACAGTTCGAATATTTAACGAATCGAATTTTAAACAATGGTTTGAGTTCGAAACTGCCTATCTATTTCGAATCAAACTAGTTCGAAATAGATTTCAAATCAAATTCGAACACAAGTCAGTTCGTTCGTGTTCGATTCGTTTGCAGCCCTAGATGTAATAGTGTAAAACCGAATTATTTAATATTTAATATTAGATTTTTGTAATATTAAAATTTGAAGACTTTTAAATACTATTTTATTTTAATGAAATCATCTGACAGTTTGTAAAAATCTTGGATTGATCTCTACAAACGTCCATAGTAAGATTTAGTGACCGTTTAAACATTAAATCGTTAATATTAGATCTCACCATCACGTGACGTTAAACATTATTTTTAAAGCTTGCGTGATTGAGATTATTTTGGTAGTTTTATTCAATAACATTCCATGTATAATTTTTTATTACTACCAAGCACTTATATATTAAAAAAAACTTAATATCTTGTTCATTTTTAACTCCATTTAATTTACTCAAAACAATGATAATTTTTAACTACGAAACTTATTTCTGTTACCAATATCTATCTGTTCTGCAACTACAAAATGTTTAAACTGACATATTTGATCATAAAAATTTAAAATGCGGTCGTCTAAAAAAATTAAATACGGTTTAACATGTTTGAAACATTTCAATAATTTGTTTGGTGGTTCGGTTCAACCGTTCAACTTTGTTTTGGGTTGTAGTTGTACCAGAAAATAGGGATTGAATCAATTAGAAGTGGCAATCAAACGGTTTGGTTTGGACCGATTGGTTCGAGTTGGTTTGATCATCTGAATGAAATTTGATTGGGTCGAATTATTTTATATATTATTTTTTTTAGATTGATTTTTTGATTGAATTATATATTATTTGGTCTCAAATCAGGTCGAATAAATCAAACCGGATTCGCATTGAGTTAGATCAATTTAACTTTTTGTAAAAAAAAAAAACAAATTAGATCGAATTCAGATGAGAATAAATAAGACTGGTTTATCGAGCCGGCTGAGGTGCCACCTCTAGAACCAAAGGTTGATTTTCCCAAATTAAAAAAAAAAAGGAATAAAGAGCTGCGCGGGTTCAGTTAGTTCAGGTTTGAAATATATTCAGATTTGAGACATATTGAACAGCTCTGGGTCGATTCAATATTTTTACTGCTACTTAATAAAGAAACGATCTATACTAAAGCAAGCTAGTAGTGATAAACACCACCAGCGATGAAAGTTAATTTAATTTTTTTACTACATTTTACTATTGATCTGCTTGTTTTTTTCCCCTTTTTTTTATCCGATTTTTTTTCCTTTTACTTTGTCATATTGAAAATATGGATTTAAGGGTTCATAAAATTCAGAAAACAAAACAGAAAGCAACTTAAAACACTTAGGGCTGTTAATGAGTAAGATAAAGTATATGTGGAGATATTTTCATATCGATAATCGTAAAAATTATCTTTACTCATATCATGTCTTTATTTGTTAAAAAAAAAATTTACTTATACTTTACCCATATCTGTTAAGAATTTTGGATAACCAAAGGTGACAATAAATAACCGATAATAATAACAATTCAATATAAATAATTGTATGATTTGGATAAATAAATAACATGAAATAAATATACTAAGAAAGTGTAATTAGATATAACAAAAATCATACAATTTCTTCAACTCAATTGTCTTTAAAAATATATATCAATTTTAATTTAATTTGATTATTATTAAAATATAAAATAATTATTATTATTATTATTATTATTATTATTATTATATAGTTTGTCCATTGTTCTTCCGGTAGTATTTCGGCCGAAACGCTACCAGTCCAAATTTTAATTTTTCATGCTTCAAATTTTAATTTAAGAAGATCAATAAAATATTTATATCATAATCTTATAGAATATAAATTTTTATCATGTTTCGAGTTAGTTTACTATGGTTAATGGTTTTTGAAAGATAACTATAAAATAATAGAAAATTAATAAAATTTGTATGTCAAAAAAGCTTACTTTCTAAAAATCATTAAGCATAGCAAACTAACTCTAAACATGATAAAAATTAGTATTCTATAAAATTATGATATAAAATTTTTAATGAGTTACTTAAATTAAAATTTTGAGCATGAAAAATTATAATTTGGACTGATAGTGTTTCGGCTTAAGTGCTACTGGACGCACAATAGACAAACTTTATATATATATATATATATAGAGAGAGAGAGAGAGGGCTAGGGTGCTCCATGGAGCACCAAACCTCTTGTGCTTCACGCCCGTATCTCGAATTTAAAAGTTCAAATGGCCAATTCAAACCATCGAACATGATCTTCATATTGAAATATCTTTAGAGATCAAATTTTATATTTTTTTTTTGAATTTTTTTGCTATATTTTAGATGGGTACAAAATCACTAGTTTTGGATAGTGCAAAAATCATTAGATCAACAAACTTTGTGCCCATAAAGAGCGTTGTGTATTTTGCGCTCTATTATTAATTTTAAGTCAGAAATGATTGATCCAAACCGCTCAATCTAATCTCCATATCAAAATCTATTAGTAAACCAAATTTTATATTTTTTGAAATTTATTTGCTATTTTTTTGGATAGGGGGAAACCGTTATTTTTGAATGAACCAGAATTATCAGATCAAGTCATTTTCTCCTCACCAGAAAAAATAGCAGAAAAATTCTAAAAAAATATAAATTTTGGTTTCCTAATAGATTTTGATATAAAGATTATATTGAACGGTTCAGATCGATCATTTCTGACTTAAAATTAAGAATAAAGTGCAAAGCACACAATGCTTTTGTGCTTTGCAAAGCACCGTAGTCGGACTCTATATATATATATATAATTTATCCAATAAATAACGGATAAAGAATAGCTCTTATCCGCATCTTTATCCTATAAGTTAACGAAATTATTTTCTTATCCATATCTGATAACTTAATAAAAATAAAATTTTACCCATATTTATCTTATCTGATATCATATTTATTTTATCTGATATTATATGAATTAAGTAAATGACCAAATGACTTTCATCGATGGTCCCAAAAACACTTGATTTATAGGTCCTTGACAAACTAAAACGATGGCGAAAGGTAGATCACTTATTCTTGAAATACCTAAAAAAACTTAATTCTTGGAATGAATTAAATATCTAATTAAGAAACAAATATAGATTAACTCAATTCACTTGGAAACGCAAATCTAATGTAGATACGGACGCGGAACATGTCGTATCCGATAAGATGAGTATGGGTAATGTGGATTAACTCACTTCACTTCAAAACACAAACTATAAAATCTTCCGTATTTCGCATCTGCATCTCGAATTTGAATGTCTAATCGATCCAAATCGTTGATCATGATCTTCATATTGAAATATCTTTAGAGATCAAAATTTATATTTTTTTTAAATTATTTGCTACTTTTTAGATAGGTATAAAATTTATTAATCTAATGATTTCTACATCATCCAATACTAATGATTTTTCACTCATCTAAAAAATAATAAAAAATTAAAAAATATACAATCTGATTTCCAAAAATATTTCAATATGAAAATCATATTCAACAATTTGGATCGATCATTTAGACTTTCAAATTTGAGATATAAACGCGAAACATCAGAAATTTTATAATTTATGAAGGACCATAGTCTCAATCTCTCTCTGCATATATATTTAATAGATATAGTTTGATAAGTTGCATATATATTTAATAGATATAGTTTGATAAGTTGATTGTGCCTTGGCTATATATATTTAATAGATATAGTTTGATAAGTTCGAATGTGCCTGGGCTTAAATCCATCACAATATTAATACATGTTCACTTATTTAACTTTGTGTCCATCCTGTTGGATCTGCCACTGAGTAAACTTACCCCATATCACCAAAAGGAAAACAAATCGAATTCTAGAACAACATAAAGTTGAGAGTTGAGATGATTCTTGTTTAGATGGAGCAAACAAGTATCATTTCTTCCAAGTTTCATAGTTAGAAATTGAATTAGATATCAGTTAAGCCCATTAAACTTGCCAGTTAGTTGATGCCTGCAAAAGTGCGCCCCGACATGTATACACAGTGCAATTACATTCATCTTTACCCCCTGGAAATTAAAAAATATATTAAATGCAACCTAATTCATGCATTTTTTGCAACAAGAAAACTACCTGTGTTTTCTACTAGAGGTTCAGAGTTCCACGGAAACAGAGTGCTCTTTTTTTTTTAAGAAAAAAAAAATTAATGGAATAGAAGTACTCTTAATTACATTCAATTATTACATTGTAGTATAGCATATTTCCTGAAACCTTTTAAAAGAATAGAGGAATCATCAAAATTTGTCAAACCAATCCCAAAATATAAAACATATCTTGTATTTGGAATTTGAACACCTATCTATTCACAAATATTTTTGAAAGTTTGTTTAACCAAATTGCTGCCATATCTCAATCCTGCCAGACGACATGATTGCTCCTTCAACAAAGAATGCAATAAGGGGATGTTCTCTGGTATAAATGCAAAGCTGTCATGGTATGCCTCCATGCCTTCAACCATTAGTTGCCATACAAAGGCACCAGAACCAGCACCATTCTTCCTTGCAGATTCATAAATTATATCAAAAATAGATTTGTAAAAGATCAACCTGTGCGAGTGGTCATATCCCCTGGCTTCATTTGAGAGCCCGAATTCGGTGAACAATACTGGCTTTTTTAGTATTTTCTCCCCGTCTTCTATGTGGGATTTTACCCACTTTGACACAAATCTTTCCTTATCAGTAATATCAGCATGCAACAACCTGCATACAGAAAATAGGAAAAAGAATTTAAGTACTATTTCTTAAATTCATTGATATTGTTTTTCTTGTGTACCGATTCTCATGCCTTGAATTCATCTTTTTGATTTAGTGTAAAAGAAATCTTTAAAAAGAAAAGCTTACAATATTGCCCCTAAAGTGATGCTTACCAGCTGTCGGGGTACACATGGACAGAAGCAAAATCAATAGTGGAAACTTTCGAGTTGCGAATAAAGTCCGAGCCAAGCATACTAAACCATTCACCAGGATTTACATTAATCTTCTCCGGTGAGGATGTTGGACCATAGAAGCCCTCCAAACCAACAGTTAAAAGATGGTTTTGGTCTATTGATTTTACATACTGTGACATCTCTTCAATCCAATTCTGTACAATTTTAAAATGAATAAATAAATAAATACTTCAATCTTTCTGTCATTACCATGAATTTGTAAAAATCACTTGAAATAAAAAATCTTGCAACTGCTAGTTGATGTTGTTATAGTATTCACACAGATTAACATGCCAAACCACCAAACAGTTTTGTTATTCTATTTGCAGTCCACTTGATATATTGTTCTTCAGTTTTTAGGGTTTAACAGCCCTTACTGGCATTAGTCCGATCTGGTATCAGTAGGCATCGGTGATTATAGACAAGTAGACTGACCTGAAGTGTACGGCCTGACGAGTCAGATGCACATCTTGGCTCATTCATCAATTCCCAGGCAAAGATGGTTGGGTCGTCCTTATACTGGATACCAGTGATGTGGTTCCTCCTTGTCAATAGAGTCTATCAATTTTAAAAAGAAGAAAAAATAAAATAAAAGCTAAAAAATAAGAACTATGTCATGGTTGAGTCATTAGAGAACTAATCAATTTCAACTGTCATTTCACTTTTATTTGTCTAGCAGTTGCTTAAAATCAGTCATTTCCATTTAATAATCCTGTTAGCTTACTGTCTGGAAAGAAGCAACAATGTCAACTAAGAAAACTTGGACAAGAGAAATGAATAGTTGACTACACAAATTGGAAATGGAAAGTTTTTGACTTTAGAACTCAAAAGAGGAAATGTTGTAAACTCTAAGGACTATTTATTATTTCTTATCACAACTTTTCATGGCACTGAACACTGAATTGTAAATGGCTTGTTTAACTCTTTCATCAATTCCATATTTTAAATAATAAAGGACAATAAACTATGATCACAAGAACCAACAGCAGCTTAGTCATGGGCAAACACTATAAATATTGATTTTTTTTTCCCCAAAAATAAAAGCACCGTTGGTTGCTTGAGCATGAACCCACATGTTTTGTCCTGACTGTTTCTGCATCTAACCATATATACAAATAACCAACAACACCTTTGTCATTAACATAAAACTACCTTGAGTTAAAATTCAACACATTTTACACTAAAACTTTCTTGAGTTTAAATTCAACACATTCTACTCTTTCATTTCAAAATCCCCAAATGACATTAAATGCAAAGAGCATGATATTTGATTGCAGAACATCAAAAGTCAATGGAGACTGACTGCTTAGCATAAAATAGCCAAAAGTGTGAGGTCAGGAAAAAGATACATTTTGTGTATCATACAATCAGACCAAAATTAAACATAAATTAATGATGATAAGAGACGGTAATATTGTGAGCAGGTTTTACCAACGGTGTTTTCAGACTTCAGAGTATTAAGAACTGGATCCCCCAAGTTAATGTACTGTGGATACCGCAAGACATTGCCTGAGACAGTCACATAGCTGCAGTTATCATGTATCTATACTAATGCATAGGTACCACGGATGGTAGGCTGGCAATTCTTCTACTGTGGTTTTTAAAAAGAGAAGAGAAAAGTGAACAAATAAATGAGAAATAAGTTGGTTGACCTTCAAATATGACTTGAAATAGCTCTTGATGGAGGGGTCAAAGAAGAATGAGTCATTAGAAACACTCATACCGATCCCTTCTTCCCATGCCCATTTCACATATTGCGACTTTCCTCCATAAGCATCCAAATTATTTGCCAAGCTCAAAATCAACCTTATCCCATGCCTTTTCGCCTCCTCTATCACCCTATCCAATGCCTTTACAAATTAAAATGAAAAACAACAGATATTATATACACCTGAAAGATGATTTAATTAATATTTGCTAGAAAGAAAATGTAATGCACAGGGAATTTGATTTCAACGGAAAGCACATTATTTAGCCAGTGCATACTGGTACGGGGAGCTTCATATTCCATATGAGAACATGGTATGAATGCTATTGTTTTGTTTATATTTTCTTATGAAATGTCTTGAAATAAGAGTTTTTTTTAATATGTTCATCTTCCTTCATAGACCTCAATGAAACAGAAACAGAAAACCTGCTGATTGTTTAACAAATTAATAATTAAATGAAGAAAACTCTATAGTATGGTTCTGGCAAGAGTATTTGGTACAGGTACATTCCTATACCATATTTGGCTTAACACCCCCTAACCCAAGACCAATCGATATCCTCTGGGGCGCAACAAAGCACCCCACCCGCGGTTCTTTTCATCGAAACCGTCCGATCAGCGATAATTTTTTTTGATTTAATAATAATAAACCCATCATGCATCAAAAATTGTATTTACCCACAATCATCCGGATTAACCTTTGGATATCTCTCCACAGAAAAAAAAAACCTCCAGAGAATGCCTTCCCCCTAAAGACTTCATGAACCATTGTATTCGAAATAAAAAGATCCACAATTTGAACGTGGTCAGTGGTAACGACCAACCCCACCCACCCAAAAAAAAAAACAATAACCCAATACACAAACAGAGAAAACGATGATAAAACAAAAGGTATTAGTCAATGCTATTATGCTATTACAAGGAGCTTAATTAAATTACCTGGAAAACCCTTTCATCAAATTGACCAGGAGCAACCTGAAGCGCATTGTAAGATCCATCGTTAAAAGCCCATGTGCGACACACCGTCAGACCCATCTGCGACCCGGTTCGTAGAATGGCGCTGACACGTGGCTGGGTCGACTCCTCGACCGCCTGATCCATGAGCCAGTACGAGTTCCATCCATTCACATAGAATGCTGCCCCACCAAGGAAAAATTGAGTGCCATTTCTCTCTACAAATCTCACCAGGGGTTTGTTATCTATGAAATGGGACCTGAAATCATCCTTCAGATCTCGAAACGAGAAGTATATGAATGCAACGCAGCTGGTGAAGGCTAGAATGTGGTAGAAGCGGCCAGTGGTTGCAGCCATTGGTGGGGTCTTTGGGGCCTCCTCAATGCCCCATTAGAGGAGGTTAAATAAGGTAGAGACTTGAAAAGATCAAGTCTAAGTCTTTTGGCGAATGGTGATGTATGATAATGTAAGGGAGAAGCAATGTGCAAGTTTGACAAAGCGAGGGGCGAGGTTGACAGAGTGCGCTTTGAAAAGCTCAGAAGAGGAAGCACCCAAAATCTGAGTTCTTCTTTACAAACATCAACGAAAGATGACATAACAAGTTCACATGCGCTGCTTTAGACAGAGTGTGGGCCTGTGGGGTAGACAGAGGAGAGAGAAGGAAGAGGCAGAGAGAGGGAGAGAGAGGGATCTGGTAGTCAATGATGTCTCTGTATGTGGTCAGTGGCGGATTTAGGATTTTGATTAGGAGGGTAATTATCGGATTGTAATGGTTTATCGGGTTCAAATTTATTAACTAATTGGGTACTAAATAAAAAAAATTAATAATTTAATATATATACTTAACTAATAAATTTTTTATTAAATAATAACATTTTATATATTAAAATAACAATAAAATAAAACTCAAAGTAATAGATAATCAAATTGTTGAAGAAAGTTTTCGACTAAGGAACTTTATATTTTGATATCTTTGCATAATTATTTCATTATGCACGGTATTAAATATTTTTTTCTCAATAAAAATAACTAGACAATTCAGGGGGGGCAAAAAAAATTTTCCAGGGGGGACAAATTACCGAAAATATTACCGACAAACACTATTTTTCAAAATTCAGGGGGGGCACGTGCCCCCCTGGATAAAGCTAGGTCCGCCCCTGTATGTGGTTTAGTTACTAACAAAGAAAGAAGAAAATATTCTTACCGTTCTTCATGTATCAAGATTCTTTGTTTAAAGCTTTTTATGGGTTGTTTATTTGTTTTGAAGATTTTTTGGTGATGCCCCTCGACTTTGTTATTTCTAATCAACTCAGTAATAAATTTCTTAGCCTTCCCGGAAGATATGGTTCAATATTAAACAATTGCTGATTGTCAAGAAAAGAAAGATGTAATTAATGTTGTTAGCATACCTGACGTGCAATTGCATGAAAGATTACTCTTATATTTTATTTATACAATCGTCACATAAAAGCTTGGGAGAAGTATCAACGAATGTTAAAATTATTCCACACAAGTTAAATTTACTCATTCTATGTAGAGTACACCTCTTTGCCATTGATAAAGTTTTTGGGATTAGAAAAAGCCATTGTATATACCAATATTTAAAGTGATTTTTCTGTTTAGTGGATGGTAAGGAAATTATGTAATCTTTGAGATTATCGTAAAGCCACAAAAACTTTGCTAAGACATAATTCACCGTATTTGAGGGATCTTTTTGCTTTTTGATGGTTCTTATTAGAAGACTTATAAATATTAGAGCTATTTTTAGATTGCGTCTCGAACAATAGTTATTTAAAAAATTAAAAATAAGCTAATTATCAATCACACTGTTATATGTAACAAATTATAACAAATTAAAAAACAAATAATATATTGTATAATCAATAAGAATAATAAAACAACAACAATAAGAAGATGAGGAGTTTTCAAATAACATATCTTTTAAATTAAAATGTCAAAATAAAATTATCAGAATTAATCTATATTACATTCTCTTCTTACACATAAAAAAATGCCCACTTTTCAATTTCATTTTATATAAACCCAATAAATTAAAAAAATAGCATCCAGAAACTATTTACATTAGTACATTTTTTTACAAGTTCTTGTTGTCACACAAAATAATGTTCAAATAATATATTTTTTTTCTCTATGTATATGTTTTGATATTATAATTTTAAAATTTGAGTTATAGAAATTAAAAAAAATATGGACACTATGGAAACATTTTAAACATTTTAATATAGAAATGCAAAAAATAATCTTATATCATTTTAGAAATTTTCTAATACATTAGACAAAGCAATCAAAGTTTAAAACAAAGCAAAAAAAATAATGATGGGAGACAGTAAGAAATGTTAAAAATCTAACCACTAACAACATTTTTATGAAGTATAAATTATAATAACTCATTTCATGGAAATAGAATGTGCAACTTTTTGTGCCCACTTTCATAAAAAAAAAGTAAAGAAAGTAATTGTATTACGTTATGATGTAATATTTACAATTAATTACTCAAAATAACAATAAAAATAAACCCGAGGTCGTGAAGCACATACTAAAAAACATAAATTACGTTGATTGCTAATTTATTTATAATTTAATTAAACAAGTTGCATCATAGTCCATGGTATTGTTCTTTACTTCTTTTTATTGCCCACCGTATCTATATGCATAATAAATTAATGGTAGAATCTTCAAATTTTTTTTGTCTATCCCGAAAAAAAATAACAATAACAATCACACCCCTCTACAAAATAATTATCCTTATTTTGTAGAGGTCACATTTACAATTCAAAGTGAACGCAACGGTTCAATAAAAAATTCACAAAAAAAAATTCAGTGTACCTCTGCGGTCACAATCAAGTACTTATCATTTTTATATATTTTTTTCTGAATCTTCATATATGACTGCTGTGTTTACTTTGAATTATGAACAATACCACGACAAAATATAAATATATTTACTATGTATTTTCAACAAGATATACACATTATTCTTATTTTTTTAGAAATAAACAACAACAAAAACTACCGACTATATGTGCAGGGGAGGAGCCAGAATTTTAGATTGGGGGTCGAGATTGGAGAGATCAGATATTTACTACAGAGAAAAAAAATATTAGAAGAGAGATATACAAATTTTTGATTTTTTTTACGAAATTATACATATTTTTTAACGTTTTTTGAAAAAAAAAATGGGGGACGGCCCAAGCCCCTCTGGATTCGCCACATACATTGTGAAAGGTAAATTGAGAAAAATAAAATAACTTGATTAAAAAAAAAATAAGAAACAGAGGAATACTAAATAATAGCTGCCACTTGTTAGGTTTGTGAGGACCTGACGACCTTGCGGAGCTTAAAAACTCTCCACCTATGATTCTTTTTTTCTAAATCGTCTAATAATTCTGATTTAATAATAATAATTTATTCTGTGCATTAAAAATCATATATACTCCTAATTGCAGGAGTTCAGATTAACATGTGAAGATCTCTTCATGGAGAAATTTTTTCAGAGAATACACGCCCATTAGATTAAGCAGATTCAAAGAGGTACATTACATATTCGCTAGGGGTGGATGTACGTAGCACCAAGGGGGCAGCTGTCTCCTCTGAATTTTAAAAAATAGTGTTTTTAGATAATGCTTTCGGTAATCTGTCCCTCCCTCTCTGGATTGTCTGATTATTTTTATTGAGAAAAAAATATTTAATATCGTGCATAATGAAATAATTATGCAAATATGTCAAAATATAAAGTTTCGTAGAGGAAAACTTTCTTCATCAACTTGATTATCTATTACTTTGAGATTTATTTTGTTGTTATTTTTAATATATAAAATATTATTATTTTAATATTTTTTATTAGATAAAAATATATATTAAATTATTATTTTTTTATTTAGTACCCAATTAATTAATGAGTTTAAACTCGATAAACTATTATAATTTGATAATTATCTTTGATCAAAATTCTACATCCGTCCCGCTACAAACAATGTGCACTACAACAACCTTTGCCTTGCTACTCACATCCAGACAGTACGATTCTCTATGATATAAAATGTACTGACAATATAAGAAGCATGTTTGATCCAGTCCCGATCAACATTTCCTATGATGAGTACTATTAAGGTCTGTTCGGCGGTAGCAGTGGAATGGAAATTGATATGGATATTTAACTCATTTCTATTGTTGGCATGGGAAAAAATAATTCAGTTAAACTGATTTTTTTTTTTTTGAAATTTTTTTGTTCTCACGTAATCAGTAAAAGGCCTGAACATGCCCTTAGAGTATTGAAAAACTTAAAAAAAAAATATTCAATCCGGGAAGGTTAGATGTAGCGGACTCTTTTGAGCGATAATAATACAGATGTAGCAAAATCTGATCCGATTCGAAAATTTTCTATAATTTATTTAGATCTGGATTTAATTCAATTTGATATTTTAAAAAGATTAAAATTAAGCTGACTCAATTCGATTCGATATATTTTAAAAGATTAAACAGATCCGATCAAATTTGACTTGTCTGAATCCGAATTCAACCTAATTTGACCTCAGATAATATTGATCGCTTTTGTTTTCTAACCGGATTTGAAAAGAAAAGAATCCGATAGGATAAAAAATATTGATAGGATTTGTAAACCAAAAAAAGACTGACCAATATAATAATTTATACGGAGCCTACCACTGCACGTGATCTTTGCTAATTCATCTTTTGCGAATCAGCCGCTAGTGCACCGCTGCTAGATTCTAAACATCCACACATGATGACTTTGATGAGGATTCGTTTTTTTTTTCAGATCAGGATACTTTCAAGTTTCAAACCTGAAATTACTCTCTAAAGGCTAGAATGGAATGGGGTTAATCTTCTTATATGTCACTGGATTTTGATATTTATTTATATTTAATCACTGAACTTTTATTTATTCATTTTTAATCATTGAATTTTGATGTTTATCCATATTTGATCACTCCAATTAGTTTTTTCACTCAAAAATAATTAAAAAACTAATGAAAAAACAGATATAAATTTTATTTTATTTATCTATTTTTCATTCTAATTAATTTTAGTAATAAATATAATTTTATTTCAATTATTTTTTAGTGAAAAAACTAATTGGAGCGACCAAATATAGATAAACATCAAAATTCACTGACTAAAAATAGATAAATAAAAATTCAGTGATCAAATATGAATAAACATCAAAGTTAATTGACTTATCAAAAAATTAACCCAATAGAATGGGATAGTAAAATGATATCCCCATTCATTTGGGATCGACAGTCCTTTTCCTTTTGTCGTGCATTTACTAGTCTAATAGATGCGCGGATCGGCTATCCCAAGTTCCGAATTCATATACGCTGTCATAAATTTTTATGGCAGCATCTCCCATATAATTTAATTTTGATCTATTTTAATCTATACGGTCCATATTTAACTAAGATATATTTTTTTATTTTTAATTTAGTGAACCTCACTACTCATAAATATAATGTAATAAGTTATCATTATCAACTATGACAGCAAGCTGTCATTGTCAACTTTGATAGCTGATACAAATTTCCCAAGTCCCAACTAAAATGAATGGATTAATAATAGATTGCATCAAAAAATTGAGGCCAAATTCAAAAATGATCAATCAATTTTTGGTCTGTGTGATATGCTTCGTAAATTATTCATTCAATTTAAATAAATCCAATTTCAATATTCTCGTGCTATTTTTATTTCGAAAATAATATATTATTTTATTGTCCCAAAATAATATTTCTGCATTTGGATATAACAACTATTTTGTTGTTCCCATGTATCCAAACACACACTCGATATATAGAATTATTGTTTTCTTTGATACTATTTTGATCTGTTCTTTATGTTAAATTCTTGGACGCTCTTAGTAGCTGACATAGGTGATAGACCACTTCTCCTTGCTCTTATTCATCATCCATGGAATGACTAAATTCCTAAAATCCAAAAAACCAGATAAAAAAGGCACGAGAAAAGACAACAACACTTGATATAGGAAAAAAAACTATCTGGTCCACATTTCCGATGGAGAGTTCGTTTGCAAAATCAAGAAATAGTATTGGAAGAGTGGTAATTTTGAAAGAGTGATAAAATAGTAGTATTTTGGAAGAGTTGTATTTTTGACTATTCGGAAGAGTGAAAATATCATTTGATAGTTGTTAAACAGAATAGTTAAAATATAAATAATTATGATACTATAAATGGTATTGATAATAATAATAATAATAATAATAGTAAAATAATAATAATAGTAAAATAATAATAATAATTATCATAATAATTATAATCATAATCTAAGCTTTTAAAAAATGTTTAACGGCTCTTAACGGTGAGGTGATCACTTAACGGTTAACGGTTTTAACGGTTTTATACGACCGTTAAATTAAAAAATGGCCAATCAATTTTTACCTATTAAATGATAATTGATATTAAAAAATACATTCTCACTTAATAAATAACTAAATTAAGTAATTATTATAATATTAATTAAGTTCTTAAAAATCTTAGTTTTTAAATATCATTGTTTCAAATATGTACACCGTCAATATATATCACTTTTCTAGTTTTTAAATGTACATGTAGGACGGTGAGTTCACAACTTTACATGGATCAACAAACATTTCCCATATACTATAGATCAGATGAATAGACGATATGAATGCCAGTAAGGCAGTGATGTCAGTGCCTTGATTAATTATGTCATTTTGCTTTCTCTCTTAGACAAAATCTCTAATAGCAATTTTGTCCATGCTCTCTATGTAATGCCCAGTCCAACATAACGATAAAAATAATTAGATCGATTTGCGCATAAGTAATTATACGATCAGAAAATTAATTTGGCAACTGTGACAAATGAAGGTATTGACTGCAAAATAATTGGCAAAAGATCATTTTATATAACGGTTAAATCGAAGTGGAGTTTGGGCCTTACATAAACTACTCGAAAAAAAAACGGTTTTAACTGCTCCCAAATAAAACGGTTTTAAACGGTTAAACTGAAGTTAAAACCGTTAAATCACATAAAATCCGTGAAAAACATTTTTTTCAAAAAACTTAACGCGAGAGTGACCCAAATCCGTTTTAACGGTTTAAACAGAGTTTTAACTCCGTTTTTTAATAGTAATATGATACAATATAATTAAATAATAATAAAATTATAATCATAATTATAATTATGATAATAATAATAATAATAATAATCATGATCATATGTAATAATATAATAATAATATAATCATAATCATAATGTAATATAATAATAATAATTATAATAATAATATAATACTAATAACAAATGATGATAATATAATGATAAATAATAATCATAATTATAATATAATAATAATATAATCATATAATCATAAGTATAATAATAATATAATACTAAAAAATTATAATTATTATAATAAATAATAATCATAATAATATAAAAATATATCATAATAATAATATAAAAATATATCACAATCATAATATAATAATATAATACAACATAATCAAATAATAATCATTATTCCGATGAGACCTAAACTGATATATCACCTATAGCTTGGTGTACCAGATTATCACTCTTATGCACTCTTCTAATATTATTCCTATTTTTGTTATTTCATGAAATGCAAAATGGACCCTTAGTATTTTTCATTTTCTCAATTTGTTTCATTGAAATGGACACTTGCAACCTCCTCGAGCTATAAAAAATCAGGCCCAGAGGTAATAAATAACTTATAACCGTGACGCATGATCTCCTCCCAAATATCTAAGAAAATCAGGCCCAAAATATACCGGTCACTAGCTTAGTTTATAACTTCAAGGCCCATTTGTTTTTTCTTTTTGATAAAAGTGGAATTATCCACCAATTCAAAGCTACGCAAGTAGAAAAACGGGGAATGGATGTTAATTAATAAATATTATAAATTCCCGCTGTCGCAATTCGCCAATAAAATGTCTCCAATTGTTTACAAGAAAAAAAAACTCTAGTACGTCCTGTTTTAGATCGAATGGTGCACAAATAATTCCCTAATAATTTTATTGTTTCAATCAATTGAAACGGGCATATAAATATGCCTTTTCTCAAAAAAAATAATAATAATTCCCTAATAATCACCACCAAAGAAAAAAAAATTGATGGTGAACAAACAACGTAACGCGTTGATGGAGCTGCTGGAACATCCTTCCAGGAGCTTGCGTCACTTATTTTTGACCTCAAACTTTTGACTACTTTTCACTATTTTATATATATATTTTTGCTGACAATATGATCCGAGACAATTTTGACCACCTGACCAGAAATTTTCTTTCCGTAGAAAATAATTTCCTAGTCAGTTCTGATAACCGTGACTGTGAGAGGACAAAAAAAAATTTGCTAACACCAAATTCTAATTCTTGCTGTTTTTCCTCCGCCATTCAAATTCTTAATCAGTAATATATACGAAATTTTCTTTTTAATATTGAAATGTTGCTGTCGCTATTCGCTAAGTCAAGTCAAGAGAGTGATTGTAGTGATATTTGTCTAATTGTCTTCTAAAAAAATCCAAATAAATTTCAGCAGCGCCAGTGTTGAGAAATAAACAAGTATTATAATATTTACTGACTTGTATTTAAAAAAAATGGACGTCATAGTATTAAATTATTCGTTAATATTCAGTGATGGAGGGAGGAATAAAATTCAGTGATGTCATTATATATATTTTATACTAATTTAAAAAAAAAAATTAAATTATACATATTTATAAGATAAATTTATAAAATTTAGTGATGTAATTTGCATCCATATCTGTGCATGCAGCTCCGCCACTGTGAATATTAAATATGTACATCCGATTTCATTTTATTCAAAAAACTTGTTTAAATATAAATAAAAATAGCTTGTGGAAAGATTAACTAGAGTAATGCTTCTTACACAAATTTCTAGAAGACAATTTTATCTAAATATGATCACTCAGAAAATGATAGCGTGGAGAATCGATATCACACTATCTCATTTATTCAACTTTTATATGGAGTTATAGTATGGTCCGAAATGTTAGGTTTTATTTAGGGTGTAAATTATTGATCCAACTTGATTTGAATTCAATCCGATCAGACATGATTTAAAAATAAACGAGTCAGATATGAGTCTAATTTTTTTAACCGGATCGGTTAGATCGGATTCAGGTTAACCCAATCCGACCCGACCCAATTAATTATATTTTTTGAAGTAACTTTATGATTTAGCACTGATTAAACCTTAAATATATATTAATTATATACTAATTAAGACTAATTATAAATTAATTAATGTTTACTTATTTAAAATAATATAAAATAATTAATAAATATTTAATTATTTTACACATATCGGATCGGGTCGACCCGGAACCCGGTCGGGTCGGATATAGATTAAGATTTTTAACCTGAATATAATCGAACCGGATCAAAAAAATTAATAAAATAATAATAACCCAACCCGACCCGACCCATTAACACCCCAGTTTTATCAAACAAATTGTAAGAATTCTCTTTAAATACAGCTAGCTAGCTTGACTCCAAGCATTGATAGTTTGGTACCACGGCTTGTCCTTTTAATTGATTTGTTACATGTTCCTGTCAATATATAGCGGTACCATTCTATTTGTTCTTTCATTAAACCACCAATATACCCATACTCTTTTTAATTTATCATACAAAATTCCAAGCTTACCCCCCCCCCCCCCCCCCCCCCCACACACACACAAAAAGTTCTTGTAATTAAGTGCGATAACCTATCAAAAAGAAAAAGAAAGAATAAGACTCTTTAACCACATATAATATATCAATTATCGATTGTGTGCAATTTGTAAATAATTAAAACATAATAATAATACGTGCTTAATTGTATATAACGCGTCGAATGGTGAGCGCTACTCATCGTCTCATCCCCACAAACCAAGTAAATACGGATAAGGACATGATGAAATAAAAGTATAAAACCATTTCTTTAGTTATACGTCAGTATTATCGCTTCAACAGACTCGTGTTATCCATCAATTTCATCCTCGCGGAAATATGAATCGCCTTATGTCAAAAAAAAAAAGGCTGACAACGACGGTTCTAATTAATTACATAGGAACTAACAAAATAAAAGTTTGTCACGAGAAATGCCTTTCAATATTTTTCGACCCAACTTCGAAAATACTTGTGTTCAATGTTAGATACAAATATTAAAAAAAATACATAATTCATAACTTAAATTTTAAAATATGTATTTCTGAAAAGTATACTCAAACATTTGATGCAAATAAAAGGTGTATACCGATAAAGGTGCAATTATCACTCCTCAAAATATTGTATTTCGTTTTGCACGATCAATATAATTTGTTTTCAATAAAATATTTTAGTTTGCAACGATATTATATATTATGAGTTATGATATGATGAAGAAACAGATTTAATTCTTGCTTCGACTAGCATCATATATATATAGAGAGAGAGATTATGATGCAAATGCTTAGCTTAAAGAGAGGTGTTGTGCAAGGTTTGTGTTTTATTTTTAATTTCAAGTCAGAAATAATCGATCCGAACCGTTCAATTTAATCTTCATATAAAAATCTATTAGTAAACCAATTTTTTTATTTTTTAGAATTTTTTTGCTATTTTTTCTGATGAGGAGAAAAATGACTTGATCTAATTCATATATATATATATATAGAGAGAGAGAGAGAGAGAATTCGTGAGTTCATCGAAAAATGATGGTTTTCCCTCTATCCAAAAAAATAGCAAATAAATTCCAAAAAATATAAAATTTATTTTACTAATAGATTTTGATATTGAGATTAGATTGAGCGGTTTGAATCGATCATTTTTAAATGAAGCAATCTTATATATATATATGTGCCTCTTTTTTTCGAGATGTTGCACGATTGTGCATAAAGAAAATTAAGTATCATAAATTAATTTAGCGGGGAAAGATTTAAAAAACCAAAATGTAAATGCTACAACCTCACGACTTAATAATGTTGAGAAATATCAGTTAGGAGTTAGGACTGGGGATGCATTGCCAATGGCCGACTTCATAATTTTAATAATGTTTTTCAAATAAATTAAAAAATTTGTTATTTATAAAATGAGAAATTATTTACGAACTTGTTTTTAAACTAATATATTGACTATGTTTTAGTTACGAACATGTTTTTTAACTGATATATTGACAATGTTTATTTAAGAACATGTTTTTTAACTGATATATTGACTATGACTTGTTTTCAAATAAATTTAAAATTATGTTATTTATAAAATGAGAAACTATTTACGAACTTGTTTTTAAACTGATATATTGACTATGTTTTATTTACGAACATGTTTTTTAACTGATATATTGACTATGACTTTTTTCAAATAAATTTAAAATTATGTTATTTATAAAATGAGAAACTATTTACGACATGTTTTTAACTGATATATTGACTATGACTTTTTTTCAAATAAAATTAAAATTATGTTATTTATAAAATGAGAAACTATTTACGACATGTTTTTTAACTGATATATTGACTATGTTTTATCGAACATTCTAATTTGTGATTACCCCTTATAAACTATTAACTTTGTAATTTTGGACACTGCTATTCAGAAATTAACACTTTATGACAGCAAGCTCTCAGACTTTTTAATTTATTCAAATATATAAATTACGAATTTATTTTATTTTCTAGTTTTATATGGAAAAACAGAATATACCGAAATTGTTTTATGATAATAATATTGTGTTAGAAGGATTAGACGTGTCATGTAACAGTAAAGCTATTTTTGCTTTTTTTTAAACAAAGTACCTAATTCACCTACAGATTCAAGAATCATCTCATATGTATTTGATGACATTTGTATTGCCCCAAAATTAAGGGCGTTATAATTTGATGGTTGAAGGTGATTGCTAATTTGCCACACATTAAAAAGTCAGGATTATTGTTGAAAGTAAAAAAATCAGAAGACTGATGTTTAAAAACTGAAAAATTGATTTAGGTCATTGTTAAAAATTCAAGACCTCAATTGATTGTTAAAAATATAAAAGACTGATTTTCAAATGACCTAATAATTCAAATGATAACTTTATAATTGGAATGACTTCAATGATGTTGCAGATTTAAGCTCCATGGACGCAAAAAAAGTTTTATCTCTATATTCACTTGATAGGGCTAATTGGGTTTTATCTCGGTCCAGTTTTGCTTGGAAATCGATCGACCTTGAATATTTAAAAAAAAAAACAAGTACAAAGACTAATTGTCTAGTCCAAACTCAATACCGACATCTCTAAAAGCTTGTTGTCATATCCTAAATCCTATAAATAGAGGCATAAGCCCTCTAAAGATTCATTTACAACCTTATTTACATACATTTACACTAGACAGTAGACTAATCGGCATTTGACATACTATATCTATACCGAAGACCGCTATCTCACTTAAAATAAATAAATAAAGTTTGAGGAGCATGACTATACTTCTTGTTATTGAAGCATAGAACAAGAATTCGTTCAAACATATCATAATATTCACATTCGAAATAAATCATTTAGTGACCAAAACCTCGTACGTGTCGAAAAATCATAGAAAACCAACATGTGAAATGTGAAATGTAAGTGTTAAAATTGAGGATAATGTTTTTTTTTTTTGTATTTATTAAACTTCAGATCATTTAACATGTGAAAAAACATGCTGAATAATAGGTAGGCCGTAGGCGGAAAGGAGCTCAATACAAAACAAAAACAGATGAATCATGGGTCAAATCATGACATAACACTAATGGTAATTCGGATTGACATGAATATATTATATACATGATAATCGAGTCAAAACATGCAACGAATATATTTAGTACTTTCTTTTTAATGATACAGACAACATGAAAAATTGTAACTCCATTAATCTATTCAGGGGCGGAATTAAGATAAAATAATATGGGTGAAAATTTGGGGAGGGGCGGAAGACGATTTGGGAGAATTGGGGGGGGCGAACAGTAAAAATTTATTTATTTTACTACTAAAATAATATTACAATAATATTTTTGTTTGTTATATTTGCACAGTGAATTTTGAAGATGGAACAATTAAATTACGTCTCAAATTTACACGGCAGTGCAACCTTTTCTCAAAAATATATAACTCCTAGTGGCCAATTAAATAATATTTCTTACATAATCAACGAGGCATGTGTTGTATCATTAGATGCGTCACCAATGAAAATGAAAGTGCAATCAGCCAATCAGCTCAAAATCTCAAAAAAATGAAAGACAAAAACGAAAACGCAAGGTTACGACAAAGTCAATTAACAAGGGATGGGAATCATTTCCAAACAAATCACAATATATTACGCCATAGACTAAAAGAAATGAAAACCATGTGCAGCGTTGACAGAGATTGGCCAACAAGTACACAACTCAAACAATTGATTGGTGCCCTCGCTTTGATAGGAACTAAAGCACAGATTTTTAATATAATAATAAATTAAATTAAATTATTAATAATAATAATCAAAATTGTCAAATTTTAAAACTAAAAATGACAGTGCGTCACTGATATTGGCGCACATAATATGCATCACTGGCACTGTTGCCTTCCATTGAGTGCGCCACTGGGAGTGACGCCTTCCTCCCAGTGCACCAATGGGAGTGATGCCTTCAACAATGCGCCAATTATATTGACTCATTATTCTCATTCTATAAGTACCGTACATCGCTCGTCTCTTTCATCAAACCATACTCATTATATTTCCATTATATAATAGCACTATCACTCATATCTTTCCTCAAATCACAAATATGAATTCAATTATCACAGTACGATAATGATAACTAAAATAAAAAATAAAAAAATTACCTTTTTTTTCTTTGTTTCTTTCTTCCTCTTCCTTTTTTTCTCTTTTTTTTCTCACGGCAGCCAATTTCTTTTTTTGTGCGCAGATGTTGTGGCGCACTCTCTTTATATAGAGGAGGAAGACACCACTCTCACTGGCGCACTGAGAGGAAGGTGCCGCTCTAAGTGACGCACTCAGGGAAGACGCCAATGCCAATGGCATATATTGTGTGCGCCAATACCAGTAACACACTGTCATTTTTAGTTTTAAAATTTAATAATTTTGATTATTATTAATAATATTTTTTAAAAAATATTATTATATTAAAAAAATATGTGGGAACTAAGTACTAACTAATAGTGCTTCAATCAACTGCAAATCTTATAAATTTGGGAATTTATTCATAACACAACGAAATTTCAAACAGAGGGTTAGGATATTAAATATTTTGTTGTTCGTTTGTATGGTTTATGGTCTGTTTCACATATTTTTGTTCATTTCAAACGCTTCAATACTTATTTTTTTGCGCTTTACTTTAAATTTTTTTGTCTTCGTGTTTAATATTTATTTTATTCAATTTAAATACCGATCCATTAAAAAAAATTGTTCATAATCACATTGTATCGATGTTTTCTTTTTCTCTATACAGAATAATCAGCAAAATTGCTTTCAGATTGATTAATTTAATTTTGAAAAAGAATTCTCTTTTCCAGTTTTGAATAGCATTCATAAAAAATGACCATAGCTCGTTGTACGGGAAACTAGGGCTCTATTTTTTTTTTTTACTAGAGTGTGTTCGATGGATGCCATGGTTGAAGTTTCGCAAATGCTATTCAAAATTTAGATATCGAACAGGACCTAAATGCCACAAGCCAAGGCCGAAAAATCAAATCTCACTTGATTTTTAGAAAGCCAAAATTTTAAGCTATTTTGAGTTGTGTATTCATTGCAATCCGTGCCGGTCTAATTTAAAACTTGATTTTCCTGGGATGCACCGAACACCTCATGATTAGAAAAAGTTACGGCTGTGATTTTCCAATCCAAAATTACAATATCGAACAGACCCAATGCCACTTACCTTTTTGAATTATAGCCGTTGCAGTTCACTTGGTCTATATATTAGACAAATTGATATATTGACTTCCCATGAATCCTTCTTACAACTTTGTTTTTCATCTATTAAAATGGATGAGTACCACAGATGGATAATTCAAAAAGATGAAGAAGAGATTCTAGATTTGATCAATGCATACAATTATGCACCATTTACACCAGTCATGCCTTCTTACAGAATTCCATGCCATACATCGATCTTGAGAGGTGGCATATATGTTAAAGAAGTTTTGGAAGGTCATCCATGCCGTGTCAAGCAAGAATTTCGTATGGAAACTCATATTTTTCATGCCTTAGTTAAAATATTGAATGAGAAGTATTTGTTAAGAAATGGTAATGATATAACAGTGGAAGAACAGCTTGCAATGTTCTTATATACACTTGGAAAAAATGCTAGCAACCGTACTGTGCAGGAACGGTTTCAACATAGTGGTTCTAGTGTAAGTTACTATTTTGGTGAAGTATTAAATGCAATATTGCAGTTGTCCAAAGATATGATCAAATTTCCATCTTCAATCACGCCTGGATGTATTCTAAATAGATCCCACTTTTACCCATACTTCAAGGTACTTTATGATTTATTTAATTTATATTATTTCATTATTTTATTTTATTTTCATTCAAATATTGATTAAGTTATACAATATAGGATTGTGTTGGTGCAATCGATGGAACTCATGTACCGATAACTATTCGTAAGCCTACTAAACCAGATTCATACCGTAATAGAAAGAAAACACTATCTCAAAATATCATGGTTGCTTGTGATTTTCAAAATCACTTTGTTTATGTCATGTCCGGATGGGAAGGGTCCGCTTCTGATGCAGCTGTACTCAAGAGTGCAATTGATGAGGGTGGCTTCTATGTACCACAAGATAAATTTTATCTAGTTGATGGAGGATATGCAAATACACCTAACTTTATTGCTCCATATCGTGGACAAAAATATCATTTGCGAGAACATGGAGGGGTGAATCAGAGGCCAAGAAATTACAAGGAGCTTTTCAATCTTCGTCATGCTCGACTTAGGAATCATGTCGAGCGCATCATTGGTGTTTTAAAGATGAGATTTCCAATTTTAAAAGTGGGTACATATTATCCACTAGACATACAAAGAGATATAGCAACTGCAGCATGCATCCTTCATAATTTTATAGTCTACCATAATGGAGATATGACTTGGCCTTTCAAATACCCCTCTAGTGTATCTCCTTCTGAATTTACTACTATGCCTGAGAGAGATGAAGAAGTATACAATGGAGATGTTCAGTCCCTCAACATCCAACGTGAGGCCGGTAATAGAAAAAGGGATGAGATTGCTATGACCATGTGGGAAAATTAT
Source organism: Schoenoplectus tabernaemontani (assembly GCA_037127355.1). NCBI lineage: Eukaryota > Viridiplantae > Streptophyta > Magnoliopsida > Poales > Cyperaceae > Schoenoplectus > Schoenoplectus tabernaemontani. The sequence continues at coordinate 18,384,143 of CM073743.1, read as the reverse complement.
ACCAATAGGAGGAGATCTATAAACCCATAAAGTTAATGTTCTCAAATAAGTTTATGTCATCATTATGATAATGAAAAATTTCAAGTTTGTTCTATTAATTATGATAATGAAAATTAAAAAGGAGATGTACTTAATAATTTACTGGTACATGATACACTTCTATAGAATTCTCTGATGTGAAAAGATTAGTCAAACTAAGTTGGGTTATATATTAATTACCAAAATACACTTTTAATATATCCAAAAGACATTTCCAAAAGACTAATATATATCTCTAATTATCAAACTTTTCTCAAAACGAAAACATAGCAAACAAACCAAATTATTAGACCTGAACTTTTTTCTTGATCCAAACTATTCTTTCATCTAATTCATATGTTAGAAAAACCTCTCTAAGTTCAGGCTTAGCAACAAATAAGTCTGTTGCTCTTTCATAATCCTCAAATGTAAATCCCGGTAGCTCTTTAAAAGCCTTCATGGCTGCACTTATGCTATATTTCTCATCCCTTTGACCTTTAATTTCCTTCCATGCACTAATATACTTAGCTTGCTCCTCTCTTTTGTAAGCAAAGTAATCTTCATTAAATGGCGAGAAATTAGTCTCATTTAGTTTGATTCTTTTGTTCCTCTTTTGCAAGTTAGTAGACAAACCTTGATTTGTAGGAGGCGTCTGTGTGGCAGGAGGTATATTTGAGAATAAAACCTCTTGAGTATTGCAACCTGAAGTCGAGTCACCTAGAGGAGTTGTTTGATGTGCTTGGATCTCAATTGAAGCATTTGTAGTTTCAAAAATAGACACATCATTATCAGATGGGTCCATCATAAATGATGTATATGTATCTCTATTTATGAAATCATCTTCCCATTCGAAGCGTTGTTGTGATTCATCTTGCTGAGTCAATGTGGGACTTGGAGTGTGGGCATGTGTCTCTAAATCAACAACATAATGGTATTGAGTTGATGCACGCTTACGTGATCCTTCAGCAATACATCCTGAAATTTTAAACAAATATATCATAGCAGCAAAATATTTAAAATATACTTAATCAAATAAAATAATGATGAAGCATGAAACTAATTAACTTATATCAGTACCTTTGTATACATCAAAAAGATCATTGTAATAAGGAAAAGATTTTCCAAGCCATTGTCGTGCCTCTTTATCATTCATCAAAGCTTCTTCCACGACAGCATCTTGAGGATCAATTTGCTTCAAGTCATTGTTCCATCCCATTCCACTCATACTTAACACACGTTTAAGTGATTTAAACTTCTTCTTAAGACGCTGCTCTTGGTCCTTTATTTGAGCTTTAGTGAAATTAGCATGAGGAAATTTCTCCTTAAATCGTGTGACTATTTCAGTCCAAGCTCTCTGTGTCCAACCATTATCGGTACGATGCTCACGTGATGAAAACTCTACCAAAAGAGATACTAGGAATGATCTTTGAGGCTCGATCCAAATTGCTCTCGTAGATTCAATTTCCTTTTCAATGTCTACATTCTTTTCTCCTGTCAATATAAAATAGTTAATTCTTACTTCAATTTGAATGTCAAGTCTTTACAGTACAATCAAATAATAACACATGATTACTGACTAGCTTTAGATGTTACAGAGCCTAAAAATCTACAGCGTCCGTGGATGGGACGAGGCGATGAGCATTTTAGGTTTGTCCGTACAAAATATTCTCCCATATTTTGGCTGTCATGGTCGCTTCTTACACGATTTTGGCCAACAAATGTAGAATATTGAACTGAATATACCCAACCAGAGCAAGCGCATGTAGTGTATTGAAAATGAGTCGGCTCAAGACGGGTTAGGTCGGGACGGGTTAGTATGGGTCAGATTTGAGAAAATGCGGTCGTGATTCATTCTAGAATCATGGGTTGGACGGGTCGGCGGGTCGGATCGGGTCGGGTCCAAGGGGCGGAACGACTCAGGTCGAGTCAATCGAGTCAAAAAAAAATTTCCGAAAATTCAAGAGTAACTCCAAAAAATCCAAATAAATTCTTACAAAAGTTCTGAAAATAATAAAAAAATTATTAAAAATATATAACCTTTAATATTCTTGATAAAAAAATTTAATTTTTATTACGACTCAAAAAAATAAGTAGAAATTCAAATAAAATGTTTATTCCGGGTTTAACGGGCAGATCAGGTTTAGACGGGTTAGGGCGGGGCGGGTGGGGTCGGGCACGAGTTAGGGCAGGTCGGATTTTACACGAGTTTTTTTTGATTTTTTTGTCTGCACTTGTTCTAGATCTGTAGGTTAGAACAAACATGGGTTTGAACGGGTTTTAGCACGAGACGAGTTGAGTTAGGTCGCGGTAGTGATTTGCCGGCGGCACGTACGGCCGGTACACCGCGGCGGGCGGCGGGCACGGGTATGACGGACGGTACAACGGGCACGGGTAGACGTTTTTTTTTTTCAAAACCGTACCCTACCCGTCTCATACCGTGCTCGTCGCGGTACACGGTACGGTATGAGGGTACTCGGGCACACGGACGGCGGGTCGGGGAACGGACGGTCGGTGGGTCAAACGTTATAACGGCCATCGAACCGTTATAACGATTTATGAAACGTTATAAAAAAAACCGTTATAACGATTTATGAAACGTTATAACGATCGTTATAACGATTTATGAAACGTTATAACGTTTCAAGAAACCGTTATAACGGTTTCTGAAACCATTATAACGACGGGTATGTGGTGGGGTGGGACAAGCGGCGGGCAAACGGATACGGGTACAACAAGTTTTTTCCAAAAAAAAACTGACCGGCCCTTCTCAAACTCGTACCCGTGTACCGTCTACCCACCTATACCCGGGCACAGATACAGATACTGTGGGTACCGAGCACGGATATACGGATACAGATTATACCCGACGGGTTTTAGCAAACCCGCTCAGATTTTTTAATCCACTAAACGCATGGTGATCTCACCCCGAGGGGAGCATCTTTCAGTAGAAAAAGCACAAAGAGCATCGTTTTTCGGAGAAAGTTACCACTAAAAGTAGGCCCACAACACACGACTTCTTTTTTTTTTACGCAGGCGCATAGGTAGATGACTACATTTTCAGCATTGTTGTGTTCCCACTTCCCAGCGCAGCACTGGACCGAACTCTTTCCTTTTTGATGCCTTCGGCGATAGCGGTCCCATCTGTCAGTAACAGAATCTTATGAAAATGGCGGACGGCAATTATTTCTCTATATGACTTTTAAAATTGACACGTAACCAGAGTCGGGGAAATGAAGGAAACTCACTCCTTGGTCGAACCCGCTGTTGCATGGGGAGGTTGATACTTCTGCACAGATTAATGATAAATTTCTTAATGATAGAAAAAAAAAATAAAAAAAGGTTGGTTCATTTAATAAATTATAGGTATGCGTCGGTTATCAGATAAAAGAAAAATTCTTAATATTAAATTGTTCTCATCTTTTATATTTTTCACTATCACTTCTGCTTCTTTGATAATAGAATTATATTCCGTATGTTTATATATAAAAGACAGTTAATATAAGTATCAAATGAGATTAATGCTAATCATGATCTAAGCGAACCAAATAAAATATTATTTATCAAGTTATTCTTGTTTATGGACTGCCATTTATTTATTTAAGTATGTGGGTTTCATATTTTTGTTGAGTTTATTGGATGTTTTGATTTTTATTTTGCTACTCTAAGTTATAATTGGTATAAGCCTGCTTCAGAGATGAAGCCAGAAATTAATGTTTTTGTTATGAAATTTTAATTTTTTTAGTTTTAAAATTCATTGTTTTTTCTTTCAGTTATCTTAAAAGGTTTTAATTTCATCTATTATAACTTTAAAATTTGTAATATATTTTCATCTCATTTTCTACATTTACTATAACTTTACCACATCAATGATATATATTTAATTAAAATGTTATTGTATTTATTTTGGGTATCATGATTAATTTTCATAATTTATATAGTGATTTAAAGTAAAGTTTTAATCGGCACATGCATGTCTCATTTTAAGTCTATCAAATATTTTCATTCATTTGCTGCAAGTCAACGGAGAACCGATATCATAGAAACTCAAAATAAATGAAATAATAAAATAAATGGCAAGACTGAATGACTTGAAAAAAAAAAGACTTGAGCAATTAATGGCGGCTCACTTTCAGTTATTAGGTTAGTTATCATAATTAGGGTAAAATTGTCTAATTGTTTCCGTCCATATCAATTTTTTTCTGCACATAGCCGCACCCTACATTTTTGTACCCGCCGTAGATAGTGTTATAAAATCGGGACGAGTTATGGTGGGACGGGTCAACGGGTTAGGCGGGACGAGTTAGGATGAGTTTTTTTTTTTTGGGTTTGGCCACGACTCGTTCTAGATCCGTTAGGTTGGACGGGTCGGGACGGGGCGGGTCCAACGACGGAGCGGGTCGACGGATCAATTTTTTTTTCTAAAATTCAAAAATAACCCAATAAAATTCAAATAAATTCTCAAAATTCTGAAAAATTAAAAAAATAATTACTAAAAATATTAAATATATATAACTACTTGTATTCTTGACCAAAAAATTATTTTTTGTCATTTTTTTCAAAGTTCAAAAGTAATCATAAAAATTCAAATAAATTCTAAAAAATTATAAAAATCCAAAAATAATTATTTAAAAATTAAATAAAATCTTAAATGATATGAATTAAAATAAATTGAAATAAAATTTTATAAATGAAGTAAAAATTTAAATAAAATCTTAAAGAATTCGAATAAAATGATGTAACTTGAAAAAAATCAGAAAAAAATTAAAATATTATAAATAAAGTTACCCTCCTCCTTTATTCCGGATTTGGAACCGGCTATGTAATACATAGGCGGAGTTCTAACTTTTTTTTTGTTAGTACAGTTTATTGAAAAAAATCAAATAATCAATGTAAATGCTAGAAAAATATTAAAAATAGGAAAAATAAAGAATATAAGGGTTTAGAAATACCATCTAAAAATTAGAGTTCATATACCATAGTTCATTTTCTGACATACCATCTGAGTTTCCATTCGTTTCTGTCATAAAATTACCGGATGATTGTTCTACGAGTATATGTTGATTGCATGATTCTGCATCAAACCAGTCTTTTAAGCATATGAGTCGTTTGAATGTCTTTACACCCAATCTGCTGCGTTTATCTGTTAGTATCCTATTTGTTGAACTAAAATAGGATTCGGAAGGGACAGTTGACACGGGCACGACAAATATATCACAGACCATCATGGCAAGAGTTGGATATGCAGTTTCATTCCTCTTCCAATAACCGAGGATGTCAATACCGTCGGGTTCCATACTTCCTAAACAATAGCTAACTAACTCATTCATATTTATTTACATTTGCGAGTCATCATTTTCCTCCAAGTCTCGCAATAATGCAGACCGACTATTGCTCCTGACATGATTCAAAAAATAAAAATATTAGTCTCACAATATTAGAATAATATAACGAGTTCTAATATTGTAAATATATTAGATTTTAGTACCTAATGTTATGAGAATTCAAAGAAGATGGTTGATTCATTTGGTTTGTATGAAGTTAGGAGTTGTATAGGTTGAACATTTCTTTCAATGAGGAGGTCACACGTTGTTTATCTCCGATATGTGATAAATTAAGATTCTTCTTATGCCGTTCAAGCAATTTTATAGTATACTTTTTCTTAAATGAAGGATGGAGACAATTAGCAAGAATTACAACGAGAGGAACTTCATCTCAATAGTTTAAAATTTTCTCTCTCATGGCTTCTATAATCAATGATAGAGGCGAGTCACCATGCACATCCTCCGCAATTCGACGAAGATCTATATCCTCCAAATCATGGTACACCTTGAAAAAAATAAAATAGATTAGTAATGAAATAACTTAAAATTTCTCACGAAATAAATATAAAGACGAAAAGAAAATAAACCTTTGATATCAAATAGAGATGGTGTGTACGAGCATGATAGTTGAACGGTTGTGTTGAATTTTTTTTCTAGAAATGTGCGGAGTTGTTCGAGCTGGTCTCATTCTCCCGTGGAGTACAATAAGGGTAATCTTTCGGGTGAGTTACATAGGGTCTCACTTATAGCATGTTTGTATAGAAGGACACGGTGTAACATTCTATATGTTGAATTCCAACGTGTATCCATGTCCCACGATACTCTTAACTTGCTTAAATTTAATCATCCACACAAGGCATGAAAATTTTATTTTCTTATATTTTTAGAATAAATATGATAAAGACCTCCTTTAAATTTTTAAATTAAATTATTAACGGAATTTGTCTTCAAACTCGTCTTAACTGTTAAACTTAGAATTGACATGTACATTTTTGATGAAACATTCTACCATCCACAATTGAATTTAGTGCACGTATAAACTAATCAATAGATGTAATATTGTTGCTTTTGTTATCAAAAGAAATTAAAAATATTTTATTTTCTAAATCTCTTTTCAAATTATACTCATGCAATACATTTATAATGGCTTGATAAATAATTTGTGCGGTATGTGGATAATTCATGGTTCAAAAACTTAATATTTTTTTTTGTAAAATCCAATCATGATCAATATAATGTGCAGTAACACAACTAGAACTAAGACTATATTTACCGGTGATCTATATATCGGATGTAATTGATATTTTATTTGTTGCAACTGTAAATATGGCCAATAATTTACTTTTTCGTTCAACATATTATTTTTTTAACTCGAATACCATTTTGTTATGATGAAATATTTTGTATAATGATTGACCACAACCCCTAATTATCAATCGGGCAAAATCGGTATAATATGTCATACTTATTGATTGTTCTTTTTTCACTATATATCAAGCAAACTCACTTAACATTCTTTTTTCGTCATGTTTGGCAAGTGTTATAGTACCATCCGAGTTCAAATAACTTTGTACCATACGAGTATCGGGTCTTTCTTGGGTTCTTCATCTTTTACTATGTGTTTATCGATATATTTTTTAAATTGACTTAAACTATTTTTTATTACATTGTTATATGAATTTTTACAATTATTTATCTTGCATCATGCATTGATTAGAATACCGTCGGGACCTAAAGTTTATTTGTAGCAACGCCACCAAGGTGCATCATAAGTTGGGGGAGCTCTCTTCCTTCGCTTGTCAGTTCCGGATTTGGCTGGGGATTCTGGGACGCATGAGTCGGGTGTTGGTATGAAACATCCCGCACTCGTTTGATGTAGCAGTGGAAATCCAACACTAGTTGTTGTATCAGTATTATATTGGAAATTTGATGGATATTAGGAACTTGACGGATATTGAGAACTTGACAGATATTGGGAACTTGACGGATATGAAGTCGAACCTTATCCGGCACTAAAAGAAGTTATTTGCGGGTTGTAATTAAGATCAACATGCAGTTGTGATAAAATTTATTGATAATAAAGACGCGGAGGGTTAGGATTTTGTTCATAGTATGAGTTCGGAGGGTTAGTATAAGTTCCTGGGTAAAGCTAGGCAAGTCGGGACGGGTTGGGCGGGTCGAGTCGGGTCGGATTCCGGACGGATTTTTTTTAAAATTTTTTTGCCCGCGCCCGTGCTAGACCCGCTGGTTCTAACGAGTTTGGTCATGAGTCTGGTAGGTTTGGCTATGGATCGGGGCGGGGCGGGTCGCGAGGACGGGTTATGCGGATCGGGTTTTTTGGTTTATTTACAACACTACCCGTACAGGGATAGAGGCGTGAACAAGATAATTCCTTGCTACCGTCTATTAAATAATCAATTGATACCCTTTTTCCACTCGATAACTTTTATTTTTCTATCAAGATAATTATTTGAATGTCTTGTATATATTTTATTCTAATAAAAATAATTAATATTTAGAAATTAATTAAAAATGTAAGCATATTTCATATGAGCGCCACATCGTATAAAGAGCTAACAAGACTGAGAACTTTGACAGTTGACACTCCACGAAAATTATTACTTAATAAGCAATCATTACTGAGGAGGCGGTTTTTGATGTAAGATGTACATAGCTAGTTATTGATTTCATTATAATGTATATATTATTGTAATATATACCTCTTTTTATTTTCTCGTAGCAAAATATTTTTGTGTGCGAGTATCAAATGCAGCAAAAAAAGACTTCTGAATATGTAAAATGCATATAAAGTGCATAGGTAAGTTTGAAGTTTTTAGGACAATTCTTTTTTGTAGAACTATTTTTTTCTGGATAATTAATTTTGTGATTTACTAAATTATAGTGCGTACAATTAATTTCATTTTCTGTTAACTTGTAACAACATTCAGTTTTATAACTGCATTTATATTTAAATAAACTTTATTTATATTAATGTGCTTGACTTACACGTAAACAACTCGTTGTTGTTGACAAATTAGTAAGAATCTACACAAAATCATGGCATATTATTAGAGCAATTATGACCAAACAAATAATCCATTCAAACTATTAAATTATCCTCTACTTTTCAAACGAATATCCTAATATCCTGCATATTTCTCACATGTTGATTTTTTTATAAGTATAATTACATAATCATCTCACCGTGAGGCAGCGAATTAGCAATGTAGATAAAGAGTAATGAAAAAAAAAAAGAATTTCCGAACATTCTAAGGACACACCCGTAAAAGTTCTTTCTATTTTATTCGCCTCCTTCAATTATTGACCGATTAGAATATGCAACAAAGCCATATGAGCAAATGCATTATTTATTGAACACTAAAATAATAAATTCAGGCGTCACTCTCTTACCTTACAAAAGCCAATCCTACGGAATTAATGAAAACGCTTGCTAGTTGCCACCACGCCTTAAATTTCCAATCCCCTCCGTGTGTTTTCAGCCTTTTTCGCGCGTAATTTGTTGAAGGTGCGCTTTCATGCAACTCTCTCTGAATTTAATTTGGTTTTGATTTTGGTATCGTATCTTTTGAGACTTTTCTATCGATTCATTCCCTTGAGACTCTTCGGTAAGAAACACGTGATTTATGATTATAATAAAAGGCGGCCTTTTCTGGTAAGGGAACAGATTCTTGCATTCAATCCCGTTATTTTCATAGCTGCAAGTTGCGAAAAGTTCTCAATTTTAAGTATCTTGTGCGATTTTTTTTCCTGAAGTGTTCAGTGTATGATATCCAGTTTCTGATCACGATTAGCAACTGGGAGAAGTTCTGAATTGGATGTTTGATGTCGTTGTTCGCTTCTTTTCTGTTGCTTGGTTTTGGTGAATATTCGCTTCTTCTAAGGATTAATTGAATTACTGGCTAACACTTGATTAACCCGACATGAGCTTATCTTGAAATTTCATGTTTAATTAGGTTCCTTGAGTACAATTGAAGTATCCTTTCAATCTCTCTAAGTTATAATCACACTGGAATTGCACAAATTTGGAGTGAAATGGAAGGAGAAAGCTCGTCGTGGATTGCAAGAACAAAATTTTCTCATTCACTGGTCCGGTCAAGCTCAGGCCGAGAGCCAGAAATTCAGTATGAAGCTAACCCTGGTTCTAGTTCAAGATCCAGGTTTCAAAAGTTGAATGAAGAAACACAATCAAGGCAGAAGAGCACTTCTTCAAACTCATCCATGCATCCAATTTCACTTCCCTCTCAACCAAAAATGAAGGTGCCAAATCCAGAATTGGAATTGAAGAATTCTATGGCCTACTTGAAGCAAGCTTCTGTAAGTGATTCAGGCCTGGTTTGGCGGGTAAACAGATTTAGTTTAGAAGCACCCAATTCTAAAAAAGTTAATGTCCCTAGAAGCTCTAAATCAGCAAAATTCTTGTCCAATCAAAACCGAATTCCATACTCCATTTCAAATTCGAAAAGAGCCAGTTCAAGTTCCAGTTCCATCGATTCTAATAGCCCCAAATCAGTGTCGAATTCCTCCCAATTAAAGCCGATGCGTCGGTCAATTTCTCCACTTCCAACTTCAATGGTGTCAGAGATATTTAAAGAAGCAAGAAGTTCAAGCAAGAGATTTTCAACCCCACCCCCTAGTAGGAAAACATCTTTGAACAAAGCAAAGAGAGACTCCGGTAGAGTGGCTGCACTGGAGATGATGATGGAAAAATGGACGGTAGATATGTCACGACTGTACTTGGGACACAGATTTGCCTCAGGGCTTTATAGTAAATTGTACCATGGCATTTACAAAGACAAACCAGTGGCTGTTAAGATTATTCGACAACCAGACGAGGAAGAAAGTGAAGAAATGGCTGCTAGGATTGAAAAACAGTTTATGAGAGAGGTCACCAATTTGTCCCACCTGTACCACCCAAATGTAATTAAGGTACAACTTTATTACTTTAATCTTGTTCATTTTGGATGGTAGTAATTGCAAATTACTGGAGGAAAAGTTTTAGGCATACAATGGTAAATCTGGCACCTCCAAACTCTGGATTATAAGGCATTTTTGTATTTTTCATGTGATGTATAGTTTACCTTCTTTTGGTACAAGGGTACGTCTGATTCACTGTCATGCCTCCTTTTGCAACAATATGCCTTGACTTTTTCCTTTTTCTGATTAGGATACCTCTTTGTATTGCTGGCACATCTTCTCTTTTTCTTATGCTATATGAAATATTGAGGATGGACCTTTTTACATGTTGTTTTCCTTTCTACATAGCTTTCCATTCACTCTTAGCGTAAAACTATCTTAGTATACAAGCATTACTAATATCACATTTACTGTAGCAACACTATAAAAGTGTCAATAACTGTTAATAAAGTAAAGTTACTCATTGGTACCAGCCACAAGGTATAGCATACTGATAGCATAGGTGTTTCAGAGTTGCTGTCATTTTTAATTTGGCTTGATCCAATAAAAAAATTAAGCTGAAAATCATCATTGCCTAAGGTAATTTTAATTTTTTAATATTGTCATGCAGCTTGTGGGTGCGTGGAAAAAGCCCCCTGTATATTGCATCATTACAGAGTACCTCTCTGGTGGGTCACTGAGATCATTCCTCCACAGGCAAGAGAAAAGATCTCTGCCATTGAAAAAAGTGATTTCAGTCGCCCTGGAAGTTGCACGTGGGATGGAGTACATCCACTCTCAAGGTGTCATACATCGGGACCTAAAGCCTGAAAATATTTTGTTTGACCAAGACGATTGCGTGAAAATTGTTGATTTCGGTATTTCATGCGAGGCAGCATACTGTGACGTGCTGGAGGAGGATCCCGGCACGTATAGGTGGATGGCACCCGAGATGATTCGGCACAAGAAGTATGGTTATAAAGTCGATGTGTATAGTTTTGGGTTGCTCTTGTGGGAGATGATTAGTGGCAAGACCCCTTATGATGATAAGACGCCCGTTCAGGCAGCTTTTGCAGTTCTTGACAAGGTATATGTTTTGTTGTAGTGTGATCGCCTAGGATAATGTTGTATCATACTGGCATCATGTTATTTCTACTTGCAGAGTTTAAATCATACACTTAATGGTTTTTGCTCCAGTACCAGTCTTAATATTGCAAATACTCCCTACTGTATATGTAGTTAAGCCGCCATTGTAATCTAATATAAGTAGAGCTAAGCTAAGTTATGCGTGTTTGCGTGATATGAATTTTAAATGCCCATTTTATTTACTTCTATTAATTTTTTAAATCAACTCCTTTTGTTATGATAAAAACAGTATATTTTTTTTAAAGAATGAATCAACAATGCATCATTATTTCAAATTTGGAATCTAAACTCTTATCTTTCTATCAAAAAAAATGCATCATTATTTTTTTTCCTCATATGATTAATTTTGTTCTCAGGATTTGAGACCATCAATACCAGAAAATTGTGCACCACCGTTGCAGGCCTTAATAGAGCAATGTTGGTCCAATGTGCCAGAAAAGAGACCTGAATTTTGGCAGATTGTGAAGCTTCTGGAACAATTTGATTCGGCTCTTGCCCGAGACGGGTGCCTTAATAGGCTTCAGAACTCAGTCTGTCAGGACCATAAGAAGTGGATGAAAAACTGGATCCAACGACTCAAACCCAGCAGTCATTCTGACCCCCCCGGGCTCATACGCACCCAAGTTTTCTTGAGACCTTAAGCTTTTAATAGCACAAACAATGATAGCAGGATTACTCTGTGAAAACTCAAGATTGCATTAGTGTTGATCCTGGTATCCGGCTACTTTAAGTTCTTAACTGGTCAATGCGATGGTCCATCGTGGATAATACCAATGTACAACAGATATTGTACCCTTGTGGTACTGTTTATTAGTCGGTATGGTTTTGTAGAGAAAATACTGTAATTATCAACACATATACAGCAAAAGGGAAAAATTACAAATACCTTATCTGTGAGCATAGTATACCTTTTTTTCTTTAATAATCATCAACATTTCGGTCAGCTAATAGTGCTTATAATCATGTACATCATGTAATTTTTTGTCATGGTGTGCCTTTTCAATTTTCAGTTTCTTTAAGAACGATTGTCATGGAGAAATTAACTACTTCGACTTAGCATGTCTTAAGTATGTGGAGTGTTCTTTTTTTATAACTATCATATCTTTGGATATTTTTTCTTTCCCTTCTTTTTTGTTTATTTAGTTTGATGGGAGGACTTTTGCCTTGGAAGCTTTTAATGAAGTGAGAAAACTGTCTTTCTTTTGTTAGAGTCACTTTACACAGTTTAACAGTAGTAGTCTTTATCTATTCTTATATTACTTTTATCTCCTTCTCGAATCTTAAGGCTGAGTTTAACAGAAGTGGTCTTGAATTTAACTAGATGAAGCAATAATAAAATGTTTCTCTGACTTATGAAATTGGGTTTAACATTATATGTTAGATACAACATGTTGTTTATGTTACAATTTACAAAACTTGATGATCGCAAATATATAGGAAGAGGGAGGAATTAATTTCACTTATTTTCTCCTTTTTGTTCTTTTTTAAGACTCCCTTAATGTTATTCTTTTTCACTGCTAGTTATATTTTCTCATTCTCTTCTCTGGCACAGACACACACTGCACAAGTATATTACAATTAGAGCCTCAACCAAAATTTCACTCTATAAAAACTCTCCTCAAACTAGGTACTGGTAGTATAAGCCGTAAGCTATGTAAGATTCTTCATGCAACTTTTACAGCCGTACAGTGCAAACCAGAAGATAACATAGAAGCCCTTCTTATTTTAGTCTGAATCTTTGTGTGGGGCACCACCACCATTGCTGGTACCAGCACAGTAACCTCTGGTACCAATCTGTCTGGCGTCACCATCCATTTGGATTGCATGTACTGGTATTTGCGCCATGGTGCCATATGCACTTTATTCTCCTTCATGCATCTCTTCGCCGATTCACACATGATCTTGACGACATTTCCGAGTTTCTCAGATTTCCCGACAAACATTTCAGGCGATGTGTTGACTAGTTTTCTGTACTCTTTGTTTGCACGGGCCATCTCAAACTCGGCTCGAAAATTGAGCTCTATCACAAAAATCGGATTGGTTTCTTGTTGCGGTTTTTAGACTCCATCACTACATCTATGTAGCTGTGTTCACCTGTCAGAATTATCAGTGAAAATGAGAAACATACTATCAGTTAAAAAAAATAAACGCATAAAGATATTTTATTTATTTTGAAGTGCTATCTTATGCTGTTTGTCCCTCGACTTTCACAATGGCAGGCTAGCAGTCAACACTAATAATACTTGGTTAGAATTCAATTTCTGATTTGGCGTTATACGAGAATATTTTTTATTTTTATTTTTATTTTTGTGCTTGGATTTTAAACAAACAAGGAAGCAATTTGTTATACTAACATGACAAAGACTATTTTGGATTTTTGGTTAGGTCTTTACTTCAGGAGTCATGATCAAGCTAGCTAAGAAGGTAATTCTTACATGTGAAAAAGAAATATAATTTTGGAGCATAAATTAATGGTAACGTGGCAACAATGGGGACATTAAAACTATCGTCATTAGTAATTTTTCTTTGCATGTGTCATCAACTTGTAACAACTTTGAGGGACCACCGAAGCAAGAGAACAAATTAAAAAAACGTTTAAGGTACAAGTTGTATTATGAAAAGAATTTAATAATATTTTTGCCAAGGAAATGAAGTATTTGATATTTCCACTTGACATATGGCTGGTTTCTGTCATTGGTTATTTTTAATTACGCTTGAAAGTATAAGCATGTGTACCAGTTGTACTAAATTAAATAAGTGATAGCGAGGCAAGATTACTTAATTAGACCTTTAGTTTTCGTACAAATGTCATGGGCCCTGAAATCGAAAAGTTCTCTCTTTTATCCTTAAAATAGTTGTTATATCCCTTTTGGTCCTCCGATCAGGATAACTTGCAAGCAACAGCTTAGGTAATTTATAATCAACTAATCACAATGTAAGCTAAAATCCATATGTATATTAATTGTTCTCAAATACATGATTTTCAACAAATTACTTATGTCAAGTGGAGTATGCTTTTCTTTGTTGATGCAAATCACCAATGTTTAATTCTTCAAAATCAAGTAGAAAAAATACGAAACCGTGCATCGCAACATCAGTTAATGCTAGCGATGACGCTGATGACGACTGATTGTGTTTCATTGATGGAAACTAGAAGATCAAAACAATTGAAAGGTTTTCATTGTTCAAACTATTACCTGATGGAATTTCAGGTGATCGCTGCCATTTCGACTTGCAGAGAGTACTGTTATAAAAAAGATAATCAAATAAACATAATTATTGCATACATAATCTAACCCTAGAAGAGAGAAATCTGGCCATTCTAGACATAATAACAAATCAAAGAGAAAAAAAGCTCTTAAAAACTTCGAGTCTCAAGAAGTACACCGGGGGCTTGTCTCGGAAGAACAAATCTAAGCCTATACCTTTATACTCCACTTCACCTCTACCTACTTATGCAAATGAAGTTATGATCTAACCTAGGTTTATTTAGCACCGATTTAAAAAATAATAAAATAATAATATTCGACTCATTGATACTCTTTTTTCCAAGTCAATATGGATGAAAGTAAAGTCAACAAGCATGGGGAAAATATGTATTTTAAAATGAATCAAGAATTGATACTTAAAAGTTTAAACATATTTTTGTTAGTGAGGAGACCGGACATAGTTCATATATAGTAGAATTAACTGCTTTCCAATAATTGCTAAGTTGTTTGGTGAGGTGACATCTCCAATTTTATAGAAGATATGCGGATAAGCTTGGAATAAAAAAACGGTACATGCATTATGAGAAGATAATTATTAAGCTGTCGGAAATAATTCCATTAGTTGTACTAATCACATGACATGATTTAATTTGAGACAAGCTCTGTCGTAATCTAATGATGTTCTGATCCAATCTCGATTTAATCAAATATACATCCAAATTGGAGAATCATGATTCCATGAGGCAGGTGGAGACTGCACAACATGTCGCCGTTTTGTAACACTACTGAATATTGTAATTCTTGAAAAATATAGTGAATAATAATGATAATAAGGACTAGATGCGAAGTTTCACATTATTTCGGCCTAATTACTTGACTTGTTTTGTGATTGTATTAGTTTTGTAGAACGAGATCTAATGTGTGTGTGTGTGTGTATATATATATATATAAAACAGATTTAGAAAATTGTAAAGCTGAATTCTGATAACGTCTGAATTGCAATTTGTTCATTTTAAATTCACAAAACTTAAAAAAAACTAGGTAAATATTTTAATTTTATATGAATATTATAATTTTTTTCTGGATCATGAACCACTAGTATATTTTTGGGCCTTTTGGTCTTAAGCTCTTAACCAGAAAAACATAATGACTCAGTTTAATTGTCTTGGATAAAATGTTGTTCTACTTTGGAATTACAATAGAGGCCTTATAAAATGAAAATTCATAAATTTATATAAGAAAAATTGAACAGATGAAAGTAGAATTTTGTTGACACTTGATAGGTAGTTCAAAAAACAAATTAATAGTGTATATTATGTATTTTTTTTTTATGTAGCAGCCAATCGGCTGGTACATTCGATTAAAATAAAAGATAATTTAGGTGCCGTGCGGCAAGTACATTTGAAAAAAATAACATAGAAAGTGGAAGTATATTTTTGAAAAACTTCTTTAGTTAGGGTTTGACTCTTAGATTTTTAGGGTTATTTTTTCTTTAGAATATGCATTAGATTGGACAGTCCCTCCGACGTGCCGCATGATGTAGTGTGTCATAGAATGTTGATTCTTGAATGTTTTATTATAGCGAGTATTATAATGGACAGTACAACATTGAGATCCGCATATGTGATTTTTTTAGGGAAATTTTTGCCCTTGCAGTTGAGGCATCAGAGATGTGAATACTATAGTCTTTACTCAATTACGAAATTGGTCCCTACAACAAAACATTGCTTTTAAAAAAGCATAGTAAATATATGTTGAAATTTGAAATGATTGACGAAAAAACACAAAAAGATATTATTGCCAATTATGTAGCTTTTCAAATATGATCCAATAGTCACATACTCATAGGGGCAGATTTAAGGATGGAGAGGGGGGCTCGCCCTCCCCTCCTCTCCTCTCAATCTCACGAAAATTATATGTTAGGACTATAATGTTATCATTTATTTTTATTTTGTTAGACGTATCTGTTCTTTTTAATTTATCAATTTCAACGACCTAGTAATGTAAATTTATATTTTAGTGTCTTATATTAAAATTTTGATCCCCGCCATTGTAGATACCGTGTAACAAGTTGGGCTAAACATAAGTTATACAACTATTTCAAAACATAAGGAAAACTACTTTCAGACGAAAACACTTATTGCTACTACATACTAACTTTGAAGGTGTTGTTCTGGCATGGTTCTTACAACTATTTCAAAACAATAAAGAGTGGGGATTCATTGACAATGGGTTATTTTGACAACCTTAATAATGGATCTCTAAATAAATACAAAAATATCTTAAAAAGAAAAAAAATTATATATGTGTTCTTCTATTTTTAGATTGATGGTTATTCAAATTTCATGCAATTTCATTATCGTTTGATAGTCCATCAAAGACCATTATTTTTTCATGCAATTTGCAACGGTTCTAATTTAACGGTTTTTGATGGACTATCAAATGATAATTACATTGCATAAAATTTGAACGATCATCAATCTAAAGGTAGAAAAACATATTTATAATTTTTTTATTTTTAAGATTTTATTTATTTATTTAGAGATCTATTGTCAATATTATCAAAATAAACCATTGTCAACCGATCCTTCTCAACATAAAAGACAAATAAGAAAAACTACTTTAAGATGAAAACACTTACTGCTACTACATACTAACTTTGAAGGTGTCGTTCTGCATGGTTCTTACAACTATTTCAAAACAATAAAAGACAAATAAGGAAAACTACTTTCAGATGAAAACACTTACTGCTACTACATACTAACTTTGAAGGCGCTGTTCTAGCATGTTGTTGTTGCTAAAATACTGCTGAATTTGTGTTAGTAATGATAGGCGAATGGAGAGGTCCCGTACTTAAGTGTACTCACAAAATTTGGTTTAGATTAGTAAAAGATTTTGGATTAACACGACATTTGATGTAATATACTAATATGTACTGTTTTTCACATTAAATAACGAGTTTGGCAGCCTCTGCTAATGTTAAAAAAGAAAAGAAAAAGCAAAACGTTTACGACTAACAAGAAATGAAAAGAAAGAACATAAATGTGAATAAAAACTTATTTAAAATAATCAAACCCCACTCTAAAAGTTTAATTTAAGCTTCGGTAGGGGTGCGCCAGGCCTATGCAATAGTGCAACGCAAAGGCGACGCTCGAGAGCCCCAGTAGCAAGCTACTGTTATGGACCCTCCCCACAAAAAATAAATTTAATATCGTTGTGAGCACATGGCCCACATATCAGATATTAAACTGATAAGAACAGATACTACACTTGATCTTAGCCAAAAGGCCGAGAAAGGTATGAGTTGCAATGAAAGAGTCGCTTCCCTTTTATAAGGCAGCGCTGAGGCTTGTAACTCAACCGAAACGCTTGTGGGACTAAACAAGCGCTTGCTTGCTTTGTTGTTCCGCTCTCCGTTGAGCAGAAAAGAATTGCCATTCTATGCTTTTAATGGACTGGGCTGTTAGATGGGCCTGTCGTTTGTTCAGCAATGTTGGAGCCATGAGCAAGTACAAACTTTTTTTTTCACAGGCCATGATTTTTTTTCGAAAAGCATCACTGATCATAAACTATTAACAATTTAATACACACGATGGTATGGTTCCCATTGTGTTATTGAAGTTTAACAAGCATTCGTAATACAAAATTAATTTATTATTTAATATGTTATCGTTAGTAAACAAGCACTAGAAAATCCCAAAAAAAAAAAGAGAGCATCCTTTAGAAAAAACAAAGTGTACAAGAAAGAAACAAGCAGACCAATTTCATATGATTTGGCAGCAACATTAGCAGCAATATTGAAAAGCTTGTATATTTTTTTATTTGATTTTATTAGTTAGTACTTAGCAACTACTTAAACATAGCTACACTATTGAGGTCCACAGTTCATATTTATATATGAAAATCCCAAGGAAAAACACTATTTTCAGAAGAAAAAAAAACAATGAATCCACATCCATGGACCCATAGCTGTTTATTATATTCCCCATTTATAGAAAAACATTATAATAGAGGTGAATTCAATCTTAGTTGCAGAGGGTAATGGGAGAAAAAAATAGACATATGTTTCACAAATAAAATAGAATTCCGTCCATTTTTATGTGCTCAAACATCTCATTTTAGTTTTGACCGAGTTTCAAATATGATCTAATGGATTCCTATTTTCTTTCTTCCCAAAAATAATTATCCCAAAACTACCACCGGATAATTGACATTTTTTTTATTTCTTGCTCTTCCAATGCGAGCAAGAATAAAATCAACTTCTATGTCCATGAAATGGAGGATGAGAGATCAATTTATTGCATCACCGTAAAAACAATGAATGGATCCTCTTTGGGTCTAAGATCATCAAGCTATGGTTCACTACAATTAGCACAAAATGGAGGGACTGCATTGCAAATTCAGACGCCACCCTTCTCCGTCTCCTTCTCGGTGAGAAAAACATCTAAAATGTTATCACCAGGGTTGAGGGACAAAGATAGATTTATCCCGCGTATTTGTAAGATAATTTGTCGACGACGTATCAGCATGCTGCTCATAATTTTGGTCTGCCTTGGGCTATTAGGATCGCTTACCTTTTTTGCACGAAAGGTTAGATTTCAATTTTTTTTTTTGGAATTGTATGTTCCGTATTCAAAACCTTTTCCTTAAAATTGTAAATTAGGACCTTGTTTTGGGGGGACAAAAAAAACGCAATCCGATCCATAAGTTGGGGGATTGTGGTGAATCCCTCGTGAAGAATTAAAAATTGACACATAATTGAATTTTGGGTACAATTGTGAATTCCAGGACGAATTAGGGAAATCGAAGCTTTGCATTTAAAATCCATCACATCATGTTAACAAAGTTTCTTTGTTTCTCACTTTTTCTAGCAAATTTCATGTTAATTGATTTTGATAATCTTAATTAGGAGTTATCACCGATTTAGTGAGTCGTCTAATTAAGCTTCATAACTTCAACACGTTTCTTTATTTCCTTTAAATAATACAAGTGTAAAACACATTTTTTTATTTGCTACCGTCCACCCTAAGGCAGAGAAAGTGTCATTACCTATTAGCCACGAGGCTTCACGGATTCCATGCATATATTAATTTAAATTTTATTACAAGATTAAAAAATTGATCTGTACCAACCTCAACATTATCCTTGATACTCCTATACTATATGGTACTCCATTAACATAACCACTTACTATTAATCAAACAATAAGCAAACCATGTCTACACCTGTTCCACAACACTCAGTAGACGATTTCTGGTGAATGATTGCAACAATATAGAATCTCCATTGGAGAAAATTAAAGTTAGAAACAAATACATAAATTCACTATAAAGGAAATACTATAATAAGTCAAATCATGATAATTAGGTGTCTCAAAAATATAATTATAATATCTCTTTAAAATTTTGAAATTCAAATAAAAAGGAGCAATCCTTCTAAAGTAATCTATGGGTTTTCTTATTTATTACAACTAGCTATACACTATTCACTATAAAATCAAGCTCAACTATTTCCAGGTATGAATGAAATTCTAGAGGTGACGCCTAAGATGGAAAGGACCGTGTGACCGAGTCGAGACTTGGATATGGTTATGGACCAACTAATCATGATTAAATTGCAAGCAAGCAATTAATCTTTTTGACTTAATTCCACCTGTTAAGAAATTCACATTTAAACTATAACATAAAATTATATAAATTTCTTCATCACTGCATCTTCCTCTTCAGTCCACTGTCGTAATGTGCATTTCTTGTGTATATATAACCCCTCGAAAACAAAATTTTTGTTCCCTTTTCATAATTAATTTTTCCAAATCGAGAGAGAAATATAGAAGGCGCGGATCTGTGATCTCTCCATACCAAACCTAACCCTAGATTTTCGAAACCGAGCTAGATGGAAAGTTGATCCAATTTTGCTATTCTGTTGCAGTTCCACCGATTTCGTGCATTTATTTTTTCGATTCATTTCCATTATTTTTGCGCTTTTTTTTGATATAAAAGTGCGGAGGTAATTATATCTCACGGACAATTCCATTTCGGGGAAGTTATCAGCTTCTGCATTGATTGAGGAAAAATTATTCCCGTTTTGGATCAGTTGCCATCATCACCAGCTAAATTGATTGCCATCGAATTTGAAAATCAGATCTCTTATACTTTTGCTTCTCCTTCCTTTCCCGTTTTGAATGAAATTGCCATCTAAAACGAACTGGAGATGAAAGATCGAATCGCATTACCATCACTGAACAAAAGATGACTGGTTCTTCGTTGGGGCTCAGATCTGCGAGCTATGGATCATTGCAGCAGCAATTGCAAAACGGAGCTAGTCTTGCGCAATTGCAAATTCAGATTTCACCCTTCTCCGTACCTGTTTCGGTTAGAAAGACGCCTAGCAAGATGCTATTGCAAGGGTCTAGAGACAAAGAGCGGGTTCTTAATCGGATCTGTAAGGTTGCTGGTCGAAGGCGGGTTGGAATGTTTCTACTGTTTGTTGTTTCAGCAGTGGTCGTCCGTTCTCTCTTCTCATTTATTTCAAAAGGTTAGGTAATGAGTTTCAGGTTGCTAATTTTGATCTCGGATCAGTAATGTGCTTGGATATTATGCAAGTTTTCAACTTACTATGAGTAATCCAACCTAGTACGTGCTGTGGTTCATATTATCATTAATTAAAATCAATATGGATTCATGAGGACTTGCTTATTCCAAAATTGTAACCTTGTTTCCTTGGTACTTGGAATAAATTGTAATCTCTCTCTATTTCTCTCTGCAGAAAAAGAATTAAATATAAGAAGGGAATAAAAAGAAAATATTTTATAAAGGATTTGACTGCGAATACCCCTTTCAAAATCAATTTTGCATCGGTATGCGATATTCCCAAGGAAGATGATTAATTTTCATCGTCGTTTCCATTATTGATGACCTGACCATTCTTAATATTTAGATTGTGACCATTTACTTCTATTATTTCCAGATGATGATACGACTCCTGGTATAGAATCAAGTTTGGGGTTGTCAAACCACAATACCAACACAATCGCCATCAGAGAAGAGATCCCCCCGAACACAAGAAAGACGCCAATAATTCCATCTCCACATTTGAGACTAAACGCAATGCTTCCTGTACCTATTTCTGATTCAAGACAGATGTTCACTGAACATCCTTGTGCTAACTTCTCCTTCATGCCGCCTCCTATCAGTGCAAAGCGCACAGGGCCCCGCCGTAAGTTCTCTAACTCTTTGCTCATGATATTTTACTTTATGTCGGGTTTAGTGGTTTCAGGGTCTTACCATTAAGTGACCATTAATTTCAACAATTTTGATTTTGGTCACATTCTGAAAATTTTGGCTGATGGGAGCTAGGCTATCATACTGGTAAGGTGATGATGCTTTATGGTTAGATTTTAGGTTTTACCTGGCTATACATTTAAGCAATCGATTGAGAATAGGACCTGGAAAGTAAAAGACAAAAAGAAAAGAAGTGTCTGCATTGTATCAATTTGTAACCAAAATACAGCCAAATGCTGATAAAAGTACCATTAAGTAGCATCCTAACTACCTCACAGCAACCAGAGCACCTGATTTTTAAAATATCACTAGTCACGAACAACTGAATGTTTATGCTTTAGTCCAGGAACAAAACTTAAATGTAATTCATGTTTTAGCCCATTTCAATACTGAAAAAAGGCCTGAAATTTCTAGTACCGTACCGAAAATTACTTGTCAGTATTATGAATATTTTCTTTTTTTAGTTTATCATTTCTTCTTCTTATTATTATTCTTTTGATGTGGCAGCATGTCCGGTATGCTATGCATCAGTTCAGCAAGCCATGTCACTCATACCCGAGCCATCTCCATCTCCAGTGCTTAAGAATTTGGATTTCATTTCAGATGAGAATTTGGTGGAGAGAGGGACACTAAATACTGGCTCTTCTTTTGGAGGCTACCCATCTCTACTGGACAGGGACTTGTCTTATGATATAAGGGAATCCATGAGGATACACTGTGGGTATGTTTCTGTCCTTTGTGGTTCAATTTTATTTAGTTTCTCTTTTATAGTTCTGACGCTTAAAGCTGTGGTCTCTTTTTCACAACATTTAGGTTCGTGAAAGGAAGGAGACCTGGTCAAGGTACAGGCTTTGAGATAGATGAATCTGATCTCTCCGCAATGGAGAATTGCTATGGCATTGTGGTTGCTTCAGCAATTTTTGGTATTATTTTTTTATATTTCATGTGGAAATTAAATATGTATTCCTACAATACAACACACCTTGTTAATTGGAAATATCTATAAAACAGGGATATATCAGTTACTCCCTGCTTGCCAATTTCTCTATAAGATATTCAAAACTACCCTTGCTTCGTCTCTCACTCAGTAGGTAGTTTGTGTACACAAAAAATAGGAGATGGAAGCTGATAGAGTTACATTGTAGGGTTGCTATCCTTTTGCAATATTGAAACATCAAACATCATATTCATAGTTCTGATAGAGTTTTCTAATGTACAGAAGCACAAAGTCAGAAACCTCAGTTTTTCTTATAGATGGATTTACTATACATTCCGTTTTTTTATGTACTAGCAATGTTAAATTAAAATCTGAAATTACATCTCTATCCTGAATTCTTCGAGGGAAAAGCAGGATTATTTTGCCCAATATCTTTCATTTTTCCTCTAATTTCATTTATTTTTGTTTATTTGATGGATTTAACAGGAAATTATGATATATTGCAACAACCAACGAATGTGAGTGAGCAAGCAAAGCAAAATGCATGCTTTTTCATGTTTGTTGATGAAGAAACAGAGGCATATATGAAAAACTATACCACCATCGACAAAAATAAACATGTTGGTTTGTGGCGGATTGTGGTTGTACGGAATCTTCCGTACCATGACGCAAGGCGTAATGGCAAGGTATTAATCTAGTTCAATTCCTTTACAAATTTCTAGGTTCTTTTTCGTGGATGATGTCATAGGTAACCTGCATAAGAACCTAATTTAATTCTATTGTAGCCCTTTCATTGATAGCAACAACATAGTAAAGTTCATTTGGTCTTGTACCCCACATCTATGATGATTCTTTTTTATTTTGAAATGGTGCATTTATGATCTAAATATTGACATCTGTCAGGTGCCAAAACTTCTCCTCCATAGGCTTTTTCCAAATGTGCGCTATTCTATCTGGATTGATGGAAAACTTGAGCTTGTAAGAGACCCATATCAAATATTAGAGAGGTAAAGTTGTACTCTGTTCATGCTTATGCCCTGTAAGTTTCAAATTGTATTTTTTTTATCACTGTTTGGTGGGCAATAGATTAATACATTTCATATATCATGCATTTTATGCTCAGAATTTAACATATGATATATGATTCTTTGTAGCGTGGACATTTTGGTGTATGATCCTTTCTCACCAGATGGTCTCATTCTCTTTTATTTCTATTATATCTAACAGATTTTTATGGAGAAAGAATGTCACTTTAGCAATCTCGAGGCACTACAGAAGATTTGATGTGTTTGAAGAGGCTGAGGCAAACAAGGCAGCTGGAAAGTATGATAATGCCTCTATAGATTATCAGATTGAGTTCTATAAAAGGGAGGGTTTGACCCATTACTCTTCAGCGAAACTCCCTTTTACTAGTGGTGAGTGCTTTTGTTGGTATTAGCTGAATATAACAATTTGTAACAATCCATGTTTAATTAGCCTTTAACCATGTTAATTTATAGTGTATGAAATTCAAAATATTAACATCATATTTGCACATCATTTTTGTTTTAATGAAGTCAATAATTGCCTACAACTTATGAAAAATAAATAAGCAACTATACCCCTCTTTCATTTTCTTCAAAACAAAACCAATTTTTTTTAATTTTGTTGTTCAGCTGACATTAGTAACACTAACAGAAAGGACAGTTTTTTGGTGACCTTTTGGGCCAAAAATGACTTAAAAAAGTAGAAGGTAAGTACGGATACGCATGCATGCTTAGGAAAATATGAGAAATGCACATTTCCTACTTTGTAGGTGTTGTCTGCACAGTGGCGGAGCTAGAAGCTTACTAGAGTGGTGTCAATTAGTATTCAATATAACCAAATTTAAATTAAGTTCATTGGTCCAAACATCCAACCTTCTGTGGGGTCAAAGGTGGAAAACTACACAAAATATCAACAACAACAACAAAGCCTTTAATCCCAAATAAATTGGGGTAGGCTAGAAATGAAACCCATCGGAAAACATAAGATCAAAGATCTCAAATATCAGTGATAATAATGAATATGATGGAAGAAAAAGAAAATAAATAAATAAAATAATAATAATAATATATAAATAAAGATGATAATGATAATGATAATATGCTAATAATAGTAGCAATAATAACAATAATAATAATAGTACAATAAACCTCTATTATAAAATCTATTTCTAAATCTTAAAATCCTATTTTAAAACTTAATTCTAAATTCTAAATCCTAAAATCCTATCTAAACCTCTATTTCTGAAATCTTTTCTAAATTCTAAATCCTAAATCCTAAAAAATCTAAGAATATGAAGTCTATAACTCTACTATTAGACTCTAACTCCTAAATCATGGTTCAGGTACATAAATCGCTATCTTCCACGCACTCCTATCCAAAGCAAGCTCTTTGGGTATATTTCATTCCTTTAAATCTCTTTTTATTGTTTCCTCCCATGTCAGTCTCGGTCGACCTCTTCCTCTTCTTGTATTTTCAAAACTACACAAAATATCATTGGGTTCAAATCGTGAAAATTTAGCAAATATTATCAGAAAGACACTATAATTTAGGAGACATCTAATATAATTGCAAAGTTAAGTGGTGTCAATTGACACCATTATAATGTATGTAGCTCCGCCTCTGTGTGTGCATGATGAATATTGTTTGCAGGGTTGCACATGATGCTTTAGAAGTATGTGAGATTTCATCATTAAGCTGCCCAGACTAAGTATTTAATTTAATATGAAGATATTTTCTCTGTTTTCTGTTTCATGGCAGATGTGCCAGAAGGATGCGTGATAATAAAAGAACACATTCCTATAACAAACCTATTCACGTGCCTCTGGTTCAATGAAGTTGATCGGTTCACAGCCAGAGATCAATTGAGTTTTAGCACTGTCCGAGACAAGATAACATCGAAGGTTGGCTGGTACCCTGACATGTTTTTGGATTGTGAAAGGCGTGATTTTGTTGTTCAGGTATTCAGAAAATTTGAAAATCTCCCATGCTTACTTTTTTGAGGTTCATGTTTACCGTTGCCAACAACATCAACACCACCTGCATGAATTATTCCCTCGCAGTCTATTTGAAAAAGAAACAGCAAAGAATTACCCTTTCTGATTTTCCTATTTCCAATATGAACTGTGCTGTTGTCTTTTGGGTTTGGGAGGGTGGGGTCATGGAAACTTCTATTCAAGCCTTACAAAAAGAGACGAAAATGCATGGTGCTGCAACAGGGAACAGCACACTGTGCACCTACTAAAACATGGAAATTTTGACCTAGATTCATTTTCCTACTTTCAAATTATACCAATCGACCAAACCTAATTTTTGGTCATTGTAGTTATAAGAATGATTGGGGGTAAGCTACTCTTGTTTGGGGGGACAATATGTAACATTTTTATTGTACAACAGTTGTGGCATCTATTTGTAATCATATTGGAAATTCTAATGCTATTGCAGGCCTACCATAGAGAATTGTTAGAGCAAAGACAAAGGGCCTTGAAGAACCAACAGCCTCCTGCACTCACCGACGCAGCATTAAAAAAACCTGCCTTAAGCGAACTTATAAGAAATCCTCCAAGGAAGCTAGCTCCAGTGAAACGTCCAAAAGATAGGAAATCTGGTTCAAGAAAGCATAGGCAGAAAGCTACAAATTCTTTTCAATAATTTTTACTTTTTTTTCTCAGTAAATGTTTGGACTATAGGAATTGAACAAATCTTTAGTTTCTTTAGTACTACCCAATCATGCGGTGAAAGGGTCTGAAATTTTTTGTCGGCAACTGTTTATAGAAAAATTAGTGATTCGTTATGTTGTTGTTGTTTCAATTGTTATCATTGTACATAACCGAGTAAAATAATAGAATTTAATTTCTCTGCTGCTTCAGTTACTGGTTCATCTTAGCCTCTAACATAAAAGGGCCAACATTTATATCTTTCTTGCGCAAACATAGTTTTCCCAGAAATTTGTTCTATAATATAAGTAGGGTGCAAACAGTGGGATATAGACGGGTAATAGTCGTATTGTATTTACATTCATTATAATTTTCTAGATATAAATATGAAAATAGATAGTTTTGAATACGGGTGGATTGAATATTCTCAGATATGTATAGATATAAATATGAAAATAGATAGTTTTGAATACGGGTGGATTGAATATTCACAGATACGTATCGGATATCAAGTGAATATGAATACGGATATATTTCGGATAATAAATAAAAATGTTATATATATTGTTGAAAAATAATTGTATATAAAAATAGAATCATTAACTATAAAAAATAAATATTAAGTCTAAAAATTAAATTCTAATTATTATTATATTAGAAGTAAATGTATCAATGAATTATAAAAAATAAGATATTAGTTAAAACAAATATTTTTTAAAGTCCAAACAGATGATTCAAACCTTTCAATATGATGAATATATTAAAATATACTTGCAGATCAAATTGGAGATTTTTTTGAATTGTTTTACTCTTTATTAAGACAGATACAAAATTTGTTATTTTTAGACTACTGAATTTTATATCCGTCTTAATAAATAGTAAAAAAAATAAAATAAAAATTATCCAATTTGATATGTATTTACATTTTAATATATCCATTATGTTGAACAGTTTGGATCAGTTGTTTGGACTTCGAAAATTTTAAAAATATCTGTTGTAACTTTAGTATCACCAAAAATTGATGTAACTTATCCCTCCTCTCTAGCACAAATTAGTTATAAAATTAATTAAATTTGTAATGTACATTAAAAATATAATAAAAATATATATAATGAGAAATTTTCAAATATGTATTCATATAAAATCAGTTAATATCGGATTAGACATTTTCGGATAATATCGGATATTGATGGAGAATAGTTAAATAGTTGGATATGGATAGATAATAGTTAAACTGTATTTTTATCCGCTAAAATTTTTCGGATATGGATGTAGATACAGATTGAATAATTTTTTTTTATTTTTGGAATCAAATTGCAGATAATTTCTGATAATTTACCATGCGTTTGCACCGCTATGAATATAAACCACAAAGAATCCGACTGGAAAGTGGGGCCCCACGCTTTACGTGCAGACTGCAGAGTGATTCAGTAGACGGTCTGGTTTTCCCTTACAAACCAAACCACAAAGAATCCGAGCCCGAGCACCACGATGCCGGAGCTTGTTTGCCCCCAAACCCAAAGGACAGCCGTGGGTCAATCAACGCTACTCCCGTAGTGGGCTCGTGAAGTGTATCCTAAAGTGTTCCATGCATTCCATTTCCATGCGCTGCTCTCCTCCTCTGAAGGCACCTGGCTCCAAGAACCTCGCCTCCGTTTCTCTATCGCACGTGAGAAGCCTGAGAATCAGGACAGGTGCTGTTGTTGCGAAAATGGAGACGTCCATTACCATCACTCGACCCGACGATTGGCACCTTCACCTCCGCGACGGCGATCTTCTCCAGTCCGTTCTTCCTCACAGGTCCGGTCCTTTCTCTCCTGTCATCCACCTCCTACTTTTTATCACTTCAGTGCATCGTACCTGCTATCTTTTTTCTTTTAAATAATTTTTGTGTTCTATTAAAGTGCTAAGCAATTCGGGAGAGCGATTGTGATGCCAAACCTGACGCCGCCTATCACAACCACTGCTAAAGCATTGGAATATAGAGAATCTATATTGAAAGCGCTTCCTCCTGGCAGCGATTTCAATCCTTTAATGACGCTTTACTTGACTGATAATACCAGCCCAGGGGAGATCAGAATTGCCAGTATGCATTTACTCTAACATTTTAATCATTTTATTGTAGAATTGAGGGTTTATTGACCTCCTGAGAACATAACCATGCTTACTTGTGGGTATTTTTCCCGATTTTTATGGATAATCTTAATACTATTTGCATTTTAATGAATTACATGAAATGAGAAGAGGTAGCTTTTGCCTGTATGCCATGAAATTTGAACTCTGATTAGAGTGAATACACTGAAAACACATTATTTACAAGTAAATCTCACCTTTAACAAGCTGTATTATATTACTAGGTTATAATTTGTGTGAAAAAATTGTCCCCAGGGAACAGCGGGGCTGTTTTTGCAGTCAAATTGTACCCAGCTGGTGCAACCACGAATTCTCAGGACGGTGTGACTGATATATTTGGGAAATGCTTGCCAGTTCTAGAAGAGATGGTGAAACAGGAAATGCCATTGCTTGTAAGTTATTGTTATGTTGTTTACTTTTCTTAGTTGATGAAAAAAAAACTTGACCGTCTTCTGTGTGAAATTATGTTTAGATTCATGGTGAGGTAACTGACTCTACTGTGGACACATTTGACCGGGAGAAAGTGTTTATTGAGACAATTCTGGCACCGCTAGTAGAGAAATTACCGAGCTTAAAAATTGTAGTGGAGCACATTACCACATCAGATGCAGTCAACTTTATTGAATCATGCAAAACAGGCAAGCAATTATTATTATGATATCTGGAGTTCCCAAAAAATGCCCTTATATCACAGGGAAATGCAAAATTATTGCACCAGTGAAGGTTAAAGTAATGGTTCAGTTGCTGTTGTAAGAACTATGTTCATCATTACAACTAGTTATGTTGAAGTAGCATTATGGTGATGCTAGAGGCTAATTAATTGAAGGAACTTCTTTAATTTATCAAACACATGTTTTTTTTATGTACATAATAAAGCAAAAGTATGTGCGCGGGAAATTCCTTTTCTTTCAGATAATAAAATTTGCTTGTTGTCACATCACCTGTTCAATTTAATTCTATTCAGGCAATATCGCAGCAACAGTGACTCCACAGCATATGCTCCTAAATAGAAATTCTATTTTTCAAGGTGGTTTGAAGCCACACAATTATTGCCTCCCCATATTGAAAAGAGAAACACACAGTATGTTTCTACATTCCCTGTTTCTCACTGAAATAGATGATTAAGCTTTAATTTACCAATCTTTGCTCTAACAAATGTCTTCTTCTCTTTTTTATAAAAAAAATAAAAGGACGAGCAATAGTAGAAGCAGTAACCAGTGGGAGTACAAAGTACTTTCTTGGTACTGATAGTGCACCACATGATAAAAGAAGGAAAGAATGCTCTTGTGGTTGTGCTGGCATCTATAGTGCACCCCTGGCTTTATCTCTCTATGCGAAGGTTTTTGAACAGGTAATTGATGGTATTTGTTTGTCAACTATAGTATAGAGTAGATCATATTATCAATGCTTTTGTTAACATTTGACTTCCTTTTCATAGGCAGGAGCACTTGACAAGCTAGAGTCATTTACAAGTTTTAACGGCCCTGATTTTTACGGCCTTCCAAGGAATACTTCCAAGGTAGTATTACGTAAAAGCCCCTGGAAAGTACCAGAGACATATAGTTATTCATCAGGAGAAATAGTGCCTATGTTTGCTGGGGAGACTGTTGAGTGGGTCCTCTGTGAGAAATAACTCTCTGCTTGCTAGCTTTCTTTTTGCAGTTGCCTGTTAAATTTAAGTTAGCTACATTTGTTCAAGGTTTGCTGGTGAGTATTTTTTTTCATTTTTGTCATGTGATTTTTTTGAAAGTTGCAGGTGGTACAATAGAAACCACCAAGAAATATTGTGATGCAGGCGTATATCTGTGCACGTTTACGACTTACCTAATAATCTGTCCAGATTTATGTTTATGAACAACTTCTGTCGTGGTATCTATTATTAGGTAGCTTCTTTAAGCAGTAAAGCGTAGATAACATATAAGGTAATTGCCTAAGATAATAGAAATTTAGAAAACAGGTAGCTTTGTATTCAGATATCAGATTAACAAATTTAACTAGAATATGTTTGTTCTTTTCAGTTGATTCACAAAAATATGTTTGTTCTTTTCAGTTGATTCACAAAAGGTTTACCTTTGCAGAGATTGTTCATTCGGAGTCCATTATAATATCATTATTAATTATGCGCCGAAGCAATTTTCCATCAGATACATCAAAAGTTATGAAGAAATATGAAGCATGAGATGAAAGTCCGAAACTCCTGACCCTTCTTTTATAAGCAGATGTTACATGACATCTTCATCACAAACAGTTCTTCACCAAGTTTACAAATCAAAATGAATTGCTCCCTACGAATGAAATGCTTGTGCCTCTTGATGACGATGCCATTTGCTCCATTGATAATAGTTTAATCTGAAATCTGAGCCATTTAATCCTCATTTGGAGCTCCTGATCTAGAATTGGAATAGGTGTCAGCAATCATTTGTCCGAAGAGGTTTAACATAGTGTATAAAAAAAAATCCTTACTGCAGTAGTTTAACAGTGCATTAGATAGTAAATTTTTGTTCTTCTCGTCAGATAGGATATGAGGATAGTTGCAACTTGTAAGAAGATCTGAGGGAAAGAATGAAAGAACAAGAAATATACTTCCTTACACTAAACAGATCCAATAGAAGTGATTTCTTATATTGTTAGGATCTAAATTGGGCTTTACTTGATTACTGGGCCTGATTATTATCCGTAGAAATTACATGTTGCTCTGTAGTCTACTACTGTCGACAGCAACCGAGGAAATAAGCTCCGTCGGAGCAGCGGGAACCAAGCGATGGCCGCCACGTCGTCAGCTTCCTGCTCCGCCTTCCCATCCCTGACGAGATCTCTCCGCTGCCACCTCCTCCCGTACTCTTTCTCTCTCCAATCCCTATCTTTGCTAACCCCTTCTAACCCTTCCCTCCATCTCTCTCGACGTTTTTGCCACGTGGCGTCTGTTGCGAAGCCCAGCACCGAACCATCGGTAAAGGGCATAGCGGATAAATCCCTAGCTGAAGCTGTGAAGCATATTCTCGAAATGGTATCCTTTGAGTAATCAAATCTTCTTTGTTGTTCTTTTTTTGGGTTTAATTTTTTGTAACGGTCAGGGTTGCAAATTTGCTAAACTAGGCTAGGAGAGCTGCTTCAAGAAGAGAGGTTTTACATACAGGGTTTGTAACACCACCTGTTCTAAAGGAGACAATGCTTGCTATTGAGAAGTTGACCAGTGTCAAAGCCGTTGCCCAAGGTGGCTATCCACAGGTTTAATTATTTTTCAGGTTTTAGAAGTTAGAACGTCTGTTTTTTTTACTATATTTAGCACAGGCTAGTTTGATTTACTTATCATTTTACTTCTTTTTCTTTTAACATATTATAGGCTGAGAGGTGTCGAATTTCTGTTGGACATCCTGACTCAATGACAAATAATCCAGATGTCATTGCTGCCTTGAGGTTTTTTAGGAACTTAATAAACATTTTCATAGTGTTTAATGTAAGACAAAATATGGAAACATTGAAATGATTATTATATATGCACAACATTTCTAGTATATCAGGGAACTTCAAGTTTGAACCGTGTTCTCATGGTGATTTTCTTGGTGCAATTCTCGGGACAGGTATTGAGAGAGATGCCATTGGTGATATTCTAATGCAGGTCTCATTCTTTTTTCAGTTAAAAAGTTTAGATGTCATAGTTTATTTGTTTTTTTAGATCATACATACTTCAATTATGCTTGACATAATTTATAGCTACAAGTTGTCAAGTAATTTTTCAGGGAGAAAAAGGTGCACAGATACTTGTTGTCCCTGACATGGTCGAGTTCCTTACGATCACACTTAACAAGGTGAAGTTTCTAATTTTCTTTTGTTTATTGGAGAGATTTCATAACTATCATGTATGGTATTGGAACATAATAAATACAAAAATTACCCACATGGTATTTCTTTCACATTATTCAAGTACCCCTGCCATTTGCCAATCTCGAAATGAAATCTATGGACCTCTTTCCAGACAAATTCACTAAAAAAGACCTGAATTTGCCATCATCGTTTGTTGCCAATTTCTACAGAACTGAGAGAGAGAGGAGGGTTTTTTCAGTATTTTTGAATAAATGGGGCTTTATGAAGTTTTATAGGTATTGTGTGATGTGTCCTCTTTTGAATGAATGGATTTTTGAGGATTTTACGGGTAAACTTGAATTGCTTTGTACCAATAGTTCATCTATAATTTCTTGTAAAGTTTTTAGGTTGGGAATGTTGGTGTCTCATGCACTCAGATACCATTACTCGCTTTAGAGTATGAACCGCCAAGGTATATTCTTCATATTGCAATGTTTGATGACATATTTAGTTTTGCTCTTCTTTCAATTTTTTTCCCCTAGAATTATCATAGATTCCCATTCAATTTTTAGGACAAAAACATTTAAAACAGTGGAAGCTTCATTAAGAGTCGATGCACTGGCTAGTGCTGGATTTAAAATATCACGCTCTAAATTGGTTAGCCTCATTAGGTAATTATCCTCTCTTTTTCACATATCCTTTTTTCATAAAGCATGAAAAGGACCCCCCCCCCCCCCAAAAAAAAAAAAAAAAAAAAAAAAAAAAAAAAAAACCAAAACCAAAACCAACATTTTGAAGGTATTTCGGGCACTTCAAATTTTTATCTGTAAAATTGTGAAATTTTGCTACTCAGAAGTAATCTATAACCATTTTTTCCTTCTGTGAAGTAATGGAGATGTACGTGTGAATTGGTCAACAGTGACCAAAAACGGGCTAACACTAAAGACTGAAGATGTTGTTTCTGTCAGTGGTTTTGGGAGGTTAAAGGTAAAAGATGCTCTCTTTTTTTTACCTCTTCATCACAATTTACAACCTTACTCTTTGTTGTGCCTATTCCAACTGCCATTGCCACTATATATTGGCTTATCTTATTTCCAGTGCCAGCATCATGAGAACGCATACAAAAAGAAACAATTATTTAAAAATCGAGGCTGGTTTACTAATGTTGAAGCTTGTCTAATTTTTATTCTAATTGCAGATCGGAGAGATCTCAACAACACGAAAAGGAAAATATGTAGTTGAGTTAATCCGCTACTTCTAGGGTTTATGTGTAATACTGATATCTGATATGAAATTTATGCTGAAAATTGGGACTTCCCCCGAGCATGACAAGTAGAGAAACACTGCACACACAGAGAAAGAGAGAGAGAGAGACTAATATAGTACAGAATGCAATGAAGCCAATGAAGGGCCTCGGATATGAAATTTTTGTAATATGTTATGACATACAGTTCCAATTGCCAACTTGTTTCATTGTTAATTGTGTTTTATTGATTAACAGCACTATATCTCATCATATTTGAGATTAGAATCTTGTAAAATATGATCGAACTAGATGGCTTACTTTACCTGCGTAAATTTTTGGTGTGCTACTTTTTGTAGTGAGTGGCTTTCCAGCGGACTCCACTCTTTTATATTATAAAAGAAATTTGTTTCGAATAAATAATAAAATGATGAGCATGTGCTCAATTTATTAGTGTGTAGCTTTTCTAATTTTGTTTTGAATGTATGTACTGTCTGTTTTTTTGGTACTATATTAGCTTCTGCATATATGATTCAATACTGTGTTTTCCCCTCACTTTTGCATTTTCCTTTAACATAAAAATTTTATTCCAGAAAAGTAAAAAAATATGAAATAAATAAAATAGTTGGATTGAGTACAGATCACATTGTCGGTCATAAAGAACCACCGAAATCGTGGACATTGATTTCTTTAGTGCTCCGACATTTGCTGGGCCTGAAGCTCAACCTTCTCCGCAATTTCCCTCTTTTCCAATTTTTTCATTTCTTTATCAACAGTAAACTTCCATGCGGTTTCTCAGTGAAAAATGTCATGGGCACCCTGATCTGTGCACATTAGATATCCTCTCTGATAGTGGCAGCCACAGCCTGGCAGGGGTCGCCCTCTGATCAGAATTTTTTTTAAAATATCCTTGTCGTTATGTATATTTTCAGAAAAAAAAAAAAAAAATATATTTATATGGAAGACAATTTTTAAATTTAACTTCTGAAAAAAAAATATTCATTTTCATTTCTCAGATCGGAAGTCTGACTCCGTCTCTGCTCTCTACGTGGTACATTATAGCTCACTTGTAAGTTGTAAGATGCTAACAAATATGCAATCTCTTAAAACCGTAATAAATGCGTGACAGCACAATTTTATTTTTTCTTTGATTTTGTGTCATTTTTGTTTTGCTTCGTTGTCCTGCTTGCCTGTTGCCGTTCTAGTTAGTCTCTTCTTCATATTTAAAGTGGCTTCAACCTGAAAAAAAAATGTCACTTCAGTTCAGTGCATTCCTAAGGATACTTTACTATGCAATAGATTAGTCAGAATAATTAATTATGTAGATTCTCAATTTTCTTTGCATGAAAAATAAGATCCAAGCGACTAATATTATGGAGGAGGATTTCAGTGTATTATTTTCATGTTTCCGCAACATTTGAAAAATCATGATATTTTGGATACAATACAAGTAAGAAATACATATATAGGATTGAATTGACTAATACATACCACCGCAGGTACATATTTGTTTACTTTGCTTGATACTATGTCCACCAACGTTTTGTTTGTTACAAATGTACGATATATTATTCTTTTGGTCTGATTCATCTTTCTTGACAACAAATTCAAAAAGCAAATGGGGATGGTGATATATTCCGAATAAGTTAGTATATTCTTTAGGTCTAGTAAAATAGAGGTCCCATTTTTCGTTAATCACGTTCAAAAAGTGCACCTGTAGATGATGATATATTTTTTTGGATGATGATTATACAAAAGTTATGGGAAAATCGGTCTACAAATTTGAAATTATATTTATTAAGATTCATATAATAATTAATAATATTTTTTTGAATTGGGTTATGATGTTATACATAGTACGGATGATTTATGTTATGGATTTTTTTTCTATTCAAAATCAAAATAAACAATCCGAACTGTTGAAAATAATTTTCATATAAAAATTTAGTTGGAGATCAAAGTTTATATTTCTTAGAATTTTCTTAACTATTTTTTTAGAGAGTTAAAAAATCACTTCTTTTGATGGTTCATAGTAATTAAATCAAGCGATTTTTTAATTATCTAAAAAATAATAAAAAATTTAAATATATATATAATTTAGTCTCAACTAGATTTTCATATGAATATCATTTTGTGCGGCTCGGATTATATATTTTGATTTTAAAAATAAAAAAATCCATAACATAAGAGTGATCCATGTTATGCATAGATTATAGACCATAGCCCAACTCATTTTTTTATAATATTTTAGACTAAAATTCTATAAAAATAATAAAATATTTAATAACAATATATTTCTCACATATTTTATATATAATTAATTATATATTATACTATAAACTAGTTTATGTAATATACTAAAAATTATAATATAAATAATAAATATCAATAATTTAATAAACCAAATAAGTTTCACAAACACAGTAAGAACAAATTCAAACTCGACTCATTGAGTTACGAGATAACTCGTTAACGGCTTAATCAACTAATGAGTTGACCTTGACCGAGTGACAAACAAGCCACGAATTATTTTGTCAACCCTAATGACTCCTCGTTCTTATGCATATAGAAATAATCGGACTTGCACTACCTCAAGTTACATCGGGATTAATCCGGCCTGAGCAACTGTAGATGCGTACGTGACAGAGGTTGATGCAGTTGATCTCAAAAAAAAAATATTCTTCAAAATATTTTTGAGAAAATGAAATGTTATTAAATGAGTACGGACAACAATTGGGAAATTTTATTTCCTTTTAATTCCGTCAATACAAATTCGTCCACACTTACAATTGAAAGTCTCATCCAGAAACCTTATAGATTCATTCTTTTTAAAGTGTATTCCACATATAATTAAATGAATATAGAACGTTACATATATGAAATGATTAGGTACTGAGTTGTAATGGTCAATAGAATGGTACGAAAAATCGAATCAAATTAGCATATTATCTCATACATATTAACTAATGAATTATTTCTTAATAGATGCCCTTTTCAACAAAACTTTGTAGCTAAAATTAATCCGTGCATTACACCACTATATGGAAATAAAGTTGCTTTGCATGTATCCAAAATATTTTGAAGTAAAATATTATGAAGATAACAAAACTTATATGGACTTGTTATTCATATTAATGAATAATGATTTCATTATAATTTTGTATTATACTTCTATTATTTGACTTAGATACTATCAATATAAATAATAACTTATTAAGCGTGAAAAATAATAATATTGTACAAAATAAAATTATTAACATGAATAATAATAAAATTTGCATGAATAATAAAGTCCGTAACAATTTTGATGTTAAAATGACCGACTCGTATAAGAAAACCAATCATTTAAAATATGCGGCGTGTAAAGGTTTCCAAGTTCACATGGAGAGAATCAAATTAAATATCGCAATCTTGTTGGGGGCTATACGCAAACCCCTTTGGACATTTTCACATTAAACAAATAATGCCAAACTAGCTAGTTTTGGGACTATGCACCCTTTAGTTAATCCCATTATTTCATCCCATTAAATTAAATAAGATCACTATTTGACCTTGTCTAACACTAAAAAATTTAATTGGTTGCTGGCAGCTGGTTCTGGTACTTTGCTTATTATAAACTGCAATTGCAAGGAAGATTCTATAAGAAAAAAAAAAATCAAATCATTTTAATGGAACAGTGATCATGAATTTAATTACTAAGATGGAATTACTCATACTTTTCTTAAAAATATTTAATTGTACTGCTAAAAATAATACTGATAGTTTGTTCCTTTGGCCAATATTGGCTAAGAATTTAGCTATCTGATCTAAGTTAGTAAATTCAAATAAAAAACATTTATTAAATTGAATCAAAATTTGGTGGCTTGCCAGCTAAATTCTACAGCTGCTGATAAGTTGGGTTTGACTAACTGTTTTGTCTTCTTCGGCTGATGGTTCTATTTTGAAAAGTAATTAATTCAACAGTTTGAATCTTGTTTGATGCAAGGCTTGATTTGGACCCAATAATACACAAAATGTCACGCAACAATAATTGTAGATTGATGTTCAAATATTCTGATTGATGCAAGGAGACCCATTCCATGTTTGACATTGAGTTCATGAATGAAAAAGAATAATAATAATCGGTAAAGCTGATTGCATGTCGGCTTGTTTTTTTTTTTTTTTTCTGTTATAATACAGCGCCACAAATTATTTCTAAAGGAGACCCCAAAAAAAAGAAAAATGAAAAAAAAAACATGCAGTTCTATATAAAGAACAAAAGATTTTTTTATTAAAACGAAATTGTTTTCTCTTAACAATTTATATGATTATATCATGATATTGATATATGGAATTCTCAACATTAGAAGACGGACATATATTTGGAATGAATTAAATAATAACAATGGAATGCATGCACATTTGCATCATCATAGTTATCCACAGAAAAATGGCAGCTTCTACATGATGGCAATGTTTTGCCTGATAATTCCTCCTCACATATATAATAAATAAATAAAAATGATGATAATTCTCCTCTCGAAATCTCCATTTCATTATTTCAGCAAGTCGAACCATACAATACACTGTAAAAGTACGGAAGGCGGTATCACATCATCGTCATAACTCATAACTCATGAACAAAGGGTTGGAGGGAAGTCGCTTGATATATATGTGTTTCCTTCTCATCTCTGTTTTTGCATGAAATGGATTCTTGCGATCTTTTGTGGAGAATATGGTGATAAAAAAATTCAGTAAATAATAGCAAAGGAATAAGTTACTTAATTAATTCCGAAGGCATAAACAATATTAATAATTTTAGTAGGAAGGAAGGAAATATTTTTTTATACGTGAATTAAAGGTGAGAAATATTTTTAAGTAGTATATTGGCTTACATAGAAAAATTTATAGGATCAAATAAAAAAATTAAAGACAAATAGAGGAAAAATAAAAACTTAAAAAGAAGATACAGTCTTTGGGGCAAAGACAATATTTTTCGTGTGGGAGGTCGTAAGTTTAAAATTCAGATGAAAGATTTTTTAGATAATTAAAAGATGGATGGATTAGACTCTCATCTTTACTCAGAAAAAATACAAACACTTTATATTTAATAAAGTCAACTAAAATATAAAAATAGTAATTACTAAAAAACGAGCAGACATCACGTCTATTTTCGCCAATTAACAAGAAATCCTATCATCACATAATTTATTGTTCTGTTCGTCGTAATTTGTAATGAGCTTCACCTTCTTTAAGAGACCTATGTTATAAATTGAAATTTGTATGATTTAAAATATTATATCTTATTAATGTGTTAGGGAATTTAATAAGAGGTCGAACTTGTATCTTTAAAATTTATTTGTTTGTTTGTATGATCAAAAGGTACAATATTACAAGAAAAAGTGTACTTACGTATTAGTAGTATATTTTTAACTTTTACAATGGTAACACTTTATTTATTCAACTATCATGAATTACTTTAGATAAGGGCCGGATGTCAATTTATTTTATTTGTTTGCAATACATAAGTTAGTAGATGAGTTCACAATTGATTTCAGTATTATTCACGGAATTTTGCATTTTTATTCTCTATATATTCGTAAAAAAAAAATAAAGCAAAGCTACAATAACATGTGCAATATAGAGACATGACCTTTTAAATAATAATTGCGTTAGCCCTTGCGATTGGGTCCACTTGCAAGATCAGATGTTTATTGGGCAATTTTACAAATTTCAAAATGAAAAAAAAAATCCTTTACTGCATTAAGCAGATAAGTATAATTAACAGGATACCAACATAACAAAATCTGATATGAGAATCATTTTTTTTAGATTTTAAAACAAAGTGAATTTATGATCACGTATTTTCTGTGGAGATTTAAATGGTTCAAGTTAATCTAGGCAACTCAACTCTGAGGAAACTGTGGAGAAATTTATATACAAATTTTAATATATAAAATATTTATTGTACACAAATTTTAATGTTTAAAAATAAAGAACTACAACTGCTGAGTTTTTTTTTGCGCAGGTGATGTGGATTCGTCAACTTGTAGACTCATAACGGCAAGATTGGACCCCTCCATTTCTCCAGAACCGCAGAGGAAAGAAACCTGGCATGAAGGTTTGTTTTGATGGTTGGTGGAGTCAAAAGAGGACACTTAAGAGTACTTGTATTGTGTGTAAAGAACAAAGCCCAAAAGCGGTCGCTTTTAAAATGGGGACGCAATCCATCAAACGAAAGTGATTAGGCAGTCTCTTCACCATCAGATCTCATCGTCTCCAGTCAAGCTTTGAAAGAGAATGCAAGGCAAGCAACCGAAAGCTGATCAACGATTCAACTTCGTGGAGTTCTTGTGATATCGTAATTTATTTTCTGATTCATTAAACTTTTTGAAAAACAGTATTGTACTCGTGAAAAGGATACCAGCTTGGATCAAACGCGTCTAGTTAATTGTTCGTCGAGTGAGCAGTGCCAATCAATAGCTTTCCTGGAATTTTATTTTATAAATAAAATGTTCGACGGACGTGAAGTGAACTTCTTGCATCAAATTTGATATATTTTCTGCCAAATAGAGGAGATATATTTATGTCTTTCGAGTAAAGATGGAAGTTAAACTATCTTAATTTTGTAAATATTGTAAATATTGTAAATATTTATAAAGAATTTCATATTCGGGTTGATATTTTTTTGAGTAAAGATGGGTGTATAAGAGAAGATACATAGAGTTGGTATTGGTATATAATATTACACATAGCATCGATCGTTCCATGTATTAATTTTTTATTTTTATAGTTTAAACAGCTGATCTGAATAACTTAATATTATCTCCATGAAATTTACTTTTACATTAGATTTTATATTTTTTTTAGACAGTTAGAAAATAACTTAATTTAACTATCATGAATTATTTAAAAAGGTGATTTCTTTAACTGTCTAAAAAGATAAAAATAAATTTTGATTTAGAAGTAAATTTGGCTATAGAGAATTGGAGATCATCTTGAGTAGTTCATACTG
This sequence comes from Schoenoplectus tabernaemontani, assembly GCA_037127355.1. Taxonomy (NCBI): domain Eukaryota; kingdom Viridiplantae; phylum Streptophyta; class Magnoliopsida; order Poales; family Cyperaceae; genus Schoenoplectus; species Schoenoplectus tabernaemontani. Next base: position 18,343,464 of record CM073743.1, on the reverse strand, counting down.
ATTATTTGAATTTGAACTATGAAAATGAAGAAATTGATGCATAGCATCATAGGTCGAGGAGAAAAAATCATTATCTTTGGATGAATCAGAATTTTTAAATTAAGTTCTTTTTTCTTTATCCGAAAAAATAGCAAAAAAAATAAATAATATAAAATTTAATTTATCAATAAATTTTGATATAGAAATTATAGTGTAGAGGTTCAAATCATATCATTTGTGACTTGAAATTGATGATTTTAGCGCAAAATAAATGGACCATGCTTTACAAAGCACTATATCCGATATTATATATATAATTCCAATATTTTAGTTTCGATAACTATTTGATCCGTTATGGTAGTTGTTGATAAAATTATGTCACTTCAATTAATCCATCATAAGTCACCGACTTTCTCTTTTTTTTTTTTATTTATTTATGAAAAAGCAGTGATCCAGTCCCTAGTTTACTTTTCATCAACGAGACACAAGTGATATCTAGAGGTAATTAAACTAAACAAAATAAATTTAACCAAACGAAAAAGGTGATTGAAGTAGTATAAGCTTGCAACTTAGAGTTGAAATTATTGTGGGATTCATGTTAAATATTGTTGCGCGATATTCTTAAATAAGTTTCAAACTTTTAATCAAGTCAATATTATGTTATCTTTTTCAACAAAAAGTTAATGAAATGTTCTCATCACAATTCACGTTAATTAAAGATCGCGTCCATATCAATAAATGCATCAATAAAATGTGCGCCCACTTTAATTAGTAAGAAGTCCATGTATTGTACTTATTAGCGAAACAATTGTCCATGTTAACAAATTTGTCGATGTTAACAACACATATATTTATATTATGTACAAGTACAATTTGGTTAACTAATATGAAAACGTTTATATTTTGGTCTGAATCTGAAATTCTGATTTATTTTTATCATTAAAATTTTCATATAAAAATATTGGGGACACACAAATTATCCATATTTAGAATTTTCTAAGTACTTATTTTTGATTTTTTTTAAAATCAGCTCTAAAATGATAATTAAGTATTAATTTTTAACATCATTTTTAGAAAATCCAAAACAAAAACATATAAAACTCTAAACATCTCAATTTTTTGTATGCTCTGGTGTTTTTATATCAACAATTGAATGGGAAGAATAAATATGAATTTCGGATATATTACGATAAATATTCAGCCGCTTGCACTTCCTACCAAAATATAAATGTTTTCATATTAATCAACATCTTTATAAGATCAATCTAAATAGTAAGATGTTGTATTATACTAATAGTTCAATGATTGAAATAAAACATATTAAGGTTTACTGGCTAATAAAGTATAAATTATAAATCAAAGCCACCAGATAAAACAACAAAGGACAAAATCAAATAAATTTAATTTTCCGGAGAAATTAAAAAATTCCTGCTCAGAAGCTGGGGAGTCAGATGGACTTGGTATTTTTTTTAAAAAAAATCAAAATAGTTATGTAAATAATTGCGCTTACGATTACTGATGATGTATTATTATTCGAGATTTTTAGTTGAATTGAACAAATTCATCCTAAAAACACATGGTTCCTTTTTGTAATTTTTTTTGGTTAATTAGGCATGTTGTACTGTACAACATTATCAGAAAATTTATAAAAATCCTCTTGATCTAGGGTGGATTTTTTAGTTCGCAACAAGAATTTTTATTGTCAAAATATTTACGATCAGATTTGACAAGTGCAAACTTAATATTATATTTTTTAATTCCGACATACTGGTGGTAAACAGTAAAACAGTGGGTCTCCACTCTCCAGTTAAAGTTGAACAAGAGTACACAACACCTGCTAGAGCTTCCATTATAATTTATAAATTCATAAAAGATTGAGTGGGTGTTTCTGGTCTCTCTCAATGCAGCCTTTGCTGACTGAGTTTATCTTAACTTTGATTTGTAGACCGGGGTGGGGCCACTTGAACCCAACATTTCTTGTCCTGATGTCCCTACCACAATTCTTTTTTCCTTTTCCTTTTCCTTTTCCTTTTTTTTTTTTAGTTTGACCCCTCCATGCCAATGAGAGCGAAAGGTGCTGTCAGGCGCTTAATAGTACCGTGCCAGTACCCATCGATCATTTTCTATTTTTTCTTTTTTCTTTTTGCAACTGTTATAGAAACCTTTTTTTTAGAAATGTTTAATTTTTTTGTGAGTTTTTATTTTTCTAATAATCGAGAAGTTCCGAATGTCGACATCTACAGTGTGAGTTAGATGTCTTTTTCGGGAGTGGGGAGCTATAAGGGTCTTTTAATTAAAAAGTGTGTTTAAAGTTTTTTGAAGTCGTTAATTTTGCATCGAAATTCGTAATAATTACTGAAAATATAAATTTTAAATTTAAAATTTATTAAAAGTATGAATATCGATGCAAAATCAACAACTCCAGAAAATTTTGAACCCACTTTTTAGTTCAAAGACCTTTGTACCTCTCCACTTCCGTCTTTTTCATAGTGACTTTAATATGTCATAATCTGACATACTAAATTATATAATTAATCGAATAAAAAGAAAATATAAACAGAGGGGCCCTGATCTATGTCGTGGGATTATTCTGAGGTGCATAAATTAGAGTATTTTAAGGTTTATAATAATAAAGCATGCCGATTCAATCCTCAATAAGGGTTACTAGTGAAACACACACACAAAAAAAGAGGAAAAAAACTGTGATTTAAGAGTCTAACCTTGTCACAACTATGAAAATGAATATGACCACTTTGAGTTATTGTTGTATGGGAAAGGAGGCAATTCATGTGAATATTTTATGTTTTTTCTAGAGCTGTACAATAAACTTATCAATCCTTCTGATCCGTTCAACTCAACTCAACTCATTTTTTATCATATTGAGAAATTATCATATTGGATATATATTGTGATTTTAACTAATCCGTCATATTATGTTGGGTTATGAAATTTCTTTCTGAAACCTTTTTAATCTGGTTCCGACCACGTGATCAAATATCATACATATATTTTCATAATATATATATATAGATAGATTATTGTAAAAACGTTTGCATTTCAGCTGATATGCAAACGCATCAAAAATATATTTTAAAATCTAAAAAAATTTAATTTATAATTTTCATTAATTTTTGAGATTTTAAAATATATTTTTTTGACGCATTTACATATCGACTGAAATGTAAATATTTTAATAATAATCTATCTCATATATATATATATATATATGGGGATTGGCTACGATTATTCCATAAGCATTTCGAGCCGAAATGCTTATGGCTCAATTTCATAAGCATTTCGAAATTTTAATTTAAATCAAAAGATTCTTCATATCATAATCTTGTAGATTATCAATTTTCATCAAATTTGGAGTTAGTTTCTATAAAATACTCTAAAAATAATTAAAAATTTTTATAGGCCAAATATTGTTATCTTTCAAAAATCATTAAGTATAGTAAATTAATTTCAAATATGATAAAAATTGATAATTTATAAGATTATAATATGAAGAATTTTTTGGGCTATTTAGATTAAAATTTTGGACGCGAATAAAATTCGAGTCATAAGCACTTGACCGAAGTGCTTATGGAATCACTGTAGCCAAACCCCCTCTATATATATAAACTCAAAAAACATATTAAATCATCTCGAAATTTTAATTTATCATTCTCATTATATTCTTTATATAAAAATCTTGTGGGATGCAAAAAAATTGGAGTGTTTTGAGTTTTTTAAGTCACCGTTTTTAATTTTTTTAAATGATGTTTAAGTATTGAATATATTATTATTATTTTTAGAGCTGATTTTCAAAAATTAAAAACCACAACTTAAAATGCTCAAAACGCTCCAAATTTTTGCATCCCATGAGATTTTCATATAAAGAATTTAATAAGAATGATAAATTAAAATTTTAAAATGATTTGATATATTTTTTGAGTTAAGCTCACGGAAGGCCTCCGTGAGCTTAAGTTTACGGTATCTCCCCTCTCTCTCTCTATATATATATATATGATAATTTTATGCGATTTTTTATATACAAGATGCCAAGCATATCTATCTCAGTTTACTCTATTTTAGTATAAATAATCGAGTATCCATCATTTTTGTCCATTTTAAAATTAGACGCTCTATCTTTGTTTACCTGAACTGAACTTCATTGTGAAAGGATAAATGGCAACAGATAAGCATAGAAAAATGAGACCTGATCGAATAGTCAAATTATAGTAGGCTCCACTTGTTTTTCTTTTCAAGCTTTCTTTTCGCAGCAGCATTAATTGACGCTTTTTTGGTGGCGTCGCACAACACTTGTTGCGAATTTAGGCAAACTTTTGAAAAGAATAACGAAATTGAGAAGATAAATTAATTAAAAATATTCACGGTCTTGACTGAAGTGACGACTTGCTACCTAATTATGTAGACCTTGATCTCCAGTAACCTCAAGCCTTGCGTAACACTAGCCACTTTATGAGATAAGTTTAAAACAAAAAAGAAAAGAAAATGCCGTGTATATATATAAGCTAGGGTGTCTGATAGAGCATCAAATTTTTTATGTTTTATATTCGTATTTTGAATTTAAAAGTTTAAATGATCAATTCAAACCGTTGAACATGATTTTCATATTGAAATATTTTTCGAGATCAAATTTTATATATATTTTTTAATTTTTTTACTATTTTTTAGATGGTTATAAAATCATTAATTTTGAATGATGCAAAAATCGTTATATCAATAAATTTTATATTCATTTAAAAAGTAGCAAAAAAAATCATGGAGCCCAATTTGTAGTGGATCGTATCATCCGCATTCTCTAAAATATTCTAGCGATGTAGAATAACAGTATATAAATCTAAACCATCAAATTCATATGATGGTCAAAACGGTTAAATCAATGACTATTTAGATTCACGAAACACTTATTTTACACCGTGAAGTGCTCCTAAAAATATGTATTCACCTGCAGCTACCATTATTTTGATGACAACTATAATATGACATATATTTTCACCCATCCGATTAAAACAAAATTAGAAATTTATATTAAACTGTTTAGATGACCTGCCAATCTACCATAGTTTCGCTGGCATTACAATAATTGTAAATAGGGGTAGAGGTAAAGAAGGTCAGGTTATCTAGATTTTGAAAAGTAGTATTTTTATGTAATATTTTTGATAATTTATCATTTGACTCAGAATAGTTTGATTGCTTTTATTGAGAAAAAAAAATATAACATCATACATAATAAAATAAAATTACTTTTATTTCAATGTTTTTCTTAAACTTCGAACTAGATAGAGTCTGGTTAAATATGCAACGAGTTAATTCCAAACATACTTTTCATACTTATAGCAATTGTTAGATGATTAGTGGGGATATATAAATTTTGATACAAAATCTGAATACTCAAGTGTTAGAATTTCTTTATGACCGTGATTCTTTAGTGAATCTCTAATTATAAATTAGATTACCTTGATATATACTGTCGATCTTCGAGAGACACAATCTCGTTGATCATCAGACTCTTTTAAGTCTTCTAGCGATCTTTCTCTAATCCGATGGAGCAACTGAGAGGACCGGCGTAGATAGATTGATTGATTTCAGTTGGAAAACGAAAAAGTGTCAGAAAATAAAGAATGATGAATTATCTCAAAAACCAACAGTCTTCACGTATATAATGGAAGCCCATAAGCGGGTACATATTAGATCCAAATCTCTTAACGGATTCGCTGCTTAATCAGAAAACTGTCTAAAATTGTATTCTCCAGGGACCAATAATATAATTATATTATTATCAAACTTTATATAATTTATATCATCACTAAATCATAAAATTATTAATACACATTCTACACGTTAAATGACTCATTTCTCATGATAAATATTAAATCCGATTAATAATACATAATTTGATCACTTTTATAATGGATATATTTTAATAATCAATTATATAATATATTTATTACATGTTATAATTAATTCCAACAAGAGGCCAAGACCAATCCGACTTAAAAGTGAAATTGACGATGAACTGTGCAGAAGCGTTGAATACCGTGCAGAGAAGGTGTGTAGTTTGATATTAGTGTCACTAATATTGTTATTAGTTTGATAAAATGGTTTAGAACATTGAACGATCAGCGTCTTACAATTTGGTTATGTTTTATAAAATTTATTGGACTTTACAATATATTTTTTTAATATTATCATTTGTTAACAAAATTCGTAACTAGTACCAAAAATGCTAAATTTATAATTTTTATCTGATTATAATGGTGGATGACATAAATTTTTATAGTAAATTATATGTTATATTTATTTATTTAAAAAATATATATTTTTTTTAAATTAAAAAACATAACTCCATTTTTATGCATACATCTATAAATTCTCGATACAGATCCATCAATCCCATACCACTGTTTGCGCCCTAACGATGACACGTCGACAGTTCGACACGCACACCACCAAAGAACGGACTACGGGGTATAAGTAACCACATCAGAAGCTACAAAACTCCGACACAACAAATCTCTGGCGTATTTCCTCTGACAAAGTCCTCGACTGTCAGTCAATTTTTTAACTGCCAGTAAATTTTCAGAGCTACGCGCTTTCCCAAAATTTATCCGAATTGTTACGGTGGGCCCGGGGCCAAGGTTGACGCAGCTTTTTTATCTCTCTTTTCCTTTTACTGTTTTACAGTCTCTGATTCACTGATTGATTCATTCTCCACGCTGACCACGCACTAGCTTTCATGAGTCACTATTACTGCACTACACCTTGAAAAAGTTCAGAGCTTCGCAAGGACCTCCTCAGACCTGTTGCTCTCTCTCCCTCTGCCCCGGTCTACTTAATTAATGCCCTCCTCTGACTATATCTATCTCATCCCCACGCTCATTTTCTACGATTTTTCACTTTATACCAGCTGCATCCGCTTTTTATTACGTTGTTGATGTGATTGATGTGGTGATGTGAAAAGCAGTACAAATATCTACGTGCGGATGGTGGACGGGTTTGAAAATTTTGCGTTGGGATGGAGAAAGGCCCAGCCCAATAAAGGAGCTTGTCCCCTGTTGGTCGGCCTACCTCTGAATTCACGAGACTCCGTAAAAATTTTCAAGTATTAATAATGAAATGAATGAAGCAAAGGAACATTTTTTGTTTTGATAATGTTTACATATGCCCTTGCAAAATTTTGAATCAAGTTTTTTGACAGTGGTTACTTTCATTTCTATTTTCTCAAAGCAATAGAAAGAGAAAATTTGGATTATAATTTTCATACATATTTCAAAACTTATCAAATATGTAAACAGTAGAATAAAATAATTTTATTAGGATAAAAATAAATAATTTATCAACACATTACCTTCATCATTATAATGATGTTGTTCTTTTCATAGTTTTCAGCTGTTGAATTATTATTTTTTGTAATTTTCCGTATTGGCTTTTCTTATCAAGTCAATTTTTTTAATATCATGAAGCAAATTATAAATTGATTTACTCGAATAATTAAAATTGAACTTAATATAGTTCTAAAGTTTTCCTAAAATTCTTCCGCGAAATTAGAATATAAAATTTATGTTATTTGGTTTTTGGAATTAGAAGAGTTCATGTAAACATGGGGACAAGGTTTTGCACGGGGTAAGCTTTTCGGAAGGGTAGAAATGAAAATTACAAGAAAAAGATATTCGTTTTTGGCCCTTTCTTCCCTTCCATTCTACTCCTGACAGCTGTCCCAAGCTGTCCCTCTTGAGTAGAAATTTTGCAATGACTCTATGCAATTGGTTGTCGCTTTTCTTATTTTTCCTTTTATTTGGTAGGATGGTAAAAATATTTTAAGTATTTTAAATTATTAAAGGAAAGTTTAAAGCTAAAATATTTTCACAATATTTTAAAATAAAACCATCATTTTTTTCAATTTTTTTTACATAAATTATATTAATTTATTTCACTACTAATGTTTTTATTCCGTTTTAACTTTATTAGGCCTGTTACATGAGATTAATATCAACTACTAAAAAAATAAAAATAATAAAATTATCTCCTACTGTAATGCGAGCTATTTAACTTTTTAAATTGTTAGAAAATATATTATTTTTGTGGACAGTACTTTGTTTTTCAAAATTAGACATTGTCTTCTATATGCATCATTTGGATGATAGACTGATGGATAGCGAACTTTGCATCGCATTATTTAAAATAATGTATGTCTTTGCATCATTTACAGAACAAATAAAAAATACTTTTACTATGTCAAATTTAATTTTCAGAATGGATAGACATCCAACCAGTAGGCACATATCTGACTATTTTGCCTCAAACTGTATGCAACATCATTTTTTTGCTTCTATTTTTCACTTTAAATAAAGTTACTTCATTTTATATTTACTTCTAGAAAAATGAAACTAATGAAAAACACAGGTTGGAACGGTCAAAACTGGACAGAAAATAATGTGAACCACCTTTTCCAAATATAGCCATCCTTCTTTATCGACACACAGATTTAGACAAGATATATCATGCTATTTCTGAAATTATGGTATCAATTCAACAAAACAATGCTAGAAAGTTTTCTAAGATCAGGCCAAAAAGTGTTTAACAATTAGAGGTAATTGACCGTGTAATTAGATTTGGAGTGCCTAAAGGAGAAGGAAAATAAACATGAAAAAGAACAATAAATATCATCTTCACTGGGTTTCTCTTCATAAATTAAAAAAAATCACACAAAATAAAAAGAAAAGGAGTCTTGACTCTTGAGATTATCTCAGATTTCACAATTTCAAATACATCTCTGATTTACTCCATAAAATCCACTCCTCTCCATAAAAAAAGAAAACAAAGAAAAATAACACTAAATAGTTGCAAATTTTAGAAGAAAATTGAAGCCCAACACAACGAGTACTACCAAATCATCATACAACTTATGTTGCCCAAAATATGAAATATACTACAAAAATGAGTAGTAGAAATTGGCACAGCATAAACAAGGCACAAATTCAAATGTTAAAAGATAATAACTGACTTGGTTGATACCATGTTAATTTGAGATTGATCTGGCATCAGAACAACTCAAATCAGTCTGAAGAAACCCTAGGAGATGTCACAGGAAAGAGCGGCAGCAGTCGAGGCGGATCGGCACCTCTTGGCGAAGGGTGCAAATAAAACCCTTTCTCCGCAATCACTTTCTCTTCTTCCATTGCATTAACTGCATCGGCCGGTGAAACCAGACTTGGGCTCAGCGGTGTTACCGGGCTTAAAACAAGAGATGGAAAATCCAATATACTTGGGGAAAGCACGTCAGGTTGCGCACGAGGTGAGAAGAAGGCAGGCCCTGTAGGCAGCAACGGGCTAATGGATTTGAGATTCTTAAGGGACCCACGACGCTCATATAGCTTGAAAGATTGCTTCTTTGGTCCTGTGGGGACCCGGCTGTTGATCGGAGGGGACTTGCATGAAGTGGAGCTGCATGAGGTGGAGCCGGTGAGCATTTGCACGACTTTCTTGAAAGAGGTGGTGTCGGCTTGCACGAAGGTGGTGGGGTAAGGGGTGGTTTCAATTGTTCTTGGGATGGCTGTGTTGGGTTTCGGGGTAGTCGGGTGCGGCACTGATCCGGATCCGGTAGTGGAGCCGTTGTTGGTGCTGCTGCTAGAGGAGGAGGTGGAGGAGTTGGGTGAGGGTGGGAGGGTTAACAGGTTCTTCTCGGTTCTGGGCTCCATCAGAGGAGCTTAGAGGCCGCTGCTTGGATCTCAGAGAGTAGATCAAGCTTGAAAGAAATTGAATTGGAGACGATAAATGCAAATTGGAGCTTCTGCTCTTCCTTCCTCCCTCTTTCTCCCTCTCTCTGTCTAGTGCGGCTCGGTTTCTTCCTTCTCTTCTTCTATTGACGTGAAGAGGGGAGAAAGTGAAGTTTGCTTTGAAATAGTTTCGCAAGGGGAGGTTAGATTTAGACCGAGAAAAAAACGAGGTATAAAGGGTAGAGAAAGGAAGGGGCGTGCAGCGTGCTGTAGGATTTGTGGAGGCCATTGACTTAGAACAATTGATTCCTTGACCCGGTTTTATATTTTTTATTGTTTGAACCGGCCTTTTCAAAATTCACTGAACCGGATATGTTAGGCTTCGTGTTTTACTTTTCCTGTTGTGTTACAGCCTTCCAGCCACGCCTTTAATTTACAAATTTTCTAAATTCTGATTTTCCTTCTAAGAGATCTCAATTTACATTGAATAATTCTTTGTTTTTTGAAATTTTTTTATTATTTTTTTGCATGATGAGAATATCGTCAAATTGGATGATCCAGAATTTTTAAATCAAGTAATTTTCTCCTCATGCAAAAAAATAACAAAAAAATTTTCAAAAAATACAAAATTTGGTTTGCTATTAGAATTTGATATGAATATTTTATTGAACAGTTCGGATCGGTCATATTTTACGTAAAATTCAAAATTTTAAACTAATGCACGGATACATCCGTGCATTGCAATGCACCATAGCCTCACTCAAATTGGTATTATGAAATTTGTCTTGCTGTTTATTTTAAACCAGGGTTAAAGTAATGAAGTTTGCATAAAATATAACTTGACGCCTTTAAATTATAAGACAGATTATATAGATAGTGATTTTTTTTATATTAGCAACGAAATAATTGTTATAATTTAGAAGTTATTGTAGATATGTTAGTAGCTTGATGGTTTTTTTGTCAAATAATCTCAAACTACACCGAAAATTCGTATACAGATACCTTTTATATTTGATAATTGTTTTGTTATGATTGTCAAATAAATCAGTACATTTCTTTCATAAACAAGGAACTATATTTTTATATTCTGTTTTTTTTTTCAAACGAATTATTTTATGAGCTACAAATAACAATTAGCAACTAAGCATCACCTTTATAGTATAATTATTATCTTGCTACACATGACACGTAGAGTGGTTTTGCTGAGAAAAAACTGATATTTTGGTAATCGGTGGAATTTTTCGTATAATAAACCAACAAATTTAAATAAACTTTTTTTACCAACTACATCACAAACAACCATCGTCTTATTTTGTCAATTTCAGTAAATATGTGTAATACTGTAACGTACATTATAAAGCCAAACAAAATACAAATTAAATGTTACTTGATATTATGTCCATCACAATAAACCACACTTTGTACAAAATTTATATGTTCAAAATTCTCATGGTTTTTCTTTCGCAACCAGGTTTTTTTCGTGCATCTTCTCTAGAGATTTTTCACGAAAGATAGGTTATTATTTAATAATTAATATACCATTATTGTAACCAATTCTATTATAAACTTTTATATTAGTTAATTTGTCATTTACAATGGTCTATTTATAGTACCAAATCAACAATTTCTAAAGTTCAAAATAAATAAGCATATTCAAATATTTTTTTTACTAACTACGTCACAAGCATCTATCGCCTTATTTTGTTGTTTTCAACCACGCATTTATACTGCCAAATTAATAAGTTTTAAAGCTGACGGTTTCTTATATCGAAAAATATATAATAAATTGTGAATCTGTGATGAAATATGGTCGGGGTGCATTATAAAGCCTCACAAAAAAATATATATATAAAAATATTGTGTCTATCATAATAAATCATGCTCTGTACATAATTTTTATATTTAAAAAGTTCACAGCCGTGTAATTATGCGAAGTAGATCCAAAATAAGTAAAATCCCAAAGTTTCTCTTCCACCGACTGGTTTTTTCTCATGTAATTTTTTTAGAGTTTTTTTTTTTTACCAAAAATCGGTCTGCTTTAGTCATTAATGTGTTCATTTTCTACTGATCTATTATAAGTTTTCACATTAATTTATTTGTTGTTTATGATGGTTTATTTATGATGTCGTGCAACAAATTCTAAGATTGACGGTATGATATGTTAAATATGTAGTTAATTAGTTCTATAAGTCAGGAGAATTTTTAGTGAATACTTCTAATAGAGCAGTGAAAACGTTTACTAATTAGAATGCTTTTAATTTGTTATTAGGATCGTTTGAGTCATTCCACATTATTACAATTGCAGTAGAATATGTGATAACATTTAATATTCATTTCAAACAAAAATAACTACATGTAATATAAAATATTTGATAAATGTTTAGTTCATGTTATTAAATAAGATACATTACTTTTTCTTTCATAAACAAGTAAATATATTTCTATATTTTTTTCAAACAATTTTTTTACGAGTTTCGAATGAAACGCATAAAATTTTTGTAGCAAATTTTAAAACCTTTTACCAACTGCTTCGCAAGCCGCCATTGCCTTATTTTTGTCGTGTTTAGTAAAGTGCTTATAGTGTCGAATTAACAAACTTTAAAGTCGAACGATTTCTCCTCTATCGGAAATAAATATAACAAGTTATGATAAATTAAAAGAGTTGTGTTCCTCAAGGAACGTGTGGGTGGTGCAAAATATTTAATTTCAAATTAAATATTATTGATCCGAACTATTTAATTTAATTTTTATATAAAAATATATTAAGAAATTAAATTTTATGTTTTTTAAATTTGATTTATTATTTTTTAGGATGAAGAGAAAATTATTATTTTTGGACAAATCAAAATTCTCAGATTAACTCATTTTCTCCTTCATCCGAAAAAATAATAAATCTATTTTAAAAAATATAAAATTTAATTTGCTAATATATTTTCACATGAAGATTAAATTAAACTATTCAGAATTAGTTTGAAACTAAAAATTTGAGTCCGATACACTATCCGCACTGAGAATCACGATCCACATGACACAACTCAAATTGATATGTTCAAAATTATATAATTATATATCTAGTTTGTAAAGTGCATTATAAATCCAGACGAACTATATATTAATGTTATTTTATATTATGTCCATCACAATAAACCACACTCTGTACATAATTTATATGTTAAAAAAAGTCTCACATTTGTTTAAATTACTAAAAATAGATTCAGAGATATTAACGATTAAGTCCAACATTTTTCTTTCACCACCAAGTTTTTTTCTTGTGCTATCTTTTTTTAGAGATTTTCACAAAAGATAGCTTACTACTAAGTTAAGTAATCTACCATTATTTTTAACCAATTCTACTATAAACTTTTACATTAGTTAACCTGTCATTTACAATGGACTATTTATAGTACCAAATCAACAATTTCTAAAGTTTAACATAAATAAGCATATTCAAATAAACTTTTTTACCAATTACGTCACAAGCATATATTGCCTTTTTTTTTTGATAAAGCAGGCCTAAATACCTGCCAATTTGCATTTCATTTCTGTCGTCTTATTTTGTCATTCTCAATAAAGAATTTATGCTGTCAAATTAATAAGTTTTAAAGTCGACAGTTTTTTATATCGAAAAATATATATAATAAATTATGACGAAATATGCCGTGGTGTATTATAAAGCCTCACAAAATTTGATGTGCCTAAGATGTATAATGTAATTGTTTCTTAATATGAAATTTTATTTAGCTTATTCTGTTATTTTTTTATAATCACGGTTTCAACACTCTCTCAAAATATCTATTTTTATTTTTTGGTAAATATTTACTTTAAAATTAGTTATTGATAATATTTTCCTGAGTGAACATCCAGAAACAAAAAAAAAGGAAATAAATGGACAGAAATGACACACGACTACCGGCTAATATTGTTTGAATAACTCTTTTGGCAGTTATTTTAAGTGGATTTCTTTCTGTTTGCTCAAATCAAGGGAAAATGTCGGAATGATGAGTGTTATTTTACCCTTTTTCTAAAGTTTTTTTTTTTGAAAGGACTCAAATATTAAGTACCATATTTTTTTTAATAAAAAAAATTACATCTTGGATTGATGATGAATCCTATTATCAACTATTTGAACGAGGTTAAGGAAGCTGTTTCTCATTTATTAAATCCATTTTCTTTATCCCTGAAGGCGTCTAAGCTTCCCTTTCATATCTCTAAATCAACCAGATGTTGGATAAAATCGGTGACAAATTAATTGCAAGGGTTTGTCTATTTTGAAAGTCATTAATATTTTTAATCATCAACATATAATTTTATATTCATATGTTAAAATATACGCCAACCTGACGCGGTGTCGCCGTCTTCTTTTATATTCATTATTTAGGATATATTGTAATGTGATGAAATTCTGAATGCACTGGTGAGATATATTAACGACCATATTTGAATAAAATTAATAATGAATTGCTATTTATACTGAACTACCTTTGTACTAAAATTCTTTAATCATGTCCAAATAATTCTTTAAGAATAATCTGACGAAGGTAATTGAGCTTGGTATCCATAATTAGGTATTTCTTTTTGAAAAGAACCTGACTACAATTAGTAAAAATTAATTGAGCTGATATGACAATATATAAAGGATGTGAAAAGAAAAACAAACAAACAAACAAACAAAATCTTGTCTCTGTTGGAGTTTTGACTTGTAAGATGCTTTTAGGCATTCCATTCTCCACCTCGGAGCACTCACTGAGAATCAAAGAATTGCACAGGGAAAAAGAGTGGTGTACAAATTGAGAACCTTAGTATTTTCTCGTATTTTCTCCGAAATAAAAATAAAGCTAGAAAAAGTAAAAAGAGCATCCAATTCTCGTTTAACGGTCAGCAGGGTTGAGCTGCACATCTAATACGCTCACTGTATGACGATACATGCGGCGGGTCACACCATGTGAATTATTAAGAATACAGTTTTAGGCATTCAAAATTTCAAACAGTGTATAAATTTTTATTGACAACTTTCAAGAATATGAAAAATATCTTATCTTAAAAAATAGAAACAATATTTTTATAATTAATCTAAATTACATTGAAATATTAAAAAAAAGTTCATAGATATATCTGTGAATTTACATGTCCATGGGTCAAATTTCATGCGACTTGAATATGAATATGGTGTGTGCTCTAGAATATTATGTTTAAATACTTTGAGATATATTCCCAAAATCTAAATTGTTGTAAGATTTAAATACTATGAAAACCAAAAAAATATTTTTAGCAAAATGCAAATAATACAGTGTCTTAAAATAGTGTAATTAGCAAGTTTTATATACTAAATTAATATAATATAATCGGATAAGAAAATAAGGCTAATTTAATATTATACAGTTGCCACTTAGTGCTAATATTTGTTTTATTAGAAAATTACTTGAGTCAGATAATATTAGTTATTTAGTATCATAGAAGCTCAAAAATATGAAAAATGAGATTTTCATGCATTTTGACAAAAATAAAAGAGAGTAAACCCTGGCTTCTATTTATTTCTCCCTCTACAGAGCTGAGATGCGAAGTGACACAACTAGATACACTGCAAGCGCCGCAGTAGAAAGTAAACCTAGTTCTCTGTCTCTCCCTATTAAATTGAATATATTTAACTTGGCCCCACCACTAATCTAGTCTATGTGCACAATTGCCCTAAAATGATGCTGTTGGCCACAATTATCAAACTTGGAAGCATCCATCATTTACCATTTAGATTTTCGTTACGGCACCCAAAGTCGTGCACCTATATCGTAACTAGAGTTAATAGACCATAATTATTAAATCCATATTGCATATTTAAACTTCTTTGTTTTGTTTATCAATGGCTGCATGATTTGAGATATTCTATGGCACTTCTGGTGTTGTGAATTCTGTAATGAGTAATCCTGAGTATGAGTCATGACAGGATGCATATTGAGAATGATAGATAATGTTTCAATTTGTGGGCTGAATATATCACGGATATAATTTAAAAATAATTATTTTATGTAGCAGAAATATAAAATAATAATAATATTATTATTATTATTTATAAATGAATTCAAATAATTTTAAAATGTAGTATTTATAATAAACTAATTATAAAGTATGCAGTTCATAGAATTCAAAAAATTTAGAAGTAATTCAGAACATTGATAGAAAATTTTATATAAATTAAGTTTACAAACCTTGTTAATTACTATGTCATAATATCGATAACTTGATATTTTTCTATAGCATATATAATATCAATAACTTGATGCACCCCTGAGAATGAGATGTCTGCTGATTAATTTGTTTTATTTTTACACAGTTTAACTCAACTACTCGGAAATTAAGGACTTAGTAATATGATTAGGTCTTGACTGTCAAACTATTGACTAAATAAAAAAGAGCTAGCTATGTAACAAAATTAATCCATCATGCCAAAGAAAACAAGCCTGCTTGCTATTCTACAAGCGTTGAATGGTCGGTCTCATAGATCTGTATTATTAAATTCCTCTTGATTTTTTCTGCGGCTCTATTTTGGTTAATTGTTGATTAATTTAGATAGGGATGCTGAAATTATGATAGTTGACTACTTGAAACCCAGAAGAAAAGCCGACTTTGTGCCCTATGAAGCCTGTAAAGCATTTAACATTAAATTCAATCCGTACTTTCATTTTTTTCATAACCAAAAAACCAATTTAGAAATAGAAAACTACAATCAGAATTGTTAGAACTATTTTATTTCCCTCTGTCTCTCTTTTTTTTTTTTGCCCAATGGTTCACTCCAATTAGTACTTTTGTACTATGCTTAAATCCATGTAGGTACTAGGCGTCTTACTTTTTATTTTTTTATTTTTAAAAAAAATCACAAGCACGCAAATATGAAAACGAAAAAGCTTATGGTTTATTAACACAAAAACTTTCAGTGCGCCCCCCACCAAATTGTTATGGATAGAAGGAAGAAAATAAAATGATAAAAAAAGAGAAAAACGAAAATACAATATTTAGTTAATTTTCTCGGCACTTTAATTTGAAGGAAATAAAAGTAATTCATTTAAAAAAAACAGAGGACGTGTAATCTTTCCTTCTTCTTTTTTTTTTTCTGTTCATGAAATTATGGAACGCATAACTCCTTATGTTCTCCGTCTGCTCCCCTCATCACCTCCTTTTGAAGCAAATATTTTATACCAATTACCAAGTACTATAGAAATATAAGTAATAAACATACAACTATTACCGTCTTATGAGAAAATATTGGAGAACTAAAAAATTTAATCAAAAAAACTTTGAAATATTTCGTTTAATCAACTAAACATGGCTACAGGTGCTCCCAGTAGAATAACTTAGGCTTTTCAGGAATTGCAGAAGCCAGAGGATGGATGTCATGCATGTCTTTTTCTTGGTTAGGATTTTATGGGTCAATGGAAAGTGGGTCCCTTGCTTGTCCTGGAGCTTTGGATTCTTTAGACTGATTATGAACCAGTCAGTGGTAGTCACAGAACACTCCATGGATGTGATCCGGATCTTAATGCTTTATGCTTGCGAGCACTTTAATATATATATATATATATATATATATATATATATAATTAGGCTATGCTACTTTGCAAAGTACAAATGCGCTATGTGTTTTGCGCTTTATTATTAATTTTAAGTCAGAAATGATCGATCCAAACCGTTCAATCTAATCTCCATATCAAAATCTATTAGTAAACCAAATTTTATATTTTTTGGAATCCATTTGCTATTTTTTTGGATAGGGGGAAAACCGTCATTTTTGGATGATCCAGAATTCTCAGATCAAGTCATTTTCTCCTCAGCAGAAAAAATAGCAAAAAAATTGTAAAAAATATAAAATTTGGTTTACTAATAGATTTTGATATGAAGATTAGATTGAATGGTTCGGATCGATTATTTCTAACTTGAAATTAAAAATAGAGCGCAAAAACACAAACGATTCGTGCTTTTGCAAAGCACCATAGCATCGGACTCTATATATATATATATATATATATATATATATATATATATATATATATATAGTGGAAATAGCGTGAGCTTAAGCTCACGGAGGCGCTCCGTGAGCTTAACTTAAAAAAATATATTAAATGATCTTAAAATTTTAATTTATCATTCTTATTAAATTCTTTATATGAAAATCTCATGGGATTTAAAAATTTGGAGCGTTTTGCTATTTTTTTTAAGTCGCCGTTTTTAATTTTTGAAAATCAGCTCTAAAAATAATAATAATATATTCAATACTTGAACATCATTTTCAAAAAAAAAAGCGAAAAAAGCTCAAAACGCTCCAAATTTTTGCATCCCATGAGATTTTCATATAAAGAATTTAATGAGAATGATAAATTAAAATTTTAAGATCATTTATTATGTTTTTTGAGTTAAGCTCACGGAAGCCTCCGTGAGCTTAAGCTCACGCTATCTCCACTCTATATATATATATATATAGTAAAGATACCGTGAGTTTAAGCTTATAGAGGTCTTTCATGAATTTAACTCAAAAAGTAAATTAAATAATCTCTAAATTTTAATTTATCATGCTTATTAAATTCTTTATATGAAAATCTTATGGGATGCAAAAATTTGGAGTGTTTTGAGCTTTTTAATCCACCGTTTTTAATTTTCTAAAATGATGTTCAAATATTAAATATTTTATTATTATTTTTAGAGTTGATTTTAAAAAATTAAAAACTCACGGAGATTTTCATCCCATGAGATTTTCATATAAAGAATTTAATGAGAATGATAAATTAAAATTTAAAGATGATTGATATATTTTTTGAGTTAAACTCACGGAAAATCTCCGTGAGCTAAAGCTCACGATATTTTACTTTATATATATGTATATATTCTCAAAAAAAAAAAACACTTTAAAAATATCTCGCATGAAAATAAAGAAACTTATTTTTTATGAACCAACTGACATTGTTTTTTTCATCAAATTTTTAACTATGCTAAGGTTTTTCCTGCGCTCCATGGCGGAGTTGTACACCGGCTGGAGCTGGTGCGTTTTTATTTTCTTAATTCATTGCATGAATAAACCTCCACAATATAGAAATGTTGATTCATTTCATGCGTAAACCCCAGGAAGATATTATTCTTTGTTAGTATCATTGGCGTAGTTAGAATTTTAATTCAGAGGGGTCTAATTTTTTTTTTAATGACAATTCATTGATCTCTGCTTCTTCTTTTTTCAATTAGAGTCTCTGAGTTTTGGAGTCTTTACCCTTTTATCATTAGAGTTTCTGAGTATTTCTTAAATTTCAATGGGGTTCCAGAACCCTAATCTCACTATCTGGCTCCGCCAGTAGTCAGTATTATATCTGAATCAGTCTTAAAATGTGGATTTCAATCCCGAGCCCATTCATTCCATAAATGCTGATCCAGTGGATAAATATGGATAAAAAAATTCATTTATCAGAAAATCTATAATACTATATTTAATCTTGGATGATTTTTACACAATATGAGTTAATGATTCATATTTTTTATGGCAAGAAAAGTAAATTATTCTAACATATATTATCATCATTAATTTCTTACCAAATATGCACAAGGTTGCTAAATAAAAAAAATAATACTATGGAAATAATAGTATATAAGGGAAAGAAATGGAGAGAAAAAGGGGATCAATGGATGCGATCACATACGTTCAATTAACCAAAAATAAATATTATCCGTCTAATTGAGGGATAAAATGGGTATAATAAAAAATTACTCTATTAATAGATGCTTTATATAATAATATATAATTCTTTTATTGCTTTACAATTAAGAAGAGCATTTTCTTTTTTTAATAACCTTTTGATGCCAAGTACTTTTTTATTATTCTTTTTGAAAGAGTAGCTGCCTAGCTTGGCTAGAAGTTTCGTCAGAAACAACAGATACAAGAAAGGATGGCTAACAGAGAAAGAAGAAAGCACCTCTGACGGCCAGAGACATGCCCTAAAACAATGCCAAACAAAAATCACTTTTGGTTTCCAACATTCAGCCAAGGCGAAGGTTTAATTCGATCCTTTGATATCATAATTATCATATTAATATTAAGAGTAGAACTAAGAAAACTTGTCTATACACGAGAACCATTGAAAGTTTCTACTAAGAGTAAACTTACCGTCATTCAATATGGCTAAATCAGATTCATAAAAAGGCAAGGATTCAAACTTCCATATAAGAGCTATCAATATAAAAGCCAAACTGCAAAATTTCTCAACCGTGTGTTATGAAAGTACGAATCATGAAGAGATCTAATAACTATAATCAAATCCCAACCATCCACCTATAAAATGACGGGAAAGCCTGGCTAGAACTGAATCTTGACAGAGCATAAATGGGGCCACGTCACCAAAAGCTCCTTTCGACAGGTCCAATGTGCACTGCTTGCCTTTTGCTCCTCGTTTTCACTTTGCCATTAAATTTTAAAATTATATATAGAGAGAGAATTTATCTAATATATTTTTATTTACATTTGAACTGATTTAAAGTTTAATTTTTTATACTCAAAATTTTAATTTAAGGAGTTCTATAAAATCTTTGTATCAAAATCTTATAGAATATAATCTTTTAGCTTCTTTAGAATTGTTCTACTATTTTTAGTGATTTTTAAAAGATGATCATAAAATAATTAAAAATTACTAATAATTGTATGTCAAAAATTGTTATCTTTCAAAATTCATTAAAAATAGTGAAACAACTCTAAATATGATAAAACTTTGTATTCTATAAGATTTGGATATAAATATTTTCTCGCGATACTTAAATTGAAATTTCAAAAATGAAAAATTAAAATTAGATGCAAAGGTTTCGTCGTTGAAAAATCACACCAAAATTTTCCCTAATCAATTAGCATCCCTTTTATGCTAGATCTTGTTCGATTGGAGCATATATTTTATTTACTACAAGTCTACGAGACTATAACATATCATAACCCATCTAATACTACTTATTATTTTATTTACTAAGAAATGATGTAATTGTAATGAAGAAATCATTAATAGTTAATACTAGTAGCTCTCTCGCCGCCAATGATTAAAATTTAGAAAATTGTTATTTTTGCTTCTTTTTAATCGCTTAAGTCAGTGAAGGTTACTTTTCGTTCAAGAGAAAGTGGGCTATGGCCCAGAAATTCAACAATCAACCACCAAATCTGCATTGTGCCATCTAGACTACAACTAAACCCAACCCATTTTCTCATCTACTCCCAAGAAGAAAAGATAAGGTCCCAGCACTGCCTGGACCGCAGTTAGTTTATATCTTCAGTCCTGGTTCAACGCAACCCCAACAAGAAAAATCTCATCACACTGAGTGATGAGTGAGAACTGCGAAGTTTCCTCGAATTGCGGTCTAGCTACACTACATCAGCACAAGTGCTTAGCACATGCTTAAAAACAAAGGGTCGCTACAAACCAATCTCTGATTGCTCCTTTGTTGACTGCTTTTAACGCACTACTCTGGACCACGGCAACTGGGGACAAGACTTGGTGCTCAGAAACAGTTGAGACATCCATCAGCTGTTCGTCTTTTCTTAATTAATGCTTTAGGCACCTCATTTCAAGGGTCAAGGGCTACACCCGTATGAACCAAAAAAACAAATCATACCGGATACGGGCATGACATAAGTTCTTCCAAAGACGCTCAGGTTTTGTTGTACAGAAAATTGTACTGGACCTCAGATTGTGGAGTCAAATTAACTTTTACTGTTAAAAGGGACTCATATTGATACTGGGAAAATCAGGCATGGGCTACTGGTCAATTTGATAAGTACACTTGCCTAACCAAAAGCGAGGGTGTGGTTGCTTTTGGCTATTTCTAATGGAGAACAAGAAGTAACATGCAAAATAAATTTTAACTAAACAAAAACACTTTAAAATTAAGAACCTGCAATTCACCCTCAACCTTAATCAGCCCATGCCACCAGAACATATTTTTGAAGAGCCTACTTGCTGCCAAAGAATAATTGACATTTCGGCAAAACTGAACAGACGAGAAACCATTGGATCCAGAAAGAGCAAAGGGGTGTTAGCAGACAAACAGGAGAAAGAACACCGATGCAGTGAGGATCAGAGAGAACGGGAGATATTCTTGAACTCAGTCAAACAGGATTGAAGAATCTTCTGGCGCTTCTGGAGGGATTGCCGCTCTGTCTGGATGCTCTCGATGGCGCCTGGTGCAACAAACATGTCCATGAATTTCTCATCATTCACTGCAAATAGTTCTGTTCCCACTGCCAGGAACAATCTCTCTCGACTGCATTCCATCCAAAGAGAAAAAAATAATAATAAGTTATTGGACCCAAAACTACAACATTACAGGGGAGAGAGGGCCAACCAGAATCTTAAGCAGGTCCAGGAACAATGGTTCAAAGAAAAACTTTTATGACAGCATGTGAGATTTAAATATTTATTAGTTAGTCAAAGGCATAGTAATTATAGTTACATAATGATTACTTTGGTGATAAAACGAAATTCACACTATTTTTGCATTACAAACACTATTATGAGTTTTCGTAATATTAAACGGGAATTACTTTTGCCAAACAAAGTAGATGCTACAATTTCTAGTATGATGACTATCAATGATGCAGGAGACTTCCATCAGTCTTGTATGCTTCTTTTTTCCCTCTGTTTTCTCTAAGACAAAAACTGATGCTGTCATGCATGCCTTTCTAAACTGAAGTATGTTTATGCTGTTTCGAGATTCAATGTAATTACTCTCACGGATTGTTATACATTAACTAATTGTGATTCCAGCAGCCTTTGTTGAATCATATTGACAACAACAAAGAAGCTAAAAGTAGTACCCTGCATTTTATATTGATTTAATTAACCTGCATGAATAATAAAATTGATTAGAAATTAAATAAAGACTTAAAGAGATATTTCATACATACCATGGTGTTAAAAATCCTGAATTCAGTGCTGATGGAACATTTCTCTCAATCAAAACTTCACGTATTCTTGCAAAATGTTGTGCTGACACAGAGCATATATTTGCATAAGGAGATCCAAATCTAGCCCCGATATCATTGCCACCAAACATACACCCATTAACCCGGTCCCTACCCAGATCTGAATTTTTGGCATAAGGGACAACACGTGCTTGCCTTTTTCTGGCACCACCACCATCCACCACATTATTGTTATTTCCAATATCTTTCTTTTTGCCCCCACAAGTATCAACCGGCTGGTCAGGAGAAGGCGTTTCAGGCACAGTTAATTGGCTTTCCGTTAGCACCTCCTTTGAATCAGCAGGGCCCTTGCCTGGTGTCAGTGGCTGATCTTTATGTGATGGGGCTATATTCTCTTGATCTGCAGCCTTTGGTGTGCTGTGTTGCGAGAAGGGTAGATCAGTCAGGTCAAATAAGTTGGCTGATTGGAGGTGGCTAAGATGGTGGATTGCTTTTGGTTCTGGCTCATAGCAAATGTGGGAGTACGGGCTTGTGACTGAATCAGGTGGTGTCTTACCAGTTGTTTGCATTCTTTTGATAAGTTTCTTATGAAATTGCTATATGTGCACCGTAAAGCAGCAAGAAAACCAACATATCCCTCCATGTCTTCTGTGTTCTGCCGATCTGACAAAACGCAAAGTGCATATATATGGACATCAGATGGGGCTAAAAGGGAAACTTAAACCAGAAATAATATTTGTTGTCAGTATACCAATACTGATATGTCACTATCTCACCCAGTTCACAGTCAACTACTAGCTGCATAATTTTTATTCATCGCCTCTCTCTCTCTCTCTCTCTCTCTCTCTTGCTTTCACTGAATAATCTGGGCTGATTATGTTTCTTCATTACCACTTACCAGTGAAATACAAAATAAAATAACATAAAATAATAAAGACTTACATTGAGACTCATAAGTGCGGCTACGCTCTATGGCAAGGTCAAATAAGCTTTGCAAAACAAAAGCAAGACGGTCGCATGCAGTTTCAAGAAGTGGCGCCAACCATGCATGTGCAGCTGCACGTGCAATCTCGGCAGCAGCTTCCATCATAACTCCATTCCCTCCCCTTCCAGCATGAGCTAGAAGTATATTTGCCACCTAAAACCATAAAAATATTATGTGTATGACAGTAGCAGTGTTTCAATAAGCTTTGTTACGGATAGTTTACACTGTGACTTAACAAGAATAAAATGCAGTTTAACACTGCAACATGAGCATTAATACAGCACACAAGCCCCTCTATGCCTGACAAATACCATTTCTGCACTCTTTCTAGCTTAGTGAAAATATCCTGCTTTAGTTCATTTTAAGGAAAAGAAAACAGCAAGAACGTGGTTGTTAAAAGCAGCCTTGCAGCAAATGGGTTGGGAGAGAGCAGAGGTTGCCAGGAAGAATATATGTTTCTTTTCTTCTTTTGTTTTGCAGGGACAGAGAAATACCTAAGAACTCCATGAGCTTGTTGGGGCTGCACTATGTGGCACATCCGGAGAATACAGGATAATAACAGTATGGCATGCTACTTTCAGTATGCTAAATAAGAAATCATCAAACTTTGTTGATAAGGGCATAAAGAATATACTTACTTTTTCTCTGGACACTTGGGGGGATTCTATAGAGTATGTGGCACACCGAAACTCATGCAGGACTCGCTCAAATGCTGCACCACCATATAGCCTGAGACTTGAATTGGGAGGCTTTACATTAGCCGTCACACCAGGCCAGCCGTTGATACCACTGTGCATTAATTCTTCTGCTGTGGTCCTTCCCCATTGCTCCGGTGATGGGTCAGCTGCACCATCAATTAACGAGCCCTTTGCCAATGAAAGAAGAAGAATATCAGAATATATGACTTCCCATCTATTATGAACAACTATAACATCAGAACCAGATTAAATTTGCATCATAACATTTTTCTGTTCCATTCATCCGGTTCATGGGGCCTTAAACATGCACAGAACTACATAGTCATTATATAAGAAACACCGGGAAAAAAAAGTACTGTGCCACTATAGAGTGAGAAAATCAGCATATCTGGATCCAGTATCAGCTGCTACACACTTGTAAATTGTAATTAACCACCAAAGACATTATAACCTGACAAAAATACTTAAAAAAGCCCATATCAGCCAAATAAAACTTGTGACAGGTGTATTCTTCTCCATTTCATGGAGCCTATTATCCATGCATAAATTTAAAATAGCACAACCTAAATAAAAGCATGGTCCAAGTTCATGGAAATTTCATTACTTTACCAGGATCTTGCACATATACCTTTGAAATAGAAATCAAAATCCAACAACCCGGTACGTACCAAATGGCTACAAATAGCTGCAGCATGCAGCATTGCCGCTCTCCTTAGATGTGCCACATTTGAAGTTGCTTGCAACTTGGAATCAATCCTTGCCAGCTCCAGTGACACCTCATTACATCTATGATCCAATAAAGCCAAAGTTGCCGGTGCTGCCTCTTTGTACCTCTTCTGCAATTCATTCTCCAGAAACTTTTTTAAGGAGCCAAATCCAACATAAGGGCCATACTTGTCATCATTGAACCCTCCTTTTATGTTTTCACGCATGTGCCTCAGGATGTCGTTGTCGACCTGGTGGATCTGTCGCCGAAACTCATCATTGGAGATGGTGCCTCGGTCTTTTGGCAGTGCAACAAAAAATGGGTATGTGTTGTCTCCGAGGTAGCCACTTGCACTGAGATAGCTGTCAATCTCCCACCGTTCAGTGAATTCCTATGAGGTAGCTCTATAGTTAGTACACTTGAAACCTGAAAGCTAATGATAATTGCCTATCCTATAAACCTAACTATAAATACCCACGCTTGATACTTGTGTAGTTTCTTTGAGGTCTTATTCCTGATAAACCGACATGTGGTAGCAATGCTCTTTAAAATACCTAACCAATATACACTTATCCAGTGCTTCACTGGAAATGTCTCTGTTTAAATCCCACCATTTCATTTTAAATATAACCTTAAACATAATACTCCAAAAATATATATAATTTCAACAACACTATAATGCAATTTCCTATCCACTACGAGGAGAATAGCAACAAATCACTTGGTTTTCCATGGAAATTCTTACCTTTAACCTGTTGTCAAATTTGGAGACAACAATGATTGTACGTTTGAAGGTGGGGTCAATCTCACGAATGGAGTCAAGCCAGAGGGAAGAACACCACTCGACACTGCTCTGCTGGAGAAAGAGAAGAATGCGGTGTGGTGGGCTGGCAAGGGTTTTGACCATTGATAGGATCTCATTTGGTGTGCTCTCTGGTTCACCTTTCTTTGCCTGTGAAAGCACATAAATAAATTGAACTAATTGGCACAATTGTACTTGTTTTGCAAAGACAATGAAATCCAAATTCAGCACAATGCTGGACATGTATCAATATAGTTCCCCAAAGTAGTTTCATTCATTTGGGAAGGATGAGTGTGGTTTGGGGCATATTCATTGCACAACTAAATAAAAGCATACAAACATATTGAGGCTTTTTTGCACAATAGATAGTCTAACTGTGTAAATTGGGCAATAGTTGCAATTTTTAATTACAATGTATGGCAGATGGACTTGAAATTACAGATTAGTGTTGGGAGAAGAAAAAAATAGAAAGATAAATTGTACTCGTAAAATCACACAGTCAGATACCACACCACCAATTGCTCATTTCCACAGCTTGGATGAGCAGATGCCGATAAAGAATATCTTTGCATTCCATTTTGCAAAAGAGAAAACTGACCTTCAAAACAAAACCTGGGGTATCGATAATGGTGAGATTGGGGCAGTGTGCATATTCAGCTCTCATTACAATTGGCTTAGATGAAACAGCAGCTTGAACATTTCTAAGGTGTGTTTCAGTTCTGGATCTTATCAAGTCAGCAATAGCTGATGAAAGAACCATTGGACTTCCATATTCTTCTGAATCTTCATCCTAATTTCAATTTCAAATAGGTTTCAGTTAGTGCAGCAAAGCCCAGAATTTTCTATAATCTCATTGTAAATTGGGATTTGTTTTAGTGTTATATCTTCTAAGCTGACTGAAGAAAACAAATTAGCAGCAAACAGCTAACATGTATCTAGAAAATATCAAGGAAAAAGCTCAATGGAAACAGGTCTTGTATGACTGAGAAAAGGACCATAAACGAAATGAAAGTTTTCATTCTTTGAATGTAGCATATAAATAATTGTTTCATCAGCTTGGCTACAAATTTGTCATCCTTTTCCTATCTAATTTCATATGTTCATCTCAGAACATTTAACTGCAGTAGAGGAAATTAAGTTGTTTTGCCTTATGATTACATTAACTGATTAACATGTTGGTAATTTACCAACTCTCCTATCAAGGCTTGTCTCATGTGACCAATAGTACGTAAGACATTCAGAGTCAGACACATACTCATCAATTTAAATATAATAAATTTGTTCCAAAATTGTAGATAGAGTTCCACTGCAAGAAAAGTTCCACAACAATATACACCAAAAAGCCCCGTATTGGTCTAGAGGTACTCAAAACTCCAAATTCTCACAGTTTACAGTGTTCAAAAATCTGTACATGCAAACTTGCAAAGAATAAATACAAAGCAAACATGTATTTATCTTATGCACTACAATTGCTACTTCCTCACAACTGGGAGAGTGTAATTTCACATTTTCACATTTTTCACTGATCTTCCAAACAAAGAAATAACTAAATAAAAAAGATTGAAAAAAGAATTCAATCAGCTGTTGCATCAATGTTTCAAAATTCGAGCTGGAACTCAATGAAAAAGAAAAATCAAACAGATTCTGTGCAGAGATCTGATGTTTAGGTTCAGAACTAAACCACTGCGGACTGAATATTAGTTAATTGATCATCACTTAGCAACGGGGATCACAGTTCACCGAACTTACGGCAAGAACGAGCAAATGAAGGGAAAAATAACGTTAAATTATGAACCTGAAATCTACATCGAGGCTCAAGAGCTGTCGGATCGTGCACCATCTGAAGAACGAGAGGTCGTCGTGTTCCCATCTCCACTTCTCTGACATTGAACCGAAACCCCAAAAGAGCTTCCAGAAGCGAGCTCTTACCGTCAGATTGGCCACCAATGGCCACGATTTCAGGGATCGGGAGCCTTTCGCCAAACGCAACCGCTGCAGCCTGGAGGCGGTTGTATGCCTCGAAGCGGGATTTGGTGGAATCGGAGGAGGAGGTGGTGCCAGAGGAGGAAGAGATGTTGTCCATCACAGGAGGAGGAGCGCGGCGGAGTATAGCGGTGGCAGCGGCAGTTGGTTGGGATTTGGAGCTTGGGGTTTTCATCGGGGTGGACGTCATTTTTTGAGAAAGAGTGGAGTGGGAGACGAAGGGGTTCAGATTTGAAATTTGAAATGGAGAAGTGGTGAACCTGGATCGACGTGGCGTTTGATTTATACATTTCTCTGTATCGACTCATAGTTTTGCCCGACAGTTGTCCGTTGTGCGAGGGGTGGGTCCGATGTCCATCGGACCGTAGTGGATTCGATGGGTAATCTACACCGTCCGATCTTAATTTCTGATGAGATCTTCTAATTATCGGAGTTAAATTACTTTGAACCCGTTTTCTCCGTCATGAACGGAACCGTCTTTTGCATCTAGCCCTCTCGCTCTCGTCCCTCCCTCGCTCGCGCTCTCCTTCCAACCCAGTGAGCTTTCGTTCCCTTCCTCGCTGGAGTTCCTCCCTTGCTCGCGCTCTCTCTCCGTCCCCTCTAATTGCGATTAAGGAGTTTGATCAACTCTTGTCATCACGGAGATGTGCAAGAGCTATCAGCTAATGGACATTGGGAGCGCCTCTTTTTTGACCTTAATCAGGCCACCATGAAGCACGAACATAGTGAAGTTAACTTGCATCTAAGCATTATACTGTGCAATTTGAGCACCTAACAAGTCAAGGGCAAGGTAAAGCTAAACTGACTGGTGCCTATCCCTGTTACTAATAGTATCGAAACCCAATTTAAAACTATTAGACCTCAATTTATCCCAGTCTAGTCGAATTATCAGTTTGCTTTGCTTCAGCTTATATTAGAGGTCAGATATCATTATTTAACCAAAACTGATTTGCTTGACCTGGCAATTTTGCATAGTAACTTATTAATTATTTGTAATTTCAGATTTTGGAAAATGCGCAAGGTATCCTTGATAAAGGACAAGTAGAAATCCACAGTGAGCCTATTCAATTAGCTAAGAACAGTGCACTTGTGAATTACACAGTGAGACATATAGTAGGTAACTGAGCATTTTCTAATTGACTTCCTTTTAATTGTGTCAAGATTTTTCCATGAATCAGGTACAATTTTGCTTAACATATTCAAACTCTGGTTAATTTGTTGGCTGCTTAAAACTCCTTTTGAACATGCATGTATATCTCTATTTGGGGAATTAAAAAAACTAACTTGGAACAAAAGATTCAAAAATTTAAGGAGAAATTTTAAAAGTCGAAGAGGATTTATTCAAGTCCAGAAACACAAGGAAAAAAAGAATTTATAGAAATGCTCAAAAATTAAAATTCTTAAGAAAAAAATTAAATGTCAAGCCCTGAAAATTTAAATTGAAAACCTCTTCGAAATCTAAAATCTCAAAACTTAAATTTTATGACAAAATCAAATTATTCATAAAATTATGAGAATTTTCATATATAACTTGATATTTTTGGAGTTACGAAAGTCAAAGAAATTCTAAATTATCAATTAATATAATAAAAAATCAATTAATTAAGCATTAAAATTTAATTGATGCTTGATTAAGGAACAAAATGATAAATAAAAATTATCATCAATTTTGTTATATTTCAAGAAATTTTTGAGCAATTTTTGATGTAATTTGGACAAAGAGATCTTTGAAGAACAATTTAAAAGTAAAAAAATAAAAAAATTAGCAAATGGAGGATTTCAATTAAAAATCAAAATGGAGAGAGGCCAAATTTAAAAATTTCTTGGTTGCTACAGTACGCATGCTACGGAAACGTGATTTCTCCATTGCTTCAAAAGTGAAAATGGTGATGGTGCTAGCGTGCGACGAAAATCACATATTATATACTATTGAAAGAGCACGGAGAGGAGAACACAATGAGATGAAAAACTCACGAAATGGTTGAGCCGTTTGGGAGAAAACTGAAGGAGAAGTTTCTGATCTAAAAATAAAATCGAGCAATCCAAGCCATAATTGATCAAATTGACACTTCAAACACCTTCTCCATGGTCACAAGAGATAGTTTGAGAGTTTGGTTGAATTTTAAAAGTTTCAAATTGGTGAGACCACGAACTCGTAAATCGGGATAAAAATCAAGTTGGTCAAACTCTATACCAGAGCATTTTATTGATTGAGTAAACATTATAAATTTATTCCTGAGATCAATTAGATGCTAATCAAGTTTTGAAACATAAAAAAGGTGAAGAAATGAAGAGAGAACGATTATGAGGCTTGAAATTTAGTTTAAAGGCAAAAAGAGGTCTCGAATGCGTAATTGGGATCCGACAAGATCTAAAATGTAGGAAAGTGAGTGACAAGAATGTGTTTGAAGTTCTAGAACCTTTTAGAAATCTCTAGAATAATCTGGTGGCCAAGTGATGGTTAGGGATAGCAAAATTATAAATTTTCAACAAACATAACAAACTCGCTTGTGCCCCACTTGTGCTCTCAGCTGTTAGAACACATTTCAAACACTTAGAACTGATCTAATACACCACAAAACGTTTAGAAAATGTGAGAAGATGAATGAAAAGAATTGTTGCATAAATAGGTCAAAGAAAAGTCAAACCGATCTCATACACCAATATACTACCCCATAGGCCTATTTAAACTCCTATCCTCTTTCAAACACAAAAAAACACAACATATCTCAAGCTGAATTCTAATCCAAAACATTGTTAAAACCAATTGAAACTTAAATTAGACACAAAATAAGATTCAATATTTGAATTGAGATCAACACCAAGCCCAAAAATAAAAAATTTAATCAATTCCACTTCTATTCAAGCTATAAATTAGATCTAGATATGTTTCTATACCGTAAATATAGATATCAAGAGTGTATTGGAGTTTATAATTTTGATTTGTACAATAAAAATTAAGTTTTGATGTGCAGTATCATTTTTTCTTTTTTTTTGATATTTTTATGTTGTAATTCAATAATCTTCATTTTTTTTTGCTCAAATCTACATACAAACATCATTGAATTCTAGATGAAGGCTAAGTAATATATTTAAACCATTTAAGATTCATGAATCCCTAAAAAACGTAAAATCAATATTAAAATGGTGAAAATACAATAAAAAGAAAAATGGGATGAGATCTACTCTAAATCTTATGAAACTTTCAGATCTCGTAGAAATAAGTCATATGTATCTATAAAAAACTATTTTTTTATTTTTTTATAAAAAGTTATAGTCTTTTTAAATCTGAAAAACAATAAATATTGATACAACATTTTCCTCTTTTACCCCTGTGTCTGATTCTGAAAAATTATATCTCTGCTACTCGATTTATTTAAAATTTTATGATCATATAGATCTAGTTATAATGCATCTCTTTGTAAATTTTCATAATTTTTTGAGTTTCGTACAATTTTCTATGAATTTATGAATATTCAGTTTGTAGATTATAATTTTCTGATTCATAATAGAATAAAAAGAACTCTATAAACTCTTGTGTCAGCTGAGTTTAGTCGTGAATCCATAGTTTTAAAGAGTTATAAGACAAGTGCCAGCTAATATACAGCTTTGAGCCCTTGACTTCATTTAAAATATAAAAATAATCTTCCTAATTAACAAATCTCTTTTAAATCTTATGCCGGCTAATACACAGTCGTGAGCCCTTGATTTTGAAGAGTTATATGACTTATGTCAATTAATACACAACTATAAACCCTTACCTTCAACGAGAAATTAATAGTCAAATGATTTAAATTACAAAAATCAAGCTATTTTTCTAAAAATTAAGCTATTTTTTATTTTTCTGAATTTCTTTAAAACTTTTTTATTAAACAACCATGGTGTTATTTTTTTTCCAAAAGTATTTTAAAATTATTTCAAATAAAAAAATTTCAACATAAAATTTATTCATCATAACCTTATTGATAGAAACATGATTTAATCTGAAAGGTTTCTTAAGCAGATTTTTAAAAATACCCTCAAAGCTGTCCAATTCAGCCTATTTCCGGATAAGAATTAAAAAACTGTACCGATCCGTGAATGTGATATATATATATATTATTTTATATTCTTAAAATACAGATAAAGGAGAGATTGTACATAAATTTTCACGTAAAAATACGCTGTAAATACCTTTATATTAGCAAAATAATCTTGACAGCTTTCGATTTTCAGAACCGTCCTCTGCTGGTATTTTGCTCAAAATATTACTTTAAAGTGCTCAAAATAAAAAGTGTCCAAAATAAAAATTGTTCATAATATCTCATTAGGCTTATAAAATCGTATTCGCGTGTCAAGGCACAACACGACATGAAACGACATGAGAGCGACACGGCACGACACGTGCCTATCTGTGCCAGCACGATATGTGTCACGTGTCGTGTTCTTAAACATGACGTGATTGGGTTTTTTCATTTTCGACACGGCACGACACGCACGGTTAAGAAGTCCAACACGACACGTCACGACTAGACATGACACGTGTAAGCACGGCACGAGTAGGCACGAACACGCATGGTACGACATGGGTAGGCACGGACATGCACGACACGACTCGATTAGGCACATGACAAGGCACGATAGGCACGTGTAGGCATGACAAGGCACGGGTAGGCACGAGTAGGAACGAATAGGTACGGATAGGCACGGCACGGTAAGACACGAATAGGCACGGCACGGATAGGCACGAGATGACCGGCACAATGAATCTAAACCCTTGGATCTTGATCGAACGGTATAATTTGAAATGTTAGAGGAGGAAAATTGTTACGCACATAACCCGAGACCTGTCAATTCAAACCTTAAGTCCTTAGCTCCTGGGCCCTGGTCCCTTGCCACCTACGCAAAAAATTTGAATAAAAGTTCTGCTCATTCATTTGGACCCATCACCATACCATTCAAAAAAGTTTTTGCAAAAGGTTCCAAAAATACTCCAAAAAAGAACATTTAAATTTAAAAATAGAAAAAAAATTAAAATAACCTCATATAATAGTCATAATTGAATACTTTCAGGGGTAAAATTATAAAATAAAAGAAATGATGAAAATATCCTCCTAAACGATTATAAACAATTTAATTTGAAGGTTATTTTGATAATTTCTATATCAATTTTCATCTATAAAAAACCACACAATTCATCAAATTCATTCCATCCATCCAAACAACTCAATCTTTCATACTCTCAACTCAACGAAATATATTCTCAAACTTTCTTACTCTCGTATTCAGATTCTGAAATTAAGTAGCTTTCTTAGAGGTACGTATCTTTCAAATTCATTTTTTAGTAAAAATAAAAATATATTAATGCATGGTTAAAAAATAGATAAAAAAATCCAAAAAAATATTGATAATATTTTTGTGCCTTCCCCAAACTAGAATGCATTTTTGTTGAATATTTATCTCTTTTTCGTATTTTTAATCCATATTCAAAAATAATTGATCAAAAATAAGAAGAAAATCCAGAAATGTGTGTTATTTTTTTAATAAACTTAGAAAAATATATGTGCTTTTTTTAATACTTACCTTTTTTTAATAATTTTATATTTTTTCTATCCATATTTTTTAATATTTATAAAATCAATATTCAAAAATCTCTAAAAAAATATATTTATAAATCTATATTCAAAATCCAAAAAAAATCTATTAATCAACAATATGGACCCAACCCAAAACTGAATCAATGATGCTGTCATGCAATTATGTTTGACACCAGACTATACTCTCATACCATACCAAAATAATGTTAATGTAGACTGCAATGCATTATATGGTCTCCCGCCATGAATCCTACACGTTGCCACGTTGGCAATGTTTCAATTCCACCGTTGTCAGGTGAGTCATCCTCAGTTGTGCGCCAAACACTAGCAGTCGAATATCCCATAAGTCTTGAAGCTACTTCAGAACTAGATGCGGTCATGAGTAACAATGATCCGACTCAACATACTACTAGCACCACCACCAAGAAGGCTCGGGAACGAGAATATACGGCAGAATGTTGGAAAATCTTTGAGCAAATTAAAGAGGTAAGAAGGTAGTTGCAGGTAAATGTCTAATTTGTGGTACATATTATAAATACAATTCTGCACATGACGCTAGTGTATTTAAAAGACATAAGGAGAAATATGACAAAAAAGTGATCAAATTCCTACAAAACACAGAACCAGTATGGTCCAAACACAATTCGGCACGGGGGGTACTTTAAGTATGATCCTGCAAGGGTTAGGAAATTTTTTATTAAGTATATTGATAGAGGTGAAAAACCAATGTCAATGGCATATGACTCATTTTTTTGAGAAATTTGTTAAAGAGTCTTTTCATCCCAAATACAAAGGTCTTACTACAAATGAATAATGAATTATTTTTAATTTTTTGGAGCGAACGAGGAGACATTTATGATGAATTTAAGAATGCAAAATATAAGGTTTCTATAACTTCTGACATATAGTCGGCCGGTAAACATAATAAGTCATATTATACTATTACTGCTAATTGGATCACCGATGAAATTAACATTGGTACGTGATTTTTAAATAAAAGATTACTTACTTTACGAGTACTAGATTATCCGCATGATGCAGAAATAATTGTTAAATTTGTGTTAAGTATTATTGAGGAATTTAATGTCGAGATAAGATTTTTATAATTGGTTTTGATAATGCTAGTAATTGTAATACCGCAATGCGTCTTCTAACCAATACCCTCGAACCTATAATCAATGGTATATTTTTTCACTCAAAATGTGCATGTCATATTCTAAACTTAATTGTCAAAGCGGGTATGGAATCAGACCCAGTTCAGGAATTGATCGGCAAGTACAAGAATGCTTTAAAGTATGTCGATTCGAGTATTCGAAAAAAACAAGTTTTTGCAGAGTTGTGCAGGAATATGGGCGTTGAAGTAGTGATGATCCCTTGGGATGTCGACACTCGTTGGAATAGCACATACCGACTGTTGAAGAAAATATTTCATCTCAGACCAGCATTGGATCGTGCACTGAGTAGAAGACAAAAGGGCCAGCAATTACTAATACAACAAAACGAGTGAAAAATATTAGAGCTGATGGTTCCATTCTTAGAATTTTTTTATTCTGCAACAGTAAGACTTTATGTGTCTTACACACAACAACAGTCACACTATTGGAGGAGTTTGCTCTAATTTCAGATTGGTACGACACCCAAAAGAAAAAGAACTGACTGAAGAAGATATTTTATGGCATTCATTGGAACCCATGAAAGCGAAGTTCCTTAAGTATTGGAGCGAAATACCACCCATCACCATCATTGTTTGTTGCCTTGACCTAAGATAATTATTAGAATTAAAATTTCATAACAAAATATATATGTGGTTCTTTATGCACATATTAAATTTATCAATTATAGGTGGATGGTAAAAAATACTGTAGACTTTCTTACTACAATTAGGGAGAATATTG
This sequence comes from Schoenoplectus tabernaemontani, assembly GCA_037127355.1. Taxonomy (NCBI): domain Eukaryota; kingdom Viridiplantae; phylum Streptophyta; class Magnoliopsida; order Poales; family Cyperaceae; genus Schoenoplectus; species Schoenoplectus tabernaemontani. The sequence continues at coordinate 18,308,190 of CM073743.1, read as the reverse complement.
AACTTGAAGCAGGGAATGCATATGAAGAAGTGAATACTTTCTTTGAAAGTGTATTAAGAATATATGAGCAGCAACATAATGAGGTAGATTACAGTTGTCTAGATAATTTCTATTTAAATTATAATTACTTATACATAATAACTAAATTATTTTTTTTTAATTAAGCTAGGTAGCTTTGAGTGTGCCAGCACTAACCAATCCATCAACAAGATGCAACAAGTCTACTATGTCTCATATTCAGTCCATCCTTCGTAAAAATTCTGGCTCATCTTCAACATCTATCCCACGTGCAACCAGCTAAGAGATACAAAACTTTGCAAATTCCACGTTTGAGTATGGCAATATAAGGCTCGATGATGAAAATTTTAGCATTTTGCAATATTGACATCAAGTGAAGGGCGTGTTTTCCATTTTAGCATCCATGGATTGTGATATTTTTATCGTTCTGGTCTCCACAGTAGGTTCAGAATTTTGTTTTAATGCAACTAATAGGGTTCTAACTAATAAAAGAATAAGATTGGGTGAGAATGAATTTGAGGCTCTGGTTTTACTAAATGATTGGTACGATGCAGAAAACAGACTTCAAGATAAGTCTTGGATGCACTCACTTGATCTATTGTCGCATCGAGTTCTAATCTAGGTGAAGGGATGCTAGAGCCAGAGGTGAACCAGAACCAGTCTCATGAAGAAGAAGATCCATTTGCAAGATACTCAAATTCATATATGTATAACTATGAAGAATATGGTTATATATACCATCATCCGCCGTCAGAATATTTTTAGGGAGTAAGTTCTTTAATTTTAATTTAAATATTTAAAATTTATTTTTTTAAATTACACTAACATATTTTTAAGTTTTTAACTCCGTCTATGTTTCTAACATAGCCAGTCCCAAGCCCGGAAAAAGAAGGAGAAAAAATTTGACAAACATAATATTTTAATAATTACTATAAAAATATTTTAACACATGTCCATGTTTTTTTGATATTTTTTCCAATTTTTATGTTTTATGAAATTTTTTATTTTTTTGAATTTTATAAAATACAATAATACACTATATAACATATTTTTAAATTAAAAAAATTAATTTTTAATATTTAGTTTAATTTTTGATATTTTTTATTTTTATATTTTATTTTCAATATGCTAAATTAAATAATTTAAAATACGTAAACACTTTCAAAAAATTAAACTTTTTTTTATAATTTTTGTATTTTTTATATTTTTTGGAATTTTAAAATCTTTGACATGTTAAGGCACACCGTATTCAAAACACGAATAATCATGACATGTTTGGACAATGTACGATTTGACACGACACGAATGAGCACGACACGTTCAACACGGCGTGCCTTATCCGTGACGTGCCGGCTCTACCCCATTTTTAACACGACACGACATGAAAAAATAATAAATAATAATAACACGACACGACACGAAAGCACGGCGTGCTTTGTAGGACACGACACGTCATGGTACGATTTTAGAACACTACATCTCATTTGTTCTTACTGTTAAATAAAATCAATATATCATTAATTTAATTCTCTCTAAATATTTAAAAAACTGTATTATCTACTGAATTCTTCCATAATTTTTAGAATTTTCTTTTATTGATATTCCTTCCGAAATAATATTTTAGAGGGTTTAAAATTAAAAAAGTATTCAAAATAAAAGTTGTTCATAATATTATTATTGATATTTTGTTAAATAAAATTAGTATGTTACTAATATATTTTTCTCAAAAAATACAAAAAATTCTTGATTAATTGTATTTTTCTTTGTTGTTAAAAATCAGAAAAATATTAGAGTGCCTTTTATAGAAAAATAATAATACAAAAATATTAAAAACTTATAAACTTACACACAACGTTAGAAATCATAAATATTTTTGATAATAAACATAGATAAAAATATAATAAAAATTTCTTTCCAAATATATTATAAGAAAATAAACATAAATACAAATAAAAATAATAATAATAAATTATTTATTTAAAAATAATTATTTCAAAATAAAATATAATAATTTTAATAAAAAATATGATAATAAAATAAATAAAAATAATGTATTCATTGAAAATAAAAAATAACTCTCATATATTAAACTAAATTCTAAATAAAAAATTTTAAATAAAAAAAAAAAAAAATTAAATATATAATGAATAAAAAAATAAAATAAATGAAACTTAAAAAAAAAAATAAAAAATATTATGTAATAAATATAACTTTATTCGAAATTAAATAAACTTCAAATGAAAAATAAATAAAACATATAAAAAATAAAATATTTTATTCTTTTTATCAAATAAAAAAATTCAATTTTAAAATGAAATAAACTTTCACCTAAAAGAAAATAATAATAATAATAATAATAATTCTCAATCTCTAAAATTAAATAAATTCAAATATCAATAATAAAAAAAAACATAATAAAAAATAAATAATAAATAAAAGACTTTGTTTTCTTATCAAATAAAAAGAATTCAAATTTCAAAATTAAACCAATCTTAACACAAAATAAAAATCCAAATAAAAAGAAAAAAGAAAATAAAATAAAAAGAAAAAAGAAAATAAAAATCAAATAAAAAGAAAAAATAAAAAAAATAACTCTCCACATTCAAGACTAAATAAATTCAAATATCAAATAAATAAACACAAGTAACAAAATAATAAAAAAAATAAAAGACAATATCATTTTAACAAATAAAAATAAATTTTAATTTAAAAATAAATCAAACTTAATCCAAAACAAAAAAAAAATCAATTATTAATCTTGATATTTGAATTGGTAAGGAGCTTTAACTCAATGTCTCATATCTCGAAAATCATTCAAGTCTCTATATGAATTTTCGAGACTTTGAATATCTAGATTTATAAATTGGCATAATGTTTCAGATTCATAATCTAGAAGATTAGTAAAGACCAAGAAAGGGGCAAAATCTCATCTTTCTGATTCACCAGATCTTGATGCTAAGCGGGCAAAGCGCTTGTATTCACATCTTGTATCTTGAAAGATTCACCCTGATCTTGATACTTAAGTTGGTAAGTAGGCTTAACTCAATATGTCGTATCTCAAAAACCATTCAGTATCTTTATATGGATCATCGAGATATCTGAATGCTTAGGTCCATGAGCTGACATAGCACTTTACGTTCATGATCTAGAATATCAGTTAAAGATTATCAAAATCTTCTCTATCTTTCTAATAACCAGTCCTTGATGCTAAGCTGGCATAGCGCTTCAATAACCAGTCTTTAGTCATTTTTTTGGGATCTAGCCTTAGGGTAATCCAAGTCGAGCTAAGTTGAGTTTAGGCTTTAGGCCATTCTAGTTTGGGATATTTGGGTCATGCGAGTCTAGTTTGGATCGAGTCAAGATGATCAGTTTTATGTATATTTTTATGTTACAAATTAGATTGAGTTATAAATTATTAGATGATTTACATTTTCTTATATAAGATTAGATTGTGATTCTTGATTAATTAGTGATGATTTTAATTTTATACATAAAAATAATGAAACTACACGAACTACTTTTAATTTATAGTAAGTAATCAATTTAATACTTTTATTAATAATGAATATTTACTTGAGTTAGTTTTATAAGATAGAAAATTTACATAGATGAGGTCTAATTTTTCTACAGCTATGGCATTTTTAGATCATTTTTTATACTATTAGTTGGAACAATCAGTTTCTTAATACTTTACTTAAATTTTTACTTAGATTCTTATCTGATTATAATCCTTTAGTATTATCTACTACTTTGTCTACTTTCACTATTATTAAACCATTAAGATTTAAAAAATATGACTTTCACATTTTTTTTTTAGATTTATCGTCCAAATGGTGGATGAACACTATCTTTTAGGTAATTTTGGACAAAATTAGAAAATTAAATTATAAAAATTAACACAAAAGTTAAGAGGATGGGATAGGAATAATAAAGCTGAGAAAAGAAATAATTAAATATAATATCTGCATGACATGGATATTTTAGAGTTTTCTCAAGAGTATAAAGTTTTAAATCTCAATGAAGTACGTCACTCACAAACAATGTCAGTGAATTAGATAGGATATATAATGAAGAATAGCAGTATTTAACAACAACATGTTAAATTAAAATGGTTCTTAGAGGGTGATAATAACATGAAATTTTTTCATATGACAACAACTAATAGGAAAAAAAATAAAATATTTTTTATATGAAGATTGATTGGGTACTTGAATATGATCCCAAACTGATATCTACACATGTTGTTGACTTTTATATTTGTACTAAGAACTTTATGTTTGTCTGTAGATTTTTGGTTTGATAGTGTTTACCCCTAAAAGGTCGAAAAAAGAAACACAAGAGAAAAGTTAAGATCAAACCCTGAGAGCTGAAGTAGTACAATCTCTGTACAACAAAAACGTGTCAATACCAAGCCAATATTTTAATACAGCCAATCACAAGAAATTTCAATGTGATTTTGCTTTCAAGACTGATCAGGTGCCAATGTTGCAAACATCTGATCAAGCCAAGATTTGTGTCAACTTTTGATAAGTAATCAACTGTTGGACAAATCACTTTCATGAACATGGATTGAAAGTCAATTTCACAAGACTGATCAGATGCCAATGTTGCAAACATCTGATCAAGTCTAGATTTGTATCAATTGTTGACATGTAATCAACTATTGATCGAATCAAACCCTAATAAGCATCAATATAAGTCTAATTGGTGTTTAATTAGGGTGGTTTTGTAAGAGAATTTGTTTGGGCGAGAGACCTGAGCTACAATTGAGAAATTAGGATTTATTCAGAAGAAAATAAGGTTTTCTTGATCAAGGAATTTTTAGTACAAGGAAACAAGGGTAAAATGGGAATTTAAAAATACAGAGGTGATCATCATGAATTTAGAGAATTTGGGTGAAAATTTTATGATTTTTGAATGAAGGAAATTATTAAAATAAATTCAGAGAAGAGAATCGGACTAATTGAAAGACTAGGATTTAATCAAAGAAGTTTAATGGTGCAATTTGGAGCCAAGAGTCTAATTGGGTGCAAGTTGGGGCTGTCAAACGAAGATGTTTCAATTTAGGCGCTGGAGAGAACTTTGAAAGAAGAGAAAATCTACGTGAACTCGGTTCATCTTTTATGTGCCTCATTAAATATGACATGTGGGCCCGGACCATGTACGTCTAATCCACCCAAAGTGCACCACTGCTCCCCTCCATCTCTTTCACTACCACTGGGCCGCACCGAGACAGAAGGGCCCTCTCCTTCTCTGTTGCTATAAATCTCTTCTACTGATCGAATATCTCAACAGAAAGCAACTGAAAATGGTAAAAAGGTCAATCGATAACCAAAATGGACAAATGATATATCGTTGGAATGCTCTCAACGAGGAGAACATTCTAGAAATAATTTATTTCTGATTTAGTATACTGTATATCACTCACACTCAAGGAGAAAGAAATCGGTTGTGAAATCCAATTGGGCAATCTGGGGAGTAACTGAACAAATTGGCGGTTCAAGGAGATTCAAGTGGGTCCCACATGATTCAGTTAGGACCGTTGCTGACACCAATTAGTTAACTTTTGTATGTTTTTCATAATGGACTTGGTGCGCAAAATCGAAACCAGTGACATGGGGCTGATTTCATTTGGTTTTAAGAAGTGGGAGTAAGGAAGAGTTGAGTTATGATTACAATGCCACGCTGGCAATCCAAACCTCAAGCCACTGCCCACAACAAACACAACTGGAATAGACTTAGACCATTGGATTGATGAAGGAAGGAATGAGATTGTGCCATGTCATCGATCCATGGACTCAAGAAAACACAAATTGTGTGGGAGAAAACACAATTGAGCAATTGAACTCCACTGACCCCTATATAAACCCCTAAGCAGTCAAAAGAGAGGAAGAGGAGGGGATACAAAAAAAAAGAAGGAGGAGGCAAGAGAGAGATTGAGATTGAGAGCACACATATACACACACATACATCAGTGGAGAGAGAGAGTGTAAGAAATTAGAAAAGAAATTGCTCAATTCACTTTTTTGTCAATAATCAAAGGTAATTGGCTGTATTCATCGGTTCGATCAATGCTTTTACATTTCTTTCTCTGGGATTGGGTCTCAAGTATCCCATTCAAGTTTGTTAAGTAGTTAATTGAGTTATTTTCTTTGTTCTTGTTACTTCTTCCTTTAGATTTGCTTATTAATTTCTTCTGTTTCTTTGTTATTTATCCTTTAAAAATATCAATCAACACTAATTAACTAAATTCAGGGAGTCATTGGCCCAATCATAAAGTGATTGGCGAGCCTTTAGGTCTGAATCAGTTGTAAGAATTGAGAATTTATGATTTAATAGTTGCTGCATCAATTTCCTTTGTGAAATTTTCATTTTCAATTGATTTTTTTTTGTTTCAATCGAAAGATAGGAACTTTATAAGATCAGGGATATCCTAATTGATTAAAAGCGGTTAATTTCTATGATTTTTGATAAGATATACTGATCTCGATGTAAACTGGTATATCGCCAAGTTCTCAGGAGTGAACCAGCCCATATTATTGCAATCTCAGTGTGCCACTAGCCCCAAATACGCTTGGGTGTGCCTTTAGGTCTGAGATATGCTAATCAAGTATAGGAATTCAGTGAATTGTGGAAATTTCATTCAAATCCAAATCGATGTCGGTTGGTATTGAAAATCTTGAGTGGTATTGAGCTTCAACAACACTCAACTCAGTGAGCCACTGGCCCTAGCCATGTCTAGGCGTGCCTTTAGGCCTGAGGAGTGTCAATTGGGTGAAATAAGTCAATGAAGAACCATGACTTAAACCAATTGGAGTCGGCACCTATTGGTACCGTGTATTATCGAGTGGTAGGGTGCTCTAGCACTACTATGAGCATGAGAAAAGCCTTTCGCTCACCTCAAATCATAATGGCACATCAAGACGATGCTCATCAATCTTGCAATTATCAAGAACTTCGATCAATTCTGTTGAATTCGGTAGAGGAAGCATCTCAGTATCGATTTAACTTGTACATCAACTGGCACTATCATGTAGCATCGATCACCGTATAGATCTTCAATCAAGTACCACAAAGAAGCTTACTAAGGTGAGACGATGCTAGGACACTAATCTGATCGGAGAAGAAATGTTTCCGACCGTCGGGAACACTACTTAGCACGAATCCTGATGCAAAGACAAGTTAGAAGAAGTAAAGGATCGTTTGGCACGAACCTTGAAGTGCCTCACCAATCGTGAAGTTTATTGATGGATGAGATATGTCAAGACTTAAGAAAATTAATACATAACTCAATCTGGGTCTTTAATCTGTTCAATGCACATCTCAATTAAATCTAGTGGCCCAAGTAAAATAAAAGATTGAATAGAAGATCTACGCTAATCTTAGAACAATCTAGTGGTCCAGATTAAATACAACATTCTTAGAAATTATTATAATGATTCTTAAATCATTATACGATTCATTTAAGCGTGAAACGCTTCGCAAAGCGTCAGCAACGCTCTGACCATGCTCTGACAAGTCAACACATTCTAAGAAATCGTTATAACGATTCCTTAAATCGTTGGACGATTCACCAAATCGTTGAACGCTTTACAAAGCATTGGCAACGCTCTGACCATGCTCTGGAAAGTCAACACATTCTAAAGAATCGTTATAACGATTCCTTAAATCGTTGGATGATTCATCAAATTGTTGAGTGCTTTACAAAACGTTGACAACGCTCTGATTATTCTCTGACAAGTCAATACATCATAAGGAATCATTGTAATGATTCTTTGAATCGTTGTAATGATTTACTAAAACGTTGAATGATATACAGAGCGTTAGCAACGTTTTGACCCCTGTTGACCAATTCTCTGACAAGTTTGCTATTCTCCAAAAACGTTATAACGACATATTGAAGCGTTATAACGGTTGATAAGATGGTGACACATTTTGTTGATTGCTGATGAGTCATCACAATATGACAGCTTCTGAACTGGCTTGTCTAGAAGCTTACCCTCTGATAAACATGTCTCAATGTTAGACTAGCAAGAATCTCCAAGTCTAATTTTGTGAATAAGGTAACCCTGAATGCATGAATCAGCCAAGTGCTTAAGAATTTATGATCTGGGAGGACAAGTAAGACAATTGTAGGGACTTTGTCCACTGTCAATTGACTCTATGTCTTGAATAATTGTTCATGACTTAACATACTAGCAAGACTATACTGATCTGATTGAAAGTTTATCTTCTAGTTTAAGAGATTGAACCGATCTGTAGTAGGTTCATCTTCTAAATGGTGAAATCAAACCAATCTGTTTGTAGGTTCATTCACTAACACGCTTGCCTCAAGGTTGAACTGGTTTAGCGCTTCATGTCTGACTTTGTGTGCATAAGTGTATCTAGGTTTATGAATCCGCACAGCGCCTAGAATTCATGATCTAGAAGATCAACAAAATGAACAAGTGGGCGATATCCACCCATCTTTTGATTCACCAACCTTAAGATCAACCGGCTCAGTGCTTCGAGTTGTATTTTGTGTGATTGGTCATTGACTAGTTAAGATTGAACTGATCTGTTAGTAAGTTCATCTTCTAGATCAATTAAGATTGAGTCGATCTGTTAGTAGACTCATCTTTTATCCCTCCGTAGAGATCGATCTAATCTGTTTGTAAGGTCGTCTCTCGGAGTTATAAAGATTGAACCGATCTATAGTAGGTTCATCTTTCCATGTCACATAATGAACTGATCTGTTAGTAAGTTCATCTGTATCCTAGATTTATGAATCCGCTCAGTGCCTGGAATTCATGATCTAGAAGATCAACAAGATGAACAAGTGGGCAATATCCACCCATCTCCTGATTCACCAACCATAAGATCAACCGGCACAGTGGTTCGAGTTGTATTTTGTGTGATTGGTCATTGACTAGTTAAGATTGAACTGATTTATTAGTAAGTTCATCTTCTAGATCAATTAAGATTGAGTCGATTTGTTAGTAGACTCATCTTCCATCCCTTCGTAGAGATCGATCTGATCTGTTTGTAAGGTCATCTCTCAGAGTTATAAAGATTGAACCGATCTGTAGTAGGTTCATCTTTCCCTGACACAGAATGAACTGATCTATTAGTAAGTTCATCTGTATTTGTCATTAATCAGCGAACTGATCGGTAGTAAGTTCGTCTGTATACACTCCACGTAAGTTGAATCGATCTGTTAGTAGATTCAGTTTACATTGTATCTGTATCTGTGAACTGATATGTAGTAAGTTCACCTGTATTCTTTTACCTGCATTCATGAACTGATCAGTAGTAAGTTCATTTATATCTTTATTATATGTTTCAATAAACTGATATGTAGTAAGTTCATCTATATCTCTGTCATCTATTCCAATGAACTGATATGTAGTAAGTTCATTTGTATCTGTATCTGCATTTGTTATCTGTTTTGAATTCGAACTGATCTGTTTGTAAGTTCATTTTCACCTATTTCTAAAAATCCCGAACTGATCAGTAGTAAGTTCGTCTACTAAGACTCTACGTAAGTTGAATCGATCTGTTTGTAGATTCAATTTACACTATATCCCGAAGATAAAACTAATCTGTTAGTAAGTTCATCTTCTCTGCCATTCCTGCTTCACTGGACTGATCTGTCGATAAGTCCAGGGTGCTTCAGTGATCCCGATCACCAAAACACATGACCACTTGACTATTATTTAGCTATACTATTTGTTTTCCCCTTTCAAGATCTAGAGGTGCCTCGAGGTTAGTAGCCCAGGGTAATTAATGGTGGGGGTTTGCGCCCATCGGAATCTAAAAGTACTCACAATCACTAAAAAAACCCTGAATGTGCATCCCAATAGGTCTGAACGGTGAATTCAACCGTCACTAAACAAATGCACACTCGGGAGGGATCTTCGTGTCCTTCTTCCGCATCCCATCGCCACCAAGTGACGGCGGTGCGGAGCGCGCGAAAAGGGTCGCACAAACAGTAATATACTTAGTATTCTCAACTAATACTTATGGATTCATCTTTTACTGAACAAAAAATAGTATTTTCATGTGATCCATCTAAGGCTTTTGGTCCATATGTTTCTTATTTTTGTTTTATTAATCATGTTAAGAGATAATCAAGGTGATGTAATAACCATTGTACATATTTTTTTTATTATAACCTCTTAAATGTTTCTAAACTTAATTTAGCTATAATTTATTTAATTTCTAAGAAGGAAAATATTGTATTAGTCTCTCAGTTTAGGCCAATTAGTCTAATTAATTATAGTTTTAAAATAATAACTAAATTGTTATCTAATCGATTATCATATTGTATGGATTCATTAATTTTCTATACTCAAACAACTTATATCAAGGGTAGAAATATAATTGATAATGTAATGGTAGCAAGAGATGTCTTACATCGGTTAAAATTAAAAAAATAAAGACCTTTTGTTTAAAATAGATTTAAAAAAGATATTTGATAGAGTTAATTAATAATTTGTTTTTGAAATCTAGAAGGTTAAGATTTTTAGTGATCTTGGATAGGATGGATAAAAATCATTTTATACGGTAGTAAAACTTGTGTCAATGTAGATGGACAACTTAGTGCATACTTTTCTTGTTAAAGAAGAAGCGAGACAAGAGATCCTTGTCTCCCTTCCTCTTTGATTTAATGGCTGATGTATTTCATAAAATTTTACATAAGGCTCAGCAAAGTGGTTTTATTAAAGGTTTAAGTCAGTTTGGTAATTTAGGTCAGGTGTTAAATTTATATTTTATAGATGATATTTTATTATTTTTAGAAGTAACACAAAAAATATTCAAGCTTTGAAATGACTTTCATTATGATATGAGGGTATTCAAGTATGAAGATCAATTTTCATAAGTGTAATTTCATCATTTTAAATATAATTGAAGAAGATAGTCAATTATTAGTTGCTCGATTAGGCTATAAGACATCTAAATTACCACTTATGTATATAGGGATGTTCCAGCACTGAAAAAAGTTAAATATAGATCAATGAGATTTTCTCATAGAAAAAATAGAGAAAAAATTATAATGTTGGAAGGATAAATTATTTTCTATTAGGGGGCAGAGTAGTGTTGCTGAATTCAGTTTTTTCAGCACTCCCTTTGTATTGGATGTCTTATTTAGACTCCCTGCAAAAGTGAAAACTAGAATTGATCAGTTGAGAAAATAATTTTTATGATATGGATGCAATATTTTTTTTTCTTAAAAAATATATTTTAGTATCTTAGAAGATAATGTGTAGAAGTAGAGAACATGATGGTTTAGGTGTGTTGGACTTAGACATAATGAAAAAAATATTATTAGCTAAGTGGTCAATTAGATTAAAAGATCCTTTTGTACAAGGAATTTGAAAATAAATTTTAGAATTCAAATATAATTATACAAAAAAATAGAGCTTTATTTTTTTCTTTATGGAAAGATATAATTTTAGATAACCAAGTCATTGATTTTTGCTTAAATAAGAAAGTGAGTAATGGATAGTCTACTTTTCTTTAGGATTGATACGTGGTTTCATGATGTATCTTTATCATATGAATTTCTTATTCTTTTTTTATTAGTTAGTAATAAGATAATTATAGTAGTAGATGCACCCTCCTTAGGAGTTGCAAATCTTACTTTTGATGTTCCTTTAGAAAATCATTTGCAGGAACTCAACACTCTAGTCTCTCTTACGTCTCATGTTACTTTATTACCTAATCAGTTTGATACTATATGTTGGAGATGGAATGTATCTGGTAGATTTATAGTTTATTCCTTTTATCAATGATTGACTGATTGCATAATGGTAATTTATTAAGTAAAGATTGTGATATCGTATGAAAATCTAAATAACCATTTAAAATACAAAATTTTATGGTTAGTTAGGAAAGATAAAATATTGACTAAATCCAACTTGATGAAAAGGGTCTGAACATGTAACTTATAGTGTCAATTTAGTTTTGACACTGAGACTACTGATTATTTGTTTATACAATGTCCATATATTACTTGTATTTTGAACCAGTTAGTTGTTTATAATAATTTATAAATTTTTGGTAATTCATTAGATGATCTCTGGATGTTTTCCCTTCAAATATGTTAATTTAGTTGAATTTTTAGAGGAGCTGTTTTGTAGATATTACGGTTAGAACGAAATAAATTATGCTTCAACTTTGTATACCAAGATGCGTTAAGACAATTGATATTCAAATTCTAAGTTTTGTCAATTTTTGGTGTAATAATATTAATGAGTCATTTTTTATGAATATTAAATATATGTTGCTATAGAATGTACATCACTTTCATTTACAGGTTGGCTTTCTAAAGGTGGATCAGGTGGAAAGGGGGTCAGAGGAAGGTGGATCAGAAGAAGGTCCAATGTATGAACTAGAGATTGATTTTGTGTTGATAAATTTGTGATCTCCTTTTGAAACATTTCTTTTGATTCTGTTTGGTGTAGTTGTGCTGAATTAGTGCTGGATTTTGTTGTCTACTTGATTATGTTGCACGGGTGTGGTATGAGTATTATATTTGATATGATATGGGTGCAATGATATGAAAATTTGTAAAAATACAGGATACAAGTGTAGCTATATAATATATTATTAAATATTTATGATATTAAAATATTATATAAAAGTAATAAAAAATTGAAAGTGCGCAATGATTCCTTAAGAATTCACAGCTTAAGTATAGAATGATGAAGTGAATATATAAAAGTAAAAGTCACAAATAACAATAATGATGTTTGGTACAGTGGTAGTGTCCTCATTAGACAATGATGGGTCTTGGGTTTGATTCGCGCTTCGGTAGCGAATTTTGCTCCATTTTACAAGGATGAGGTTCCAGATTATATGTGGCTCTTTCCATTCGGTGATGTATGTGGTGGCTCCTTCATTTCAGAAGATCAGAAACGTATATGGGATGAATCCAAATGAGTTTATCCATATTGGAGCCGAATCCCAATGTATCGATGACAATAGCCATAAGTTTGATCGATTAAAATAATAAGATACGCTATGTGACATATTCAATATGTACTCGTCCCGTATCGGAAGTGAATCCATATCAGATGTATATCGGATACATATATGATGAGATATTTGAAGTATTGAGTAACACAACTTGCTTGAGTACTTGGTACTATGCAATAGGTGCTTTTGTTTTAGCACAACAATAGTTAGGTTAGTGTTTTAGTTTTAAGGCTATTGTTAGTTTGAACTTGATTTGGTTTTGGTACTAGCTGTTTGGTACAACTTGGCTTTAGTTTGTAAGTGTTCGATTTCAATGAAATTAGTGATTATTATAATCACCTTTTTCAAAAAATAATAATAATACAAATCGTTAATTGAATTTTATTTTTCAAGTCGTGTATTTATATAAAAAATAAACAAATCTTAATTTTGTTTCGTACAATATTCTGGGGTGGAAAAATAAATAGTTTATTATAATGTATTTGCTCCTTGATTTCACCACAACTTAGAATATTTCATGCAAATAAACTTCAACTTTTTAACTTCATTTTTTTATAAGTAGAACAAAATAAACAGTTTGCTTTCATTCTTGATTTAATTTTGAAATTTGGAGTTGCTTTGTTATAAGTATGATCAGTGAATTCCTTTTTAAAGAACAAAAAGAAATATCTCAGCCAGCCACCCCATGGCCCATGCCAGCTAAGCCTGGCTATATAAAATTCCTGGGTCGACCTTGTCGGCACCTGCCGCACCTCCAGCAACGAAAACTCGAATCAAGGTAATAGATGGATCCTTCGTTTCTTTATTGTGCTCTAGTTATATGGCGGGTCAATACTTTACCCGCTAGAAGAATATTTTCTGGTAGGCTCCACATTGTAATAAGATTCATGAATTATTAGGATTTTAGCCTCAGACGAACGAGACAGCGAACTATTCGTTGCTTCGCTTTATACGCACAGTTTGCGAATTATTCGCGTTTTATACAAATTTACCGAATAAAATGCGTCTTTTTCCGAACAGCCGAGTTGCGAGCAGCAAAATTTTTGAAAATTCACTTTTTGGATTCTACATGGATCTGGGAATTGGAATTCGTCCGGCGCATGTGAAGCTTTTCTTTGACACTATACTACTCATTTTTTTCCTTTAATGTAATATTTTTTCCTGGTGAGTCGTGACTTGTGAGCTTCGAGTTGGACACGTTATAACTTACAAGTCATATGAGATCACTGTTAAAGGCAATCAGTGATTTTTTTATTTATTTTGCATTTAAATCTTTGGGTTGGATTTTGCCCCTCTTAAACCAACATTTTTCCGAATATCAATATTTTATAATTATTAAAAGGTGATTATGAAATACTCATTGAGTATGTGAATAAATTATTTACAATTTAATGAATGTCCATACTATTATTAACGTTATATATTCCTTTTTTAACTATCAGTTAAACAATATATTCTTTATTTTAAAAATGAATAATTCCTAAATTATCAAGGGGAGGGATCCCTTGACAATGGGTTATCTTGACAATGGATCTTCAAATAAATACGAAAAATCTAAAAATAGAAAAAATAACTTATAGATATGTTCTTCTACTTATAGATTGATGGTGATTTAAATTTCGTATAATTTCATTATCGTTTGATAGTCCATCAAAGACCACTAAAATATTATAATTTACAACGATTTTAATTTAACGATCTTTGACGGATTATCAAACGATAACGAAATTATATAAAATTTGAATCACCATCAATCTATAAATAGAAGAATATACCTATATAAAATTTTCTATTTTTTAAATTTTTTTCTAATTTATTTAAAGATTTATTGACAAGATTATCAAAATAGGTATTATCAGATGATCCCTTCCCAGTTATCACTATTTTGATCCGCCGAATCATCTGACTCGTCACTGTGGGCTCCGCTATAAGAATTAAGAAGTAACCAAGTGTAACAAGTTACAACTGTTAGGTTACGGCAGTCGGCAGTTGCTTAAAACTCCCAATATAATAATATAATATCCTGCCTCCGTTACAAGAAGTAACCGAGTGTTACTACTGTAACGGCAGACGGTAGTCGGCAGTTGCTCA
The DNA here is from genome assembly GCA_037127355.1 of Schoenoplectus tabernaemontani. Classification (NCBI taxonomy): domain Eukaryota; kingdom Viridiplantae; phylum Streptophyta; class Magnoliopsida; order Poales; family Cyperaceae; genus Schoenoplectus; species Schoenoplectus tabernaemontani. Next base: position 18,293,121 of record CM073743.1, on the reverse strand, counting down.
AAACTCCCAGACTAATATTCGCAATCGGAAATATTATCTACTGGACCTGGTCTATACCTTAGAAAGTAATTCAAGAGTCTATGCTAGCGCCGCCAGAAGGGAAATGTCCTTCATATGGGACCCGCACATTGAAAAGTCTAATAGAATCAGTGTACGAAGATTTTCTTACTCCAAACATCTCGTCTTCATCCTCTAGCCTTCAGAAAAAGAAAGTCTCCTCTCTCTCTCTAGTAATTAGGTTTGCAACCACCAAATCTTGAAGTAGAAACAATGGATGTTAAAGCAAATAATGGCCAGCGCTTCACCTTGGGGAAGCAATCGTCCCTGGCGCTGGACCCGAGCAAGGATCTAGAGCAGAGCGGCTCGGACGAGATAGACATACCAGATAACATCGATGCCCACATACGACTCATGTACCTTGCCAACGAGGGCGATATCGAGGGGATCCAGGAGCTCATCGAATCGGGTATAGATGTCAATTTCAAGGATATCGACGGTCGTACGGCTCTCCACGTGGCAGCATGTCAGGGTCAGACTGAGGTATTGCAGCTGTTGCTTGAGAAAGGGGCTCAGTTCGACTCTGAGGATCGCTGGGGCAGTACGGTATAGCATGGATTTGCTTTTTGGATACTTCTAAGCTTTGCGGTTTGACAATTAGTCTATTTATTTGTTGTGTTAAAATCTTGGTTATTCTGGTGTCTATGAACAGCCGCTAGATGATGCTATACATTACAAAAACAATGAGGTGATCAAGCTTTTGGAGAAGCGTGGTGCCAGGATCAAGGTCTGTAGATTTATTTCACAAAGTAATGGTGTTGCAATACCATACTAATTCATTTTTGTTTTGCTTGATTAAATTGGGCTTTAATCAGGGAGGAAATTTGCTCGTTCCTCTTTAATCAAACAAACACTTATTAGAATAGATTGATTTAATTGGGCTTTAATCAGGTGTAAATAAGGCTTTTTTCTGCATCCATTGTACAAATGCTAATTACTGTGCTGATTATTATAAGTGGGATCAGTTACAACTCTTTTACTGATTGAAATGTTCCTAAACTAAACTGGAAAGATAGTTTCAATAACTGTCTCACAGAGTCTAGATCATACCCAGTTTTTGGTTAATCTCCAGCAGCAAAGTACTTTAATGTGACATTCCTGACTGTTATTGTTTCCTTCGTATGGCTTTAAGGTAGCTCCAATGCATGTAGACAATGTGCGTGAAGTGCCAGAATATGAAATTCACCCATCTGAGCTTGATTTCACTAATAGTGTTCACCTTACTAAGGTACTATTGACATTTTTTTTCTTGACAAGGGAAAGCATAATACACACACAAACAAAAATAAATTACAATAGAAGTGAAGCTTAGGAAGTTTGTTTGTCCTCATGAAGCCAAAACAGGACAATAATGATATTAGCACTATCTTGAAGTTGAAAATAAAATAACAACAACAACATCTATAATCCCAAAAGATCCCTTGCATTTTTAAAATTGAACAAACATCCCCGTACATTTTCTAAATAGTATACCCCCCTTCTATTCAACCTTTTTATTAAAAAAAATTCAAACTCAACCCTTTTTCATTAAAAATTCAAAATAATAAAGATTTTTTTTTATTGAAGGTTCATAAAAATTCCAGTCTGCTTCTTCTATTTTTTTTTTCAAAACAATATCAATCAATTGTAGCAACAAAAATTGGTATTGGACATATGAGACTACCGACCTTTGGCTTGTACCTTTCAATGGCTCCCGGATATTATTTTTGAAATTATATGCAAAATAAAATAATTTTGAGGTTCTGAGTAATGCAATGTGACGAGGCACAATATGTTCTTAATGTAAAAGTAAAATAATACTCATTTATGCTATTTAAATACTTTACTAGTAATAATATGGTCTGGTATTCAAATAAAAACAGGAGTTATGCTTGAATTTTAAATAAAAAACAAGGGATTATGTTTGATTTTTTTAAATTTTAATGATTAAATTGAAGCGAAGGGTTTATTTGCATCTATTTAGAAAATGTAAGGGATAATTTATCCAGTTTGAAAATGCAGGTTTTTTTTTTAAAACTTGCGTGCAAATGTGGGGTGTTTTTTTTTGTTGGGGGGGGGGGGGGGGTTGGGGGCATGTACTGTTTCCTAAAAATAAATTGAACTGTGACTTAAACAATTTTTTTTGTTTTTGTCATCTAAAATTTAGCTGCTATTTCTAATTAGTTGATTTTCCTACAGCTTATGAAGTTTGTTTGTCCTCTTGAAGCCAAAATCTGAATAGTAGTTATATCGGAATGACCTACGAGTTGAAAATAAAATAAACTTGAATTATGACCTGGACACATTTTTTCAGTTTAGTCAACTAAATTTAGCTGCTGGTCCTATAGCTTATTAAATTTTTTTGTCCCCTTGAAGCCCAATCTGAATAGTAATGATATCAGCAGATACCTGGAAATTGGAAATAAAATAGAATTGAATTATGGCTTGGACAATTTTTTTTTATTTAGTCACCTAAATTTAGCTGCTAATTCTAATTAGTTGTTTCTCCTATGTTTGTTTTGCATTTGCTTAGGGTACTTTTCGTAAAGCAACATGGAGAGGGACTCAAGTAGCAGTTAAGCAACTCGATGATGATTTAATAACTGATGAGGATAAAGTGTGGGTTGGTCCCCCGTTATTTCTTAAATTTTTGTTTTATTTTTTTAACGGTGATATCTTCATTCATAGTTTAAACTCTTTGTTACGATTTCAGAAGAGCATTTAGAGATGAACTGGCTTTGCTTCAGCTAGTACGACATCCGAATGTGGTACAATTCTTAGGCGCTGTCACTCAAAGTACCCCCATGATGATCGTAACAGAATATTTGCCTAAGGTTTGTTTTTTTGTTCCACTTTAAGATCTGTACCAGCACTGGTACAGGTACATGCAAGGTAAAAAAAAAAGTTATCTGAAAAAGGGCTGAGAACATTAATGTACAAGTAATGACTGTACCAATAGCACCAGCCATAGCCAATACTGCTTTTTCTGGCACAACCATAATCATATAGCTCTATTATGCTTGAGTGAGTAATTATGAAACAGGTCCTTTTAATTTAGGGCATCAAACTTGTAATAATTTGTTGAATGAGAACAGTCTTGTAATAATTTGATGAATGAGAATGGTAAGAATATGCTTCTAAACTTTTATACAGGGTGATCTCCGTGCCTTCTTGGACCGAAAGGGGGCTCTAAAACCATCACTGGCTGTCAAGTTTGCACTTGACATTGCGAGGTCTGTACTTTTGTTGTCCCACATTTCTTTACTTTTTTGTTCCATGCAGACACTTCAAACAAATTTAATGTTGTTGGCAGAGGTCTGAATTACTTGCATGAGCATAAACCCGAAGCTATCATTCACCGTGATCTTGAGCCCTCGTGAGTTCTTGTATTTATGTTATCAGTTTTGTGATTTTTTGACATTCTCGGTATTTATTTTAATTACAAATTACACCAATACGTAATCCTAGTATTTTCCTTGGTGATTATTTAAATTCATGAATCGCTCTATAGCTGACAGTGTTACCATGAGAGAGGTCAAAAAGGAAAAAAAAAATATACTGATTATCGTATACAAATACTTTACAATGGTGTGCAAAGAAATGTTATATGTATTTTCTACTAATAACATGTTTCTAGAACAAACTATTAACCAGTGGTGTTCGCACTTTGTAAGATAACAGGAATATACTAAGGGATGATTCAGGCCATCTCAAAGTTGCTGATTTTGGGGTAAGCAAGATGTTAAAATGGAGAAAACGAATTAGAGAAAATCAACCTGTTACTTTTCAAGACACTGATTGTAAGTTCATAATTTTTTTTCCAAATAGAAAAACTTGTACAGGGATTACTTTAAAGGTACTAAGGTCTATTATATCTTTCTATTGGTCTTCTTGTAATGCGAGCATAGAGCAGATTGTGCATGTAAATTGTATGAAGCATTCGTATCAATTATAAACTTGCTTTGCTGGTATGGTTGATTAAGTTAATAACTTAATATCATGGTTAACAATCCAGCTTAGTTGAGAGATGAGTGAGCATGAGATGAAGTTATTACATCTCATAAAGACTTGTACACTTTTGTTTAAGGCTAGACTTGTGTCCGCACAGATTAAAAAAGGAGATAAAATTAGAATTCACCTTCCAAAGGTTTTCAAGAAGTAAAAAAAAAAAATTCTTCTCAATAGCGTGTAGTGTAAATAAATAAGCTACTGGCTACTGGGTAGTGTAAATAAAATTAGAGGTTTTTTTCTTACTGAATCTACTGGGTAAATAAATAATTATTTCAGGCAGGTATGTAGCTCCAGAAGTTTTCAGAAATGAAGAGTATGATGTAAAGGTTGATGTTTTTTCATTTGCCTTGATCGTCCAAGAGGTATACATAATTTTTTTTGACATATCATCTATTATTATTATGGGAAGGGATCACTTGACAATGTCTTGACAATCTTGACAACGGATTTTCAAATAAATACAAAAATCTTATAAAGAGAAAAAACTTTATAGATATGTTCTTCTACTTATAGATTAATGGTGATTCAAATTTGATGTAATTTCATTATCGTTTGATAGTCCATCAAAGATAGTTAAATTGGAACTGCTTCAAAGTGCATAATATTTTAATGGTCTTTGATGGACTAGCAAATGATAATGAAATTATTTGAAATTTTAATCATCATCAATCTATAAGTAGAAGAACGTATTAAAAAAGTTTTTTCTATTTTTAAGATTTTTTTCATATTTATTTGGAGATCCATTGTCATGATTGTCAAGATAACCCATTGTCAAGGGACCCCTTCCCTATTATTATTATTACTAATGCATTAAGAGTACTACTACTATTATTATTATTTTTTATTGTTTTTGTATGTTTATTTGAATTGCAGATGATTGAAGGGTGCCCCCCTTTTTCTGCTAAAGAAAATAATGAAGTATCAAAAGCATTAGCCTCGAAGGAGAGGCCTCCTTTCACAGCTCTTAAGAATTATTCATATGGCTTGAAAGAGTACACTTTTTCTCTTTTTGCTATTCTTTGGAAAATCTCATGTTTAATAATGTTATTGAATGGTATGATATGATTGTATATTTGTGTATCTTGGTAGGTTGATAGAAGAATGTTGGAGTGAAAATCCTGCTTCAAGACCATATTTTAAGGAGATAATTCATCGCCTGACTAATATTCAAGCTGATATTGCTTCTAAAAGACACTGGAAGGTAATGTTTGTTTCTTTTTCTTTATGGCAGCAGCAGCATCATTGTTGTACTTCTTTTGGAAGAAAAAAATGTCCTGCATGATATCTTCAATATGATTATGTGTGTGTATCATCGTAGCATGCTGAGACTCATCAAGGATCACTAGAACGGACCAGCATTGTACCAAACCAGCAGAGTGTGGTACCACTGTTCTTAATTTTTTTTTTCATTTTTTTCTTACCCAGATTATATAATTAAATAAAAGACAAAGTTAGCCCGGGTTAACAAAACACAGCCTGATAAATTGAGATTGTCCGGTAAATATTGGTACGTGCTGGTATTCTACCTTACTAGTAGGGCAATGGTATCTGTTATGGTAATCCTTGCAACTAATTGGGAGCTAATTGGTTTCCTTTATCTCGGTTTCACTAAAACAAAAATTTGTTCCTTGCTCGTACTGCTACATGCTGGTGAAAGATGTGAAAAGGACCTGTACATAATGGACTTAGCTTGGTATTTTACATGGAAAAAAATTTTGTTTAAGAAGTTCTTTTGCACGTGGCAAAACTAGCTTAACAACCAAGGACAGCGTTTGTGTAACATAATGTAACAGGTGAAGCCCCTGAGATGCTTTCAAAACATTGAAGCCATGTGGAAAAAAGACCGTTCCCGTACCAGCAGCCGCTCTTCTCATTATTCTACCAGTTCAAAATTCTGATTCCTTTGCACAGTTTCTCTTTGTAAAAGAAACAAAAAAAGCAAAATTTGTCTGTATGACTATTTAGAAAACACACAAAATTCATTAAATATGTTGGAATTATTTCATGTTGTTGGGTTCCTTTTTTCTTTTGGTGTTCTTGTTATATGTCCTTTCAGATTTTTTTCTTTATGATCATTAAGATATATTATCATGGTAAAAAAATATTTTTACTGGGGACTGGTCTTTCTATCCTCTCTGTTTGCATTGTTGCACTTAGATATTTTTGCCGATGCATTTAAATGTAAAATGGTTCTGCAACATAAAAGCGTGGTACATGTGTTGTACAATGGAAGTTGCTGTCACCGTGAGATATTTGAATGTTTTTGCCTGATTTTTATGTGTTTTTATCTTTGCATGGTAATATTTTATTGTTATTTTGTGGTGATGGTAATATTTTTGTGAGTGTGAGTGACGTTATGGTAGTATGAATCGTGATGTTGTAGGTTCATATTTTCCTTTTTAATTTTTTTTATATAGTCGATTTGAATGGTTTAATAATCTCTATATATATACGTTTTATTTGTAGATCAAATTTATATTTTTAATATTTTTTTACTATTTTTAGATATTTAAAAAATCATTTGATTTAAGTATTATCAGTGTTATAGCGGCGTTATAGCGTTTTCGGAACCCAAACGTTATGCTATACGCCTACATGTGTTATTTGCGCTATAAAGGCGATAGCGAGCCACTATTGTGTATAGCGTATGGCGGCGTTATTGCACGCTATCGTATATTTGTTTACAATAAATTTTAAATAGTCATAATTTCTTCATCTCAAATGACCATAATTTCTTCATTTGAATTTTTGTTGAGGTGATTCAAAGTGCGTTCAAAAATTAAGAATAAGATCTACAATATTGACATATAATCTTAATCACTTCATATAAATTTTGGATTAAAATTCTTTTTTTCTTTGTTATTAGCATTCTGATTTGATCCCGACTTACATCTCTCTTATTTTTTTTTTGGCCCCCTTCTTTATTTGAAATAATAACTAAACCTAGGTATTACCTTGAATTATTTAAATCTAATTTAAACTAAATTAATCTAAAAAACTTTATTTTGAGACTTAATATAATCTAAAATTTAGCATTTTAATTAATTCATCATGGATTTTAGTTAATAACGGAATGCGCTTGACAGAAAATGATATGTATTATTAATAATTTAATAATTTATTATATCAAAAATATTTTAAATAGTAGTTTGAAAATTATACTTGACAACGTCAATATTATCTTTTAATTGATTTTGTGTTATTTATTTATTTGTTCTATGAATCTCTAGATAAAAATATTAATATTATTTATTTACGCTATATTGAATAATCGTTATTTAGAACGTTGAGTACTATGAATATTATAAATAAAAGAAGTGATATTTTACCGATCTAAAAAATAATAAAAGAATTTACTACGTAACAAATTCATTTTTTTAGCGAAGGAAAGAGTCGATGCTCCTCTCTCAATGGGCTGTGGATTTTGAATTTGTAATATAAATAATTGAACATTTGTAAAATTAAGATGCATTTAAACAGCGGAATAAGGAATTATAAACTTACAGTTCCCATTCCTCCAATCTGAAGTGCCACTTCTCTCTTATCTCTTATATTATGGCGTTTCTAAATAATTGATCCCAAACTTCATGATTAGAACGATGTTATTCGTTTGAAAAATGAACAATTATCATTACTACACTTTAAATCTGCGCACGCAGTCAAACTGTAAAATTCCAAAATATTTAAAAATTTGAATTGTTGTTATTTGTTTAAAAGATGTCGATAGAAAAGGAAAAGAAAAAAAAAAACATTTGGAGTCCATTCAAACTACTGAAAACACAATGTACAAAATATACAATGATAGTCTTCGACTCGGAACTGCTCTTTACAGGGGACAAAATAATGGCCGAAATGTGGAAATGGATATAATTCAGGTACCAGCATCCAATCAAAAGGCCTTTGGATTTAAGTTGGATTTCAAATCAAGACTGGATTGGTCCATTGGACGTTACAACCGATGATTAATTGATTATCGTCGTACTCGTACTGCCTCCTAATTAGAGTTCTGTCTTCTTGTCTTGTGGCACCAATGGAATTATACACAGTACTGTAGGCAGCCAGTAATAATTCTGAGAGTCAGAACTGAGAACTGAGAACTGACAAATATTTATTATATTTTTCAGTTGTGGGGCATTGTTTCATTTTATGTAGGTGGCAGTATATATTTCAGTAACACGCCCCGCATACGTGACATGTTTGTGGCGTCCCAAAATAAATATATTCCAGTATATTTCACACTATGAAATAGCCATTTTCATGAGATGTAAGTTTCATTTTGTTTTTTATTTCTACGCTCAGAATATAGACTCATTGAGCAAATCTATGATTTATATCAGAAATTATTGATCAGTGAAAGAAAACTTGCTCAATGAGCTTAAAATTATATTATTTTCTTCCAAGTCATTTTAAATATTAGTTACTTATTTACAACACATTCAATGTTAAAATAAGATTTAATGTTGGACCCTTATTCAATTTTAATATAACATTTAGTGTTGGATTCGGAATAAGAGTACGTTGAAGCCTCTATTTAGATTAATAAAGAGATGTTGTCTCGACGTGTTTTTTTTATGATAGAACACTTTTTTTTATATTTCATGACACCATACAAGTAGGGCCGTCAAACGTGGAGAACGATCACGGAAGTATAAACTTTCGTGAATCATTTCGTTATTTTAACACAATTTTTTTTCAGTTAAATGTTTAATAAACAAAATAAATAAATCACTTTGTTATCGTTTCGTTTACCACAAAACGAAACGAAACATAAAATTTTAAGGTAATTATACTGAAATACACTAAACGAAATAAAAAATACCGTTTTCGTTCTTAGCATGAAAGAAAAAACTATTTCGTTAACAGTTTTTTTAATAAATGAAAGAAAAAATCATTTCATTTACCACGAAACACGACGAAATGGTGTTGCGTTGATCGCCCTACATACAAGGACGAAAAGGTGTATTTATTTTTAAACACTCAAAGGTAGGCTCAAGAAATGCAAATAATGATGCTACCGATGCATCTATATAAAATTTCGGACCCGATTATTTTTGTATTTATAAAATTCCTTGACTCTATATATATTTGAATAGTAACAAGCATTATATATATATTTATTACGATTAAGATTGGTCAAAGCTTCTGACTTTAAATGTTATTATATATATATATATATATATATATATATATAGAGTGGTATTATGGTGCTTTAGCTTGAAGTAAAAAAAATTTTGTGCTTCGCGTCAGTATCTCGAATTTAAAAGTTCAAGCGGCCGATCCAAACCGTTGAACATCATCTTCATATTGAAATATCTTTGGAGATCAAATTTTATATTTGTTTGAAATTTTTTGCTATTTTTTAAATGGGTACAAAGTTTGTTGATCTAAAGATTTCTGCACCATCCAAAACTAGCGACTTTGTACCCATCTAAAAAATATCAAAAAAATTCAAAAAAATATAAAATTTGATCTCCAAGGATATTTCAATATGAAGATGATGTTCAACGGTTTGGATCGGCCGTTTGAACTTTTAAATTCGAGATACGGACGCCAAGAACAAATTTTTTTTTTTGCTTCGCGAAGCACCATAGCATCACTCTATATATATATATATATATATATATTTTACGTGTAATGTTTTATTGAAAGGGCGTTGTCTTAGTCACCATTGAATCGTATTTTTTTTTATATTCTCAAGTCAGTAGGTAATAGGTTTATTGATTTGATGATTGAACTAACATACATCAATGAAAATTATTATAAAACGGAAGTCATCTGTCAAATTAAGCTGTTATAAATTTGTGCAATTTAATTTTATCATTATATTATTTATAGTTAATTACAATATCTTACTATAATTGTTCTGAAGTTTAATTCCAATATATATAATGACATAGCATACTAATATAAAATGTGACATTTAATATGAAAATCAGTCAAATTGATTTATGCTAATTTATGTTTATAGATTCGTTAAAAAGAGAACGTATTAATTATATACTTTTTGTATGTATGTACCGAATATATTGAAATATTGAATCAGGCGGATTTAATACGTCCTGTCGGTGGCTCGGTGCCTTCGCTTAAACTACCATAGATTGTAATATTGTATAGTACCATACATATTCGTAAAAAAAAAAAAATCTTAAATCAGATAATAATTCTACGATAGATACTAGGTTATGTAATTTTATAGAAAGGACACCTGTGTACTGGTCCCCTAGATTGTAGATTGTATCGTAGACACTACTACACTAGACAGTAGTCTTATTTATTTTTTATTTTTTTGAGGAATACAGTAGTCCCTTTCCCTCAGGGTACCGCTTTTCTCGCGCTGCAATTGTTTATTGCTGTCCTTCAATTAACAGAGCCTCGTCTCATGTATGCTGTTTCTCACTTCTTTATACATTCATGTAATGTAGCTGCACATTATTTTTCCACGATCATATTTGAGATGTATAATTGGTGGATTTAGTGCAAAATGTATTAAATTTATTCAATTATAATTATTGTTCGGTTTATATAGATATAGAGCAAATTGATCAAATAATTTAATTAATTGTAATACAAATTGAGGTTTAGTTTGATTAATTCAGTAAATTTGAATTATTATTATTTTTAATATATTATTAATATTATCTAGATTACTAGTTAATATGTACAATTGCAATAATATCATATATCTATACTATATTATAAAATACATAAAAAATGAATTAATTCATTTTCATTTTACTCAAAAGCGAAATGTATGACATACCCTTCTCAATATAACAACGGCGCAGATTAAAAATGAATACAATTAACATAGGAGATTGATAATGCGTGTTTCTATCTTTTCTCTATTTAATTCATACTTCCCACGCAAAAATAAAAGACGGTTTAAAAAAAAGAATTACTCATTAAATAAATTAACCACTAACTATTTTTTATCTTTGCTGAAGAGTAAACAATCTACTAGACATTTTTCTCAAAAAATTCTATATTTTGTAATATATTTTTTAACCAATGATGAATTATTGGATTATTTTTATTAGAAATTTAAGAGTCCTTGTACGTGATTGATTTAGACATAAATTATGTAAAATATAATAATTAATTATAATAAAATTAGTACTACGTACAAATCATTTTTAAAAATAAAAGGATCTCACATATTGGACGGCTTTCATTCTAGTTTACTAATATTTACATTTATTTATCGTTTTCGAGAATAAAAATGAAAACGGGTGACTCTTGTTACATTTAAAAAAAAATACATTCATTTAACTTGTAACTGAAAAAGTCGAATCTTAAATTGATAGTGGAACTATATATCATAATTGTTAAACCAAACTAAACCAAATAAAAGGAACAAGTGAATTGTTGTATCCAAATAAAATTGTTTATGTTAATACCAAACAAAGATACATTTGCAGACTTCTAACCATACTAATCTATTATGCTCAAACTAATAAATTGGGATAAATTCCTTAATACATTTTTTAATTTTCCTGCATATTTATATCGTCTCAGTCACAATTAATAGAAAATTACAACCAAATGAAAAATAATAAAAGAATTTTCATCGACTTTGTTGATTTTTACATTCAATATTTTTTTTTTGAAAATTTGAGAATTTTTAATGTGGACTATTGACATAAAAATCAATAGAATCAATATTATATGTGCTTGGAATAAAAATGGAAATGACATAATCTTTTTATGTTACTGTACATTATACACAAAATTTTTAATAATAACAAAAAATAAATATAAAATCATTGAAATAGCATTGCAGAGGCAGAAATCATGAAAAAAATTGACAATAAAAATGTCGTCCAGTATACAACCATAAAATTGTCATCCAGGACATTCTTAATACATAAAGAAAGTTAAACTTTTAAACTTTTCAAGCATGCTATATCATCATTTTTTTTCACCATTGATTTTGTTTAAATCATTTCATATTCTTGTATCCAAAAGTTCATATAAAATAGTTTCTCTCTCCTCATTTAAAATAATGTGTAACATACTTAAGGTGAAACTTAACTCTTAAAATGATCTAAGTTTTTTATATGATCATTTATAGATTATTATGTGTTTATTTATATTATTTATTATTATTATTATGATAATTATTATTATTACTTGCATTTAAAAATATTGTGTTTAAATTTTCTTTAGTGTGAAATTTTATTAAATATATTTAAAAATTCTTAATATATAAAAAAATTAAACTTCTAAGCTTTTTAAGCATGTCATATCATCACTTTTCTCCATCGTTGATTTTGTTTAAATCTTTTCATCTTCTTGAATCCAATAGTTCATATAAAATGATTTCTCTCTTCTCTTTTAAAATAATGTTTGTAATATATTTAAGGTGAGACTTAACTCTTAAAATGATCCAAGTTTTTTATATATTTATTTATATTATTAATTATTTATTTGAGAACTATATTGTCGGATAAAACCCGAGTTACAACTCTAGTTTCATTATTTCATGCTTGATTTCTTCATCCCCTCCAATAAAATATATTTAAAAAAGAAGTAAAAACTGTCTACTCTGGACGACGATTTTTTTGTTGGAATTACTCTTTTTATAATTTTCTACTTAATTTTCTAATTGTATTATGTAAAAATAAAATATAAACAAGCTACGAGTAATTAACCTGCTCGATAGCTATCGTCTTGAATTTAACAACTGGAAAATTGGTTTCCATTTTATTATTTTTTTTTCTGAAAAAAAAAAAAAAGCAAGATGAAGAACCGTGAAAGACCTGACAAGTACAGGCCCTGAAACTTTGACCGACGTGAGAAAATAATTTGATCTGTTCGGCTGATCCAATTTATATATATTTTTAAATATTTAAATTAATCTAATTCGATTTGAAATCGAATAATATATAACTCATTTAAAAATATTTTAAAATCTAAAAAATAAAATATATAAATTATTCTGATACAGTCTCTTCCGATCTAATTACTTTTGAAAAACCAAGTAATTTGATTCAACCCATTTGAATCCGAATCAGATCCGACCCATTCGATCATCATATCTATTGTCAAGTGACAAGAGATAAGTAAGGGTATCAAAATTTGATCCGACCTAATAGATTGACACAACTTGATTGAACTGAAATGATTCAAATATAAAAGAATTGGATATGGATTAAGATTTTTTATTTATATTGGATATGAATCAACCCGATTTAACTCATTTAATTATATTTTTTGAAATAATTTTATAATTTAATATTAATTAAAATTTAAATATATATTAATTAAAATTAATTAATATTTAATTAATTAAAAATATATAAAAATAATTAATAAATAATTAATTATTTTATATAAATCGGATTAGATCAATAGAATAATAATAATCCGAGCCCATTATCCATTGACACCCCTAAATTTCGGACAAGTGACAATCAGATTACGTAATCCAACCCGCATCCGATTTATCAAAAACGAAACAGACAGGAATAAAGTTTTTTCTTTTCTCTCGTGTCGCTTTCTCGCATAAATAAAAGGAAACCGAGCAGTCCGAGCTCTAAAGCGGCAGAGCTAACGAGGTCTCAACTCTCTGTCTCAAGCTCTCAGCTCACTCGAGAGCGGGAAAAATTAGATAAAAGAAAAGAAGAGGCGACACCTCACAAATATTAAAATTTCATTTTTTAATTTCCATTTTCTCTCTCTCTCTCTCTGTACTGTACTCTGAGACGCCTGACGCCTCTGCTTCTCAGCCGCACTCACACGTTCCATGGCTGTTGAAGTCGACCGAAGCTTCTCCATCCGGTGATTAATTGCTTTAGATTCGTTTTTGTGTCTGATATTTCTCTTTTGATTGATATTTTTGTTTGTAAGAAAGGTTTTATCTGCGGCAGGGAACATGTTGCGAAAATGCGGAGCATCGACATCGACAAATGTCGACCGTTTAATCGTGAAGCTCTGCCTCCAATGGATGTACGCAAGTTCCGGTGGTGGTCTGACGAGGTTGCAGAGGTAGCGGCGGCGGCACCAGCGGCGGTGAAACAAAGGACGCCGAAGAAGAAGAAGAGGTCGATAGTTGAGCTCTTCGCCGTATCGCCTCAGATAACGGTCGTTGGCGGTGAACCCATCATCTCAGATGAGGAAATGGAGGGGTCGGCCGATGTACAAACGGGAGAGAAAGAGAGAGTCGAGGAGGTTAGTGGTGGCGAGGGGTTGTACTATGCAGATTTGGCGGCCCTTAGTAAGAGAGAGGGAAAAGAGAGCAAATTTCAGCTGAAGAAATGTAGAAGTGAGAAGAGTGAGAAATTCCAGAATAAGTTGGAGAAAAGGAAGCTTCAAATCAAAATCTGTATTGCTAGGAAGGTATATTTGTTTGTTCGATTCTTATGAGTTTTAGTAATTGCTTGAATATATAGTACTAGTTTCACTTGAATTAACAGCTATAGTTTAAACAAGCCATAGTTTGCTATTAGCAACTTGACATCTTCTTTTGTTGGCTGTATCTTTGCACAGGAAAATGAAAAAAATAAAATAACATGAAATGTGCTTTCTCAGTTAACTGCAGCATTAACTACTCTTATTTGTGGAAACAACTCTCTCTAATTGTTGTTGTTAAATCCTTACATTGAGTAGGTAATTTTTAGATTTTTTTTTCTGTCTATTAAATTAAATCAGAAACATTAGGAAATAAATTTATTATGCTCAGTTAACTGCAGCATTAACTACTCTTATTTGTGGAAACAACTCTCTCTAATTGTTGTTGTTAAATCCTTACATTGAGTAGGTAATTTTTAGATTTTTTTCTGTCTATTAAATTAAATCAGAAACATTAGGAAATAAATTTATTATGCTGCAGCTTTGAGTTCGAACATGCTGCTTGAATGAAATAAATTGTATCAATCTTTCATGTATTGAGAAAGAATACATGGGCCAAATTGCAAGTGATAACGCTTAAGAGTTAATAGCAAACAAATGAACAACAATTAGTGTACTTATAATTTGTCTTCCTCATTGTATTAACTACTATTAGTTTTATATTGACCACTTTGTGCATGCCAATCAGTAGTATAGCAGTTAAATACTCCTATCATTCTTCTACAACTCTTACTGATGTCCTAAATGAATCAGGAGAAGGCGCAGAAGTCCAATATTACATCTTCTCTGAGCATCTCTCAGTTGCTTCAAGAGGTGAAGCGGAAAAAGATATTGACAAAATCTCTGAAGTTCTCTTTTCAGGCTAAAAATAAGAAAAAGAAAAGGAAGAAATTCCCATCTATCGTGTCAGGGAAGGAGAACAACCTCAAACTAACCCCCAAATCTATACCCAAATCAAAAACCAAGAATTTCTCTGTACAGAGCATTCTAAAGAGGCAGGTTAAAACCTCTCCTATAGAAAAACATGTCACCTTTTCTGGCAATGATGCAATTTTTGAAAGAGAAGATCTCTCTTCCTCTCCAGTTGAATTGCTTTCGGTTCGAAGCACTGAGTGTGCAGTAGCTGAAGAACCAGAGTCAGTGAAAGACGGTGATAAAGGAGCTGAAGAACCTGGGATCACAACTGTTTCTAATGAATTTGGAACCGAGAATGAAAAAGAAAACTCACAAGGAAAATGTGTCGACCTAAATAAGTTGTTGGATACCTGCATCATCCGTGAGGATTCTGCAAGAGGTAGGCCAGAGATGGTTGAGGTTATGAAAGAGCCCTCAATTTCATGCTCGATTGACAAGGATCAGATCCCTCATGCTGATCATAGAGTCGCTTTACCTGGGACTAATATCTCCAATAGAGATTTACTTAGTGTCAGCTCTTCTACTGGGTCCAACAAATCCTCCTCAGCTGATGCTCGTTTGAATACAGATTGTTTCTCCAATCTGTGCTTTCCAGGAGAGTTTATAGGCCTCCCATTGAATTCGCAAGGGGAGCTCACCATAAACCCTAAACCTAGCATTATTCCTAACTCTAGAGAGTTTTGTAATAGAAATGAAATGTTACCTGGTCCCTCAGGCGGGGTCCTGTTATCTGGATCTGTACCTACCTGTACCTGCAGCTTTACCCATTAGGCCTATTGGGATGGCCAGCCCACGGTCAGATGTCAGAATGAGACCACTATATTTCAAGAACAAGTTTGGGATGGAGCATTACTATACACCACTTATGCCAGTCAGACCGGGTTTTGGTTTCATGCATTTACCAGGTTTTGAGAGAATGGAGATCCAAAATTATGACCCGCTTCTAGACCATACCATTATGCCAACAAACATTTATGAGAGAGGGAAGAAAAATTCAGAGCTGACTGTTCGGTTGATGGGCAAGAATGTTTCGCTCGGTAGAAGTAACAAGGATTGTATAGGATGGAATAGAAGTGTTTGGGCTGATAAAGGGAATGCTACCTTAAATGGAGGCGATTTTCCTTTCTCTAGGGAAAGAAAGCAAGGTTTGAGCTTTTCTGTTGAACCAAGCTTCAACAAACCACAGGGGCAAGTTTACAGTCATGCTGATATCACCTTTCCAAATGGGCATGGGTCCCACCCTGTGCCCCACTTGAATCCTGTTGCAACCAACTACAGTAGCTTTACATATCGAAAACCATCATCTGTTAGTCAACAGTTTCTGTTAGATTCTACACACTGTAAGCACAGTCAAAGTCGGAGCATTTCCTTTGCCAGCCCTCCATGTCGGGGTGAGGTCCCTCGGTGGATCCAAAACCCGAGAAGTAAAACTCATAAACCCTCTTTTCCGTCCTACGTCAATCCTGCCACAACTAAGGAGCAACCTCATATTGTTTCTGGGAACACACCTAACCTATCCTCTCCATATCGTGCCGCAGTTATCTCTTTCCCTGCATATAACCCTGGGAATAGTAGTCCCCATGCTCTTCCATGTATGTCTATTCCCCCCCTTAATTCCACATTCGTTCCTCCATATCTGACCGCTAGACCTGATTTTGCATCAAAGGATAAGGGCAAGGTGCAAAACAATCCAAAGTTTCATCTCCTGAGAGCTGATTATATTAACCAGAACAACAAAAGACCTTTAGAGAGAGTTGACTTGCTTTCCAGGTCACTTGTGAAGAAACCTTTTCAAAGTGACCTGGGTTCAATCACTAAATCAACAGGACCTGGTACGATTGGAGGAAGGCAAGAAGTACTTGATTATGGCATGACAGCAGATAAAGGAGTGAATATGGAATTATCAAACACCAAGTTGTATGAACTGGAAACTGGTGGGTTTTCAGGTCCTGTCTCTGATTTTGTTGTGAGATCAGGATCGGTCAAGTTAAGTGCCGGAGCCAGGCACATGCTGACACCAGGTCATAACTTGAATCGAGTGCACCCAAGGCCGATCCACTCCATGATGCCACTGATTGGTGAAGCCAGCTTGAGTCAGAAAAGCACAGAAGAAATATACCGATTTTAGCTGCATTCTCTTTCTTCACTGAGGTACGTCATTGATGCCTGTATTTTAGAATTGTTCTGTGAGTTTCTAAATGTAACTTTTTTTGTACAATATAAATCATGTTGTGTTTTCATTTTGTAATCCAACTTTGAGGACTACATTCTTTGAATCAACTTGTGTTTTAAATATGACATGTTAACCAATTGATGGATCATCCTTCTCACATTTTGACGGAGTATAACTTTGAGTTAATTACTTTCGCTTGTTGGTGTATCACAAAGGCAATTGAATCTGAGATTCAATTTCACATATGAGTTGCAGTTTAGTATTTACATAGCACACAATTGTTTATTTCTTGGTCAAGTTATGTTCTTATTACTACTATCGCAGTCAATTTCTTTTTCCTGTATACAAGGCAGCTATGCCTTTCAGCTTAGAAGCCAATGGTCTAAGCATCAAGATTCTAACACAAAATATTGTATCATCTGGCATAAGTGCAGCAAAAGTAATATATTGTTGAAAACTGAAGGTAAGAACTCAACTTCTTGTCAAAAGAAAAATGCAAATAAATGATTATCTAAGTAACCTTCCTCTGATTGCCCTGATTGATTAAAAGAGTTGAAATCCTCTAGTAAACCTCACTTAAGCATCCTCCTCTGAATATGTTCTTTATTTTTAAGTAATCTTCTTTCTGCCAAACAAATTATACATTATTTACCAGCATAATTGTAATCTCGATTTATTGCACTTATTTGACCGTCTTAATATTGTGGAATCATTATGGCAAAGACATACTATGGACTAATAATCCAAAACTCTATATTAAAATACAAACAAGACCCATAATGTTGTACTCCATTATAAATGATAATGTAAACCCATTATTCCAACACTAAAAGGAAAGATTGATCATCCTACTCAATAATCAGATAAATAAAAACAACTTGAGTAGACACGGCTATAAAACAAAACAAACAAACACATGGAGAAAATGTAATTAAGCTAGAGCGAGACGGTGCATATCGATAGGATAAGCGTCAGAAGAAGACTGGGCACTGTAAGATCGTTTTCCTATGATGATATTTGCAGCTTCGGATGGGTGAAAGGCATCCCAAAACATGTATTCATGCCGATTCATGCATGGAGGCTGGAAAGGGAGACAAGTGGCCTGACCATTGTTTCTTCCTATGCCACAACAACCTCTGTTTGTCACTCGCAAGCCTGAAATTTACATACCAAATGAATTTAGTGGAAAATAAGGTCTACTCTGGTACAAGGGAATTGCGCTGTTTGGTTCGATTTAACAACAGAACAATTCACTATCGTCCAACTTACTGTAACACATGCACAGACACTAAATATGCCAATTTCAGTTCCTTCAAATGACATCCAAATTCTACAAGGCAGGTTCCTTTTATGTTTAAATGTAGTTAATTCTTTTACAGATATCTGAGGTAGTTGTATATTGCTGGTTTATAAACGGCAGGTGTTATATTTGACGTTTACATAATTTTTCTTAGTTTACTGGGTAACAAGTTACAATTGGAGTCTTAAAAGGGGCATCCATGAAATAATTTGTTGATTTAAGGCTATATTAGGTAATATGTTTATAAGAGAGTGGAAACAACATACCATGAGATGCCGGGTTTTTCAAAATATCAGCAAAAATCCCATAGGCATTAATGTAGGTGAAGTGAGCTCCTGGTAATTTGTTGAATTGATCAACGAGAGATATTAACTTCTGGTTGAATATTTGAATTGCGTTATTGATTCGATCAACACAGGTTACCCCATTCTGGCTGAATTGAGCCAGCTCATTGGGCTGCATCCAACCTGGCCAACTCCAACCAATGCCACTTTCCTTGCTCCATAGTTGTACAGGGTCTGAGTAGAAAATATGAATAGCAAAATAAATCAATGAGGGAAGGCTGCTTCTTAGAATAGAACCCCCTCACAGCCTAAATTATCTCTTTTAGTTTTGTAGATTTCAATTGTCATTGTTTGCACTTGTGTCCCCTGGTACAGTATCACAGGACATCATGTACCACAGGTTTAGAGCGTCAGATCTCTTTCTGTTGCTTTTATATTTGATTATTCATATTAATATTGTGTTAATCTTGTGTCTAATTTAGGTCTTGATTGGTATAGGAATTTCCTTCTTTAATTAAACACAAACCCTGATTTGTTGCGAGTACTGGTTGATGAGCGCATCAGCATACTGCTGAGGGTTGTATTGTCGGCTTGTAGAGTAAACTGTCGGCATGAAATAGTTGTTCAAATAATCGTTGCTTCCCATCCCAACCTGAAAAATGCACTTGCTCAGATGATTAGCTGCCGATTCTTTGTCACCCAAGATATTGACGAGTTGTTCAACTGCTGTTTGGTAATTTCTCAGCTGCCCCCCAAAGCTTATCCTTTCACCCTGGTAAAGTGCAACAAGAAAATTTTATCTCAGCTTCTAAATTTCTTTTCATCGACCTTTTGTTTTTTTAGCACAAAATCTTGAGCTAATTGTACACTACCAACTGTTGGCCGGTTTCATCCCTAATGCCGGCAGCTGCCGATGCAAAATTGCAACCAGTTAAGAGTTCATCTCCCTCTACGCTTGCACAAGGCGGAATGTAGTCATCAAATCCAAGGAGCTTTGCTGAAATTTACAGGGAAAGAACTTAAGAAACGAGGAGAAGGGCAGTAAATTGGAGTAAATATTTATGAGTGATAATTGCACACCATATCTTAACATCGTTTTTGCACACAATATTAAGTATAAATATTTTTTAGATATACATAGGTTCTAATTCAAGTTCTAAAACATATATTTTGAAAAATATTTATACTTAGCACGGTATGCAAAAATGGTGTGTAGAATTGATTTGCAACAATAATTTCTCAATATTTATTATCCGACTTTCTGCTTGGCTGCTTAGGTTGCCATTTGATTTCACTATTTTCATTGACTCAAGATTCCAGTTTGGTCTGTGGAATTTATGAATGGTCCAAAAATCTAGCTAAAAGCATGAGACCGACCGCGGTATAAAGTCTGTCTTTCACATTAATGCAATACTACAAATTCACAAAGAACAGGGCACCCGGCTTTGGTTGTTGCCTGTTGGTACATAGTATTAGTATCCTAGCTAAAATAACTTTTGGACTCTCAAGTAAAATAGTAAAAGTAGATTTTCTAATAATATATAGGAAAAAACGCATAAATTGAATCAGCATGCATCTTATATAGGAAATATAATAGAACGTGTAACGTATCTCTAAAGCTAAGAAATAAGTTTTTTTTTCTTCTTCTTCTGGCAATTACATGTACATTTATAGATATCCGTAAACTTGTCTGCTTGTACATGTTTTTTTTTTTTGAACAAGTCCGTAGGCACACACTCCACACACTAACATATCCATTAAACCCATCAACGGAGCTCGATCCCCAGACCTTTTCTTGAGGCCAATGTCACTACCAGCTACTGCGATGACTGTCTGCTTGTACATGAATAAGTTATCAACGTGAAGAAAGTAAATTCGGTCTCCATATGGAAATAAATTGAATCAAGGCACGGGAAATTAATAAGGTACTGGATTCATCTATTAAATGCGGCGGTGCTAGCTGTATAATAGTTATACCCTTTTACTCCATATGATGTGGCTGCCCCTCGTGTATAGTAATAGCTCGGAAGAACTTTTAAAATAATAATAATAATAATAATAATAATTTATTAAAATTTGCAAGTATATATTCTCTTACGAATACTGGCAAAATTAATAAATTATCGTTGAATCTAATTATGCTAAGTTACGGGATAAAATTGTGCTAATTAAGTTATGACAGTTCTAGCTGTAATAATAGACTGCAATGGTGTACAACTTCAGAATCTTGCTCAGTTTATAGGTATACGGATCTTTTTTGAAGGAAATGATTTATAGTTTATGGTTGCTTAGATTATTATGAAAAGAAAAATATTTAGTCTTATAATACCAGTGAATGGCAATTTTGTTTATAGTGGTTCAATGTCAATATATATATTATAATTTCTTAATTGATTTTGTATTATTTGTTTTCTCAATGAAACTTTAGGTACTATGAAAATTAATACTATAAATACAGAATATTATATTTAAAGTTAAAGAAAATGAGATGTTTTTATAAATACTCAATGGCTTTCGTTATAACACCGCAATGACTTCTTTTATATAGCTTTACCGTAATAGAACAATATTAATAGCTATTTAGAATCTTGATGTGAAGTGAAAAACTCTCATCTCTTGACATCAATCAAGAAATAAAAATTAAAGATGCTTATATAATATGCCTGCAGTTACGAATTATATAACTAGCAAAATTATCACCTAAAGTAATTATGCTTGTACTCTCCGCCACAGGCACTGCACCATGTGCAAAATTTATGATATACCATCAAAATATTTCCATTTACTATGATAAAATTACTCAATTAATGCAGTACTGTGTTATATAGGTAACAGTACTTGTCATGATTTATAATAACTTTTCTTCTTTTTTTTTGACAAAAAGATAAGGGTTTAGCTCTCAAATTTTATTGACATTAATCACTGAGAATGTAATTGATAGTTACATACAGGGAACCAAAAAACAACCAAAACCATCCCGAACAAAGTAAGAACCAACACACGGCAGCAAATTCTGGTACAGCCCTGTCTGATACCAGAAAATTCTGGTACAGCACTGATTGATACCAGAACAGAACCAACGCACACCAAAACAAAGCCCTGACTTATAATAACTTTTCTTTTAATCCAATATCCGTATATTGATTAAATAAACATCTTGTCACATGAATGATGCATCATTAAATTCAATAAATTGTTCTAGACATGATGCTTGTCACGCAGACACGCACTCACATTATTGAACCGTGGAGCACAATATTCGTAACTACCTATGTGTGGTTCCTCTAGAACCCTAGGCACGATGTATCCCTGATCTAACACCTACATCTGTCTATCTGCCACACAAATGTTCGTACTAAAATTGATACAAAATGCAAACCTCTGGAAATTAACAAATCCAAGCTCACACATAATCTCATTTGAGGTGAAATTCATGAAATTTCACTTACTAGATTTACCAACAATGCATGCACATACGTAAATAAATGCATGACAGTACAGGCTTAATTTTGTTTGATTGTTTGAGAGCTTTTTGCAATCTAGCTATAGCTAGTGAGATTTTACAAAACCAGTTTACTTTGTCAAAATTATATATGGTTTTTAAAGTCTCTGTGCAAGACTGTAAACACTAAATTTTGCCTTCATGGTTCAGCAAGATAAAAAAATTATATATTGGAGTATGTACCATATATGTATTATACATGAATTTAAAGAAGATCAATGAGATTTTGAACTTACAAATGACGTCAACAGTAGTGAGACCGTTGCTGAACCTGCCTGTTGGCCCATCGGGGAAGTCGATCCCGTAAGGTGGATAGTTTGCTCTGGCTAGGGATGCAATGTCATTGTTGTTGCCATTATCAACTAACGAGTCGCCAAATATGAAGTAGCATGGTACCTGTGGTGCGGTTCGGGCGACGCTGAACCATGAGCACAGTGCAAAAAAGAGCAAGTGTCTTAAGCCTTGTTGCATCTCTTTGAGTTTAAAGAACTAAAGAAAAAGGTGGTGAGTGTGAATGTGAGATCAAAATTATATGGGAGTAGTACATATGAGTGTGAATCAGATGTCAGAGAATGAGCAGTTCAGGGATTTAAAGAAAGCTCAGGCCAGAGTATATATATAGGTGCCTTGCAGGTGTGAAAACCGGTGTTTTCTATCCATGCAGTAAACCATGAAGAATGTAATTTTGATAATTGTTTGATTGTTAATAAGCTCACGCTCTGACGTGTACATCACAACGCGCCAATAACCCGTATACATTGTCGAACAACATTTTCTATTACTTATAAATTTAAATAAATGACAAAAAAACTTAAATAAATGACCATCAAAGAATTATAATTAACGTGAGTCGGGAATAATATATACCTTCTATATTTTAAAGAAAATATTCTTAAAGTACCATAAAGGAAATAGTTCTATAAATTCATTTAATTTATGACATGAATCTGTTTAATCATATCTGTATAACAATTAAACTCTAAGTCAGAGAACAATTAAAAAAACAAACTATAATAATGAGTAATGACAAACTATAATATAATATAATATAATATATTATTCTTTAGTGTTATAACTAAATAAGTTGATCACAGAAGTTGTTAAACCACGAAATTTAATTAAGCAATAATGATAATTAAAAAGAAATTAAAATAAATTAATGAATAAATTAATTTAACTATTAAGGGAATACACATAATTAATTAAGTAAATAGACAATGGAAATAAATAGAGCTTAGAAAAAAAAACTATAACTAATTAAATTAAGTAAGAATGTCATGGACAGATCGAAACTTGATAAATGAATCGAATGGTAAATACAAATTTTTAAAATGAATTATTAGATCTGAATGAAGAAGAAGAACATAATTAAATTTACATCAAGTAAATGAATTCTAAGATTTTGATAAATTAAAGAATTTGGATCTAATTAGTTTCGTCAGACGCTGACAGTTGAATTATGCTGAAAATGAATAATTTATTTAAATTAAAATTGGAAATCAGTCAAACGCACAAATGATCATACGATCTCAGTCACGAAAAAAATCCGACTGACCCCAAAGTCAAAATTATTTCTCTCTCTTCTTGTCAATTCTTTCATTTCCTTCTTTTCCCTCTCTCTCTCTCTCTCCCCCTCTCTCTTCCCGTGACAACCCCACTTTCCCCTCTTTTATTTCTTTTCCTTTCTTCTGACGAGGGGGACACACCCTTTTTCTTTTTCTCTCTTCCTTTTCGCTTCTGGCTCGGAGCTCACCTCTCTCTCCCAATCCGGCGCACGGTCATTGCTCCGACTCGCATCGGCACCGTCGACGCCCCTCTTCCCTCTCCGGATCCGAGCCGCACAAACCCCCTCGCCTCTCCGAGCTCGGCTACCACCACAACAAAGGTGAGGCCGAGCGGCCTTGTCGTTGTGACCCCTGCCCAACCGCCCCTTTCTTGCTACATTTGTCAAAATCGGGTAATCTCCTTTCTTTTCTTGGCCGTGTGGGCCTTATGTCGCATCGGGGCGGAGCCCCGCAAGTGCCTCTGGGTTGTTTGCTCGAATAGTTGATTGGGGTGTTAGTTTAACTGTTGCTCGAAATTGTTCATTTCCTCCATTTTCCCCTTGCTTTGTTGTTGTAACGATTGGGACTTGTTGTCCGTTCTTGGTTGCTGACTTTGTACCAGCACTTTGCCTCTACTGATTTCCCTTCTTTGGTACGGTTGTGCCTACTGGTACCACTGGGTATAGCCTTGTATTTCTGTTACTGAACCCACTGCTGCTTGTGGTGAGTGCCTTGGTACACTGGTACCGAAGGGTACCAGTGAAGCGAGGCCTTACCCTGTGTTCTTGATCTCCTCTATAGAGCGCGTATGGTTTACTTGGCCTTGTTGCTAGACTAATTGGTGCTGATCCTACCTCTTCTGTTGCTCTGTCCCCTGAGATGTTGAGAAATGATTTTGCTTTTGTTGCTGTTACTGGGGTGCCTTGTTATGGACTTGTTGGTACCATTGCTTGCCTTGTGGATTTTTATGTGGCTATGCCTAGTGTAGTCTTGTATCTTATTTCCTGTGGGCTTGCTGAAAACGTAGGTTGTTCTGATTTGGTATTGATATGGTATAGTGTCCCTCCCAAGGGCCAAATTATGAAATACTAAAGATTAAGGGCTAAAATGAACTTTTGTGGTAATAACTCATGTGAGGGTTATATGCGCAAGTAAATCACGATTGATAATCGATACTATAGTTGCAAGTTGGGGTAATAGAATGAACAAAGCTAATGGGCCCGTAAGTACTGATCAAGATTAAGAAATAATTGAAATCATTGGGCCGGAAAATGAATCTTTAATAAATTTAAACTTAATCAGGGTTAGTAATGATAAAATAAGGCCCAATGTTAAAAGTATCAAGATAATAAAAGTGATTAAATTAAAAATGTGACTAAATAATTGGAAGCCGCCCCGAAAGGTCAGGCGGTATCCATGGATAATAACGTAAACTTTAATATATGGGAAATGATTATATTCCCTGACTGCCCCCGATTCGGGATATCGATGCATTGGCACCAACGATTTGGTAGTAAGCGTATGATCCCGTTCATTAAAACATCAACACATTAATAAAACAATAATAATTTTACTAAATTAGTTTACTTTCTTTTTATTTTAAATTTTTAAATTTTCTTTTAAGTTTTCCTTTTTAAATTTATTTTAAACTATTGTTCTATTTTATGAAAATATAATGTTAAATATATATATACATAATAATAAAAGCAAAATTAATAAGAATAATAATTAGGATATAATGAATATATATTAGTATGTATATATATATATATATATATATATATTAATCAATTTCTCTATTTTTAGATTTAAAAGAATATTAGGAATAAAGAATATATATATAGAACAATATATATTAATTAAATCTTTTATTTTTGAATAAACAAAAGAATATTAGAATTTAGTATTATATATAAGATATAATATATATTAATCAATTTCTCTACTTTTAAAATTAATAAAAGAATATTAAAATATAATATTATCTATGTATAATATATATTAATTAATTCCTCTATTTCTAATATAAATAAAATATTATTAAAATATAATATTATATATATATATAATATATATTAATCAATTTCTCTATTTTCAATTAATTAATTATCCTAATTATAATTAAATTAATTAAGGGATAACATTAAGTTAACTTATTTAATTTAAATAAATTAAATTAGTTACGTTAATCAAAATAAATATAATCTCAAAACACTAACGTAGTTTAATTAAAACAAACACATTAAATTAAATTAAGTTTCATTTAATTAAGTTTTCTAAATTTCTTTTACATCTATTAATATAATCTCTAAATTATAAAAATAATACTAGTATAACTAAAATAAAACATAATTAAATAATATATTATAAATAATTAAGAGTTATAAAATAATAATTTAAATTATAATAATAATTTAGATTTTTAAATTATATATTAATTAATCAATTTCTCTATTTTAAATTAATAAGAAGAATACTAAATATATTAAATATAAAATATTATATATTAATTAATTTCTCTATTCCTAAATAATTAATTATCCTTATTATAAATCTAATTTAATTAAGTGATAATAATTAGTTAGCTTAATTAATCAAAATAAAATTTAAATCAATTATATTAAATCAAAATAAATATAATCTTAAAACACGAACATAAATAATAATGCTCCCGTCTCCGAGTCCGTATACCCCGACCTAACCGGACTCCAACGCGAATAGGATACTCGCCAATTTAATTTATTTTGACTTTATAGGTTCTCGAAAATATCTTGACGACCCGACAATCAAGTACACTCAGGATGAGACGGTCGACGAGATCGTGGGCCCCACCGGAGACCGAGCAATCAGACGCTATCAGCCTTGCCAAAATATTCAGGTGCGGATTGCACTGAGATTTACGATTTCTTAGGATATGACTTAAATTATATTTTCTTTTCTTTTGATATTGAAACTTGTTCATATCATCCGTATTTCATTTTATATACATTTTATTTTGATCATTAATTAGATTAATATTTAAGTTAGTTAGTTGTAGGATAGATTATCCTAGATAGATGTAAGTAGTATTTAATAATTTAATATAATTAGTTACATGATAGATTATCTAGGATATATTATCTTAGATAGAGTAATTAGTATTTAATAATTTATATTAGTATTAATTAAGTACCTTGAAATTTTATTGTGTAAATAATGTGATTCTTATTAACTGGATTGTTATATTGATCAAAATAAGCTTAATCGAGCTATCATTAAATTGAATTAAGATTTTAATTTTTGCATATTATCTATTTTCTATAATTTATATGTTGTTATGAAACTCAAGGAAAATTTTAAGTTAAAAATGAATATCCAAATTCGGGTTTGGGAAGAGTGTCAGGACCGGCTCGATTTTATAATAAAATACACTTGAATTTAGTATTAAGGAGCTATCACGTGGTTACGGTGATTATTTTATCACTTTATATTTAGAAGTGACTATTTTGTCACTTTATATTTGTTCGTGATTGATTCATTTCATTTCACATTATTTTCGGATAGTCTCCTTCAAATTGAATTATATATATTGATAAAAATCGAGTCGTTGTTCGTTTCAATATAGTAAGGGAGTGAGCGGGATAAATTAGGGATGGTTTTGATAGTGAATGACGCTCTCTTCTATAGAGCGGGCTCTCTTCTATAGAGAAACCTTTGGTTGAGTCGGTTCTTTCGAAAAGAATTTATCCCGCAAAGTCATTCGTGGATATGGGAGTTTGAACCCGTACTTATTATATTATAATATCTGAGAATTTTTCATTTTGTGTTCATCCTTGATTTAAAATATTCATGACATTCAAGTAGTGCATTTTTATAAACTCTTTTGGGTTCTTTTTATACTATACTCAGAACAAAATTAATTTAATTTAATTATTTAAACTCAAAATTTATGTATTATTATGTTTTTGTAATATTTATTATAAAAATAAATTTTTAATGGTTTTAAGTCTAAGCCTAGAGATTTATAACATCTCGGTGCTGGACCTAAAACCGCACTGAGTGATTTATCACTCACGTTTCCACGGTGGTTGTGGGGTCCAGGTTTTACAGAGCGGGATCGAGTTTTTGATGAGAGTGCTAGGTGCAGTCCTGCGTGGTGACAGAGATGCTTCGCCGCTTCCGCATGTGAGCAGGGTAGTGGATTAGGATCTATCGGGTTTCGAGTTTTATTTATTCTTTTGGGTTTTTCTTTGAGAGATTTTGCTGCCCATTCCGATGGAGCTAGCCCCGCCGATGTCGGCGTTGTATTATCTTTGTTCATTCTGGACTGTATGGTCATGTATATTATATTATTATTGTTTTATTTATTCTGTGATTTTCTTATTTTATTCATTTAGCCTTTCGTACGCATGTCTCGTCGTGCGTACGTGGCGGGATTTAGCACCCCTAACCCGATTCAATTATTTTGGGGTGTGACTGAAGTAATATGTTTTTGAGCTCAACAATCTAGTATATATGTATAATGCATTTGAAATAGATTTTTTTTTCACACCCAAGATAATTCATGAGAAGTGCAGTAAATATTGGACTTAAGTAATCCAAATTCGCCTGAAATTAAGAAATTCTTCAACACAGAAGCTTCAGAAGGCAAATTAACAAGGAAAAATACTTGCTCGTATTTTAACAATTGAAGGATAAGGCAATTATATGCTGGTGCAATTTGGGTGCAAGCAAGTATATGCCAAAAGAGGTAAATTTTAATTAGAAGGGATCGGTTGATAATGGGTTATTTTGACAACATTGACAATAAACATCTAAATAAATATAAAAAAATCTTAAAAATGGAAAACAAATTATAGATGTGTTCTTGTTCTTTATATTAATTGATGGTCATTTAAATTTCATACAATTTCATTATCGTTTGATAGTTCATCAATGACCATCAAATTTTTATGTAATTTGTAATGGTTCCAATTTAACGGTCTTGATAGACTATCAAACGATAATGAAATTATATGAAATTTAAATGACCATCAATCTAAAAGTAGAAGAACACATCTATAATTTTTTTTTATTTTTAATTTTTTTTATATTTATTTAGAGATCCATTTTCAAAATTTCAAAATAATCCATTATCAAAGTTTCAAAATAATCCGACAATGCATCCCCACTCAATTTTAATTGGTTAGTAAGCGACAATTAGGTGAGAAGAGGGGACTGAGAAAGGGCGAGGTGGGATCTTTTGTAATTAATTTTTTCACGCGGAGATAACGTGCAATTTGTCGATTATTTGTGACTTGTCAGAATGTGTTGATGAAATTGGAACTGTGCTAGCTGGAGCCCCGAGCTACTTCACAGTTCACTGACACGGTATGTTGTCACTTGTTCAAACTTGCCCTGTGTTGCAGGGTCATGCATGTGATGTATCACGTACTACACGATATTCATGATATCCAGTTTCTTAATTTAATAACAATAACATTTTCTATTATGCTTCTCCAGGCTGCATTTTTTTTGCTAGTATAATTTCGACATAATATGGCACGATATACTGTAATATCGTTTATTCATTTTTTTTACCAGAATGTTTGTTTTGCTGTATGTTACATACAGTTATATGTCGAACAAAGGAAACCGAGAAAATTTAGAAGTAATTTTGCTGTATAGGATTTGACTCTTAATTGTTTAAGCACCAAAAACTGCTGCTCAGACCTTGCAATTTCTAAATGCAACAAAATTAAAATAATAAATAGATAAATGGTGGTAGCTGTTGAGTGTTGATAAAAATAGAAGAAATTGTTAAAGAAATTATTTAACAAAAAATTTCATACTTCGTCCATTTTGTCTTTTCCCACTCAGAAAGAGAGTTCTAAATGACAAATAACATTATGAAATGTCCTCTTCTAATTTATATGATCTCCCTTATTAGCTGTATTTTTTTAACAGCGTCAACTTTCTTTCCTTAACATGCTTGTAGTTTATTACATGCTGTTTTAATTTTATGATCGTCGCCAACAGAATTTTTAAATAAATGATGCAAACTCTGTTGTGAGAAATGTGTCTCAATTAAGTTCTCTGTTTGAAGTACAGAAACAGTGCAGCCCCCTTTTCAAAGGGAATGATGTGATGGATCTAGATTAGGTGTAAGGTTGGGTAAGATAAGTTATTTTCATATTCATATTCATTAATTTTTTTATTCATACTCTATTTATACTCATTAAGATTTTCTTCACCTATATACTACTTTTATCTATTAAAAATTTCGGGTAACGAATGAGTAATGATAGATAATGGATAAAAAAAAAATCGATGAAAAAAAATGATTTAGATAAATAAATAGTATTAAATAAATATACTAATAAAGTACAATAATAATTAACATTTTAAATATAACAAAAATCATATAAATTAAAATTTTTTTATGTCAATTATCATAAAATATATATATTAATATATATCTATATATATATATATAATTTAACTATATATATATTTATTAAAAATATAAAATAATTATATTTATATATATTTAACTATATATATTTATATAATTTACCCAATAGATAACGGATAACGAAAACCCCTTACCCATATCCATACCTGATAAGTTAACGAAATTTTTTTCTTACCCATATCCATATCCATACTCATATCCATACCCGATGACCTAATGAAAATAAAATCATACTCATACCCGTCTTATTGAATACGATACGGATCGGATAAACGATCAAAAGAGTGTCATTGACAGCTCTAATCTAGACCGTCCAAAAATAGACTGGACCTAAAATTCTCATTAAATGATTTGTTACGAGAGTTTCACATGAAAACTATATAAAGCCTCAAAATATCCAGCTGTAAGAGTGATTGGGCCCATTATGTAAGGAACTTGTTAATTTTAAAATAAAAATGCTTCAAACACCTGAGGCCCAAAAATATAATTTAGGCGTGATAAAGAAATATCTGGCCTAAAAGTAAGTGGGTCAAAATATCGTACCAAAAAGAATAAAATAACAATTTCTCAATACTTTAGGCCCAAATATGTATTTTTATTTCGTTGCCGCTTGGAGAAGTTGGCATGTTTTATTTGTCTACAAGTACAAACTGAAATCAATTCTGTTCGCCGAAAATTAAAAAAATGTTATATACATTCATTCAAAATGTGGATGATGTTTTGTGTTTGTTTTTACTAATATTTTTCTCTCAACTTCCTGGTAAAATATTTAATTAACCACTTAATTCATACCCGAGGGGTCATAAGATAAGTTTTTGGAGTTATCATGTGGTGTAGATTTTGTATTTTTCTTGAACTCTTATTAACAGAAATTGATAACCAGTTTCAAAATTCGGGTGTATTATTACTTTCAAACATTTAAGATGCAATAGTTAGTTTCATTTTATCTTAAAAAACAACGTTGTAGATATTTGACTAAAAGAAAAGAAATTATGATAACCAGTGCGCTTGTATAAAAATGGAAAAGATTCAACATTCACTTAATAAAACCAAGAATGGGTTATGTCGATTGACAATTTGAGCTGCCACTTTTCCCAACTTGGTAGCCACTTTATCCAAAAGAAATGGAAGGAGATGCTCTCCAAAAGACAAAAAGACAGGAAAAGTAATATCAGCCACAGCCAGCCTAAATAACCAACACAAAATTTCCTTTCAGTCGATTCACACCTCTCCCCTTTTTTACTTTGCATATATATAGATATGATATAATGCATGTGTTGACTAACTTTTTTTTGGTGTTTTTCTTGTGGGCTTTTCTTAGGCGCTCCGGTGCCACAAATAAAAAAACACATTTGAAAGTTTTTGGTTTTGTCCACTAACTCAGATATAATAATATCAAGAGCATATCTTGAGGCAACGAACTAAAAGGGAGCTAGCCACCATTAATTTACATCACTAAGCGATGCTATCACATTTATCACAATGGATTTCTTTTGTATTATTTTAGCTTTTTGGACCATCATGATGACTGAGTCACAGAAATTGAATTACGTGGTTCACGCAGTAACACACGTTTAAATTCCGAAATAATTTAAGAGTATCCAAAGTAAGTTAATAAATATAATCAGATTTTGTTTCTAAGCAAAAGATAGTGCGTCAAAACACTAATAGCAAAATGAATAAATTAGAATAAATCTGCTATAGATTAAATTTCTTAGCGATTATTAAGTTTGAATGAATAACAGCAGTTAATCTCGACTTTGATTTCTTCATCTTCAATATAAATTTTGATCTATAGCAGAATTAACGATAAATTATGTAAAACACATAAATTTTCTTATAGGAATTATTACGTAACGTGTTTAAAAAAGTATATCCATTTGCTTGCGATATTTTCTGGTTAGTGACTTAGTGTAAATAAGCTATTAATTTATTCAATAATTATTAATCAGTTCTTCGTGAAACCCAATAAAATTTCATACTGTTGTTAAATTCTTATGTATGAGATAAGCTAAATATAAAATTGATTTCAATGGTCAAAAGTATAGAACATATATATTTAATATTTATAGGGGAGGTACCTGATAACGGTGATACTGACAATATTGACAATGAGAACTCAAATAAATTTGAAAAAGTTTTTAAGAAATCTAAAAAGAAAATGTTTATAGATATATTGTTGAAGTTTTATATTGATTAGGTTTTAAAATTTTATGCAATTTAAATATTATTGAATAGTTCATGAACATAACAAAATTTGAATTGTTACACATTATATAAACTTGGATAATCTTTGATGGGCAACCAAATGTTTAGAGACGTCAGTTCTTTTATCCATTCCAAACTGACCAATTCAAAATGATTCAAAAATAAATGGATTAGGTATGGATACATATTTTTTGATATGTCTCGGATGGAATTGGGTTTGGATCAACATGATCTTATTTGTTTAATTGTGATTTTTGAATTTATTTTATGAACTATCACTAATAAAATCTTATATATACATTAACTATATATTGAAAAATATTAAGTTGGTTAAAAATATATAAAATTAATTAAGTATTTTATTTAGATCCGATCAAGTTAAAGAAAATTAGGCCCGACTTTAATGAGGTCCGATCAAATACAAAATAAAAAAATTATAATAGTGTGACTTGATATCCCTACAAACTGTTATAATCTTATATGTACATTAATTATCCATAAATATATTATCTGCATCCGTATACTAATTATCGATACTTGTATATGTTCCATATTCATAAAAATAATAATAATGCGGATACATATAGAAATATAGTTTTAGATTATAACATAATATATACATGTTAGAAATAGAAACATATCTATAAGTTTTATTTATAAAATAGTGTAAGTCTTCAAAAGTTATATTTGTGTACAGTGTAGTTTTATTATGAGTATTAACAAATATGTGCATTCCAAACATATATCGTTATTTAAAATATCCGCTAGTAATATGTATTAGTTTTCATCTATTATATTATATGTATTTGAATTTGTGTTCAAATTTGTATTTGTTGAATATTTGTTTGGTATTCATATCTATTTAAGGCGGATAAAATTTAATAGTATGAAACAAATCGTCATGGGAGGATTTACATAGGGCCGCGGGGTCAACTGATCTCCTGAATTTTGAAAAATAATATTTTTAGATTATAATTTTATGAATTTGATCCTCTCTGAAATTAATTTCTGACCCCCTTTGAATTGATTAATTTTTATTGAGAAAAAATATTTAGTATCGTGAACAATTAAAAAAATATGCAAAAGTTCTAAAATATGAAGTGTGTAAAAGATTTTTTTTCATTGATATAATTATTTATTATTTTGGGTTTTATTTTTTTATTATTTTTAATATATAAAAAGATATTATTTTGATATTTTTTATTAAATAAAAAATATATTAAATTATTAATTTTTTATTTAGTACCTGATTCGTTAATGAGTTTGAATCCGATAAACTATTACAATTTGATTATTAACCCCCTAATCAAAATTCTGCATCTACCCCTCCATTTAGTGGAGACTCATCTCTGTATTTGAGTCATTTTATATTATATATCACGTCTCTCTGTTCTCAAGAGCACATTCATCTTATTTATAAAACAATTGCAAATGCAGATCTCTCTAAAAGTTGCACATCCTGTTGCTATTAATAATTGTAGAGATGTAAATTAGTAAATATGAAATTAAAAAATAACGAAATAAAATTAAAAGGAAAGAGAATCGATGATAAAATACATAGGGATAATCACAAAAATTGCTGAGATGACAACCAAGGTCATTTTTTATAATGACATGAAAGAGTGGGATTTGTGAAATGCACGACTTTGTGTGCTGTATGTTTGGAGACGTATAGTATTTCTCTCGACTTTTCTGAAAGAGTGGGATTTGTGATCTCTTGTACTGCTGAGGATCTGAGATGGATAGGTGAAAAATCGTACTCAGAAGTCAGAAACAAAAGATGAAAGATCGCCCGTTAATAATCAACGGTTGATGGCGTGCTATTATACGAGAAGGAACGAATCTTGTCCATTGATGTCGCATCATGCAAACCGAGGTTGATATAGAGGTACTGCATTAAAGATCTCGTTTGCCTTTTTCTTCTTTGGACCAAGGTGCCTGCGAATGCGATTGTTTATAAAATATAAAAGAGGATTTGTCAAAAACATTTGACGCTTTGGCAAACGGGTCTCCTTCGATTGTGAGTTTGTGACTGTATAGACCGCAAATTATTTCCAACTTTTCATCAAACTTTTAAAAGATGATGCTTCTCCTGTGGTTGTTTGTGTAGTCGTCCTTACTACTCATGTTTTCT
The DNA here is from genome assembly GCA_037127355.1 of Schoenoplectus tabernaemontani. Classification (NCBI taxonomy): domain Eukaryota; kingdom Viridiplantae; phylum Streptophyta; class Magnoliopsida; order Poales; family Cyperaceae; genus Schoenoplectus; species Schoenoplectus tabernaemontani. The sequence goes on along the minus strand of CM073743.1, from coordinate 18,258,231 downwards.
TATTCTTTTTTTTTTATTATTATTATTGTTATTATTATTATTTACCTCTAGGTAGTCAAATGAATCAGGAAGTAGCTCATGCACTGATATTGCTAATGCTTAGGAGTAATAAGTTAATTAAAAGAGAGCTTTATTAGTTTATTTTTTTAAATAAGGGCTTTCGTCATTTTTTACTTTTTAAAATCTTTTACATAAAATTTTTACTATGTTTCAAGGAGTATTTCATGAAACAAAATTTGCACAGATTTTGTTTAATATTTTTGTACTGTTAATTGTTTCGCAACACAAATTCCTATATATAATTTCTAGAAAAACTCATGAAGAGGGCTGAAATCGGCCTCTCCGTTTAAATTTCACTCTTCTTCTGGTTCTCTACTTCTCTTTCAGGAACGCATCTACAATTTAAGAATAGGATTAATTAACATTTACTATATATACCATAATATCTCACTACATGATTACTCCTATGAATGGAATCAATAGAAAATCACACATTTTTACCATGCTAGAAGTTTTTGTTGACGAAATGAAACAAAATTTCGTGATAGAAACTAGTAAAAAGTCACCAAAGATGGGATTATCCAGCATGTGATGAAGGGATTCACCACAAATACTACAGAGAACTTTATGCGCCTAAGATTTGAGACAATCTTGGTGATGGGATTGCGAAATGTAGAAAGAAGGGCAAGCTTTTGACAGTAAAAGGCAGCTGTAAGCCTGTAACGATGGATACGTCTTTGATGGTAATGGTACAAGGCATGCAGCTGTTAAGGATAAAATAACAGGTCAACTCAAGGCTATCTTACTTGTCCAGAATGGAAGGTTGCATTGCATGCATATATATGACCAAGCATGGATTTTTGGAAAGATGCACTTGGTGTTATAATCGCATAAACATAGCTATTTTAATTTCAGCAGAAAACCTAATTAAACGGTATGCAGCTTCCTTCAGAACATGATATAAAGTCTCTCCAAAAGTATTAGTTGGTTTTCAAAGATTAAATGTTTTATCTTTCTCTCTCTCTCTTTTTAAACGTTCACGGCGTGTGAAGTGATGAGTGGATATTGAACTCTTTGATACACGGTTCTAAAACATTTTCTAACCAACTCCGCTACCATTCATTCTCCTCTTTCTCTCTCTCTCTCTCTCTTTTCATTTTGCCACAAAAGTCACGAGGGCAAAATATGCAAACTTAGCTGGAAGGCTATATAATATATATTTTTTTTCCCAATACATGCTAGTATAAAATAACGTTCAACTATGAAAGTCGAGAATAGAACGCCTCTGACGAATCTATTATTTTCTATAAATTATGTTGTATTAACACAACACGTATAATGGAAGATATTCGGAGTAGAATTAAACTTTTTGAGCGATTAACATATCCTACACCTAGTAGCACTAATAGTATATATTCACTCTAATTTGATCAAGATTAATTGTACGACAAGCGTTCGTTGAGTGCATTGCACTTGTATGCTTCGTTGTGAAAGCTACTTTCACTTTTGTTCTAGTTGGCCAATGTAGAACAAATTAAACGAACCGACCGAAATCTTCAACTTGCACGCAATAAACTTATATAAACAATGTACTGAATAATAAAATTTTGTAGAGATATGACGAAGTTTCTCAACATTCACCAAACTGCTATGCATGGTGGCTTCAAAAGTGCTTCTCTTGGAGATTTGTATGAGATATGCATGCAGAGTGGAACAAAGATTCGCTTGGATATATCGATGTAATTATATGTACGGATCGATTGATAAATCATGACCAGACTAGACAGGAAGTATATATCATGGGGCACGTGTCGATATAAAGTTCAAGGGACAATGTGGTCACATATTTTTGTTTGATATGCCCATGGACATTGTTTTCTTTAATAGGAAGTTTAGCCTTGCAATATGCTAGTATTGGAAATAAAGAACATATATATGCTCCTCTATACCTAGGTAGTTAGTGGTCCTAACGAATTAATGGGAGCATTGCTTGGAGGCATTTTATCTTGTTTGAGGTTTGCTTTAAGATTAACCATTCAAAGTTGCATTTAGACAGAATAATCATCGAGTATACTAATGCATGTTGTTGCTATTGTATGCCCTAAAAATATTATATAAATAAGTCTTTATGAGGGCATCTTTGGTTATTATATGAAGTGTTAATCGATAGGTGATTGTATATTTTCATTTTAGAAACCAAATTTGTTTTAAGATCTAAAAGGTCAATAATTTGAAAAGTGCACTAATACACACACATATATATATAGTGAGGTTATGGTGCTTCGCGAAGAATAAAACCTCCCGTGCTTCGCGTCCGTATATCGAATTTAAAAGTTCAAATGACCGAACCAAACCATTGAACATCATCTTCATATTGAAATTTCCTTGGAGATCAAATTTTATATTTTTTTGTTATTTTTTAAATGGATACAAAATTTACTAATCTAACGATTTCTGCACCATCCAAAACTAGCGATTTTGTACCCATCTAAAAAATAGCAAAAATTTTTAAAAAAATATAAATTTTGATCTCCAAAGATAGTGCAATATTAAGATCATGTTCAATGGTTTGGATTGGCCGTTTGAACTTTCAAATTCGAGATACGGATGCGAAGCACAAGAGGTTTGTGCTTCGCGAAGCACCATAGTCTCACTCTATATATATATAGTAAAGATACCGTGAGCTTAAGCTCACGGTAGTTTTCTGTGAGTTTAACTCAAAAAGTACATCAAATCATCTCGAAATTGTAATTTATTATCTTCATTAAATTCTTTATATGAAAATCTTGTGGGTTTCAAAAAATTTGGAGTGTTTTGAGTTTTTTAAGTCACCGTTTTTTAATTTTTAGAAATGATGTTCAAATATTAAATATTTTATTATTATTTTTAGAGCTGATTTTCAAAAATTAAAAAACCATGACTTAAAAAACTCAAAACACTAAATTTTTGCATCCCAACAGATTTTCATATAAAGAATTTAATGAGGATGTTAAATTAAAATTTTGAGATGATTTGATGTACTTTTAGAGTTAAACTCACGGAAGCTCTCCGTGAGTTTAAGATCACAGTATCTTTACTCTCTCTCTCTCTCTCTATATATATATAGAGTTTGTCTAGCATGCTTCCGTTAGCATTTCAACTGAAATGCTAACGAGTCAAATTTTAATTTTTCATGTTCATAATTTTAATTTAAGTATCTCAATAAAATATTTATATCATAATCTTATAGAATACTAATTTTTATCATGTTTGAAGTTAATTTACTATACTTAATGATTTTTTGAAAGATAGCCTTGAAATAATAGAAAAATAATAAAAATTGTATGTTAAAAAACTTACTTTCTAAAAATCATAAGTATAGTAAACTAACTTCAAACACGATGAAAATTAGTTTACTATAAGATTATTATATAAAGATTTTGTTAAGCTAATTAAATTAAAATTTTGAGTATGAAAAATTAAAATTTATCTCATTAATTTCAAGTTAAAATGCTAACGGAAGTATACTAGACAAACTATATATATATATATATTCCAACTTAAGTTAGACCTGAAAAGGAAAAAAAAAGAAATTTAATTTAAAGGTAAAAGCAGGAAACTGAAATGTAATAGCTAGGTTAGAAACAAGAAACTTAATTTCGAGGTGTTCAATTATGCTCAAGGTAGTGATGGCGCCACCGGCGTGATTTGAGGCACATACTGAAGCAACAAATGGATGCATGCAAACTTCTGAGTATTAATTTTCAGAATATGTGTTTGATTAACAATTTATAATAGTATTTCTATTATTTATTAAGTACGTAAGTGTTTTGATTTTATAACGATTAAGAATTTTTATTGTATTTCTAGAGCTAACTTCAGTCATCGAATTGAGTTTTTCACCAAATAATATTACTATCTCTATGATCATTTGTGTTGAAATTATAATTTTCTTCACTTTTAATTGTTACATGAAATACTATATAATTTAGAAGTACAATTACTCTACTTGTTTTTTTTCTTAGATCACCATTAATTATGAATTTTGACTTTCTTTAAATTATGAATATTAAATTTCCTTTCAATTCTACATTTTTTCCATTAATTATGTATTTATAATTGAATTTTACATTAATTTTTTATTTTCATTCTTTTTCACATGAAGATATGAATTTTTATATTTTTAAAAATATCATTGTATTTTATATTTTTTAAAATATCATTGTAGCAACGTACGAGTGATATTAATATATATATTAATAGTGGGGCAAAGCCAGACATTTGAGCGGAGGTAAAAATTGAAATTCTTTTAGAGGATCAAATTAAAAAAAATTCTTCAACATATTTTTTTTATATTTTTTCTGAATATATATATATATAATTATTAGGATTTTTTTTAAAAAAAATTCCGGCCATTCCATGCATGCACATCAACAGCAAAAACAACTAAAGACATAAAACCATAATATCTTAGAATATCTATTTTATCTATTATTGTTATTATGTTATTAACCACCATCACAATACCAGCATCCAATATAAGACCAGCATTATCATTTACAAATCTACAACAACAACAGAAATGCTATATCAATGATTAAGCTTTCTCTTTCTTCAACCATTCGCCTTCTGCTAATTAGCTCTCAATCAGAAAACAACCTTTATATAGCTAGACCCCAAGCAATTAATAAATTGGCCCCGCCATAGTAAAAGGAAAGAAAATTATAAACCAGATCTATGCGGGCCCAGGAAATGCACCAGCAGAATCAGCTAGCTCCTTCAAGAAAGAAACCACATCGTCTGACGAGTTTAGGAGAAACCTTGCACTGGAGCGCTTCCTATTAACAGCGCATGAAAAATAGTTCTCTTTATTCAGATCAAGAACAGATGAACCTTCTCGCCACGAGACCGAATCCTGTGTAGTCTGCCAGGCATTCAGTATCGGGGCTCTCTGTGCAGGTGCGGTTTGCTTGTCTGAACCAAACCCAGTTTGGGACTTCTTACTTCCAGATTGGGAGGCACGCGAAGAGTTGCGGCTACCAGATGCTTTCCCAGTTGGCCTTCTGTTGTCAGGTGACGATCTGCTGGGATCAGACCCTTTAGCTTTGGATGCATTTGACGGCTCACTTGGGAGCTCAGGCTCAAAGAATGTATATACGTCCTCATCCTAGAAGCATTATAAATACATTAATATGGTCTCCGCATTACTCTACTAAGTAAAAAAAAAATAGAGAAAAATTAAACAATAAAAAGGAAGATGATAGCAAAGAAACCTTTCCAAGGAAGTGACCGATACAAAGAACATAGTCAATTGGAGTAATCATGTTTTTGCTATGGACAATCTCTCCTAAAATCCGATCGATTGCTGCACCCTAAAATTTCAAATAAAATTGGGTACAATTAAAGCCCTACAAGAAAAGAAATGGAAAAAACTGCCCTGCTATATACTAATAAGTGAACAGTAAAATGTTTTAACCAGAGAACAGTATACCTTAGTGACACCAACTGAACGCACCTCGACAGAGCGACTACCTTGAACCACATCGACAGCCGCATTAGAGATAGGTCCTGTCCACAGATGCTGCAACATATCTCTAGCTTGGAGTCTGCCAAACTCCACATCTGCACGGATACCATATCATCACATGTATAAGACACAACGTTGAACTTCTCCAGTTTGTTATAAAGGGAGAAGGAAAGTGCCAGAAGTCCACAGAACTTACCTGCATATTTATAGTTCCACACAAAGGATGTCTCGCGGTGCTCAAAATGGGACCTTGGTGTTCTCTCTGTGAAGTACTCGAAAACATGCTGTAAAAGAAAATCACCAAATTACTATTATTGTTTTAAGAGACTAACAACAATATTTTTTTGAAAAGAAATTTTTTATAAATTAAAATGTACCTTAACACTATCAACCCAATCCATGTTTAGATGCTCTGGCATTGTTGTCATCCAATCACCATCTGTTGGCCGCAAGAACATCCCATTTTCGGCAGCCAACCACATGTTGAACTCTCCAAAATTCTATTTGAAACAACTATATTAGCAAATTAAAGTCAAACTACTTGAATACAATGAAAAATTTGACATGAACATTACAGAATCCAAGACACTTCTGTCACTTCCACTCAGCACAATAACTGTTGTTTGTTTATCTTCACATAGGACAGACAGAGGTCCTTTCAGGTCAGGGTGCAATTTCAGCTCCATTTCCTTTATTTGATCGCCACCTCTTCTACCAGATGACTCAACCGGTTCAGTTAATGTCGCATTGAAACCCTAGTTCAATCATGGCATAGAAAAAGTTATACATTACCAGGAAAATCATTCTTGCCTATGTAATAAAAACTGAAAGAAGGATACCAAAATGATGAGCCTGTTCTTGGACTGAAGATAGCGTTCAATGGCCTTCTCAGTATTAAGAGAAGGTGGGATTTGTCTTGTTCTTATCTGTGCCTCAACAATTGTGTCATTTAATTCACTACAAGATAAAATATACTCGTGTAAATTTTGATATATTTCTGTGCTACAGAGAGAAAAAAGACCTAAAATAAGATCTCACCTGACGAAAGTCTCGGCCCAGTCTTGTGCAGTGTGAGTTGTAACATGTGCAAAGTTATGCCTATGCCGCTTCTCTCTCTCCTCAGATGTCATATTCAACGCCTGTGCGATAGAGTTTGCCACTTCAGTAATATTCCAGGGATTAACTAACAGCGCACCAGCACCAAGAGACTGTGCTGCTCCAGCAAACTATAAGACCATAAAAATTTTCATGCATTGACATCTTCATGTTTTGCAAAGAATCATGAATAGTTAATTCCACATGATTACCTCACTTAATATCAGAACACCCTTCTTTGATCCTTGACATGCTACGAACTCGTAGCTGACAAGGTTCATGCCATCCCTTAATGATGTCACAAGAGCCACATCTAAAAAAAGGACAGCAAAGTGCTTTGTTGGTAGAGGAAATATTATGTGCAATAAGTTACATTTGAAAATGAGGTAAAATAAAGTACCAGTCACAGCATAAAGAGCACATAAAGCATGAAAATCAAGAGAGCGATCCTGAAAGAAATGAATTAAATGTTAGCAAAAAGCACCAAACTATTAAAAAGGTTGAATGGAAATTATTTTGCAATATAGATAAACAAAAAGATGTACCAGGTGATGTATTGGGACAGCAGTTAGTGTTCCAAAACGGCCATTGATGCGCCCAACAATTTCATGGACTTGGCTTGTCAGTTTTTGGTCTGGCATAGTAATTGAAAAATATAAGCGAAAGTTATCCAACCAAGTTAACACTGATACAAAACTATTCAAAAGTGAATCAAAAGACGACAAATTTGGTCCTTCGGTATTCACTCTTCAAAAGTTATTACTGAATCCCTAAACATCAACTATATCTCATTTGGTCCTTCAAATTTGAGAGTTCAAATTTTGGAACTGAGCACTGACCACACATTTCAGCTACCATACTGACCACAGCTCATTAGTTGCTGACCTTGAATGAGGTGACAGAATAAACTTCAATTAAAATAAGACTTGGACAATCAAACAGGACTTGGACCATTCTTTATGGACAGTTTCTGCAATTTACTTAATGTACAATTGAGTAACATTACTCACATTCGGGCACATCTGTTCTGGTCGGGACTGCAATTTGCAATAAAACTACTTTGTCACGCCAAGTGGGATTTTCCTCTAGAAACTTCTCAAATGCTAATATCTTTTGAGGTATGCCTTTGATCATGTCAAGCCTGTCCACACCTAGCATAACCTTTATCACGTTCATTTAAACAAGTAGGGGTTAGATTTTTCTTCCAAAAAAAAGCAACACAAGATTTGCTTCTTTTTAAAAAAAAAACATATAATAATTAAAATCGAACTTATATGTATCCTCACCTTTCGGCCAGCAAACCGCTGTGTGAGTTCTTGCACATGCTTTTTGACAGCTGCCAGATCTAGAGCTCTCTTGAATCGGTCAGAGTCTATCCCGATTGGAAACTGAACAATTAGCCTCATATGAGTAATGCATTTACTTTTTACAAGATTGACCTTTGGACATGTTTGTTTACTTTGATTTGTTTTGTCCTCATTAATTTCTTAATTATATTGGGGACAACTAAGTTGAAGGTTGCAGAAATAAAAGTATTAAGATGGCAAAAAAAATAATAAATAAATAATAAAATTGGAAAGAAATAATTTTGAATTATACCGCTGCCACCCTGGTTAGCCTTCCTTGATCTTCTACCCCTTCAGGCGTACCTTCAAGCCCGAGAATTCTTGTACATGCACTCACAAAGTGCCTTGCATAATCATATGTATGGAACCTACACAAATTTTCAATTATACCAAACAATCACCATCACCTGTTAGGTACACATAAACCAAACATCACACCAGAGCTGGTACTTGGATCGACCAGAAGGTTACTTAAGATGATCTTCTTCTATATATATTGGTATACTATATTGGAACTAATAAATTAAACAAAAGAAATAAGGTAAAATGCACCAGTATAGAATCTATTGATCCCTGACTCACCTTAAATGAAAAAACCAACAACGAAAAAGCACTCACCCGACCAAATCAGCAGCAAGGACAGACCTAAGCAGCTCGGACCGGGATGGTAGAGTGCGGTAAATCTCTGATGAGGGAAAGGGTGTGTGCAGAAACCAGCCAACTTTCATTTTGCTGTTGTGATCTTTCAAGCACTTTGGCAGGAACATAAGGTGATAGTCATGGCACCAAACCACATCCCCTTCCTGATAGTGCTGGTTCACCACATCAGCAAACATCTGATTTGCGCGCTTGTATGCATTGAACTGGGATTCAAAGTTGCGGGTTGTAGCAAGCCTGTCCTCTTGAGGTAGGCCGAGGTAGTGAAACAAAGGCCAAAGGATATTATTACAGTAGCCGTTATAGTACTGGTGTACAATTTCCTCATCTAAGAACACCGGGATGCACCTCTGCTTTTCAAAAAATGATGCATTGCATTTACAAAAAGGTATAACAGTGTAGCTGGCCCAGCATATAAGCTTGAGAATAAATTTGGAAAAAAATATAAAAAATATACCCAGTCACAGAATAAAGTATCTTATGATTACTATTGGTTGGTTGGTTGATGACTTTGACGGTTCTTTTGGAAATCAATAATCATTTTCTTTGTGGTCAATTTCTCCTTAAAAAAACATTCCTCCTCTTTCACATCTTATAAATAAGTTACCTTCTCGGCTAATGCCCTGACGAGAGCTCGTTGTCCCACTTCGTCATTTACATTGACTCCGGCCCATCCAATCCACTTAGCATCCACATCTTTTACACCTGATTGCACAAGAAGAAAAAATAAAGTTGCTACAGAGGGGAAAAGTAACACATGAAGCTCATTGCTCTGTATTGCTAGTATCAAAATTTACAAACAACAATTGCAAGTTAATTTGAAGAACAAATATTGTGTCACTAAAATTATTCATTACTAATCTATATATCAAGAAACCTGTCTTGGGGCAACAAACTTGTCTAATAAATTATATGTCAAAATAACAGGAAAAAAGCAAAATTGACTAGAAATCGCACCAAGTAGTGCGCTTACAAGACCGCCCGCACTAATCTCAAGGGACCAAGAATCCTCTCCTCTTCTGACAGCTGAAACAGGCAGCCGGTTGGCTACGACAAGTAGCCGGTGCTTCATACCTCTCATTGTTCCTAGACGCCTACCAAAGTAACCTTCCTTCAAACCCCCTTTTAAACCCATAGTAGAATTGTTACTACTAGGAGAGCTGGTAGTGCTATCATCAGAGGGAATGTTATAGCTCTCCCAATCAGGTTTATTCGGTGTTTCAGGCACCGAGTCAGGAGGTTCAGCTTCCAGGTTCAGCTCAGAATCATCAGTCATATTGCCGTTGTCGGTACCGTTGCTGGCACGGTTCAACCGGCGCTGTTCTCTTTCTTTGAGAAGCCTCTCAACCCTGGAAGAGCCGCCACTGTTGAACTTGTTTGCTGACATGCTCTGTTTCTTCTCCTCAATTCTCATGCAGCTGTACTTGGGTTAATCACAACTGTATAAGAGAAAAAAAAAACAAGCGGAGTGGAATTAAAAGCCACACGAATAAAATACGAGGAAGAAACAAAAGTATGGTGCATCCCGCCTGTAAGGAAGACGTATATGCATCCTACATCACAAAAATCTAAGGCAAGGTGGTATCTTCCAATAAAAAATAGTGCATAGGAACTAAAAGGAAATTGATAAGACAACTTGCGAAAATTAGAAAAGGAGGAGAATTTTAGGGTTGGGAAGAGAAGAAAAGGGGATTGATCAAAATTTGCATGAATTTATTTCATGAAAGGTTTCTATAGTTTCTTCTTCTAATTTTTTTTTATCAGATATGAATGTATCCAGCGGACTGTACAAATTAGAAAACAGGAAGTGGGGCCCGGGGGTAATTTAAAGTTTAAACTAGCAAGTCAAGAAGTCAAAATAGGATGCAAGGGAGGAGAAGATTGGGAGGCAAATAAGAGGATAAATAAGGGTTATAAGTGAAATAAACACTTCACCGATTCTCTTCTTTTCGTCTATCTGAGTCTGAGCTCACCACCAGTCCACCGATCAAAGGCTACACCTCCTCTCTCTTTCTCTCTCTCTCCCCCCTCTCCTCCTGCTCTCTCTAGATTTCTCTAAAGCGAGAAGAAAGCCTTCGCGTCTATATATAAACCAGGCTCAAACCAGAACATGTCAGTGAACACTCCTATTTATAGTCCCTCTTGCAGTCTTGTGCCCTGTCATACTCGCTCATAGGCTCAAACAGAGGTAAGTTTGGGCACCGCTCGCGCTTGCTGGACATGGGGTGACTGGAACAGCGGGACCCACGATCTGAAATAAAACAGCTGTGCTCCTGCGGTTCACGGGGTCCAGGTCCAGGGGAGATCCGGAGTAAAGGAGCGCATGCAATTAAAAGAGGGATTAGGGATATAGGCTAGCTGGAGTCCATGGCACTTAAAAGGCATGAATATAATGGGGAATTGTATATGCATTTATTCTCTCTAAAAATTCGGAAATGGAATCCAAGCTGGGAGGGGGGAGAGGAGGTAGTCCGATAATCGCATTACAGACTCAAAACTCAAAATCAGGGAATGATGCAATTGGAAATCAATAAAGAAGGAAAACGAAAAATAATGATAAAGTAGAGGAGGATTCAAGATTGGGGAGAAAATGAGAATTATGAGAGATAATTTACTAATTGGTAAGTGAAGTGCAGTGAAGTGAAATGGTTTGTGGAGTAGTGGTTGCAAAACTGAGGAAGAGATTTGGGAGGATCAGATAGGGCCCACAGCACCCCCACAGCCCCACTAAGCCTCTAAGGCTGGTTTCAATTTGAGACCTTGGTCCCTGACCTCTGTCTCTCTCTCTCTCTCCCCCTCTGAGTCTGACTTACTCTCCAGATTTTAATGGGGGATGAGGTAATGGGGGAAAAGAAAAACCAAATGCAGTACAGCATGCGGATCGCGAGTCCGAGATTGTGTTGGGTCAAGTGGGGGGATCCTTTGTGGTTGTCATTATTCAATGCTTATTGGGGAAATCTTTTTCTTGATATCCTTGAGCCAGTAATTCTTTGTTATCTCTATCTGTTAATTGTTATATGAACATACATTGAGTAAAAATTGTTGGGAAACAACTATTAATTTTTAATTTCACTAACAGTAATAATGTAGAGGAAATGAGAGATGGAGAGAGCATGCATATTCTAATACTCCAAAATAGTAAAATCTAAAAACTAAAATACAGATAACACAATATTTCGAGTGACAAGGGATTTTAAACTAGATTTTGTAAGTATATATTGGTGCAAACCTTTATGAATATAATAGATCAAGAAAATTTATGTAACTTTTATGATATAAAATTTAAATTTATAAATTTTCATAAATTAAGAGAGAGAATGCATACCTCAAGTATATATTTTCTATAAGTTCCGTAGATGTTGCGGCGGCGGTGTGGTCGGGACTCTTCAAGTTTTACGTTTTTATAGGAAGTATGCGTGTCTCGACAAAAAAAAACCTAATACATTATTATAATCTATAAGTAATAGTCGCAGATTAAATATTAGACAAATTATGTTATGGATTAGATTGAAGATCAGGATAGTGATTTTGTTCTTTTCTGAATGAAGTGGTGTAATTAATCTAAATTATTTTTTATGGTTAAAAGCTTTGATCCATTACAAAACACCCCTAAATATTAATGTATAGTTTTATTTTAATTGTTTGTTCCTAAATTAATTTAAATTTAATATTAAAATACCATAATAGTAAAATGTCATAGAAAACTTATTTCATAATTAAGTATCTAGTTGAATATTCATTTGATGTCTTTTATCTCTCGAGGGTGAAAATTTTAACATCATTTTTCTTAATATGTCTAATAGATAATTTAACGCAATCCTCTCCATGTCAAGTTGATTGTGATCAGATCGAATTCTATTGGGATAGATTTAATCTCTCACAATATTTGAGTTTCTTGAATAAAAAAAGAATAAAATAAAAATATGAATAATCTATAAAAGAAAAGACACTTGAAATCTTTTTAAAAATCCAATACGATAATTCTCAATATATATATATATATATATATAGAGTAATGCTATGGTGCTTCGCGAAGTAAAAAAAAATTTGTGCTTGGCGTCCAGTATCTCGAATTTAAAAGTTCAAACGGCCGATCCAAACCGATCATCTTCATAATGAAATATCCTTGGAGATCAAATTTTATATTTTTTTGAATTTTTTTGATATTTTTTAGATGGGTACAAAGTCGCTTGTTTTGGATAGTGCAGAAATCTTTAGATTAACAAACTTTGTACCCATCTAAAAAATATCAAAAAAAATCAAAAAAATATAAAATTTGATCTCCAAGAATATTTCAATATGAAGATGATGTTCAACGGTTTGGATCGGCCGTTTGAACTTTTAAATTCGAGATACGGACGCGAAGCACAAAAGATTTTTTGCTTCGCGAAGCACCATAGCATTACTCTATATATATATATATATATATATATATATATATATATATATATATATATATATTAAAACTCTTACCTTTTACATAACACATTTAAGCCTAAGTTAAAGTAGAAAATTGCAAATTTTTCAGTTCGATTAATCAAACTTTTAATTCTGGAAAACCAAATTGTGTATCGAATTCAAACAAAATTAGTCTTACACTATTTGGTTGTCAAATTAATTATACGCGTGCATCAATTTTTAATTACATCAGAGAGTCTTATAATAATCAAGTCGCATGTCTTCATAATTATTTAAAAATATAATGTAAAAATGGTTTAGTATGTCTAGGTTAAACAACAAAATAAAAGTCTTCAGCGGCTCAAGAAAGCAACATGAATAATAAGCAACAAAAGATCCATACATTATAGGAGACGTGGAATAAGAGGCACGACAATCTTGTGAGCAATGCGCGCCTGAAACAGAGGTGTAGCTCAATTTAAGATGTGCACGGGGTAATAACCTGCACCTCTACCTTCCATGAGAAGGGGCACTTTTCCTTAGAACCCCATTTCTTCTTTTGTTGTATTTTGACTCCTTTCGCACTCTGTTTTATTTTTTTCTATAAGAAATTGTAGACAAAATGCCTACGAATTTGACTCTTTGAATCTTAATTTCTACACCAATCCACTTAAAAAAAGAAAGAAAAAGTTCTACACTTTTTAAGTGAGCAAAATTGATGTTGACTGAAATAACTTATTTCTGCTTTAACATGTACCCTAAAAGCTAAAATAGAAAAACAATTTTTTTTTTAATTTTGAATTATCTATAAGCTAAAATAAAATAAAGGGATAATAAAACAACACTTGTCTTATACTCATGAATAAAAGTAAAGATAAGAGTACGTAATCTCAACGAATTGTATCTGAAAAGAGATGATTAATATAAAAATAAAGTTAATAACTTCTTTCACGTGACCAACTTATAATTGCGTTATGTTGGTAGAGGAATAAAGTAAAAATGATATAGACATAACTCTCATTTTATGTGAAAATGATAATAATAGTTATATTTTTTTTTCAACTTTAACTCTGTGAATTTTGAGAGAGAAATATGATGATTGACTGTTTCTTTATTGAAGTAACTGAGAGTAAAATATTATAGTGGCTGAAGAGCCATATTTATATTGGAGTTGTACAAGTAACGAAAAAAAATAAAAGGTTATCGTTGGTATTGTCCCTTTTTCTAAGAAAAAAAAAAGAGATTAATAGTAACCTTTTTAATTAAATCAATTAAAAAGATTGGATGCTCTAATTTTAATCCTAGCAGATGATGAGTATTAATAAAAGACTAATTCTCAATTAATCCTTTTAATCTTAACATTCCCTCTCAAGCTAAGATTTGTAGAAATCGAATAATTTTAGCTTACAAGCAATATTTTTGAAAACTTCCATGCTTAACCTTTTTGTAAGAATATCTATCAATTGATCTTCGCTCTTACGAATGAAGTTTCAATTTCCTTTGATTGAAAATTTTCTCTAATGAAGTGACAATCAATTTCAAAGTATTTCGTTCGCTCGTGAAAGACGGGGTTCGCCGCGATGTGTCGAGCCGATTGATTGTCGCAATACATTTACATCGGTTCCTTAATAATAATATTTAAATTGGTTAGAACTTATTTAATCCATATTAGTTCACTAGCGGTGGATGTCATGGCTCGATATTTGACTTCCGCGCTCGATCGTGCCACAATATCTTATTCTTTTGCTTTGATGTGTCTAAATTTTCACCTATAAGCTCTCGGACTCATTTTCAACGGTAGCGAGGGCGTCGGGTCTCGTTTTCATGTTTTGCGCTCCCGGACTCATTTTCGACGGTACCGAGGGCGTCGAGTCCTATTTGCATGTTTTGCGCTTCCGGACTCATTTTCGGCGGTAGTGAAGGCGCCGGGTCCCGTTTTCACGTTTTGCGCTCCCGAACTCATTTTGGGCGTTACCGAGGGTGTCAGATCCTGTTTTCATGTTTTGCGCTCTCAGACTCTCGTTTTCGACAGTACCGAGCGCGCCGTGTCCTGTTTTCATGTTTTGCGTTCTTAGACTCATTAGGGGCCGTACCGTGGGTGTCGGGTCCCGTTTTCATATTTTGCGCTTCCGGCGCTCCCGGACCTGTTCTGGGCGTTACCGAGGGCGCCGGATCCCGTTTTCATGTTTTGCGCTCTCGAACCCATTTTGGGGCGGTATCGAGGGCGTCGGGTCTAGTTTTCATGTTTTGCGCTCCCGTCCTCGTTTGGGGCGGTATTGAGGGCGTCGGGTCCCGTTTTCATGTTTTGCGCGTCCGCCCTCATTTTCGATGGTACCGAGGGCGTCAGGTCCTGTTTTCATGTTTTGCGCTCCCAGACTCGTTTTCGAAGGTACCAAGGACGTCTGATCCCGTTTGCTTGTTTTGCGCTCTCAGACTAATTTTAGGCGGTAGCGAGTGCGCCGGGTCTCGTTTTCATTTTTTGCACTCCCGGACTCGTTTCATGTTTTGGGTTGTACCGAGGGAGTTAGGTCCCATTTTCATGTTTTGCTCTTCGGGACTCATTTGAGGCAGTATCTAGGATGTCGTACCCCGTTTTCATGTTTTGCGTTCTGGGACTCATTTTCGACGGTACCGAGGACGTCGGGTCCCGTTTGCATTTTTTGCGCTCCCAGACAATTTGAGAGAGAGAGAGAGAGGGAGAGAGAGAAATTGCAAAGAAAAGGGAGAGATTGATTGTTTTGATTCAATTCCTTTAATTGAGTCAAATTTGAATCTTTAATTAGCTGCTCACTCATCTCAAGAAGCATCAAAGACTATATAATTGCTGTTAATTGAGTGTAATTTTGTGAATAGTCTATACAACAACAACAACAAAGCCTTTAATCCCAAATAAATTGGGTTATGCTAGAAATGAAACCCAATCGAAAAATATAAGATCAAAGATCTCAAATATCAGTGATAATAATGAATATGATGGAAGAAAAAGAAAATAAATAAATAAAATAATAATGATAATATATAAATAAAGATGATAATGATAATGATAATATAATGAATATTAATCTAAAGCTAACCCTTAATTAATCCTATTAATTTTAACGAACTCTCTATGAAACACGACTCCAAATTATTACTTATCTTCAAGTTACCTAATTCATGCATACAATTAATCCGTAGCTACGTAGTCATAATTTTCTGGTGGCCCATTATTTTCAGCTACAGGATCAATTGATAAAATACAATAGAATATAGATCGAATCAAATAGTCATGAAATCGCAACAAATTCAAAAGAAATTGCTTTAAAGTACGTTAAATCAACAATCATCTGTGTCATAAGTAGTTCATTTTGCAATGAACTGGGTTCGATTAATCTGTATAATTAATGATATGAAGTCTTGGTTTGTCTTGTTTCAAAAGTTCGATATGGAAGGTTGTCCTCTGTCACTCTGTGCATGGTGTGTGCACGATAATCACGTGATATCGTTTTTCCCGAATCTACATAAAAAGGCACGAATCTCCATATATAGGGATAGCATACAGATATTTGTATATCGTCCAAAATACAAATGATTTAATTTTACTTTATCATGTCTGAAGTTTAAATCCAAGTTGCTTAAGGAATTGTACATCTCAAAATCTTATAGAGTATCAAAATTTTCCATTCTTAGATTTTATTTATCTATTTTTTCAGATTTTTCAAAGTTTGTTACAAAATAAAAAATAATAATTTGTATACCATTGAAAAATCTTAAAATAGTTAAAAATACTATTCTTAAAATGGTAAATTTTGGTATTCTATAAGTTTTTAATATGTAGAATTTATTGAGCAACTTGGATTTAATTTTTGAGCATAGTAATATAAAATTTGAGCAATTTGTATTTCGGACAATATATACACTAGCCCAATTTATATAAAGCTACTATGAGGGTTCATGGAGGTCTTTCGGTGAATTTAAATCAAATCACTTTTAAATTTACATTTATATATTATAATAAATTCTTTATATCAAAATATTATGGAATATATTTTTTTCTATTTTTTAAAGTATTCATTTTAGATCCTATAAAAATGACATGTTGATACAAAAAAATTATTAAATTAAACTCACTAAAAGATCTCCCTAAGTTTAAGCTCATGATAGTTTTACTCTCTATCTCTAATACAATGCATTGCATGGGTGCACTCGAAGGCCTCCAAAAATATTTGATTTTTCTATAAGATTTAATATGGAGAATATATTAAACAATTTAGATTAATTATTTTTAACTTAAAATTTAAAATTTTTGATGCATTGTATGGGTGCATCTATGCAACACGTTACATTTCAGACTTTCTCTCTCTATATAATATCATAAAAAAATACATAAATTGTAAATGTATATTTAGATAAACTAACGTGTTATCATTTGTATTTTAGCTAATGACAAAAAAATTTCAGTTGCGTTAAAATGGCAATCCAAGTGGCTCAATATAATTTTTATATCAAAATTCTGCAAAAATAAATTTTTACTCTTTTAAGTATATTATAAAATGACCCTTCTTGATATAAATATTTGTATTTTCATATTATTTTATGACCATATTTCAAAAATTATTAAAAATAGTAAAGAATTTTCTATCTATTTTTTTAGAATTTTTAAATATGGTACTTTTTGATGTGTAGTTTTCATTATTTGTTATTATCTAGAGTCATCTTTTAAAAATCTCAAAAAATAATTAGAAAATTCTAAAAATGACAAAGTTTGTTATTTTATAAGATTTCATATAGATTGCATTGAGTGACTTAGGATCGTTTGTTCGATTGTTCAATCCTTCAGTATTGTAGATTTGAAGGCAAAATAAAAGCCCACGTTAAGCACCACAATACATCTCATAGTAAATTATTGCTATTTATATAAACTTTGCATGCTTATTCCATTTAAATCCATACAAATACATCAGAAATTAATTTAATTTAAATATTACCTGATGAAGAATCAAATATTCAACATATTTATGAATATTAAAATCTAGTTTTAATTGTTATCCATTTATCTTGTATTGGCGCGAACGGGCCCTTTTTTAATTCCCATCCCTATATTCTAATCCCACGTTTGGCATGTTTGTTACTGTGCCTTTAATCATAGATGGCCCTAATAAATTGGTAGCGCGATATTTGTTGTCATTGTGGCCACGTGAGACTAGGTATAGGGTTTTGATTTCTTCCGTGTACACAACTTTTTGATTTACATTTTCTTTATGAACAAATGAAATGTTAGTACAAAAAAAAGCCCATATATTACTACCTAGTTTGAAACTAATAGTGATTTTTGATATAGATATAGTATATCGAAGGTTCAAGTAAATTATTTAGAATGAGTGTATGCGAGCTAAGTCATGAAGAAGTCTCTCGGCAGGTTTGAGATTTTTATTTATAGGTTTTTTTTTTTGAGATATGAATTAGGAGACATGTCGGGATTGAGGTTAGACTAGTCGGTTAGCTTTCATATTTGTTATTCTTTTTAGAGTATCGTAGGCCGACCCTCAGGCGAGCTTACGCCGGGACGAGGCCCAATTACATTGTGCCCTATTATTAGCCCTCGAGCTTATGCTCTTCGGTCAGTTGAACATAAGATATATTCCAAGCCGATCCATTTCATAATAATGACGCCAATAGATCTTCATCGCAGTTTCAACCCTCGAGAGTTATTAGGGGGAATGATGAAAGTGCCCAAATTTCAACAATGGCCCCAAATCACTAAAGCATCATAATGCTTTCTTCAACGGCTCCTTAGTAAGTATCCGAATTGAGTGGGCCTGAAAGTATGGATGTAATTTTCGAGAAGCAATTATCAACACAAATGCTAATTCAAGATACATAATAAATTTGTCTTGGATATCATCATCTTCTCTGATGAGAGCGGCGCTCACTGCACCCTCTATGGCAACCAAGTATAAAAACAAAACTTCTCCGAGCACCAGCCTGTTCATGTGGGCGGATTCAATAAGTATTCCTTAAGTTTTGAGAATGCGATGCATAATCTTCGTCCCACTCAAACTTTCTTGTCTTTTTCAATATCCTGAAGAAGGGGCGACACACTCATCAAGGCAGCGATTCTTCCCATAAGTGTTTGAACCTCCTTAGCAGTTCAAGGTGGATGCATATCTGTGATTGCTTGAGATTTAGATGAATGTATCTCGATGCCTTTTTTAGACACTATAAATCCCGAAGAAGCCAAAGAAGCTCTTTGCCGAACTCAACTTCATATTCATGGCTGCCATTACTGAAAATGTCGATGCCCTCTCTGGAGTTCTTTCCGGAGGGGGTTTACTAGCTTGACGCGGATTCTGTTGTCTTCTATTTTCATATGACTTGGCGTGTCTACTATCACTTTTCGATACATAGTTTGTGATAAAATTTTGGATAAAACCCCACATATTCTATCTCAAGCTAATTTTTCCAAGTTGTTCTTCAGCGCTATAAAATCCCGGGTGTCATGACCCTTACTATTATGAAACTCACAGAACCTTACTGGATCTTTTATCTCAAAAACCTCCAATCTATTTGGAAACATCAGATTTGGGTCTAATCATATTTCACGAAGAATTTTCTCCCTCGGCTTACTCAGAGAATGATATGTATTATATATCGGTTGTCGGGTGTCATCAGTACCAGTCTGGTAGCGAGAGCTTGAGGGAGGAAAGTTTTCGGGCTGAATTTTTTGACCTCTCATACTTTGACGGTTTTGACTGTTATAATTATGACGAGGAGGCATTCAGTTGTCTTATTTTTCGTCCTTCTCTAAATTATAGACATCTTCACCTTGAATATAGGTATTCGTAAAAATTACAAACTCCCTTAAAGTAAAAAGGTGTGTTTAAACGCTTCAAAATGTAATTGGCCTTTGAACAATCCCTTTTTGAGAGTCAAAAATTACTATCTGTCATCAAAATTGAATACCCTGCATGTAGATTTCATAAATCTATTGATGTACATTCGGGTTGACTCCCAGGGAGCTTGCTTAATGGAGAGGAGGCTCTCGCAAGTGATCTCTGATTTCTTAATAATCTCAAAGTAAACCAAGAACTTCTGGAAAAGGGTCGAAAATCCATAAATCCAACCCTTTGGAAGAGAAACATACTAATCTTAGGATGCCCCTTCAAGACAAGTGGGAAAGAGTCGGCATAACTTGACGTCGGGATATTTGAATAACCTCAACTACTTCAGGAAGTTGGCAATAAAAGTGGTTGGGTCTGTGAATTTGGACTGCAGAGCTCTAAAAGTTCTCATATTTGGCAATTCCGAATTAGGGGAGTAGATGAATGAATATAGGTGAGGAGCTAGCGACCCTCCGTGGAAAAAATATGCGAAGGGTTGTTACCCGAATGAGTAGTAGCGGGATTACCCAATGTAATACTAGTATGACAATTAGATGAGAATAGATTTTGACACATGCTATCTTCAGGGTTCACTTCTCGGACATTGTTGGGGCGAGGTTTTGTTGAAGGCTGTGTGGCCGAGGAGGAAAATGTTAACGAGGTGGCGTATTAGTATTGGGGACATGAATGAAGGTTGTTGATATAATGTCGGGTGGGTATAGGGGAAAAGACGACTGCAATAGTAAGGCGGGTAGAGAGATAGGTTGTAAGGTGGTTGATGGGGAAATGGTGGGACGAGAAAAGTTGGTAATGTGTTTATGACTTGATTTTAAGGATGCAGGTTAGGGAGGTTCTCGGGATGAGGCATTCTGAGATTAGAGTTTAGACTGGGCCCCACGGGATTAGGGAACCGATTGATGTGTGGTCGATGCAGAGGGATATATCTGGGTGGAGTTGGGGAGATGTTGTTATCAGGAGTTAGAGTAGCCTCCTGAGTAGTGTTGCCAGCAGTCATTCAGGACTTGTTAGTATGTAAGTGTTTACCCCTAAAAAGTCGAAGGAAGAAATATAAGAAAAAAAAAAGCCAAGATCAAACCCTATGAACTGAACCAATACAATCCCTATACTACATGGAATGATGTCAATGCCAAGCCAGTATTTTGATACAACCAATCATGAGAAATCTCAATATGATTTTGCTTTCAAGGCTGACCTGGTGCCAAAGCTGTGAACAACCACCTAACCATGCTTTAATTTGTGTCAATTGCTGATAAGTAGTCAGCTCTTTGACCAAATTACCCTCATGTTAAGGGATTGAAAGTCAATTTCACAAGACTGATCAGGTGCCAAAGCTGGGAGCAACCATCTGATCAAGTCTAAATTTGTATCAATTGTTGACAAGTAATCAACTGTTGATCAAATCAAACCCTAATAAATATCAATACAAGTCTAATTGATGTTTAATTAGGGTGGTTTCTGCAAGAGAAAGATATTTGGCAGAGACACTGAGCTACAATTGAAATCTGGGATTAATTCAAAGGAAGAAATAGGGTTTTCTTGACAAAAGAATTTTTAATTCATTGAGGCAGGGGTAAAAATGGAATTAAAAATTACAGGGATGATCATCATGAATTTAGGGATTTTTGGTGAAAATTTCATGAATTTTGGAGAAGGAGAAGTATTTTTTAAAAATTCATGGAACAATTCAAATTGAAAAGAAATTCTCTGATTGGTTGGAAGGTGCTCATGGGTACAACTTGGGGACCAGGGATGTTCTGTGTGCAAATGGGAGACACTAAGCATAGGAAAGATGAGTTTGGCGCTGGAGGTGTTTTTTTGAAGGAGCAAATGTTTGTGTGAACCCGGTGCATCATCATTGTCTCTCATTAAACCTTACACGCGGGTCCGGATCACGTGCACTTAGTCGCCTAACTCAAGAGCGTCACTTCTCCCCTTCATTTCACTCACTGCGACTGGGCCCCACAAAGACAGAGACACAGCCCCTTCTTCCCAGCTCCCGTTGCTCCATTGCTGACCGAGTTCTTCAATAAAATTCGGTCGAAAATGGAAAAGGGCTCAATCAGTTACGGAATTTTACAAATGATATATCAATGGAAAGCTCTTGGCAAGGAGAACATGTTAGAGCAATTATTTTCCAGTTTTATCCACTGTGCATCACTCGCATCAAAGAAGAAAGAACTCGGTTGTGGAAGTGAATTGGCCGATGAGAGTTATGATAGAACAAATTAGCAAGGTAGGGAGTGTCATGAGAGACCCACGAAGTCAACCGAAACCTCAAACCAACTTCTAAGGGCTTCCAACATAGTGCATCACCAATTCGTCACTGTGCCAGAAAATGAGATGCTCAAATCTAGTGCCAGAACATGTCAGTGATCAAACAACCATGCTAAATCGATTCCTGGAACTAACATGATACTAATCAAGCTTTACATCAGAAGATTGGTGGACAAATAAATAAAATTGCATTTGAGATTCTAATTCGGGTATGAGTAAAAAATGGGTTTGGGATGCTCGATTGGATTCTTTTATTGGCCAGACCCATTTAGAGGAGTGCCGAGGAGGTGTGTGAACATCCAGAAGTTCTAGAAAAGTCTAGAAGGAGGGGAATTATATTGATGACAATTAAATGGCAGAACTGTAAATTTAGCTGAAACTGTAACAAACTCAAACTACCTACATTCCTAGTTGCTGTTAGTTAACAACCGCCTCAGGGTGGTTCAGTGGACCATAAGATGTATTTAGGAAGTGATCAAGATAGAGATTAGAGAACCAAGTGCAAGAAGTGCTGAGAGATCACTTACTGCCAAGTCATCAATCCAAAACTTACATTGTTCCATCCAACAATAACAACAAGGTCAATCTGCACCATTGGATTAGTGAAGGAGAGGTTGAGATTGCACCATGTCATCGATCCGTGGGAAGGAAGAAACACAAATTGTGTTGCAAGAAACACAATTTAACAATTAATCTCCAATTGAATGCTATATAAACCCTTAACAGCCAAGAAATAGGGGGGCTCCTTCAGATTTTCAGAAGCAAAAACACAGTTACATCCCTCCATTCAAACCGGTGAAGAGAAAATTCATGAACCTATGCCACACCCTAGCATAAGACCTCACCTAGGCTAATTGATCTCGGTCAATGACCTGAGAACTTAGCAAGACAGCAAGAACCTTAGCCAATTAAACCCTAATTCGATAAAAGATGGGAGCAATGATCAAAGATTCAAGAAGAAGCAAGAAGAAGTGGTGTTGATCAATTGGTAGTGAATCTAAGTGAATCTCTTAATTGGAACACATCAAGCCCCTCTCTCACAGGTTTTGTTCATTATTGATGTATCCTAGGGTTAGCAATATTTCAAAATGTAATGCTTTCTTTATTGGAATAAAATTTCTACAATAATAAGATGAGATTGTATCTTCCTTGGAGAGTTGGTAGAAGAGCAGTCACTGCCTCCCAACTGTAGCTCACAACTGATCGAAGATCTATATGATCTCTCAGTTATAACTTGCAAGGTAATTGTTTAAATCTTGAAATTTCAAAACAATTATGGATGGGACTGTAATTGAATGGTTAGTTAAACAATTCAAGAATTTGATTAGTTTCAAGATAAGGACCACCCTCAAGCTTCAAACTAGATAATCAGATCAATTCTCAAGAACATAAAGTGTGAATTTGAGAAAGGAGATTGAGATTTGAGTAATTGAATTGCAAGCTAGTAACAATCGGTACCAAAGGTCTAGTATCGTCAGATTTGTCAGTAGTAATCACCCTTGTATCGATGCTTTAAGTTCTCTAATTGACATGGAAATTGTAAGGTCTAGCAATGAATTAACTCAATTAAACGATTAGGCATTACAAATAGCAATCAAAGTCTGACCATACCGAATCGGTACCGAGAGCTCAAAACGGTATTGATCCCTGGAGCAATCCACTGGACGAATACGCTCAAGAAGACCACCGCTGAACCCCTTGAGTTCAGGCGATCCTAATGCGCCGGCAGATCATCAATCGGCAACTCCGATCATCGGGAAGCTCAGCTGCACGAATCTCAGAGAAGCCGAGAATAGAAGAGCTGAGACGATCTTGCTACACGATTCTTGAAACAAGAGTGCTAATCTCAAAGAAGATCTAAAGAAATCACCTAACGCAAGACACAGGGAGGAATTTGAACCTTCTATTTGCAATAAACACGAATCTTGGCGTGGTTGAGTGAATTTCAAAGAGATCCAACGACCTCAGTAAATTAACAATGAATGAAATAATAAGGGATGCATCTGGGCCCTTAATCCACTCGACACCAATCTCAATTCGATCTGGCGGCCCAAATATAATAAGACATTAAATAGAAGATCTGTGCTAATCTCGATATAAATCTAATGGTACGGATTAATCTATGCATTAATCTCGGCCCAGTTAGTAAATGGGCCCAACAGTTAATTAATTGCGGCCCAGTTTATTAAACCCAAAATTCAATTAATAACAGAAAATTAAAAATAAATAGTAAATAAATCATTTGAAAATGTTTCCAAACTCCAAATTAACTCAAATTTGTTTCTAAAATTTCTTTACTTTTCATAGTATTTCTCTGTATAATAATATTTCAGTTTTAAAAATATTATTATATTAAAATAATTTAAAAGAAAAAGACATTATATTACATTTGTATATTTGACTTAGCTTTGACTTGTCATTTTAGATATTATAAAAATTCCAAAAATTCAAATAAAATCTTAAATTATAATTAAATATATTTTATTGATTTTTCAAGTGATTTTCATAAAATAATAATAACAATAATAATATTTAATAAGAAATAATAAGATAAATTCTATTTTCTAATTATTACAAAAGAGAATAAATAATAATATTAAATAAGTATTATTTTAATCTTTTCTATAAAAATAAAAAAATAAATGATCATAATAATAAATAATAAATATACTTTATTTTATTTTAGAATCTAAAATAAAATTATATAATAAAACAAATTATATTCCTTTGGTTATTTCTAAAAATCTAAATAAAAATATAATAATAATAGAATAAATATTATTATTTTCAGTTTAAAAATACTAATAAAAATATAATAAAAGTTAAATCATTCCTAATATTTTTGTGAATAAAATGCAATAAAAAATAATAATAATAATTGTAATAAAGAATATAATGAATTTCATTCTTTTTAGCTATTATAAGAATTTTAAATAACAATAATAATGATAATAAAATAAAATCTTATTTTAAAAATTCTAGAATTCAAATAAAAATATAAAATTCATTCTCTACTATTTTGAAAAACTATCATAAATAGAATAAAAATAATAATAATTCTTTTAGCCATTGTAAATTCTAAAAATCAAAATAAAAAAATAGCTAATTCATCTTTTATTTTGTAAATAATTTTTTACAAAAATAAATAGAATTTCAAAATAATAAAAAATATAATAATAAAATTCTATTACTTTGGCTATTATAAAAATCCTAAAAATCCAAAATAAAATCATAAATAATAGCCAACTTATTTCCTATTATTTTTTTTGTAAGTAATTTTCTACAAAAATGAATAGAGTTAAAAAATAATAAAAAATAAAATTCTATTACTTTAGCTATTATAAAATCCCAAAAATCTAAATAAAATTCTAAATAATAGCTAATCCATTTTTTTCTATTATTTTTGTAAATAATCTCCTACAAAAATAAATAGAGTTTAAAAATAAAAATAAATTCACCTTTGTAATAGAGATAATAATGAAAGATATTATCTTAATAATAAAAAAATCAATAAAAATGTAATAATCTTTTTACATTTTAGAGGTGAATAAATATGCTCACACAAGGGGTGTAGAGTAACACAGTGATCTTGCACAAGTAATGCAACATTCAGAACAATTAGTCGGGATAAGAACATCTTGACGCTCGTTGAAGAATAACCAAGGCTGCGACATCAACATGAAGAGATATGTCGACTCTAAGAGAGAAGAACATTACGATGTCCGAGAGGAGTGACATCTTAATGACTCGGTGTCATGAACAAGTAATTCATGACTAGTTGAGCTAGTAAGACTGAACTCATCCGTCGATAAGTTTGTCTTCTGGTTCATCTCCCGAGATTGTGAGATTGAATCGTTCTGTAGTAGATTCATCCACGAAACAGTGAATGTGAACCGTTCTGTAGTAGGTTCCTTCACTGACACACGCCTCAATGTTAAGCTGGCTTAGTGCTTCAGGTTTGACTTTGTGTGCAGTTGTGTTCCTAGGTTTATGAATCGGCTTAGTGCTTGAATTCATGATCTAGAAGATCAGTGAGAAGAAACACGTGGGCCAAATCCACCCTTCTCCTGATTCACCAACCTCAAGATCAACCGGCTTAGTGCTTCGAGTTGTATTTTGTGTGATTGGTTGTTGACTAGTTAAGATTGAACCGTTCTATAGTAGGTTTATCTTCTAGATCAACTGAGGTTGAGTCGTTCTGTAGTAGACTTACCTCGAACCCCTTTGAAGAGATTAATCTGATCTGTAGTAAGGTTATCTCTCGAGGCGGTAAAGACTGAACCGATCTGTAGTAGGTTCGTCTTTCACTGGATTAACCTTCTGGTAAATCCAGGGTGCTCTAATGACCCCTATCATAAGGGCACACGACTACTTGACCATCATTTAACTATATTATTTGCTTCTCCCTTTCAAAGACCCAGAGGTGCCTCGAGGTTAACAGCCCAGGGTAATTAACGGTGGGGGCTTGCGCCCACCGGAATCTACAAGAACTCACAATCACTAAAAAACCCCTAAATGTGCATTTAAATTGGTCTAAACGGTAGAATCAACCGGCATTAAACAGATGCACGCTTGGGAGGGATCTCCGTGTCCTTCTTCCGCATCCCATCGCCCAGAGACGATGCGGAGCGCGCGAAAAAGAGTCGCACAGGATCTGGCACGCCCGGTGGGACCTAGATTCTCCTCTTATCTTTGAAAGAGAGAAACAAATAGAATAGTTAAAAGATACAAGTGGTCTTCTATGCGCTAAAAATGACTAATGATTTTCAAGTATTTTCATTTTTGCAGGAAATGACATACTTCGGAAACTTCAACCTTGCTCCTTACACTGTCACTCCTGCACAGATCCCAGAGGGCAAACTATTCATGTTCTTCGGGATCATCCCGCAAGAACTTACTTGCTACGGCCCAGCTCCAGTGGCCACAATCACTCCCGCATTTGTAGTAACTTATTCATGTTCTTACTTGCAGGAACTTATTTTGTAGTAAGCACCGAAATAAAAACTGCTATCAATGAAAATATCAAATAATAATAATTTTTGATATAGATATAGTACACTGAATGCCCAAATAAATTATCTAAAGTGAGTGTATATGAGCTAAGTTGTGAAGAGGCCTCTTAGTAGGCCTGGGGTTTCTATTTATTAGTCTTTTTTGAGACATGAAGCGGACATGTTGAGACTGAAGTCCAACCAGACGGTTAACTTCTATATTTACTATTCTTTTAGAGTATATTAGGCCGACCTTCAGACGAACTTGGATCGAGATGAGATCCAGTTGCATTGAGCCCTATCAAAAATAATATTTGTTCTGTCTACGTACTCTTCCCCTATTTGTAAATATTAAAATGATAGTACTTTCTTTTTGTCTGAAAAAATTGTAAGAAAAATAAATGATATTATTATTTTGATCCGTAATGTTTCTAAAAGACCCTAAACCCTAATTCAATGTAAATAAAAAATTTAGGATTTAAGTGTAAAAAAAAGTTTAGGTTCAAATATGTCATTGGTTCAAGTTTAAGGGCTAATTTGAGTTTTAGAAATTAATTTAATAGAGTTGTATATCGGACTTTGGCCTGAAAAATAAAGTATATATAAATAATAAGATATTTAATTGAAAGTTTTTTATTTTTTGTGAAATAACTTTTGTTAGACAATATTTGAATATAAATATATTTTTTAAATACTAAAAATATATTTAATTATAAATATTATAGTTAGGTACATAATAATTTATTTAAAAAATATAAAAAATATATTACTTTAGTATTTAAATTATACTTTTAAATTATACCTTAGAGACATTATATCATTTCTTTAAATGAAGAGAGAGAAACAAAATTAATGATGAAAAGTATAAATGAGAGGCACAGCTAAAAAGTTGAAAAATTAATCCTTTCTGGATATAAAATTTTCTCTAAAAAAGTCGAGAGACAAAAATCTGAAAACTCTTTGATTTATACTTTGCAGCTTTGACACATTTAAGCGTGTAGAATCGACAATACACTTGTGTAGGATTATAAACAAAATTATATCTCTTAACAAATGTCATAGTAAAAAAAAAAGATAAATACATTTTTTTCTTCGAGCAAGTTATATAATAAGCACTCAATTTGGCTTCGCCATTGCATGCATTTATGCTTTACAAATGCTTTATGACTGATATGCTTAAATAATTAATTCAAATACATAAAAATCGAAATACAACCATGGCGGATAACACTTGCATATGTATGTAACTAAAACTTCAAGTGACAAGAACGGTATTTTTTTTGTTAAATTCTTAAAAGTTATATATTTGAAGTTCGAAAAAGAATTCTCTATAAACATTCAATTGAAGTAGCTTGATCCGCATATTTATCCAAAGCACCTCAAACCTAACTATCTTATTTTTTAAGAAATAAAGGTATTGTTGCTGTAATGATGTTCCTTGTAAAAGCGGGTCAATTACTGTTAAACCGTGAAATTTAATTAAACAATAATAATAATTAAGAGGATAATTAAAATTATTTAGCATAAATTAATAAATAACTTAAACTAACAATTAAGGATATATATATATAATTAAATAAATCGATAAATGAAGCTTATAATAAAAGATAATGAATTTATCTTTTACTGATGACTTACGTAAACAAGTAGACACATACTCAAATTCCGAATAAATTAAAAGAATTCAATTAGAAATCAAATACAGATAAAATTAAATTTGAAGTGAATAATAAATCAATCAAAATTTTGAATATAAATAAAGCTAAATGAGATTTGATATCGAATAGTAAAACCCAAATATCAAATTAAAAATTTATATATATATATATATATATAAACTAAGTAATATCAAAATTAATAACTAATACAAATTATTTTGATCTAATTTAATTTTTAAGGAATAATATTTATAATGAAATCTAAAATATTATAGTAAAACTCATATCTTAAAACAAAATAATAAAAATAATAATAACATTGTAATGTATTGAAATTTGATGAAATAATTAACAACACTAATAATAAACATAACGATGATAATAACAGTAATAATATTAATTACTTAAAAGAAAAACTTATGAATTAATGAAATCTAAATTAACGGTTTAACTAAAGACTATAAATTAATTAGTTTCGACAAAACTCTGATAATCAAATTGTCATGAAAATAAATAAATTAATCAATTAAATTGAGAATCAATCAGACGCACAAATGACTGTACGATTTCGATCACAGAAAATCTGCCCAATCAAAGTCAAATTCACTCTTTCTCTTCCTTTCTTTTCTTTCCCTTCTTTCTTTTCTTTCTCTTTCTTTCTTTTCTTTCCTTTCTTTCCCTTCCTCTCTTTCTCTTCTCCCCCGTGACCTGCCTCCTTATTCTCCCTTTTCTTCCCTTTTTCTTCCCCTTACGCGACAACCCTTCTTCCCATTTCATTTTCGCTACTGCCTCTAACTCCTTTCTCCTCCTTGCTTTCCCTCAACTCGCTCTTTCCTCTCACTGACTCGCAAATACCTCCCGCTCTCTCACTCTCAAGCCTCACAAGAGGCACCGACCCCCCTTTTTCACCCCCTCACGCGATTAGTTTTGTTCTCGGCCAAGCCGGCACCCCCCCAGCCACCTTGGAAGAGCCCAAGTCGCGCCAGCCGTTCGCCACCACACCCACACCTCTACCCACTCTCACCTCTTGCTTAAGATGCCGACCTTACCCTCCACCCTCACCCTCGGCCAACAAGGGCGACACATACGACTCCTCACTGAACTCCGCTCTTTTTCCGCTGCGCCCAACTCTGGCTGTCCCTCTTTTTTGCCATCTTGCTGCATTGTGCCTTTTCTGGTAACCTCCTTCCTCTTCTCTCCTCCGGCCGTGTGGGCCGTGCGTTGGGGCTGAGCCCCATGCTTTTGATTTTCCGGTTCTGAGATGCTGTTTGCTGCTTCTGTTGAATACTAGCGAACTTTTTCTTATCTATGGCCGTGTGGGCCATGCTGGTGGCTGAGCCCCATGCTTTTTGTTTTCCTATTTGGTGATGCCGATTCTCTGTCTTGCTTGTGGGTTTGCTAATTTTTTTTATGGGTTTATGGTGACTATGCCTTTGGTACACTAGTACCGATTGGTACCAGTGAGGCAAGGGCTTCGTTCAAATCACCTTGCTCCGTTCTAAAATGGTCCCTACTGACCCCAGCTACCTTGCCTTGGTGTGATTTTTGTTGCTTAGTTATGGCTTGTTTGTGATAATTGTGCTCTGGTATGGCTTCTGGCCTTAACTTTCGATTCGGGGCTTTATTAGAGACTCTGATTTTGGTACGATGGTTTAGCTGGTGTGTGTGGCCCTGTTCACTAACACTGCACTTGACTCCCTTTTTGCTAAACCCTAATTTCACCCTGAACTGTTGTCCCTATGTTGTTTAACTGTTGGATTGAACTTTGATATACTGGTATTGGACCTTGTTGCCTAGTGAGGCCCTTGCTGGTTGTTTTCTTTTATGGCCTTGGTACACTGGTACCTATTGGTACCAGTGAGGCGAGGTGTTGTCTGTTTATCATATGAGACCCTGGATTTTGTGCTGTTGTGTTGCTTGGATTCTGACATTTGATTCAGTATCAGTTGCCTTTCACTGGTCTAGCCTAAGTCCCATTGAATATGTTAACTGATTTCTAGTTATGGGACCTGATTTATTAGCAATTGTGGGCTCAAATAATTATATTGTTAGCTGGTGTTCAGCTGGTTATTTTTCTGTCATGCTAAGCATGGTCATGGCTCATTTTATTGTCTTGTTTGCCCTTGTCCCTGATTGTTGTCTAATCTGGCCTGACTCCCTTTACTGATCTATCCTGGTTTGCTTTGGTTCTGTTGCGCTGGTTACACTCTGGCTTGTATTGATTAAATGTTGCCTTGGTTGATTTAGGATCATTGCCTTGTATTATTGGCAGGCTGGTTACTTATACATAATTAATTACTAGGCTGTTGGGTTTAAATAGGGGCTTAAGCATAATTTGGGATAATATGAGAGATAAATTCAAAAAGGAAATGAAATGGAAGGATTTATAAATTACTAGCCTCAAATTAAAAATCAAGGCTTAAGTAATAAAACTCATTGGGCCGATAATCAACTAATAATTACTTACAAATCTAATTTAGGATTAGTATTAAACTAATAAAGGCCCAATGATTAAAAGTCTAAAAAAAAATTAAATTTAAAATGTGACTAAATTAATTGGAAGCCGCCCCGAAAGATCAGGCGGTATCCATGAATAATAACGTAAACTTTAATATACGGGAAATGATTAGATTCCCTGACTGCCCCCGATTTCAGGATATCGGTGCATTGACACCAACGATTCGGTAGTCAGCGTATGATCCCGAACATTAAAACACCAACACATTTAATTAAATAAAAACATTAATTAAATTTAAGTTTAATTGAATTTCTTTTCTTTCATTTTGGTTTTTATTTTTAATTCTAGTTTTATATAATATATTTTTTAATTAATAAAAATAATATTAAAATATAAAATGAGATATAATAAAAGGATATGATATAAATAATTAGGGGTTAAATAAATAATAACTAGAGGATAATAATAATTTATAATATAAAATATATATTAATCAATTTCTCTATTTTAATAATTGAATAACACAAATTAATATATATAAATACTTATTAATCAATTTCTCTATTTAATAATGGAATAATATTTATAAATATATAAATATATATATTAATCAATTTCTCTATTTTTAATAAGTATAATATTAATTATATAATATTATATATTAATTAATTTCTCTATTTCTAAATAATTAATTATCCTAATTATAATTAAATTAATTAAGTGCTAACATTAAGCTAACTTAATTAATCTAAATAAATTAAGTTAGTTACATTAATCGAAATAAATATAATCTCAAAACACGAACACTAAATAATAATAATAATGATACAGAGTCTGGTAAACCCTGACCTAACCAGACCAAACGTGAATAGGATACTCATCAATTTAATTTATTTTGACTCTATAGGTTCTCGAAAATTTATCTTGACGAGCCGACAAACGAGTACACTCAAGATGAGACGGCTGACGAATCGTGAGCGTCACCGGAGACTAAGAAATTTGACGCTACTGACCTGATCGAATTATTTTCAGGTACGATTTCCTGGGATTTGATTTTCTTTTCTTCAGAAATAGGAACCCAAACCGAAAATAAAACCGTTTTTTAAAACAAATTTGAACTGCAGTGTTTTCTGACCAAAATTGATTAGGAACCCAATTTGAACTATCACGTGCATTCGGTACTTGACCAATATTTTTGGGGCCTACCCGCATTCGCATGGCATATCATGTCATATTGCATGTAGACATGATAGGAGTACGATTCAGGGAATAGTCCCGAGATAGGATCAGATAGAATTAAATAATCCAAGTTGTAGATTATATTTATTAGGAAAATATTATTACTATTACTAATCATTAAATTAAGTCAGGTAGTTAATCATGCATTAAATGCATGGGAGTGCTGAGAGGCGGACCGGGTAATTCTCAGTCTGAGTTGCCTTGCATAACCAGACCGTTGTGGTTACGTACGGTGACCCATAGGCCCGTGGGACCCACCGGTATGTATATGTACTGCGTATCTTTGCCTGCCGGATTATCCACCGATTCCGTCATTTGGCGGGTTCGGCTGTGTCAGAGTATTTTATTTTGATCTTTATTATATTTTATTATTCTTTATATGATTTAATTTTTAATCCAAATTTGAGCGATTAGGATATATTGTACTTCAGTGTTAGTGTGGGCGACCATATTCGAGACTGGAATCTACTTCGTGATATTATATTATTATATTTATCCGGCTTATTTAGGATCCTGATATTGTCCGAAGGGCTTTCTCCTTTGGCCCATAGTTGGTACAGAGAAAGTCGGGATGCAGTCCACTGGCCTTAGTGGGTACAGTGTAGGCTCCCATTTACTTATATTTCGTTTTGTTATTTTTACAGGATGTCGTCCTCTGGCCCTTGGTTGGTACAGTGTAGGCTCATATTTGATTTCGATTTGTTAATTCAGGAGTAGTTATCTCCTTTTGGCGATATGGCAACTGAAGACATATTTATCTGCTTGTTGTCATTTTGTAAGGTGAATTACTAGATTTAGCAGACCAGAGTACGTGCTTATGCACGCTCACTCTCCTAGGGCGTTATCGCCTCGTGAGCCCGAATTACCATTTATGCGGCATTGGCGCCGCATAAACATAAAGTCCTAAGTTCGTAAGTTGGGTTGCTGGTGGCGCCCACTTAGGCAAGGCCCAAGTTCGTAAGTTGGGACGCTGGTGGCGCCGCTTGGGATAGATCTGGTGATTTGCAAATCGGGATATTTATTTCGGGTGTTTGATTTTCGTACCTTATACTTTATATTATATTATTATTTTCCTCAGATTCTCTATTTCGGGTTTATTTGCCATTTCATGTCATTCATGTAAGTGTTTTCTCAAACATGCATAAATTAATAATACATTAATATATATTAAATTATTTCATTACATTTAAATTTCGGTACCGGTATTTGGGTCCAGTCTAGGAAAGAAGATCAAATCTTAAGGCTGGATCTAAATCTGGACTGAGTAATTTAAAAATTATTCACGTTTCCACGGTGGTTGTGGGATCCAGGTTTACAGGTACGAGATCGAGTTTTGATGAGAGTGCTAGGTGCAGTCCTGCGTGATATCAGAGGTGCTTCGCCGCATCAGCACAGTGAGACGGGTAGATGATTAGGGCTTATCGAGCATCGGGTTTTTGTTTTCTTTCTTTGAGTTTTATTTGAGAGATTTTGCTACTCATTCCGATGGAGTTAGCCCCGTCAGTGTTTGGCGTTGTATTCTACTGTATATTCTGGACTGTTATTGTTTTGTAATATTAATATTGTTTTGTTTATTCTGAGATTTATCTTATTTTATTCATTTAACCTTTCGTACGCACGTCTTGTCATGCGTACGTGGCGGGATTAATCACCCCTAATCCGCTTTATTATTTCTGAGGTGTGACAATTAACGAAACATAGAAAAGCAGCTAACAAAATTCGGCAAAATAGGGTGATATATCATAGGAGCTTTGCTGGTAGCTGGGGGGTCCCAGTGATAGTTGTGATTCTCAGCTTGCAGTGTTTATACTGTTGTACAATAACCTGTCATTGCATGGAATTTCTCTGCACAGCAAATTGCAATGGTGAATTGAATAATTCCTCAAAAAGATATTGAATCGAATAAAATTAATGATAGAAAGGCTATGACAATAAGTTAATGATCTGTCGCTCTGTCAGTGATTTACCAGATGGTGAGCTGTCGGTGTCTCGCACACCGCCTCCCTCAAATCCCAAAAAAAACAAAAAATATTCAAATGCCATCCAACACAAAAATATCGACTGCTACTAGTTATTACAAATCTGCCTCTTCTAAAATAATTCGGTAAAATTTCTTCATTTTCTTTATACTATGAGAATCAGATCATGATATATTGTGGAAGTAATCTCGTTTGGTTCTTCATAATAAAATAGTAAGGTTTCAGGTAACGTTTTTTTCGACTATAAATTCAGTCAAAAAATATGTTCGACTATAAAATTTAAGCTATTTCATAAAAATATATTATGACTGTTTTAAAATGTGACCGTATGACTGCATATGCGGTTCGTTTATGCTTATGCGGTACGATACCGCATGCATAAAAGTGTGCATCCGCATATTCAACAATGTATATTATTTTTTAAAATATTTATCGTATTAAAGCTATAAATTAATTATATTATATTTTCATGCTAAATATTCAAAATTATATTAATATCTTATTATATTTTCTTATTTTACAATAAAAATTTTCAAAAATAATTGATCGATTCAAATATTATAAATTTTTTTAGAATACATATTCACATATGTAATCTGCATACTGAACCGCATATGCACTTACATATCGCATATGCACTATACAGTGTTCAAGCACACATATTGAAATCTATACTTTAAAACCTTGACCTCATTTACCATCACCATAACAGTTATTGTGTTCCGCTACGGGATGTAGCATTAAGTACTAGTTTTGAAGGTTTTTCATATCTTGTAAAATATTATACACTTAAGCATGTAAACATATTTAGTCGTTTTTTTTCAAAATTTATCTTTTTCATCGAAGAAATATTTAATTTATGGACACGTAATTTATAATAAAGCGAACAAAAATATTAGATTTTTTTTGTAAAAAATAATATATTTTTGTATTTATCTCTATATATAAAAAATGAGAAAAAAAAATTTGTATGACTTCATGTGATGTGTTGTGTTGTGTTCAGGGGCGGACCCAGGTAAATCCAGGGGGGCACGTGCCCCCCCCTGGATTTTGAAAAATAGTGCTTTTCGGTAATGTTTTTGGCACGTGCTCCCCCTGAATTGTCTGGTTATTTTTATTGAGAAAAAAATATTTAATACCGTGCATAATGAAATAATTATGCAAAAATATCAAAATATAAAGTTCCTTAGTCGAAAACTTTCTTCATCAACTTGATTATCTATTACTTTGAGCTTTATTTTATTATTATTTTAATATATAAAATGTTATTATTTAATAAAAAAATTATTAGTTAAGTATATATATTAAATTATTAATTTTTTTTATTTAGTACCTGATTAGTTAATGGATTTGAACCCGATAAGCCATTACAATCCGATAATCCCCCCCCCCTAATCAAAATTCTAGATCCGCCAATGGTTGTGTTGTGTTAATTAACATGTCTAGATAATTTCACTTGACGTACTGTACCGATATTAGTTGAAAAGATACACATCGCGTGGCACACACGAGACATGTCACAGAATAAACAATGTTCCGTGATGAAACCATAACATGTCACGACGTAGTGGCGAAGCTTCATTCATTTGTTTTGAACCGTGACCCCCTTAAACCTAAAACGTAGTTAAAAAATTTATAATTCATAATAATAATACAAAAGATGATTAAGCTTTTAAGTTTTTAAGCATGCTACATCATCACTTTTCTTTACCATTGATTTTGTTTTAATTTTTTCATCTTCTTGAATTCAATGGTCCATATAAAATAGTTTCTCTATCCTCATTCTTAATATATAAAGAAAATTAAGTTTCCAAACTTTTCAACCATGCCACATCATCATTTTTTTCAACCATTAATTTTGTTTAAATTTTTTCATCTTCTTCAATCCAAGAGTTTATATAAAATAATTTCTCTCTCATCATTTAAAATAATATTTAAGGTGAAACTTAACTGTTAAAATGAACCAACTTTTTTTATATGATAATTTATATATTGTTATGTGTCTAATTATATTATTTATTATTATAATAATTATTATTATAGTTGTCATTATTACTTAACATTTAAAAATATTGTGTCTAAATTTTTAATGTAAAATTTTATTAAATATTTTAAAATTTTATATTATTAATTATTTATTTGAGGACTATATTATCGGGGCAAAATCTGAGTTACAACCCTAATTCAAAATAATGTGTGTAATATACTTAAGGTGAAACTTAACTCCTAAAATGATTTATCTTTTTTATATGATCATTTATAAATTATTATATATTTAATTATATTATCATTATTAGAAGCATGCCACATTATCACTTTTCTCCACCATTGATTTTGTTTTAATCTTTTTATCTTCTTGAATCCAAGGGTTCATATAAAATAGTTTCTCTCTGCTTATTTAAAATAATACGTGTAATATAATTAAGATGAAACTTAACTCTTAAAATGATTTAACCTTTTTATATGATCATTTACAAATTATTATGTAGTTAATTATATTATTATTTATTATTATAATTATTATTATAATTATCATTATTACTTAACATTTAAAAATATTGTGTCTAAATTTTATTTAATGTGAAATTTTATTAAATATATTTTAAATCTTAAATTATTAATTAATTATTTAAAAACTATATTACGGGGTGAAACCTGAGCTACAACCCGGTTTTTCACTGTATATTTAATGTCGCCTCCATTAATTATCATTTATTGGACTTTAAACTCCTACTATTGTAACATTCGATGATGAGACTAATCAGAGCGTGCCATTTTTTGAACACTACGGATGACTCATTGTCTCCGATTGTGATCTTTCATTTGTTTTTATTTTTAAACAAATATGAATATAAAATTTGCCTGAAATATTTTTTACGCCGAAATTATGCTAAATTTACTTGTATGTGGCATCAATAATTTATAAAAATAAACTAGTGTGAATAATATTATAACTGTTTTATTTTCATGATTTCTGTCCCTACCAATACATTTTATAAGAAAAAAATTTTCATTAAAAAGTTAATGTAATATCAATATTTTGATTATTACTAGAAATAAATCCACATGTTGTACTGGACCCAGATATAATTTACATTTGAATCAATTACAAAGACTTTTAAATTTTTAGATAAATTCTACTCATTATTTAATAATTTTTTTTGTGAAATATAATATTTTTTTTCTAAGTAAAATTGTCTAATAGATAGTTTCTCTTTTTTTTTTCAAGCAAAACTTAAAGTTGATGGTTTTATTTGAAAGGCAACTTCTTTTTTAGATCTCTTCTTTTTAATGTGATAAACATAGCAAACAAAATAGAGAAATGAAAAAAAATGGAAGAAAAATGCACTGACATATCTCATTCCTTAATTTTTCTTAAGTTTTAATTTGTATGGTCTGTTTTCAAGAGAAGATATTTTGATCATTAAAAAATTTACAATATCAGTGAAGAGTTCAGTCCATCCGTTCTTTTTAATATAGTATAGAAGTATAAATATAAATATGTTATTGGGAGTTATATAGTCATTTTACACTTCAACAATGGACTAGTAAATGGGTATCACGATTGTATGATTTGAAAAAGGTATTTGTTCAAATTAGAAGCTTCAAAACTACTTATCACGAGCTAAAAGTTTAAGTTAGAAATGATCTCCTAGAATTAGGCTATGGTGTTTTGCAAAGCACAAAAGCGTTGTGTGCTTTGCGCTCTATTTTTAATTTTAAGTCATAAATGATCGATCCAAACCGCTTAATCTAATCTTCATATCAAAATCTATTAGTAAAACAAATTTTATATTTTTTAGAATTTATTTGCTATTTTTTTGAATAGAGGGAAAACCGTCATTTTTGGATGAACCATAATTCTCAGATCAAGTCAGTTTCTCCTCATCAGAAAAAATAGCACAAAAATTCTAAAAAAAAATATAAAATTTGGTTTACTAATAGATTTTTATATGAAGATTAGATTGTACGGTTCAGATCGATTATTTCTGACTTGAAATTAAAAATAGAATGCAAAGTACACAACGTCTCTATACTTTGCAAAGCACCATAGTCGGATCTCTCTCTCTCTCTCTCTCTCTCTCTCTCTATATATATATATATATATAATTAGGCTATGGTTCTTTGCAAAGCACAAGAGCGTTGTGTGCTTTGCGCTCTATTATTAATTTTAAGTCATAAATGATTGATCCAAACCGCTCAATCTAATCTCCATATCCAAATCTATTAGTAAACCAAATTTTATATTTTTTGGAATTCATTTGTTATTTTTTGGATAGGGGAAAATTAGTCATTTTTGGATGAACCAGAATTCTCAGATCAAGTCATTTTTCTCCTCACTAGAAAAAATAGCAAAAAAAATTAAAAAAAATTATAAATTTTGGTTTACTAATAGATTTTGATATGAAGATTATATTGAACGGTTCAGATCGGTCATTTCTAACTTAAAATTAAAAATAGAGTGCAAAACACACAACGCCTCTGTGCTTTGCAAAGCACCATAGTCGGACTATATATATATATATATATATATATATATATATATATATATATATATATATATATATAGAGTGGAGATACCGTGAGCTTAAGCTCACGGAGGCCTTCCGTGAGCTTAACTCAAAAAACATATTAAATCATCTCGAAATTTTAATTTATCATCCTCATTAAATTCTTTATATAAAAATCTTGTGGGATGCAAAAATTTGGAGTGTTTTGAGCTTTTTAAGTTATCGTTTTTAATTTTTTAAAATGATGTTCAAGTATTGAGTATATTATTATTATTTTTAGAGCTGATTTTCAAAAATTAAAAACTACAACTTAAAAAGCTCAAAACGCTCCAAATTTTTGCATCCCATGAGATTTTCATATAAGGAATTTAATGAGAATGATAAATTAAATTTTCGAAATGATTTGATATTGTTTTTGAGTTAAGCTCACGGAAGGCCTCCGTGAGCTTAAGCTCACGGTATCTCCACTCTCTCTCTCTCTATATATATATATATATATAATATGGAGGACAATGCCTCCAAATTTCATTATATTGCAGTTACATAGATCACAGGTGGATCAATGCCTCTAAATTTCAGTAATGCAAAAAAAAACATTTCTTATGTTATTTGAAATTTTATGTGATGTGGATAAAAGCTTCCTACAACTTTAACATTATTCTTAGTTTGTCAGGGGTTTTGTGCAAATTTGGATACGGTGTGTGGTCGGTACCAGAGATTCGGTACATTCACGTTGTAAGCCCTTTTTTTTATCAGAAAAAAGGGTAACGCCTCTGATCTTGATAGATATTATATGATTGTTACAAAATGGTATTGAAGATTAACCGCATAAATAGAAATTGACAGAGGATATATATTGCCTTTGAGTCTTGAGGCTGTTAACGAGTGTAAATGATGATGGTGTTGGTGATGGTGATGATGATGATAAAACGAAAGAAAAATGACCTAATTTAAAATGAAAAAAAAAGAAGAGAAACAGGGCTCATGTTGCGAACTTTATTCTTTTCAATGAAAATAGGTGAGGTGCTCCCACTAGCATCAAGATGATGATGATGATAATGATAATGATAACAATAAGGCAATGATTTGAGATATATTTTAGCTGATTTTCAACTTAAATCAATGGAATTTAAAGTAAATGTATAATTCTATCGTACATTCAATATATAATTAATGCACATGAGTTTGATATCTTTAAAATTATTATATAAATTCATAAAGAAAAGTGTGGACATATTCTCTTTTTTTCAACGTGTCAAATTTTGAAAATCATTTAATATTTTATGAAGTGATTTAAGTTTTTCAACCATGAAATTCAACGACTCGATGGATGACCAACAAATTTTCAAAGTGGCTCACACTTAATACACTCGATGGATGCACTTTGGAAATATTCAAAATAAAAAGAAGAGTTTGGACTATTTCTTTAGAATGGATTTGAAACCTTAGGATTGGTACACGATATAACTAACCAACATGACTGATTTTTTTTTTTTTGAATTAGAAGATGCCCTCGATAAAAAAAAAATACTATGCAAAATTTTGGATTCCCTGGGACTAATTATAGAGTAGAAGATCCCGTACATAGGATGATATATATATGGGGCGCCCTTCTTACGCAGAGATATTCACATGGAGATCCGGACAGCACGAACAATTTATTAGTATTAAATCAGAATCGTTAATCGGTGATCGGACATTTTACAACAAATGAACCGAATAGCTCCGCTGAAGATGTGAGTTCATAATATACGGATTTGTATTTACTGCCATAATTTTTTGGTCTGAGAAACTATGGTAACGGATTTCAATCGTCAGATTTATTTAAACACATATGATTAAATTCATGGTTATTATTATTAGATGAGTTCCACAGTCATAAATATAAAAAAAATGCCACTACTGTCATAAAAATAAATACGGCAGCGGATGTTATTTCCCATGATATACTGCACAAAAGCATGACAGAGATGGAGCAGCAGTAAAAGCAGTTGCTGGAGGCGGTACTAACGCAGGTCCAGTTGCAGGGAGTAGGGAGGGGTGGGCTGCAGGTGGTGGACTGGTGGTAGGGCTAGACTCTAGAGTGCGTATCTCGCAGGTTGCAGTATTTCCACTTGCAGTTGCATCACCCATGGGACATTTGCTTGCGTCCCTTAAATGCAGGGAATGAGTTAATTTCCAATGGCTTGGAGTCAAAATTTATCTCAATCTTTGTTTTAACCATTGGATTAGCATTGAGATTGGAAAAAGTATAAAATGGAAAATGAGTTTGCATCGAGATTGGTGAAAAAAGATTGATCCAATGGTTAAAATAAAGTTTGGGACAAATTTTGGTCCAAACTATTGGAAAATTAATCGGTTCCTAAATGCAGATCTACGAGTACATTGTACATGCAAACGCCAATTCTCTCCGTATCCTCTGTGCCTGGTACCTAACCTATATATCAACGGTGCGGTCCCTTTTGGCTTGTTGGTTGGGACCAAATATTAGTTGATTTTTGTATTTTACCATAAGAGCAGATTTGGTTCATTGTTTAGTCTCTCAAATTCGTCCCAGCAAAAATCTCAAAATTCCTTTCATGAAGATTCATAGTATGGATCCATGCAACAACTACAGAGATTCTAACACTCAACATAATAGATTTTCAGTGTCAATAACCTCATAATAATATTTCGCATATAAATATTACAATAATTTTTTATGTAAGTGGGAATGTGAATCACATTAATATCACATATTTTGTATTAAACGAGTCAGTATGTAAATCAGGACCAGTGTCATGTTTGTGAGTTTGTTTAACAATAGTCATGTCCAATATTTGTTGTATTTTATTTTGGGACACTCATGTATATACTCTATATCAGTAAAAAAAAATATATATATTTGTTATATAGAGGTTTTGGGGATCGCTATCCTCTGCCGCGCGACACACGAGCAGCACGACCAACAGCCGTTGGATTCACGGGGTCCTTCAAGATTGATAAAACACAAATCTTTACGCGCATCGAACGACGTCAAAACCGTACTGCACGGTGCAACGCGGCATGCGATAAGAATTCGAGGTTTTGATATCACATCCAAGTATCTAACTTTGATAGTATACATATGATTCGCTGCAGTTTAAGATAGAAATGTACACACCACAGAGGAACAATTCCTGCTCCACAGTACAGTGCACAGTTGTTTAGCAAGTACCAAATTGATCATCCAATTGGCAGTGTACCGTAATAATTGAACATCATGTAGCATCTTAGCTCAGAATAATTCCTGTGGTACCGAAAGATTGGGATGAAGGGTTTTCAATTGGTCCACCGTACAACTCGGATCTACACTAACCATATCTGATCACAGTTTTCTGGTGGTTTCTTATATTTTCTAACCAATACCGTCAAATATTCCTCTAACCACTTAAAGGGGTCACAAAATTAAAATTTAGTGGATCCGCAAGTTCTTTTTAACCCGGACATTGCATGATGGATAGAACCAATTGCTTCTCCTCTTGGCTCTTGTGGTAAAGAATGAACTTATCATATTAAGATTATAAAAAAAATCTATAACTTTGGCCCTCTATTTTTTTTAACTTCAATATATATTATTTTTTATATATTTTTCGGAACTTGAACATGCGCTACTTTATAGAAAGCCAAGGCTCAATATTATTTGTACTAGATCCATTACATAGGCTCTCTAGTCTCTAACTAATTCAACAATCATGGAGACGTTTATTGTTTATTTTGATCTATTGGACAGTATGATACCTGATTCTCTAAAACTAGAATAACATTTACACCAAGCTGATTTTCCAATGCGTACTCTCAGTAGTTTGAACTTGACTGATGCATACTGATAGAACTCTTTTAGCAAAAGTATGTATACGTACAGAAGTATCATGCACTTACCTGCCTGAGTTCAACATCTATAATATGATTACGAATTCTATTGCTAAAAAAAGAAGAAGCAAGAATAACATCCAAAATGAAATAAATGATTAACTGCATTTTATGACGTCAGCAACAATTGGTGTGCCTATGGATTTACCAGTAAAAATATATGAATCAAACGAAAACGCATCATACTTTCTCAGAAAGTAACTTTATAGGGATTTATTTTTTTAATCAATTAAAATTCGTCCGTACAGTAATACTCATCGACATCAGTGCTAGGCTGCTAGCATCCTCTGCTTGGATCCAACTACCCGTTTTTTTTTCTTTTAAACATCTAAAGCGAAAATTTCATTATTGTCCTTTTTTGGCCCCATTTTCATCACTGAAGTTAACAACTAGTAACATACGAGATAATTCTAATGTTTTTCCTTTTTTTTAAAATCATTTATTTTATTAGAATAACAAGAACCAGGAAGTTATCAGATAATAATAGGAAGCAAGTAATTCCAGCAGAGCATCGCTGTCAAGTCGCAATCCCAGCAAAGATATTGTTGCTGTGTTACCTTTTCTGGGATAAGCCAGGGGATGATGCCCAGGAGGGGATATTCTGGGTCTTATCCTTCTTTCGCAATCTATTCTCTCTCGTGAAATGGATGCCATATTTGTGTACAGTGTACAGTGTATTCAAATAAAGCTAAGAAGTTTGGGAAATAAATGCCTTTGCGATGAGGCCGTGTATGAATCAGGAAATAAAAAGAACGAGAGAGAAGAAAAGACAACGAGATAAGAGGAATCAGATACTCAGATCATTTTATTAACCAAAAGAAAAAAAAAATCCAACTGTGCGCATACAACATGCTTTTATTCTAATTGGATATTGTATATTAATGTGTAATATGTGGTTGCAGATTAATACTGTCAGATGGTCGAGCTTTCTTGGGTGTTGGTTTATACTACGTCATGCAGAGTTTTCAAAAAAATCTGGACGGTCCAATTTGCCCCGATCAATTCATATCCGTAATTCCTGATCGGTCCGGATCAGAGTCAAATTCGTCCATAACCTGCTCCTCTTCTAAATCCGATCCAACGATGATCCGATTCTCCTAAATCGATTTTGACCCTCTCTAATCTAGTCTGTTTTAATTTTTAAATCAGTCCGAATCAATCCTTAACTTGTGCCAATTCGTGACCATACTAGCTTGGACTGGCCTGGCCCCCACCAACAATAACATTAAAAAATGATAGGGCTCGTGAAAAAACCTCAACGGTCCAAATTTTTTATTAAAAAGAATGACAAAAATGTTTAAAAAATTATGGTAAATATTTTTCAACTTTTATGATTTTTTTGTAATTTTTATAATTTTTTTTACAACTTTAATATTTTGAAGGAATTGTTTGAGTATTATTTGATTTTTAAATAATTATAAATAAAAAAATACTTAATTGAAATTGTTGTTTGAAAATTATGATAACTTAAAACTTTTATGAATATTTTAAGATTTTTAAAATTGAGAAAAATAAAGTTAAAACTCATATCTAATACGTTTCAACATGTAGAGATCCGATTTGGGAGATCAATGAGGGATAGGGTTGAGGTTTTCGGAATTTAGACCGCTCTAATTCAATTCGTGTAACCCGTGGTGCAAAATGAACCGTGAACCGTGAACCGACCGTGACTCGGAGATTAGACAAGAACATGCTGGACCGACCGTTTTTAAGTCTCTGACGTTATGTAAAATTCTTTTGTTTTCCCAGTATTCCAGTTGTAGTTATCAGTGAAGATAATAATTAATAGCGACTATTGGTTGTCAAAGAAAATAT
The DNA here is from genome assembly GCA_037127355.1 of Schoenoplectus tabernaemontani. Classification (NCBI taxonomy): domain Eukaryota; kingdom Viridiplantae; phylum Streptophyta; class Magnoliopsida; order Poales; family Cyperaceae; genus Schoenoplectus; species Schoenoplectus tabernaemontani. The sequence goes on along the minus strand of CM073743.1, from coordinate 18,213,532 downwards.
GTAAAGGTATGATAGTGACAATACCAAGTTGGGATCTTCGCATTAGATTTTTGCACCTTTGGTTTTGGGCATTTTTTCTTTTAATATATGATTAACTTCAATACATGTTGCTCTATTGTCAGAAACAAATACACCTCCACTATACCTGCCCGCTTGAGAGTTGAGAATAGTCATACCGTCAAACAAGAATTTTTCTGGAGAAGAAAGAGAATCAAATTGCACGTGTAATATTTGTTATTTAAATTAATTAGAGTGAGATTGTTATACAATCTATAATATCGTGAGTGGCCCGTACTATGAATTTATATATCTATTTCTAAAATGTTAATAGTTAAATCGAACTGTATAATATAATCTCTATATGCAAATTTATTTATAGTTTAAAATTTATATTTTTAGATAGAAAAAAGTATCTTGAATGATTCAGAATATTTAAATTAGATCATTTTTAATTATGAAATAATAACAAATTTTAAAAATAATCTAAATTTCAGTTTATAAATAAATTTATATATGAATATTATATTGAGCGGTTCAAATTTGAATATTTAACCACACTTACAAATAAAAATAAAAGTTTCAAATATCGACAATTATAGATGTACACAATAACCTCACTCCTTAAATTATAACAATTTTGAAATCGTCTAATACTCTTCACATCCGCATCGAGTCCTGCCTAACTTTTCAAAAACCTTTCATGGCTACAATAATGTCATTAATACGTTCTATGTAGAGGTGATAAAATTTGACCATTCTCGAAAAATATGTCTAGCCATTCAAATTCGAATTCAACACAATTTGATTTTTAAAAGAATTCAAATTGATCTAATTTAATTGAAATCCGACTTGATCCGAGATCAAATGACTTGCAATCTAATCAAAATTAATTTAATATTTGAAAAAAAAATCAATATATTAATTGAACCGATATGATCCAACCCGCCCGTATCCAAACCAGTCCCACCCCTCTGTTGCCACCTCTAATTGTTCATTACAATTTTCATAGTTACTATGGTCTTCATTTAATGATTAAAAATGGAATATTAAGTAATATATAGTTTGTGAAAATTTTGCTAAATAAGTAATCACAAAATCCTACGCTCTAATTAAGAACCCTCTTTATTTATTTTATTTAGAATTCCTCCAACTGTTTTTGAAAATTTTGGTCAAATAATGATATTTTCCCTTAAAAACGGATGCTCAATTTTCTCTTTAATTTTAGATATTTTATTCATTTGACTTTCAAATCAACAAGTTTCCATGCTGAATTTCGCAACTGGGTGACCGAAAGCACCGAACCGAATATTTTTGTGGCGCTCATGGTGCGACAATAGGGGCAGCTTTTGTTCTTGCAAGATTCCCTTTTATAAAAACATCTTATATTTATCTCTTGTTAGTTTTATTTCTTTTATTTTTTTAACCGAAATTTTTTCTAGAACAGGGTACGGATAGTGTGAAAGTAATAACACATTAATGTATATACTATTTACTTCATATATAAAATTTTAGTAATAACACCACATTAATTATATTATTCATTTTGAAAAGTTTAAATAGACAAATCTATGTTGGAAGGTTTAGTTTTTAGAGTTTGTTTCTAGTACGTTCTATCTTAGATTCATGCCGCATCGGAGTGGACTAATAGTTTGAACAACACGCAGCTCTCTTATTTATATGGCATCATGATATGCAGAGGATAAACTTTCAGGAAAAGAGAGGAGGAGAAAATATATTCATGATATGCCATGAACAAGTTTAATATCTTGATCACATACGAACAAAACAAACTCGAAAAAAATATAGTCTAGGGTTTCGGATTGTTTCAGGTCGAGTTAGGTCGGATTCTTTTTTTTATCATGATTTATTTCGAGTCGGATTAGATTTCAGATCGTCAGATTTTAAAACTTTTTTCAAAAAAATATTTTAGCCAATATTAGATCTAGATTATCAATTATGTTATGATTAATTAGTTTGAATCTAGTTAGATTAATTTCAGATCGATATCATTTATTTTATTAACAAACTGGAGACATACTAATTCATATTAATAGACAACTAATTATGCTAATTCAGATTAATAAAAATTAGCTCTTCTTATTGTAATTTTAGTTTATGATATACAAATTTTGATTAATAGACATTGTTAATTTGTTATGTTAATTTTTTATTAAATTATAATAAAATTTATGAGCTCCAAAAATAAATAGTTAATAATATTTATTTATTTTATTTGTATTGTTATTATTGTTACATAAGATCTATATTCATTCTATAGTATTTAGATATAATGAATTTAGTGGACAACATAAATAAAAATTTCAGGCACAAAAAATATTAATAACATCTATATTTCGATTCAAAATGCAATCTTTTTTATTTTGATATAAACTATGAATATATATGCATGTAGGTAATTTCTTAATTGAAACTACTAAAATTATACATGCAACTGTTTGTACTTGCTATATTGATAAAAATAATTATTAATTTATGTCAAAATAAACTGGCAATCCAGTGTTATTTATAAACAACATATATTGTGGAATAACTGAGATAAGACATATCGCTTCTAATTGTAGTTCAATCATATTTAAAATTTTCAAAATCGGTGGTCGGGTCGGATTTCGAGTTGTCTAATTTTGGGTTTTAGGTCATTCAGGTTCGGATCGAGTCGGGTTTCGGGTCATCTAAGCTTGGGTCATCTTGGATTTTGGGTCATTTGAGTTCGGATTGGATCAAATTTTAAGTTATTTTTATCTCGGATCATCTTAGGTTTCAGGTTGAATCAGATCGGATTCGAATCCGGATGAATTAGTTTGACTTTGTGAAAAAATCAAATCAAATCAGATTCGAATCCAAATGAATCAGATAAATTTTTCAGATCGAATCAGATTTTACCACGGCCAGTATTATTTTGAGATGTAAATATGCATGCTCTGAGGCTGTTTCATAAATTGCCATATGCATATTATTTTCTGGAATCTGCTTGACTCATGTTGCTTGGTAGCTAAGGCTTTAATGATGAGACAACTAACTGCTGCGTGCCTTAATGGAATGTGTGTTAATTATTTTATTAAGGTGCACGCACGGCTGCCATACGAAATTAAGAAGGGAGGTGCTAAAGCTTTCCCATTAGTTCTCCTTGTCTATTATCCTTTCTCTAAAGCCTTTGATGCGCCCCATTGCATATTTTTCTTTATCACATGAATACAAATTGTAAAGGGGAAATAAAAAGGATTAATGGCCAGAGTATCTTTGTAGCATTTTTCTGTTTTTGCTGATAGCCTTTGCTAAAGTGATTATGGTTCTTCTGTACTTTGTTCTTTGTACAATATATTGTGTTGTTCACATTTGGCAGTATTAAATATTATTTGAAAGTATTAATTATGCTCCATTATTTTCCTTTTTTAGATTGGAGAAGTTGCAAGGTATTTTATTTTAGAATTTCAGCAATTCTCTGCATGATTGATGACTAAATCATGCGAATATGATAAACATTAATGAGGAAGATATTATTTAATATCCAAATTCAAAGTACATGATTATACGGAGACCTTTAGTTGTTCAATTATTTATATTATTATATAAAACATTTAAGAATTGGAGGATCTTTTTTTGTCATGATAACGCTAAACAATGCTTAGTCTAAAGATTTTACATCTCTAATTGCTGATTAACTCAATATTCTTTTTTCTAAACTATAGTGGAATTAATGAAACGACGCTTTCCTAGTGCCATTTCACAAAGCAATTTTTATTTAACAACAAAATTTTCACAAAAATAGTAGAGCAATAAAGAATAGCACTCTTATTCTAATGTCCAGCATCTTTCAGTTCTGCAATAAAATAATTCTTACAACAGTTTCAATACAAACATGGGCTATATACAGCATTCCTGTCACCAAAGAACAAGAACAACCCACTTTTTAGCAACTTGCTCAAATCCTCTGCTATCGTAAACGGTTTATGAGATCTAAACCACAATTGCAATATACATCGATTTGGGACACTTTGGTTGATTTCTTATACCTTTCTTATATTTTAAAAAATTGTAGAACCTTTTACATTTTTAACAATATATATCCTCTTCTCTTGTATGGGATTGGGAAGAACAATCTGACGCCATGTTAGCTTTCAACAAGTGCATCATAAATAAATTAAACATTATTAATTGTTTACTAAGCAAAAGTAACTTTCCGGATTAATTGATGGTATTTTGTTAGGAAAAGTGCGATTTTTTTTTTCTAACTTAAAGCGAACTTGGTTGACACGCTTATCCGATATATGACTATGCAAGCCCAATAAAATCTTCTTCTTTTTTACTTGCTTTCTATTCTTTTTTTTAGTATTAAGATGGTTGATTTAACAAAAGACGCATATGAGATGAAAAATATTTTTTTTTGTAGGAGGCGAAGAGCCTACTATAATTTTATTAATCAAAGAAAATAGAGAAGAGATAAAAAATATTAAAAGAAAATAAAAGAGATACCAAAATACGTACTAAACAGTTCTTAAATAAAAGTGCATAGTCTGCTCTATGATGTAATCCTTTATAGAAATAATCTCAGGTCAAATATGGAGGAGTGCTCTGTAAGACTGTAACCATTGATATTCACCAAAATCAAGTGAAAGAGGGAAAAAGAGAAAAAAAAAGAACGAGAAATCATATGTATATTTAGACTTGGCAACACAGAGGTCTTTTATACTTGGCAAAAAGAAATTTCTGAAGCCTACAAATATTACAAAACTAAGCCCAATATTTTGTGAAGCTTGAGGCCTCAAAATGTGGCACCAACAAGTCAAGGCCGACAACTGGTCAATGATTATTCAACCGGGAGTACACCTCCCTCCTTTAAACTACATTGAAATCAATTAACTCTGTCTAATGAGAATGATAAAAAGATAAAGAGAAGTGATAATTGCACCCCTTATCTACACACTATTTTTGTGCACGGTGTTAAGTAACACTTTTCAAAAATGAAATAACGACATTAATACTGTGACGGTATCTCAAAAATAAAATAATGACATTAAATTAGTGGTTCATATTTTTTAGGGTATTCACCACTGGTGAATCTCTCTCTGCTTTTATATTAGAGTTTCTTTTCTTTTATTTAAATTAATGGTTCATATTATAATTATATTTTCTTTTCTTTTCCACTGTAAAGTAATATACATATATGCTGATTAATTTGTCTTTTATATATGGCATGTCCTGTAAAGAATGATAATTTGAGTTTTGAAATCCAACTTGTTTTCTGTACTACATAATGATAGGCTGGTAGTGAAGGAAGAGTCGATTTGAGTGCCACTGTGGCACTCTGCGTCTGTGCCAGTGATTGTCTTGAGGCTTTTTTAATGCTCAAGTGTGCCAAGCGAATGCGGCCCATCATGCCTTACCGGTTGCTCAGATTTTTTGAATAATTAAAATATTTAAATAAAATTATTAAATTTGATCTATTAATTTTTATATTGTAGAAAAAAAAATGAACGATTGGAGTGTTGATAAAACTAGACAAGCTCAAAGTAGCCGTTAAATATAACTAATTCTTTTCAGTTTGTTAAATTTTCTATTATGCACTGTAACTACTAGATAGGTGATTAGCACTTTCTAGATAAATGTAATTGCACTCCTATATAAAGGAAGAAGCTTTCATTGTAATACGAGAGATGAATAATAATATCAGAAGATTTCATTCTGTCAATTTTCTATTATAGTATCAGAGTTTCACTTAGAGCTCATGCTCCTCTTCTATTTTTTTTCCAATTAATGACAACCTCTTCTCCTCAATCTTTTCTTATCCGATCGGACAATCCTAATTAATTTACTCACCAACTCCACACCACCCTTACAAATGACAACTATCTGGTTTGGAAATCACAAATTCTTCCAGTTCTTCAGGGCTATGACCTCATGTGCTATATCGATGTCACTGCTCCACCATCGGCCACACTGCCAGCTTCTTCAGATGATGCTATGCCATGAATCCAACTTTTCAATAATAGCATAGGCAAGATCAATTGATTCTCGCCTAGATTTTCAATTTCATATCTTCATCAATTGTGAAACATCCACTCAACTTTAGCAGCAACTTCAACAAGTTCATACATCTCAGTCATCGACACGAGTACTAGAGCTCAAGATGCAACTGCAGACATCTAAGAAGGGTGGTTCTACATGTGTTCAATATCTTCAACATATGCAGTCCATTGTTGACCGTCTCCGTAGCATTGAATCTAATGTTTTTGAGTAAGATCTCATCTTATACACTCTTCAAGGTCTTGACACTAATTTTGATAATTTTGTAACTGCTGTCTCCATGAGATATGATTCTCTTACAATGGTTGAGCTACACAACCTACTTCTTTCTCACGATGCTCGTCTCAAAGCAAACCTCAATTCCTTGTCATCAATGCATCTGCAAATTCACATACAACTTCTTCATCCGTTCCTACTACTACTTTATATGCTGGCGCATCACAATCCCAATCTCCTATTTCACAGTCATTCTCTGAATCTTATTCTCATTCTTTTAATACTAAAGGTCGAGGAAATCACAGAGGCAGGGGTAAAGGACGTTTTTCTGGTTATTCCTCTGACAAACCTCAGTGTCAGATCTGTCTGAGGCGAGGTCATACTGCAGCTAAGTGCTATTATCGCTTTGATATCTCATATACTGATTTAGCACCTCCTACTACTCCTCAATTTTCATAGCCTCATTAAGTATTGCTTGTAGAACCAGCTGGTACACTACACCAGCCTGGTTTTTGATTCTGGCGCCACAACACATGAGACCTCTGATCTAAATAATCTCTCCTCTACTTCAGTTTATACTGGTATTGAGGAGGTCCATATTGATAATGGTTCAGATCTGTTGATAACTCACATTAGATCTTCTTATATTGGTACTAAAGATAAATCACTTTTGCTGTATAATATGCTTCATGTTCCTGATATTACTAAAAATCTGCTTAGTATTTCTCAACTTACCAAGGACAATAATGTCATTGTGGAATTTACCTCATCTTCTTGCTTTATGAAGAATCAGCAACAAACCAGATCCTGCTGCATGTTACACTAGTTAATGGGTTGTATCAATTGGATCTATCAACACCTAAACAAGAAGCATTGCAAGTCGATCACCTTACACCTTCTCTTTGGCACTCAAGACTAGCACATTGTTCTTCAGCAATAACATTTGCCTTGAGCAATTTAAACAAAATTTCTTTTTTCAATTCAAAATTTTTCTTTGTTCTCATTGTTGTAAAGCAATGGCTCACAAATTACCTTTTTACCCCTCTACATTTGTTGCTACTGTTTCATTGTAAGTAATTTCTACGAATTTATAGGGTCTCTCTCTTGTACTTTCTACTATAGGCAATAAAATACTATATCCTCTTTACTGATGAATTTTCTCATTTTAGCTGGATTTATTGATGTGCATGTAAGTCTGATGTGCCCAAACTCTTTACACACTTTAAAGTCGAGTGGAGAATTTGTCGTCTCATAAAATTAAAATGGTATAATGCGATGGCGGTATCGAATTTAAACACCTTATGCAGCTGTATCCTCAGATTACCTTTCACGTGTAATGTCTCTATACCCCTGAGAAAAATGGACTGGCAGAGTGGAAACATCGGCATATTATAGAATTAAGCCTTGCCATCATGTTTAATGCTTCAATTCCTCTCATTTATTGGGATCAGATCTTTGAGAGTGTTGTTTTCATAATTAACAAACTTCCATGGATTTAAGGTAACAACCTTTTCTTCTTTTAAAACCTTGTTTCACTAAGCACATGATTATAAGTTCTTCATAATCATTAGATGTGAATGTTTTCCTCTCTTACGCCTTATAACAATCACAAGCTTCAACCACATTCCACAAGCTATGTTTTCATGAGTTATTCTTCCATCTATAAAGGTTACCACTATTTTCATATTCCCTCCAATAAAACTTACATTTCTAGGCATGTGAGATTCAATGAATCTATGTTTCCATTTGCTCACCTCTCTTTCCTACTTCTCCTCCACAATCTCTATCTCACAATACCACTCTCACCATTCTCGCATACTGTTCACTCACAACCTTCTGCTAGTACCTCATTACCTAATTCTCCTTCCTCTCTATGATTATCTTTACATACATCATCTCAAGCCAGTCACTCAATGATGACTAGGTAAAAGATAAATACCAGAAAACACAAATAATTCCTTAATTATCATGTCTACTTAATCATTCATCCCATGTCAGTTCAGATTATCGATCATGAACCCACTTGTTACTCTCAAGCGGTAAAACATGAGCATTGGCGCCAAGATATGGCTCAAAAACTCGATGCTCTTGCTAAAAATAACACTTGGCAACTTGTCTCTCCTCCACCTGGAGCTCATGTGGTAGGTTGCAAATGGATATTCAAAATTAAGAGAAATGTTGATGGTACCATTTACCGGTACAAGGCTAGGCTTGTAGCCAAAGGTTACAAACAAGAGCAAGGTCTTAACTATTTTGATACTTATAGTTCAGTAGTAAAACCAACTACAATTCGGGTCATTCTCACCATATCTCTCTCAAAGGACAGGTCTTTGCGCCAATTAGACATCAACAACGCTTTTCTCCATAGTGAATTAACATAAACTGTGTATATATAGCAAGCTCCTGATTTTAAAGACCCAACACACTCAAATCTAGTATGTAATCTCAGGAAAGCACTCTATGACCTTAAATAAGCTCCTAGAGCTTGGTTTCATAAGCTCAAGGCATTTCTTATTACTCAACAATTCTCTTACTCCAATTGAGATAATTCCTTGTTCATTTTTAAATCCTCTACCATTGTGCTATATCTCTTGGTATATGTTGATGATGTCGTCATCACTGGCAATAATCATGTTGCTATCTCCACTCTCATAACCTCTTTGAACTCCAATTTCTCCATTAAAGATCTTGAACACTTGCACTACTTTTTAGACATTGAAGTCAATTATATTGAAAATAGATTTTATCTAACTTAAACACGATACCTCCATTCTATTCTTGAAAGAGCTGACATGATTGGCGCAAAACCTTATAAAACACCCATACAGTCAGGGCTCAAGTTGTCAAAATCAGATGGCACTGGTTTACCTGATCCTTACCTATATCAAACGATTATGGAAGCATTACAGTATGTTATGATTATGAGATCAGATTTAGCATTTTATGTAAACAAGATATCTTAATTTGTAGCTGTTACACTTAACATCTTCTTTGATTTGTCGATTTGCAAAACAATCTTGAATTTTACAATTTGCCTTGTTTGAGTTTTGTGCAGGAATTAACATACAAATGGACTAGTGCACAAGAACCAAGACTAGTGCTGGGATACAAGAGCTTAATCAAGACTGCATTAAGCTTAGGTTTAGTTAGACTAAAACTGAGTTGAATTGGTCAAGATAAAGTGAGCTTAAACAACAAGAAAAGTGCTTCTGCCCAGTGAATCGTTATAACGGTTCAGAAATCATTATAACGGTTCATCTCAATACTCAAAAATATTCTAAGGCAGAAATATCCTAAAAAGAAACCAGCGTGTATCGTTATGTAACGATTCAGGAATCGTTACAACGATTTATGAAACGTATAACGATTCTATAATTGTTATAACGTTTCATGAAACGTATAACGATTCTGTAATTGTTATAATATTTCATGAAACGTATAACGATTTGATAAATCGTTATAACGTTTCAGATCAATTGATCCAACGACTATTCTTTCCAAACTGTTATAACGATTCACAAAACATTATAATGGTTCAGGCTGAAAAATAGTTTCTTCAGAAACTCTATTTTAAAAGGATCACCTCTCTCACTGAAATTAACTGATGAGTTGGATGTTAACTAATCTAGCTAAATCATTACTCTAAAGAGCTTACTAGCCATATACAAAGTGAGAGAGATAATTCAAGAGATTGATACACTTAATTAGTCAAATCCTTATTCAAGCTCAATCTAGTTTCTCTTTATTCTCCCAACTTGATCCTTCGTGATTTTCTTGAAAACATTCTTTTGAGCTGTAGTGCTCACCTTTTTCTTGAGTGTGTTGTCACTCACATTTTGAGTGTGTTGTCACTCACCTTTCTTGAGTGTGTTGTCACTCACCCTTTTTGAGTGTGTTGTCACTCACCCTTTTGAGTGTGTTGTCACTCTTGTTACCGATAGGCTTGACATCCCATTTTTGTAAGGGACCAAGTTCTACAAGTGTAAAATCTTTTTTTAAATATATCGGCTCAACCTCAATTGTTAGAGGTTGAGGGTCCCGGAGACGTAGGCATTGTTAAAGCCGAACTCCATTAAATCTTGTGTTCTTGCTTTATCTTTACTTTCTTTTCTAACATTTCTTTGATTGTTATATTCTTGTGAGAATTGAATTGATTTAAATCGTATTCCGCTGCCATTACACTTGAACATTAAGCCCCAAACCGGTTTATACATTTTTACCTTAGGTTCTTTACATTCTTGCACTATCTTGACCTTTTAATACCACCATCCTAGGGTTTTAAAGGTCTATCAAAGTGGTATCAGAGCAGTTGCTTTATTTGTGGTATTTTTGGTCCAAGATGACTTCTTTAATGCATGTAAAAGAACCTCCAACTCTAAGTCTTAATTGTAAAAATTTCAATTTTTAGAAGAAGTATATGGTGAATTACCTCAACATTCTAGGCATTTGGGATGTTGTCCAACATGGTTATGTACCGCATTATGATCCTAGCAACCTCACAATGACACAAAAGGTCAAAGAACTGAAATCTCAAAATGATTATGCCGTCAATGTTATCTCAAATTCGGTTAGTGAAAAGATTGCTATACTATTTGGTACTACCGAAATTGCTAGTGAAATGTGGGAGACCCTATTGAATAGATTTGAGGGCAACACTCGAATGAAAAGAACAAAACTAATGGGTCTAGAGTCCGAATTTGAAAAATTTTTGTATACAAAAAGGAGAATAAATCGAGAATATGTATTCAAGATTAATGCATATCCTTAATGAATTTGATGAAGTTAGAGAATCCTTGTCTAACTCTAAGATTGTAGGCAAGATTTTTAGGGCAATGATAAGAAGACCAAGATGGGAGAGCATTATAAGCACTTTAGAAGCAATGCAAGGATCTTTTGGCGAATTCACACATGAAGAAATATTCACTCATCTTCTATGCTTTGAGGAGAAGCTACGACAAAACAGAGAGCTCACACCAAAACTCAAAGAAATCGCACTTCAAGCTCAAAGATCTCCATCGCACCACTATTTAAGCAAGACATCATCTAGCTCATCTTCTATGAATGATCAAATCATTACGAAGATGTTTGAAAGAATGCTAAATCTTGAAAAGGAGCACAATGATGAGCGAGATGAGAAGGGAATGACATGTATATGCTTTTCATGTCATAAGGAAGGACACACAACACACGATTGTTCATTGGTCTTTCCAAATAAGAAGAAACAAAACTTTGAGAGAATTGATGCTATGCTAGCTACAAGCAACCATGTTAAGAGAAAGAAAGATGAAAAAAATCCACTTAATCTTGCCCTAATTGCGCAAGTGGAGGAGAGCTCATCTGTGGTGGATGTTGATGAGATTGTAGCAAGAAATAACATCACCGACTTGTGCACATTGGAGATCCTACACGACATTGTAATATCTAAGAATATGAAGATGAACTCATATGCACCTAAGGTACAAACTTCTCAAGAATTTCAATTTTACAATCTAGTAGTACCTTGCACTACATCCACTTGGGATGATAGTGATGATGATTATGTTGAGAATGATGATTTTTTTGTTGAAAATACAAATAATTTTGATGATGAGGATGTAATTGAATCTTTTGTATCTAGTTTAGAGAATCATATTCATGATTCATCTTCTTAAAACGAAATAATTAAGAGACTTGAAAATAAAATTTCAGAGTTTGAGTTAAAGGTTCAATCTTATGAGTTTAAATTGCAAAATCTGGAAAAGAATTGTCAAATGCACTTAGGTGAAGTAGCAACATTAAAAGTGAAAGTGCAAACTTTAGAAACTGAAAATAGCGCACTAAAATCCTCATGTATTTCAACAAGCATTACTTCAATGGATTTAGACAAGGTTATAGGTCAAAGTCCTAGCAACAAGTCGGGTCTTGGATATAAGAAATCTTCTAAGACTTTAAATTACCCTAAATCAAAAGAGAAACAAAGTCAAGGGTCAAATGCAAAAATTGTGAAATCTACTAACGCTAAATCTTTCAATAAGAAACACAATTATATATTTTAATATAAGCAATTTGATAAAAAGATTAACAAAGAAAAAAAGAATTTTCAAAGCAAAGCTCATAGATATGAGCATGAACAAATTGTTTCTCAAAAACATAAAAATATTTCTAAAGAAAAACCCAAGACTCAAACTCAAGGATTAAAAGAAAGCTACCAAAATATATTTGTTAAAGGTAGTAAAAAGTCTCAAACAAGTGTATTTTACAATTATTGTTGTCATATTGGTCATATCTCACTTGATTGCAAATTTAGAAAAGAAAATAACATTACAAATGTTGTTTGGGTTCCTAAAATTAAAAATTAGAGACCCACAATGCTTAATTGTCCCTTCAAATCATATATGCAATATATTTAGGGGGAGTTAGCTAATGTATTATATTTTTTTTATTTTGGAAGTATTTTAAATTCTTTATCTTATACACGGTGCATATATTAAGGGGGAGCAATCAATTTAGGGGGAGCTAAATTGAAATAAATTCTTTATTCACATCCTTTTGCCCGATTTCCAAAAAGGGGGAGAAGTTTTTGGGTGAAATCCACATCATATGTTATATCTATGCACCCATGCATGTTTTGCAAATCGACAAAAGGGGGAGATTATTACACTTAACATCTTCTTTGATTTGTCGATTTGCAAAACAATCTTGAATTTTATAATTTATCTTGTTTGAGTTTTGTGCAGGAATTAACATGCAAATGGACTAGTGCACAAGAACCAAGACTAGTGCTGGGATACAAGAGCTTAATCAAGACTGCATTAAGCTTAGGTTTAGTTAGACTCAAACTGGGTTGAATTGGTCAAGATAAATTGAGCTTAAACAACAAGAAAAGTGCTTCTGCCCAGTGAATCATTATAACGGTTCATCTCAATACTCAAAAATATTCTAAGGCAGAAATATCCTAAAAAAAACCAGAGTGTATCGTTATGTAACGATTCAGTAATCGTTACAACGATTTGTGAAATGTATAACGATTCTGTAATTGTTATAACGTTTCATGAAACGTATAACGATTTGATAAATCGTTATAACGTTTCAGATCAGTTGATCCAACGACTATTCTTTCCAAACCGTTATAACGATTCACAAAACGTTATAACGGTTTAGGTCGAAAAATAGTTTCTTCAGAAACTCTATTTTAAAAGGATCACCTCTCTCACTGAAATTAACTGATGAGTTGGATGTTAACCAATCTAGCTAAATCATTACTCCAAAGAGCTTACTAGTCATATACAAAGTGAGAGAGATAATTCAAGAGATTGATGCACTTAATTAGTTAAATCCTTATTCAAGCTCAATCTAGCTTCTCTTTATTCTCCCAACTTGATCCTTCGTGATCTTCTTGAAAACATTCTTTTGAGCTGTAGTGCTCACCTTTTTCTTGAGTGTGTTGTCACTCACATTTTGAGTGTGTTGTCACTCACCTTTCTTGAGTGTGTTGTCACTCACCCTTTTTGAGTGTGTTGTCACTCACCCTTTTGAGTGTGTTATCACTCTTGTTACCGATAGGCTTGGCAGCCCATTTTTGTAAGGGACCAAATTCTACAAGTGTAAAATCATTTTTTAAATATATCGGCTCAACCTCAATTGTTAGAGGTTGAGGGTCCTGAAAACGTAGGCATTGTTAAAGCCGAACTCCGTTAAATCTTGTGTTCTTGCTTTATCTTTACTTTCTTTTCTCTCATTTCTTTTATTGCTATATTCTTATGAGAATTGAATTGATTTAAATCGTATTCCGCTGCCATTACACTTGAACATTAAGCTCCAAACCGGTTTATACATTTCTACCTTAGGTTCTTTACATTCTTGTACTATCTTGACCTTTCAATACCACCATCCTAGGACTTTAAAGGTATATCAGTAGCTAATCCAACAGATGTTCATTAACAAGTTGTCAAAAGAATATTACGCTACACCAAAGAAATTATTAATCATGGCCTTCATCTTAGACCTTCCTCTCAACTATGCTTAAACGCATATAGTGATGTCGATTGGGCTAGGTGCCCAAATGATCGAAGATTTATAATTGGTTATGCTATTTTCTTGGATTTATATATCATATCCTGGTCCTGAAAGAAACAAGCAACGATGTTCAAATCCTCTACTGAAGCCGAATATCATAGTTTAGCGATGACAACATCTGAAATTCTTTGACTTCAATCACTTCTTACTAAATTGGGCTATAATACACCTCAACTACCTGTGCTATGGTGTGATAATTTGGGTGCCACCTTTTGGCCGCCAACCCAGTATTTCATGCACGCACAAAATACAATGAGCTTGATTTCCATTTTATCCGGGGAAAAATGGCTGATAAGAAACTAGCCGTTAAGTTCTTATGTTCTACAGACCAAATTGCTGATTTATTCACAAAGAGCCTTGCTAAACTTCATTTCCATATTTTATCACACAAGCTCACGTCTCTGAGAAGCCATTGTGCTTGAGGGGGGTTGTAGAAGAAAACAGAATGGACGATTCCAGTGTTGATAAAACTGGACAAGCTCAAGCAAAGTAGCCGTTGAATATAACTAACTCTTTTCAGTTTGTTATATTTTCTGTTATGCACTATAACTACTAGATAGATGATTAGAACTTTCTAGATAAATGTAATTGCACTCCTATAAAGGAAGGAGCTTCTAGTGTAATACGAGAGATGAATAATAATATCAAAATATTTCATTCTGTCAGTTTTCTATTATATATACAAAAAATATTCACTTCTCGTCTTCATTTTATATAAATTAATAAGTTAAAATATCAACATTCAGAATTTATTCATATTAGTGTATTTTTTTATAATTTCTTGATGTCTCATAAAATAATATTTAAATATTCTATTTTTTTCTATATATGAATAAAATTAGTTTGATATTTTAATTTTAAATTTTGAATCATTGAAAATATAAAAAGTAGAAATGACGGAGAATCTGGAGTAAAAAATGGAGGCTTTTGAACCTGCACAGAAAAAATCATATTTACAAGAATAATCAATTTAGTAATTGCAGTCATCTGCCTTCCCCTCTTCTTCTCGAATTTATTTTGTCTTTTATCTTTTATCTTTAGAAATTTTATGAAATTATTTAATTTTGCATTAATAATTAATTCCAGGTTTCCATGATAAATGTCAAACTAGAAAAAGTTCTTGGAAGTACGCACAATGGCATCACCATTGCTTTGATTGTGCTCAGTCTAACTCTAACATGTCTCACTGATTAATTTTACGTATATATGCTTTCAAGTCTCTATAAATAACCACCAACAAAAGCCCCAACAAAATATAGAACCCTAAAAGGAGGCTCTAAAGTTTGAAATAATTAATTGTTAGAATTTCATGAAGCTAAGAATTTTTGGTCGGAGCTTGATCGACGTTGCAACAGTTTTTTTAATAATAATTATTATTAAATTAATGCATTTAATCCCAATAAATTCTCCAACCCGCTCACTACCACATCACACCTGAAATTCTCACAAACACAGACATCACTAATACATTCTTACAAACACAAATATATTAAAATCCAACTTCTTTAAAATGATACCAGATTTAAATTATTGTCCCGCTGATGAAGAAAATTATACTGCAGAACAACCGAGCGATAATACTTTTTTAGCGAAAATATTTTCAAGCGACAATACTTTTTTAGCGAAAATATTTTCAACCCACGATCAAACCTACGATCAAACTAATTTCTATCCAACCTATGATCGAACTAATTTCTATCAAACCTACGATCGAACCAATTCCTATCTGTATCTAGCTATTTACAGTAACAATATAATTTATCAACAACCGAACCCAGCGGTGCCATTATATAATTTTTTTGGCGGTAGTAGTAGTACTACATCTGGCTGTAATTTAGCTGATAATATTGGTAGGACCGAAGAGAAAAATAATATTGATGGCGGAAGTAATGTTGATCCAACGGTAATGGAATTAAGTGATGGTCACGATGATCAGGATGAGCAAGATGATGGTGGTCCGTATTATTCGAGTGAAGAAGAAACATGAGAGGATTACACTGAGCAGTCAGATTTTTCGATTGATGAATCTTAAGATGAGAAATTCCAGAGATGCGATACCACATTGTTAGTTACCGGACGAGCTGAGAGACGACATCTCGTAGAAGCATTAAATAATTTTGAGATGTTTGTCCGTTTAGGTGCGAATGAAGCTCGATTAGGACTTGATGATGAGTTAGCTAAAAATAGAATATTTACTTCTAAATCGGTTTTAAATTGGGTAATTTATGATTGGAGTGTTAGGAAAAACGTTCAATGTTGGGTACAAAAAAGTTACAAAACACGAATTATTATGAAATGCAAAGAAGAGAGTTGTTCTTGAAGATTATACGCTAGACCTGAAGAATGATCAACCGCGTGGAGGATCATCACAAATAAAAACCCCCACAATTATAGAAGACCACTAGGAGATCGCAAACACTCATAACTCATATCTAATTTGATTGCAGGATGTGTCCGCCAATATTTAAAAAAAAGACCTCTCTCTAATAGTACAACAAATTAGTATGATTATAGAAATAAAATATCCCGGTGTGGCACCAACGTACGGTAAACTTTAGCATGATCGAGAAAGATAAATTTAATAATTATTTGACACTTGGGAAAGATCATATACATCACTTCCAAATATTAAGGGCGATTTCTCGGACTACTTCAGGTATAAAATTTAAAATATCGACGTGTGATACTTCAGATGATAATATAAAAATATTTAAATCCATAGCTTGGGCTTATGGACCGTGTAATGCAGCATTCAAACATTTAAGATCCGTTATAACTATTGACGCTGGATTCTTATCGGACCATTATAAGGGTAGATTATTGATGGCATGTGGATACGATGCAAAAAATAAACTCATTCCTCTAGCATTTAGAATCGCGGATGCATAGAATGTGGACAACTGGGGTTGGTTCATGCGATGGGTTTGTAATAAAGTGATCCAATCTAATATAAAAATATGTATTATATCCGACCATCATAGGGGGATAAAGAGAGTTTTTGAGCGACCGTATTTGGGATGGTCTGTACAATGTGGAGAGGCGGTACACCGGTATTGCATGCAACACGTCACAAAAAATTTATATAAGAAATCCGGAAAATCTGGAAAGAAAGAAGATAATATCAGAGATGATTTCCGAAGAAGACTAGCGAACAAAAAGAAACCGCATCGTTTCGTAGAGAGATGGTGAATTTTGAGGAAATAAATAAAAAAACTTATGATTTTTTAAAAAAAATCGACAGAAGATTAGAAAATTATGATAAAGAACCTCCTAATTTTGCTTCATGGGCACAAACTTATGATGAAGGACATCGATAGGGTATAATGACCAGCAATGGTTCGGAAGCTCTAAATAGTATCTTCAGAGTTGAACGAATTTACCGGTTGCAGCAATTATGGAGGGACACATGGTATAAATATGCTAAATGGTTCGATAAGAGGGAAATGAAAGCATTGAACCTGCACAGAGCATGCAAGCAATGACAAAAAAAATGATAATATATTGGAAAAACGTGATGACAAAGCAGGTTCATATTGATATTATTTTACTATATTTTACTAATTTTTGAACATGACGTGATACATTTTATATATTTTTTTCAATAATTACAGCTGGTATGAACATAATTTCACTTGGAAGTGCTCGAGGAGAATATGAGGTTCAGGTGCTTGGAGAGAGGATCGAGAGTGGAGGGTATGAATCGTTCAAGTACATTATTATAATTTCGAATGAACAACACACCCGAGATGACCCACAATTGTTGGAACCGCACTGTACGTGTGATTGTCGAAAACCTCAACTGACTAGTATACCATATTCTCACGTGATTGTTGTATGCCAACATAGAAATTTGATGTGTACGGTTTTATAGATGAGCGATACAATACAGCTCACTTACTTAATACTTGGTCCGGTCAATTTCATTGTTATGGAGATTAACAAGTTTGGCCATCATATCTTAGAGAAACTATAATACTAAATAAAGAACTAATAAAAATTGGCCGACATGCAAAGGTTAGACGTCAAATGGTAATGGATGAGATGGAGAGCAGGATACGAGGTCAAGGTAGATCGAGGAATATACAGTATTCTCAAGGTGGGCCTTCTCGAAAAGATGAAATTAATCGTGATTAACTTCCAATGGATACATTACAATCAGGACGGCATATGAGTAGGCCTTAAGTCCCACAACAAACAGAAGAATTCAAACTTCTCGAGATGCTTTGCAATCAGCGAGATACTCAACTAGTTATGATCTAAGAGATAACAATAGAACAACCCTAACTTCTCGAGATGCCTTGTAATCAATGAGATTCTCAACTAGTCATGATCCAAGAAATAAAAACAGAAGAAAACAAATTTCTTGAGATACCTTACTATCAGTGAGATTTTCAACTGGTCATGATCCAAGAGACAACAACAGAAACATCGAAAGTCATCAGAATCAAGAAAGGCAAGCCGTAAATGCTTTAACTAGCGGTGCAAGGGGAAATAATTTTGGAGGAAAAATCTTAATTTTTTTCGCACGTAGAAAAAAAAATTAATGTAACTTATATTTATGCAGAAAATATGTGAATTGATTTGTCATAATAGAGATAATACAATAATAAAATATAACACAATCAAATAATGTCATAATAACTAACGGATGTATGCCGAGAAATCTCCGTCAGTATATCATGTCACCGGCTCACCAATGGTGGATAAACCCCACAAACATTTGACGTCCTAAAAAAAATTCATTACTATAATTTTTTTAATACCGCAATAAAATTAATAATATTTGACTATTTACTCTAGAGTCACGATCATCTCGTCAAAATTGAAGTGAAACGTGTGAGTTTCTGGCCTCCAAAACTCTATTAACGTGCTTAATAAACCCGTATCAATCTTCAAGTTACGAGCCTCTGCTTTTTGAACATAAATCTCATGCAGCCTAGCAAGATGAAGAAATCTCATACCTCGCAACCTACCCTGAATGTGCGAGATGTATGATATTGTCGGGCGGTGAGTGCGGAAACGAATGACATTCATATCTCTCTGTAATTTTCATTTCATAATTAGTTTCTCATATATATGCATTTTATTATTATTATTTTAAATATAATGTACCTATGTTTGACTATAGTGTGTTCGATGTTTGTCTTCAGGTAGATAAATTATGACATTTACATTTCGTTGCTCGCCCGCCATTATCTAGTACAAAAATTATTTCATAATTAATTTATAATTAATTCATATTTAATTTGAAATTACTTTATATAATCTATTCTATAATTAAATAATAAATAAATTCTATAATTAAAAACTAATTTATTCTACAATTAAATTATATTCAAAAATTAATCTATAAATAAAAGTTATTAATCTATTCTACAATTAAAGCCTAATTAAATATATATTATTCTACAATTAAATCAATAATTAATCTACAATTAAATTATAATTAATCTATAATTATACAATTCTACAATTAATTAATCTACACAAATAATTAATAAATAATCTCAAACTATAATTACACAATTTAATCTATAATTAAATAATTTTATAATTAAATCTACAATTAGTCTACAATTAAATTATAATTAAATAATTTTATAATTTAATCTACATAATTAATTAATAATTAAATAATTTTATAATTAATCTATAATTTACATTTCAATTCTAATTATTTAAATAAATAAAATTTACTTTCGATAGTAATATTCAATAATATGTCAAACACTATCTCATCCCGTACGTTCTTTTTTTTTTCTTCTTCTTTTCCTTCTCTTCTTCTCTCTTATTTCTTCCTCTCTCTTCTCTCTCTTCTCGTTCTTTCTTTCTTTCTTTTCCTCTCTCTCTTTTTTTTTCTCTCACTGAACGCGCAGATGAGCATCTACGCATTTGGTTTATATAATAGGAAAACACGCCACTGTCAGTGACGCGTTTCATATGGAACGCGCCACTCGCAGTGACACGTTTGGTCTCAACGCCACTGACAGTAGCACGGTTCAAACGCGTCACTGGCAATGACGCACTGCCATTCGTATATTTAAAATTTTACAGTTCTCACTTTTATTTTTAATAATATTAATTTAATAATTATTATTATTAAAAAAAACTGATGCTGCAAGGAACGCACGAAAATTGACGCGCGCTCATGGAGAACTGGAACCCAGCACAACATGCCAGCAGCATCAATTCCAAGCTTATCAAAAATTCTGTCATTTACAGACGGACATCTGGTTTCAACTACAATACTAACAAATAAATGCATGACATTGATGGTGTTGTTGATGTGAATGATTATAATGTTGTTGCTGATAGTGATTATGGAAATACTAAAGATATGGTGCCGCTTACATATTCTGATTTCACAGAAGCACACTGATAATATGGCATTTTCTGTTTGTGTTGCACATGGCCGGACTCTTAAGGGGAAGCCATCTTAGCATCATGCGAGACTCTATTCATCGCTTGACAGGCTATTTTGAAAACTAATTAAAAGATTATAGATTATAGGGTTAATGTATGTTACTCAACTTTGATGTTTATTTATATTTGATCACTGAGTTTTTATTTATTCATTTTTAATCACTGAACTTTGAGGTTTATTCATATTTAATCACTTCCATTAGTTTTTTCATTTAAAAATAATTAAAAAATTAATGAAAAAATAAATATAATTTCATTTCAATTTGTTTTGGCAATAAATATAATTTTATTTTAATTATTTTTGAATGGAAAAACTAATGATAGTGATTAACAATAGATAACTATCAAAGTTTAGTGATTAAAAACGGATAATTGAAAGTTCATTTATCAAATATAGATAAACATTAAAATTCAGTGACCTGTCAGAAGATTAACCCTAGATTATATATATTGCAGAAAATTTAATTGCTCATTTAATTTCTTTGTTAATTTTTAGTTTATTTCGTTTTCCTTTTTTCTCTTTTATGTATCATTTATAAGATGATTTGCATGGTGAAAATTTATTTATAAAGCGTAGAGTTAGTAGGTATGGCTCCACGTTCTACAATACAAATTACTTTGTTTATTGTTAAGTTCACTAGTTAGTCACGATGGCAAAAATCATTGGGGGACTGGGTCGAAGTAATACGATTTTGTGGAATTTTGGCTCCTATAAAACCGGTTCCAGTGCCACTTCAAACGAAATAAATTATACAAATAATTTACAAGGGATAACCATATATAATTTTAGTCAATGAATTAATTCCAATATTACCCCTTTACTACTGCCAGAATTGAATGAGTTAGTTGTAAGATGATTTCTGATGTCAAATGCTTATTTCACTAGTAGTCGATAAAGTTGAAATCTCAACTTATTCTTATTCAATCACCGTGAAGTCTATTATATAGGCGTATAATTTAGGGGTGTCAATGATATTCTTTTATCCATTTACCCAATTCGTACCGTATTCGATAAGATGAATATGGGTAAATTTTTTTCGATAACTTATTTGATATGAGTAAGGGTAATAATTTTTTTTCGTTAAGTAAATGGATAAAGTGTAGGGATTCGGAATGCCCAAATCCCGTTAATGCTCAAGCTGCGGAAAGACCGTAGAACAAAAATTTTACTTCTACTTAAGTTAGGGATTAAAGTATGTCGGATAATTACCGAGAGTTACAGACATTTAATCCTTTACAAAAGACGGTAAAATATTATTTTACTTCTAACTTAAGCTTAGGGTTAAAGTGATGTGTCGGATGATTACCGAGAGATATACACCTCTTTAAACCTTTATTGATCTACTCCATGATTGATTTCTAAAATATTAATCTACTTAACAATTAAATAGATTAACATAAGATGTTATACCTCGCTTCCAAATTTCAATTGGAATGAAAATTGGCTTGTCTCGGAGCACCAAACATCTGATGCCTCTGTAGGTTATCCACCAGGACTAACCAGAGAGCGACTTATTTCTTTTGTCAGAAATACCGTAAACCGTGGTTTCTCGCAAAAACACTATTCACCCGAGAAAAAGACGAAATAGTACTATTCATGACTCGCAGCAATTCTGTTTCACAAATGTGCAGAAATACCGCAACTTTCGTAAAAACACTATTCACCGATCCCGTGAATTTTGAAACAACCGTATACCGAGAGAGAAAGTAGAACTGATTTTGGTGTAAGTTTCTCTCTCACCCTACCCCTCTATTTATAGAAAATGTGAGATTGGCAAATTACCAAAATACCCTCATGAATAGTAGGGAGGTTCTAATGTGAAAAGACCAAAATACCCTTAAAGTTCATCCAATTTACCAAAACGCCATTGGGCTTTTTGGACAAATTATCGAAATACCCTTGGGCTTTTGGCCAAATTACCAAAATACCCTTGAGGATGATGTCATGGATGATGTCATGTATGATGTCATGGATGATGTCATATATGATGTTATGCATGATGTCATCTAAGGTCCAAATTTACAAGTTTGTCATTGGGCTTTTGGCCAAATTACCGAAATACCCTTGGGCTTTTGGATTTTGGGCTTTTCTGATTTTGGGCTTTTAATTATTAATTAAGGCTTTAATTATTAATGGTCTTTTGGCCCATAATTCAAATCCATAATTAACATTTAAAATCCAAATCAAATATATATAATTGTCATGTACAATTATATTTTTCTCATTGTTGTTTGCTAATTTATACGACGTGTCCAACACGTTATAAATTCAATCGATTTTTATTTCTTGTCATCTTTATGACATATACAATTATATCATATATAATTAATTATAACCATCTTATTATTAATTATAAACAATTTATAATTAATCAATAAGATTCTCCGATTAACTCCTTTACGGTGTGACCTGACAGGATCCGTGTTATGTTGGTAAATAGAGTTAAAACCGTTTTAACTTCTATAATCAAGGAGGCATCGGCGTAATGCACTATGACCATCCAATTACACAGATGATAATGTACTGTACAATATCATGATCCAGTAAACTATTTACTTGTGTTTAATTCTTTTGTCCCATAACTATCATATCAGTTTCAAGGTAGGTATGTGTCATCCTTGCAAACTTAATCTTTTCTTGATCTTGAGTAAATTATCAAATATAATTACTCTTGTAATTATACTGCTAGCAGATAATCTTACTCTATCAAGGGGCCCAGTGATGTTATAACTCATATAGAAATATGAGGGACAATAGTACTTTTTGCAAACTATCTCTTCCTCCGCATAAGTTATGTATACCGAAGAGCTACCTTTATAGCCACTTTTTACGGATAACGTTTAGTAGAAATCACACACATACATATCTTATGTAGGAAAGATGAATACCTCATACTTTAGAATTTAATACTGAACGAAAACATTAATGACACGAACACAATTCCATTTAATGTTTCATTCGGGGTCTATCAAATATGATGTTCCTTGAACATCTATCTATGTGATTAAAAGGACAACTCTTTGTCTATGGTCTGTAAAATTTGACCATCATTTAATCCACATACTAACCTGATAACGGTTAATTAGTGTTCCTGCTAATTACCTTGGTTAGTGACTTTTAAGAGTATATTCTATATTATGAAGTTTCACAATTCCGATCATGAACTCGGAATGATTCATAAATTCAATAATACTCAAGGAAACAAAATATCGTTTAAATATCCAATTCATGAACAAAGCTTTATATAACAAATTTATCGTATTATTGACTTTAAGATTATTACAAACTAACAATCTCCCACTTAAGCTTGGAGTCAATCATATTGAGCCATGCCTTATACAAATCTCTTTATTCTATAAATCTCTCAGATTTAAAGGAAAATCTCACAGTCAATCTATTATGTGTCTCAAACCCATAGAAGATATGTACAACTAGTACTTGACTTGAGGTAGAGATCTTGTAAGTGGATCAGCTGTGTTGTCGACTGTGTCAATTTTACAAATCTTTACGTCGCCTCTATTTATGATTTTTCATATGAGGTGATAACGTCTGTGTAACCACTTACCACGAGCTCCGAGTCAACACCGTAGATGAGAAACATATCCTTAGTTCTTCTTAAGTACTTAAACATATTTTTTGTAGCATTTCAGTGCTCCTAGCATGGATTAGCATGATATCTACTCGTCACACTCCAAGCGTACGAGACATCAGGGCGAGTGCACAACATGGCGTACATGATAGAGCCAATAGCCGAAGCATATGGTACTCTACTCATTATGCTTTGCTCATCAGTTGCCAAAGGACACTGAGTCTTGCTAAGCTGTGCACCATGATTAATTGGCGGAAATCTTTTCTTAGAATTCTGCATGCTGAACCGATTCAGCACTTTATCAATGTATGTGCTTTGACTTAATCCAATAAGTCTATTAGATCTATCTCTATAGATCTTTATGCCTAGTATATAGACAGTCTCGCCCAAATCTTTCATTGAGAACACTTTCTTTAATGAAGATTTGGCTGATTGCAATAGGGGAATATTATTTCTCATTAAGAGTATATCGTCCACATAGAGGATTAAAATAGCGATGACACTCCCACTAGTTTTTCTGTATACACAATGTTCTTCTTCGCATCTGACGAAGTCAAACTGTTTTGACTTCTTCGTCAAATCAAAGATTCCAACTCCGTGATGCTTGCTTCAATCCATAATAGATCTGAGAAGCTTGCATACCTTCACAGCATTCTTTGGATCCTCAAAACTTATGGGTTGTATCATATACACGTCCTCTTCCAAATTTCCATTTAGGAAGGCGGTTTTGACATTCATCTGCCATATTTCATAATCATGAAATACGATAATTGCTAGGAGCATCCGAATTGACTTAAACATAGCTACGGACGAAAAAGTTTCATCATAATCTACGTCGAGAATTTGCTTGAAACCTTTCGCTACTAGCCGTACTTTGTAAACAGTCATATTATCATCCATTCCTGTTTTTCTTTTAAAAAACTCACTTGTTAGATATGGGTTTTACCCCAATAAGTGGTGCAACCAGGTTCCAAACCTTGTTGTCATACATGGACTGTATTTCGGATCTCATGACCTCCAGCCATTTATCAGAGTCGGGTCATCCATCGCTTCCGCATAGGTCGAGGATCTTCAGCATCAAATACTGAGACTTCATGCAGTCCCATGTACCTTTCAGGTGCACGGACTGTCCTATGTGACCTTCGTAGCACTTGTTCTTCAGGCCGTCGAACTTCATTCACATCAGTATGCGGATTTAGTTCTATTTCAACTTGCGTTGAAGTAGATGAGCTCGGGACTAGAACTTCTTCCACAACTATTTGTAGATTTGGTTCTTCCAAATGCTCATTAGCCGAAGAATCAAGTGGTGGGTTTATCTGATCAGTATCAGATATGATATTGTGTGATGTATCTTGAATTTCTTCAAGTATTACATTACTCCCACTACTTCCTTTTGTGAGAAACTCTTTCTCCAAAAATATACCATGACGAGCAACAATTATCTTGTTCTCGGACTGATAATAGAAGTAATATCCTTTTGTTTCCTTAGGATACCCTACGAAAAAACATTTATCAGCTTTGGGTCCAAGTTTGTCAGAAGTCGAACGTTTGACAAATACCTTGCAACCCCAACTCGGAGTTGTATTACTTGTGCACCGTTTCCAACTCGGAGTTGTATTTCCTTATTACGTAGTTTTCTCCTATTCTTTAGTGCCTCTATATTTGAACAAATATGAGCACATGATCTAGTATCCAATACCCAATCATGAATAGAGGTAACAACGTTAACTTCAACAACAAAAATATCTGAGGTTGAATTCTTGAGAACATTTTCTGTTCTCATAACCTCCAGATACTTAGGGCAGTTCCTCTTCCAATGACCCTTGCTTTGACAGCAAAAGCAGTCAGAGGTAGAAGAGGTTTTTGCCTAGGGAGTGTTCTGATTAGAAACCATTTCCCCTTTGCTCTTGTACTTAAACGCCACTTTGGGAGTCGCTTTGCGTTTCATATTTTTAATCCTACTTCCACCTTCTTGGATCATGAGGTTAGAAGAACTCTTCTTCATCTCCCCATCAGCGATCCTCAACATCCCTTTGAGCTCCTGCAAGCTCTTGTCCATTCCTAGCATATGATAATTCCTAATGAAATTAGAATAGCTAGGAGGGAAAGAGTTCAGGATAACATCCGTAGCAAACTCTTTGCTCAACGGACTATTAAGCTTCTCCAACTGCTCAACATCGCTCGTCATACGGAGCATGTGAGTGTCAAGAGAGCTGCCCTCAATCATCTTATGACTCAGCAGAGATTTAGTCACCTTAAATTTCTTGACCAAGAAACTTTGTACATCAAGCTCATCTTCTTTGTGCTTGTTGTACATGGTGACTTCATTTGTTGTGCAGCCTACTGCAGGCTGTGCAAGGATTGATGTGTTAAGGACGTACTCGAGTTTCTCATGTCTTAGTATAATTGTGAGCGCACGGAACGTATTAGTAAGAGTTTCTTTAGCCATTAGCTACAACGTTTAAAATGTAAAGATTTTTAGCTTTGTTCATGTAATGTCTTATTTCAAATAAAACTCCCACTATAAATTTGTTCTATTCCCGTTTGTAGTTAGGACCAAGATCCCTATTTTCACTGATAATCAAGTTATCGTTGAATAACTCATTTATTAATTATCTTAGGTAAGCAACTCTTTGCTAATCACATCTCTATGTGATTCTTGATTTCGTTAAATATCACATATTTTAACGAAACTTTGCCCCAAGCCCAAAATTGTTTTGGAAATCATTGGTAAGTAACCTAACTCTATTTGGTTCGTTATGTCGGACATAACCCTCGACAACCAAAGGTAAAAGGTGACGCCTGCGAGTAGGTCACGTACGCAATGAATATTGATTTGCGGAGGACGAGTAGGTAGGGCATATTACTTAATTTTTCGGGTTTGTGAATATGTTTAACATCGTAAGCGATCGGTTTGTTAAGCTGGCTTTAAACAGACTTATGAACACGTAAAAGATATCTGCCAGAAAGACCACTGAAAGTTTCTTTTCCAGTCTTTCTTTGACACAATCTTCATTCACGAATTCTTAAAAATGATAAATCTAATTTATACATTTATAATTAGTCAGTTTGTTAAGTCGACTTTAAAAGAGACTTATGAACACGTGAAAGACGTACGCGGAAAGACCATTGAAAGTTCATTTTCCCAGTCTTTCTTTGACATAACATTCTTTCACGGTTCCTCAAAAATGATAAATCAAATTTACTCATTTATTATCAAAGCTAGTAAATCCAATTTACCAAATTTCATACAAATATTTTGTATATATTTATACATGAATCAGTCACGTATATAGCTACTATATATCCAATAGGAGTAGCTTTGCGTTTATGATAAGATACATTTCAAATCAAAACAGTAAATCTAATTTACCAGTTCATACAAACATTTTTTATATATTTATACATGAATCAGTCATGTATATTTCTATCAGTTCTCAATTCTTTATTTTGCAGCTATATCTTTCATCTTTACTTATACCGTAAAAAGCATATAAACATTTTATATGGTTTCAAAATAATTAATTCTTTTTGGTACGAGAAAGCAATTTGATAACGTGATAAAGTTCCTTTTGGGCCAGTTATCAGGACACGTAAAAGGGGCTCCCAGGAAAGATCGGGGTCACGAGGACCACTTTAAATTCAATCTTTCCTAGACAGAACCATCTCTTTCGGGTGTGGAGATCAACAGCTCTTACTCAGGTACTTTATTGCTTCATCAAATTCATAGATATACTTTTCATAACCAAAAGTTTTCGAAAAAACAAAAAAGTTACATTTGCCATGCTTCGAAAGCGCAAAAGTAATTTGGTAACGTGACAAAGTTCCTTTTGGGCCAGTTATCAGGACACGTAAAAGGGCATGTCAGAAAGAATACCGAAGGTATCCACTTCCCATCTTTTTTTGACATCACCTTATCTTTTATGTGTGGAGATCAACAGCTCTTACTTAGGTACTTTATTGCTTCATCACATTCTTAGATATACTTTAACACAATCGAAAGTTTTCGAAAAGAAAGCGTAAAGAAAACATATAGAAAGCTTAAATCTAATTTAACTTTTTTAGTCGACACAGCCGAACCAAGAAAATCTAATTTTATTTGGTTTGGACTTTAAGCTGCAAATCTAAGAATTAAACTGATACGGGATATATGCATCTTATTTGCATAAGATATAACCTTTTAAAAAATCAATCAGCGGGAGAGCCTTTGCTCTGATACCACTGTAGGGATTCGGAATGCCCAAATCCCGTTAATGCTCAAGCTGCGGAAAGACCGTAGAACAAAAATTTTACTTCTACTTAAGTTAGGGATTAAAGTATGTCGGATAATTACGAGAGTTACGGACATTTAATCCTTTACAAAAGACGGTAAAATATTATTTTACTTCTAACTTAAACTTAGGGTTAAAGTGATGTGTCGGATGATTACCGAGAGATACACACCTCTTTAAACCTTTATTGATCTACTCCATGATTGATTTCTAAAATATTAATCTACTTAACAATTAAATAGATTAACATAAGATGTTATACCTCGCTTCAAATTTCAATTGGAATGAAAATCGGCTTGTCTCGGAGCACCAAACATCTGATGCCTCTGTAGGTTATCCACCAGGACTAACCAAAGAGCGGCTTATTTCTTTTGCCAGAAATACCGTAAACCGCGGTTTCTCACAAAAACACTATTCACCCGAGAAAAAGACGAAATAGTACTATTCACGACTCGCAGAATTCTGTTTCACAAATGTGCAGAAATACCGCAACTTTCGTAAAAACACTATTCACCGATCCCGTGAATTCTGAAACAACCGTATACCGAGAGAGAGAAAGTAGAACTGATTTTGGTGTAAGTTTCTCTCTCACCCTACCCCTCTATTTATAGAAAATGTGAGATTGGCAAATTACCAAAATACCCTCATGAATAGTAGGGAGGTTCCAATGTGAAAAGACCAAAATACCCTTAAAGTTCATCCAATTTACCAAAATGCCATTGGGCTTTTTGGATAAATTACCGAAATACCCTTGGGCTTTTGGCCAAATTACCAAAATACCCTTGACGATGATGTCATGGATGATGTCATATATGATGTCATGGATGATATCATATATGATGTCATGGATGATGTCATATATGATGTTATGCATGATGTCATCTAAGGTCCAAATTTACAAGTTTGCCATTGGGCTTTTGGCCAAATTACCGAAATACCCTTAGGCTTTTGGATTTTGGGCTTTTCTGATTTTGGGCTTTTAATTATTAATTAAGTCTTTAATTATTAATGGGCTTTTGGCCCATAATTCAAATCCATAATTAACATTTAAAATCCAAATCAAATATATATAATTGTCATGTACAATTATATTTTTCTCGGTTGTTGTTTCGGCGAATTTATACGACGTGTCCAACACGTTATAAATTCAATCTGATTTTTGCTTCTTGTCATCTTTATGACATATATAATTATATCATATATAATTAATTATAACCATCTTATTATTAATTATAAATAATTTATAATTAATCAATAAGATTCTCCGATTAACTCCTTTACGGTGTGACCCGACAGGATCCGTGTTATGTTGGTAAATAGAGTTAAAACCGTTTTAACTTCTATAATCATAGGAGGCATCTGGCAGAATGCACTATGACCATCCAATTACACAGATGATGATGTACTGTACAATATCATGATCCAGTAAACTATTTACTTGTGTTTAATTCTTTTGTCCCATAGCTATCAGATCAGTTTCAAGGTAGGTATGTGTCATCCTTGCAAACTTAATCTTTTCTTGATCTTGAGTAAATTATCAAATATAATTACTCTTGTAATTATCTTGCTAGCGAGATAATCTTACTCTATCAAGGGGCCAAATGATGTTATAACTCATATAGAAATATGAGGGACAATAGTACTTTTGGCAAACCATCTCTTCCTCCGCATAAGTTATGTATCTTAGAAGAGCTACCTTTATAGCCACCTTTTACGGATAATGTTTGGTAGAAATCACACACATACATATCTTATGTAGGAAAGATGAATACCTTATACTTTAGAATTTAATACTGAACGAAAACATTAATGACACGAACACAATTCCATTTAATGTTTCATTCGGGGTCTATCAAATATGATGTTCCTTGAACTTCTATCTATGTGATTAAAAGGACAACTCTTTGTCTATGGTCTGTAAAACTTGACCATCATTTAATCCACATACTAACCTGATAACGGTTAATTAGTATTCCTGCTAATTACCTTGGTTAGTGACTTTTATGAGTATATTCTATATTATGAAGTTTCACAATTCCAGTCATGAACTCGGAATGATTCATAAACTCAATAATACTCAAGGAAACAAAATATCGTTTAAATATCCAATTCATGAACAAAGCTTTATATAACAAATTTATCGTATTATTGTCTTCAAGATTATTACAAACTAACATAAAGGTATGGGTAAAGGTCATTTCGTACCCGTTTGCCCTATAGAATAAATTATTAAGAAAATAACTTATATTATTTCTAATATAAATATCTCATGTAATAATTTTTTTATTTTGGTATATAAAATAAAAAAAATATGAAATTAGTAAGAACATCTCGAAATTGTGCACTAATGGCTAGTAGTTTCAAACTTGATCCAGGCCATTAGCGCACAACTTCGGGGTATTCTTATAAATTCTCTATTTTTTATTTTATTTACCAAAATAAAAATATGTATATTAGTTGCTCCGATTTCTATGAGTTAATTACTATGAATTATAATTATTATCTTTTTCAAGTTTAATCATCTTATAAATTATAATGTTTGAATAATATTTAGTAGAGTACTTTTTAAAATGATTGAATGAGACAATATTAGATTTTATTTTAGAGAGATATTATTTTTACTTTTAATATATTTTATTTTCTACTTTAAAAATTTGACAAGAGATGCTTATTTTTTTAATTTATTTATTTTGAAATGACTCAAGTTAGAATTGATTGCATAGTTATATTTTTATTTCATACTAGTAAAATAAAGATGCATTTGTATAAACGGAATGAATTCATATGTTTTTTTATAAATGATAATAAACTAAGTAATACACTAGTATTATTCGTTAGTATCCGTTACCGTTTCGTTAACCGTTTATTTTAACGGGTAAGGGTAGGGTATGTGTAAATCTAATTTTAACGGGTAAGGGTAGGGTATGGGTAAGAATAATTTAAAATTAATATGATAATGAAAATATCTCCACTCGATCCCACCGTACCCATTGACACCCCTAGTACAATGAGGTAAAATAAGAAAGAATACAATTGAAAAAAAAATCAAACAAAAATCTCTAATTGATACTAATTAAATTCCTAATTGATATTAATCGATACTTTCTATATTTCAATACTCCCTCTCAAGATGGACAAAATATATCCATCAAGTCCATCTTGTCACATAACCTCATTAAATCTATTGAGCTAAGTCCTTTGGTGAGGCGGTCGCTACTTGATTTCCTGTAACTACATGACTCAGCTCCAATAGCCCACTCTTCAGCTTTTCCTTTATGAAGAATTTATCGATCTCCACATGCTTTGTTTTGTCATGCTGTACAGGATTGTTAGCAATGATGATCGCTGATTTGCTATCACACCACAACTTCATTTTTTCTCCGTGATTCACCTTGAGATCTTCTAATAATCTCTTCAGCCGTAACATCTCAGCAACTCCTAATGTCATAGCCCTGTACTCAGCTTTTTCCATTGATCTCACAACAATCGGCTGCTTCTTGCTCTGTCAGGAGACCAAGTTGCCCCCTACGAACATACAGTAACCAGATGTGGACCTCCTGTCATCTTGACAATTAGCACAATCATAGTCACAATAGCCCTCAATGTTCATGTGCCCATTCTTCCTGAAAATCAAGCCATTTCCGGGTGTACTTTTTAGATATCTCAAGATGTGATATACTGCGTTCATATGGCCCTTCCTAGGATCATGCATGTAGCGGCTCACCACGCATACTACAAATGAGATATAGGACGAGTGTGACACAAATATATCAATCTACCTACTAATCTCTGGGACATCTCACGATCAACCTATTCTCCTGCATCTGCAACCTAACATGCCCGTCTTTGTGAACAAATCTAGCACATACTTTCTTTGGGATAGAACAATCCATTCTGCTCCACGAGCTATCTCAATCCCAAGGAAGTATCTAAATTGTCCCAAATTCTTTACCTCAATTTCCTTCCCCAATCTTGCCTTCAACTGTGCAATATCTCCTTCATCATCACCAGTAATGATCATATCGTCGACATACACAGTCAACATAATGATATGACCACCGTATTATCAAGAAAATATCGTGTGGTCTGCATTGATTTGTTGGTAGTCCAAGCTTATCATAACCTTTTTTAACCTATCAAACCAAGGCCAAGGGGACTGCTTCAGCCCATAGAGCGACTTCTTGAGTTTGCATACCTTACCCACTGTTTGGGTCGTGCCAAAGCCCGGGTGAATCTCCATGTAAACCTCCTCCATTAAATTCCCATGGAGAAATGTATTTTTCACATCGAGTTGGTGTAGCTTCCACCCACCATTCACGACCATTGAAATCAATGTCCTCACCGTGCTCATCTTCGCCATTGGTGCAAATGTCTCATCATAGTCGATGTCATACGTCTGGCTATATTCTTTGACCACCAATCATGTCTTGTACCGCTCGACCTTCCCTTCTGGGTTCTGCTTCACTGTGAAGATCCATTTGCATCCAACCGCCTTCTTACCCGGTGGTAGTGACACAAGCTCCCATGTTTTATTTTTATCAATGGCTCAAAGTTCTTCTAACATAGCAACTTTTCACTTTGGATCCTCCTTAGCATCCTGCCAACATATTAGGTAAAGTGATAGAGTCCAAAGATGCAATGAATGCTTCATGTGTAGGGGATATGTTAGAGTATAAGACAGATTGAGCGATATCATGTGGAAAACCATAACGATCAGGAGGAATTCCCGCATTGCTGCGAGATGTCCTTCTTAATGACATGGGAAAAGGAGGAGGAGGAAGAGAAATCATATCACCTGAGGATAGTGACGGTGTCTCAGGAGTCGAGGTAGATGGAGACAAGAGACTTGACGATACGAGTAGCACTGTAGCACTGGTCCTTCATTCTGCTTCTTCCTCCTTTCATACACATATTTCACCTCCCCCGAGTTTGAGTCCCAACCTATACAGACTCTTCCTCTTCTTCATCATTTTCTTGTTTCTCAATCGATGAAGGAACTGACAAAGGAATCGATCTCACATTTACCAACATTTCACCATCCCCCCTCTTGTCTTATACCTGTAGTATCAACTGAGTCACCAAAGGGTGAAGACACCTCTTGTGTATAATATGGCTCGAATTCTCAAAAATATACATCCATGCTCACAAACAATCGCTTCTCTATTGGGCTCCAACAAACATATCCCTTATGAGTAGCCGAATATCCCACAAACACACATTTCATGGCTCTGGGATCAAGTTTCCCTATAGATGGTTTATTGTCCTTCACAAAACACACACAACCAAACACTTTTAATGGAAGGATCCCACCATTATCTCCCTTCGCCATCTCACACGGAAACTTCCACTCTAATACTCTTGAAGGCATTCTATTGATCAATTGAGCGGTTGTCAAAATCGCTTGCCCCCATAACTATTTTGGGATATTCATGGAGATCATCATGCTTCTAGCTACCTCTAGGAGATGTTTGTTCTTTCTTTCCACGACTTCATTCTGAGTCGGTGTGTATGGACATGTAGTCTGATGATGTATTCTTTGAGCTGATAAGTATTCTCTAAATATTCTATTGGTATACTCTGTCCCATTATAAGATCTTAACACCTTTACTACTACCCCATATTGAGTCTGAATAGACATATGAAAATCTTTGATGCAATCAAACACCTCACTCTTATTTTTCATCAAATATACCCAAGTAACATGAGAAAAACAATCAATGAAGGTAACAAAATATCTATAACCATTCATAAAATTCGTGAAACAAGGTCCCCAAACATCATAATGAATCAGATCAAAACCATAAGAACTCTTATGACTAGAACTAACATAAGAACTTCTAGTAAGTTTGCCAAACTCACATGCATCACATATAAGTTTCGATTTATCAACCTTTTCAAACAAACTAGGATACAACCTACTCAAAACATTAAAGGAAGGATGTCTCATCCGCTGGTGATCGAGCATCAATATCTTCTCAGCACTCATCTCGGATCCTCCTACTCCTACCCTTTCTACCATAGATATCAATGTTGAGTCCATTCCCTCACGATCCAAGTACCACAATCCACTACGCCATGTGCCAGTCCCAAGTCTCGTCCTGTTCTCTTCTCTTGGAAGATCATCTTGGGAATATCAAAAGTAATAACACATTTTAGTTGGAGTATGATGGCACTAATGGATAATAAATTTATCGAAAACAAAGGAGAATGCAAAACATTGGACAAAGTCACAGAACCATAGTTTACTACTCTTACCAACCACATATTGTGTTGTACCGTAAGCAGTTTGGATGCTCTCTGGCATTGCCAGATGAGTATAAGAAGAGAACTCACGAGCATTACCTATTACATGTCGAGATGCACTAGAATCTACAATCCATTATGATGATCTAATGATGGATATAGAGGCAAGAGCACGTGTGTTGTCAATATCTTTGGTCGAATGAGCATAAGGAGTAGTGTTACCCCAGGGGAAAGATGAAATGGATGCCTCCTCTGTCAAACCGTGGAAATTAATTAAGAAATAATGAAAATTAAGAAAATAAATTTACAATGTTAAGAACAGAACCCAAAGATCAAATTAAAATGCTATTAAAATATAATAATTTAAAACTTAATTGATAAAATTAAACAAAAATATCTTGGTCAAATGAAATTGGATGTACGAATCAAATAAGAATTTAGATTCTTAAAATTTATTTGAATTTTGAAATAAAGAGAAATAAAAATTAATTTAGGAGAGATCAATTAATGAAATTAATGGAAGGCC
Source organism: Schoenoplectus tabernaemontani (assembly GCA_037127355.1). Lineage (NCBI taxonomy): Eukaryota > Viridiplantae > Streptophyta > Magnoliopsida > Poales > Cyperaceae > Schoenoplectus > Schoenoplectus tabernaemontani. The sequence continues at coordinate 18,178,166 of CM073743.1, read as the reverse complement.
AGATATAAATCTAAAATGTTAATATTTGAGATTGAAACTTAAATAATAACAACGATTAAAGTAGCAAATATGAATCTTAATTATAATTAAGATATAAAGTAACGCAATAATTAACAAACCTTGAATATAATAATCTAATATAATTAATTTATGATTTATAAACAAATAAAGATAAAGTTTATTTACGACTTTATCTAAGGATCAAATGAATAATCGCTTAAAATAAATGAAATCAAAGAATTTAATTTATTAAATAAATATAATCAGAATGTCGACAGCGGTTTCCGGGTTTAATCCTATTTTGAGTTAACCAAGAAATAAATGATTTACAATAACAAAATATTCAAATTTCCTAAATTAATAACCAAAAATGAGTAAAAATCGGATTTGCCACACCAAAGGTCACAAAATCTTTGCCATAGAAAATCTCAGACGAATATTTCTCTCTCTTCATTAAATTCTGCATTAAATGCAGTCTCTTTTTCTCTCTCTCCCGCGTTTTCCACCGCCCCACGCAAGCGCTGCCGCTCTGTCTCTCACTACCCCTCACCCGTCCCCTCACCTTTCTCCTCTTTTTCTTTCTTCGGCTGGCGACAGAGCCGGGATTCCCCTGAGATCTCCTACTCTCTATTTTCTTTTCCCGGACGCCTCAAGCCCCCTCTTCTCCTCTTATTTCCCTCTTACTTTCCTACCGAGGCCCCCTCCTCTCACCCCTCGGGTTGCCTTCACCTTGGCGTTGCCAGACCCGTTCACTTCCTCTTCTTCCCTCAGCGCCAAGTCCCCTCTCCTCTCCCTCTTCTGATTCTGCTACTTCTCTCTCTCCTTACTTGATCTCGCCATCACTCTCTCCGGCCTCCCTCTCTTTTAGGTGAGGAAATCACCTAGCACAGCACCGCCCTCTCCTTCTGACCGCTGCCCTTGGATCGAGGGATCTTGCCCTCTCACCACCCTAGTGCTGGCTCAACAAAGGTGAAAGATGTTGGTGCCAGATTTGGCCGAGCACCTCCCTCGATGCCACCTGGGCCAGCAGTGGCGGTCGATACTCACCTCCACCTTGCTCCCTTGCTACCTTGTACTAAGACCCGGTAACCTCCTTCCTTTTCTTGGCCGTGTGGGCCTTATGTTGCACCGGGGCGGAGCCCCGCAAGTGCCTCTGGGTTGTTTGCTCGAAATGTTGATTGGGGTGTTAGTTTAACTGTTGCTCGAAATTATTCATTCCTCCCCTTTCCCCTTGCTTTGTTGTTGTAACGATTGGGACTTTGTTGTCCGTTCTTGGTTGCTGACTTTGTACCAGCACTTTGCCTCTACTGATTTCCCTTCTTTGGTGCGGTTGTGCCTACCGGTACCATTGGGTATAGCCTTGTATTTACATTCGTTCGAACCCATCTTCGCTTGTGACTTATCACTGGTCTATGCCGCTGTTGCGGTCTGCTCTTGGTTTAATGTTGTGCCTTGGTACACCGGTACCGATTTGTACAAAGTGATGCGAGGTGTCATCTTGTCTTGCTAGAAATCCATTGATCCATGTAATCGGATCTGTTATTGTTTGAGCTCATGCTTTGCATTGTTTGTGCGATTCTATTTGTTTGCTGCAGTTTGCTTGAGCAATTAGTGTTGTTGCCTTAAGCCCTTTCTTGCTTACTATTTGTGGTTTCCCCTTTGGTACATTGGTACCAACTGGTACCGGTGAGGCAAAGGCATAGTCCCGATCACCTTGCTGGTTTGAGTTTGTATTCATTTGGCTAGTCCAACTGACCCATTTTGCTGTCTTATACTAGTATATCGTTGGTACTGATTTGGGTCACTATGGTTGATTGGGCATTTCTCTGATGAGAACAGATATGCACACATGTGGTTGTCGTTTGCTGGTTCTAAATTATATCTGGTTGTGCCGGTTCTGAAATTTTGATTAACCTTGCGTCTTGTTGTCTCATTGTCCCTGAAATTGATGCTTATTCTGTCACGAAATTGTGCTTTTTGATAAGTTGAGGGGCTAAGTTGAATGAATGTGGTAATGCTCTCATTTATGGGTTATAAGCGTAAAATAACACCTTGACGGAAAATCATAACTGAATGGATACGAAAAATAAATTGATCGAGTTAAATGGGCCGAAAGGGTAAGCAGGATAAAAGTATAATTAATAAATTAGTAAGTGCCGTAATTTAAAACGTGCGCAACTAATAATTAATTAATACTTATAGTGAAATACGGGAGATGATTACATGATCTGCCTCAATAATGAAAATCCGAACAGATACAGTGGTTTCAGAGGCAGCCTATGATCCCAAACACATTAAAACACCAACACATTAATAAAACAATAATAATTTTCTTAAATTAGTTTACTTCTTTTTATTTTTAATCTTTCTTTTAAGTTTTCCGTTTTAATTTATTTTAAACTATTTTTCTAATTTATGAAATATAATGTTAAATATATATACATAATAATAAAAGTAATTGATAAGAATAGTAATTAGGATATAATGAATATATATTAGTATATATATATATATATGTTATATATATATTAATCAATTTCTCTATTTTTAAGATTTAAAAGAATATTAGAGATAAAAAAAATATATATAATAAAACAATATATATTAATTAAATATTTTGTTTTGGAATAAACAAAAGAATATTAGAATTTAGTATTATATATAAGATATAATATATATAAATCAATTTCTCTACTTTTAAAATAAATAAATGAATATTAAAATATAATATTATCTATGTATAATATATATTAATTAATTCCTCTATTTTTAATATAAATAAGATATTATTAAAATATAATATTATATTTATATAAAATAGATATTAATCAATTTCTCTATTTTAATAATTGAATGATATTAATTAATATATATAAATAACTATTAATCAATTTTCTCTATTTAATAATAGAATAATATAAATAAATATATAAATACATAAATATATATTAATCAATTTCTCTATTTTTAATAAGAACAATATTAATTATATAATATTATATATTAATCAATTTCTCTATTTTTAATTAATTGATTATCCTAATTAAAATTAAATTAATTAAGGGATAACATTAAAACTTATTTAATTTAAATAAATTAAATCAGTTACGTTAATCAAAATAAATATAATCTTGAAACATGAACATAAATAATAATGCTTCCGTCTCCGAGTCCGGTATACCATGACCTAACCAGACCCAACACGAATAGGATACTCGCCAATTTAATTTACTTTGACTTTATAGGTTTTCGAAAATATCTCGACGACCTGACAATCAAGTACACTCAAGATGAGACGGTTGACGAGATCATGAGCGTCACCGGAGACTGAACAAATTGACGCTACCGATCTGATCAAATTATTCTCAGGTACGGTTTCCTGAGATTTGATTTTCTTTCTTCAGAATTAGGAAACCCAAACCGAAAATAAAATGTTTTTAAAATAAATCGAATTGCGGTGTTTTCGACCAAACTTTGATTAGAGACCAAAATTGACTTGTCATTCATATGCATCCGGTAAATTGACCAAAGATATTCGAGACATACCCGCATTCGCATGTCATATCATGTCATATTGCACGTAGACAAGATAGGAGTAGGATTCGGGAAATAGTCCCGAGATAGGACTAGGTTAGAATTAAATAATAAAGTTATAGATTATAATTAGTAGATTAATATTATTAATATCATTAGTTATTAATTAAGTTAGGTAATTAATCATGCAAAATGCATGGGAGTCTTGAGAGGCGGGCGGGTGATTCCGAGTCTAAGTTGCCTTGCGAGGTTGCCTTGTATAACGGTGACCAATAGGGTTATATTCCTTTGGTCCGTATATACACTCGCGCACCTTTGCTTGTCGGTTATCCACCGACCCCGTCATTTGGCGGGTTCGGCCGTGTCGGAGTGTTTTTCTTTGATCAATATTATATTTTTAATATTCTTAATATGATTAAGATTTTTAATCCAAATTGAGCGATTAGGATACCATGTCTTTCGGTGTTTAGTGTGGCGTCCATATCCGAGACTGGATTCTAATTCGTTTTGTTATTATTCGGGATGCGGTCCTCGGCCCCGGCGTATTTAGGATCCTAATTTGTATCATCTATCATTTTGTCTTTCTCGGGATGCGGTCCTTGGCCCCGTAGTTGGTACAGAGTAAGCTCTTTGGGATGCGGTCCTCGGCCCTTAGTTGGTACAGTGTAGGCTCCCATCGTATTATATTTCATTTTGTCATTATTGTCGGGATGCGGTCCCTCGACCCTTGGTTGGTACAAAGTGTAGGCTCCCATTTGTATTAGTTTCGATTTGTTATTCACGGTAGTTATCTCATTTTGACGATATGGCAACTGAAGACATATTTATCCGTTTGTTTTTATTTTGTAAGGTGAATTATCAGATTTAGCAGACCAGAGTACGTGCTTATGCACGCTCACTCTCCTAGGGCGTTATCGCCTCGGGAGCCGAATTGTCGTTTATGTGCATGGCGTTGTCGCCGCACAAACATAAAGTCCTAAGTTAGTAAGTTGGGTCCCTGGTGGCGCCCGCTTAGGCAAGGCCCGAGTTAGTAAGTTGGGCCCTGGTAGTGCCCGCTCGGGATAGATCCGGTGATTTACAAATTGGGATATTTATTTCGGGTGTTTGACTTCTCGTACCTTATACTTTATATTATATTATTATTTCCACATAATTTTCTATTTCGGGGTTATTTGTCATTTCATATCATTCATGTGTAGGTGTTCTCGAAATGTATAAAATAATAATATATTAACATATATTAAAATAATTCATTGCATTTATAATCGGTATCGGTATTTGGGTCCGGTCTAGGAAAGAAGATCAAATCTTAAGGTCGGATCTAAATCCGTCTTGAGTAATTTTAAAATTACTCACGTTTCCACGGTGGTTGTGGGATCCGAGGTTTTGAGGTATGGGCTCGAGTTTTGATGAGAGTGCTAGGTGCAACGATCTGCGTGATATCGAGAGATGCTTCGCCGCATCGCAGCATGTGAGTGAGGCGGGTAGTGATTAGGATCTTATCGGGTTTCGGTTTTTATTTCTTTCTTTTGGGCTTTATTTGAGAGATTTTGCTACCCATTCGATGGTGTTAGCCCGCCCGTGTCGGCGTTGTATTTCTCTTTGTTCATTCTCGGATCGTATTGTCATGTGTATTATTATTATTATTGTTTTGTTTATTTCTGGGATTTTCTTATTTTTATTCATTAGCCTTTCGTACGCACGTCTCGTCGTGCGTACGTGGCGGGATTAAGCACCCCAAATCCGATTTAATTATTCTGGGGTGTGACATCCTTCGGTGGTATCAGAGCATGGATTTTATAATCCGATTTCATATAAACCATGCTAAAATAACATCCAAGAAATCCCGAGATATGAATAAAATAAACAAAACAATAAAATATACTTGACATAGGTCTGTGAGGGGTAGGTCTAGGGAATGGGCTGGCGTTGCACGTTTATATACGCGTGACTTCGCTGTCCTTGGGATCCCACTACTTAAACGTGAAAAAAAAAAAAATATAATATATATATATATATATATATATATTTATGCATATATATAATAATAATAATAATTTAATTTTATAAACACGTTTCAAAATAAAAATTTAACAAGGTAAAATTTAAAATTTTGGCTTCCAAATTTTCGTCGTTCCGTCTTGACCCGATCTTCTTACAAAAAAATAGTAACATAAGTATGTATATATATATATATATATATATGATAAAATATATAAGTTTGAAAGAGTGATAGAATTAATAAAAAAAAAAATTGAATTGATGTATAATAATAATAGTTAACTATTATGGCCTTCATTTAAGTTAACCCTCGACTCTTAATTTTCATAATTCTTACTATGTGCGTTATTTCCCCGTATGTGGACATCGACTAGTGATAACTCACTCGGTTAAATTTCCATAAAATTAAGCGTAGCTACTTCAACCTACGAAATTGTTATGTGCTCGCGCTGAATTTTCTAGTTGTCATAATTCTAGTGGACTTAATACCAACTTAGCGGGTTCTAAGACGTAGAAATAAATTCTCTTCTCAGATTCGAGCAATCGGTAACATCTCATCAACCATAGATTCCACTATCGCGCTTAAATTTATCTAATTGTTCAATCAAGTCAAGCTACTTTAACCCTGATTCAAAATCACCTACACAAGTTATCATTCAACTGTACGAGGTTTTGTAAAATTCATACCTATATGACCCTCCAAAAATTTGAAATTGAATCACCCGTCGATTTTGATGAACTCCAGATCGTTAGGTTAATCTTTAATAGTATGTATAACTGTCAAGGATCCAAACCAAATTATATTTTTAATTAAATTCTCTTTGACCAAAATTGCTTCCGCATTGTCTATCTTGATTGTTCGGTCCGTTGATCTAAGTGTGATTAGGTTTATTCGGTTGAACTATATTCTTTCGATATATGATTCACCTAGATCATTGATCAACTCTGAATTCTGACATAAGTGTCGTACTGATCTGGCTGACTTATATTTGACTAAATTAATCCTCTCCGAGACCATTAATTCCAAAACAAATATCAAATTTTATGGGTTGTATGCTATCCCATTATTTGCTCAACATAAATTATACTGCTTATTAGCATTCGATATTAGCTAAAATATGTGCTATGGAATATTACAATTGCAACAGGTATGAGATAAAGGATGAAAGAAAGATATATATATATATATATATATATATATATATATATATATATATATATATATCTTAATGATGTATACGATAAAAGTAATGAGTACGTATACTTTGATATGAAATTAGAATATCAATTGAAATTAACTTGACAAATTAAATTTCTATCCATTGCATAGAAGAAAAGAATCCACTACCTTAATGAAAATTGGTAAAGGAATTAACAATAGGATAATCAAAATGAAATCAAAATTAATATTAAATTAACGGTTTATCACACAAATAATCCCGGATGCGACTTTAAAACTTGATCAATGAAGATTTCTAAGATATATATAGAGAGATATACGACATTAAGTTTAAAATAATTATAGATCAGATAAGAATAAAACTTATGAGAGCCAAGTAGATAGTCATAAAAAGTCAATAATTAAATAACGTGAAATTATAGTACATATCAAGATTTAATGACCCAAGTTAATATAAGATAACTTATCAACCAGATAAACCATGAGTTGCTACGTTTCGAGGACGAAACGAAATTTTTAAGGGGGGGTGAAATGTCAAACCGTGGAAATTAATTAAGAAATAATGAAAATTAAGAAAATAAATTTACAATGTTAAGAACAGAACCCAAAGATCAAATTAAAATGTTATTAAAATATAATAATTTAAAACTTAATTGATAAAATTAAACAAAAATATCTTGGTCAAATGAAATTGGATGTACGAATCAAATAAGAATTTAGATTTCTTAAAATTGATTTGAATTTTGAAATAAAGAGAAATAAAAATTAATTTAGGAGAGATCAATTAATGAAATTAATGGAAGGCCAGATATAAATCTAAAATGTTAATATTTGAGATTGAAACTTAAATAATAATAACGATTAAAGTAGCAAATATGAATCTTAATTATAATTAAGATATAAAGTAACGCAATAATTAACAAACCTTGAATATAATAATCTAATATAATTAATTTATGATTTATAAACAAATAAAGATAAAGTTTATTTACGACTTTATCTAAGGATCAAATGAATAATCGCTTAAAATAAATAAAATTAAAGAATTTAATTTATTAAATAAATATAATCAGAATGTCGACAGCGGTTTCCGGGTTTAATCCTATTTTGAGTTAACCAAGAAATAAATGATTTACAATAACAAAATATTCAAATTTCCTAAATTAATAACCAAAAATGAGTAAAAATCGGATTTGCCACACCAAAGGTCATAAAATCTTTGCCATAGAAAATCTCAGACGAATATTTCTCTCTCTTCATTAAATTCTGCATTAAATGCAGTCTCTTTTTTCTCTCTCTCCCGCGTTTTCCACCGCCCCACGCAAGCGCTGCCGCTCTGTCTCTCACTATACCTCACCCGTCCCCTCACCTTTCTCCTCTTTTTCTTTATTCGGCTGGCGACAGAGCCGGGATTCCCCTGAGATCTCCTACTCTCTATTTTCTTTTCCCGGACGCCTCAAGCCCCCCTCTTCTCCTCTTATTTCCCTCTTACTTTCCTACCGAGGCCCCCTCCTCTCACCCCTCGGGTTGCCTTCACCTTGGCGTTGCCAGACCCGTTCACTTCCTCTTCTTCCCTCAGCGCCAAGTCCCCTCTCCTCTCCCTCTTCTGATTCTGCTACTTCTCTCTCTCCTTACTTGATCTCGCCATCACTCTCTCCGGCCTCCCTCTCTTTTAGGTGAGGAAATCACCTAGCACAGCACCGCCCTCTCCTTCTGACCGCTGCCCTTGGATCGAGGGATCTTGCCCTCTCACCACCCTAGTGCTGGCTCAACAAAGGTGAAAGATGTTGGTGCCAGATTTGGCCGAGCACCTCCCTCGATGCCACCTGGGCCAGCAGTGGCGGTCGATACTCACCTCCACCTTGCTCCCTTGCTACCTTGTACTAAGACCCGGTAACCTCCTTCCTTTTCTTGGCCGTGTGGGCCTTATGTTGCACCGGGGCGGAGCCCCGCAAGTGCCTTTGGATTGTTGCTCGAAATTATTCATTCCTCCCCTTTCCCCTTGGTTTGTTGTTGTAACGATTGGGACTTTGTTGTCCGTTCTTGGTTGCTGACTTTGTACCAGCACTTTGCCTCTACTGATTTCCCTTCTTTGGTGCGGTTGTGCCTACTGGTACCACTGGGTATAGCCTTGTATTTCTGTTACTGAACCCACTGCTGCTTGTGACTTATCACTGATCTATGCCGCTGTTGCGGTCTGCTCTTGGTTTAATGTTGTGCCTTGGTACACTGGTACCGATTTGTACCAGTGATGCGAGGTGTCATCTTGTCTTGCTAGAAATCCTTGCTGATCCATGTAATCAGATCTGTTATTGTTTGAGCTCATGCTTTGCATTGTTTGTGCGATTCTATTTGTTTGCTGCAGTTTGCTTGAGCAATTAGTGTTGTTGCCTTAAGCCCTTTCTTGCTTACTATTTGTGGTTTCCCCTTTGGTACATTGGTACCAACCGAATGGTACCGGTGAGGCAAAGGCATAGTCCCGATCACCTTGCTGGTTTGAGTTTGTATTCATTTGGCTAGTCCAACTGACCCATTTTGCTGTCTTATACTAGTATATCGTTGGTACTGATTTGGGTCACTATGGTTGATTGGGCATTTCTCTGATGAGAACAGATATGCACACATGTGGTTGTCGTTTGCTGGTTCTAAATTATATCTGGTTGTGCCTGGTTCTGAAATTTTGATTAACCTTGCGTCTTGTTGTCTCATTGTCCCTGAAATTGATGCTTATTCTGTCACGAAATTGTGCTTTTTGATAAGTTGAGGGGCTAAGTTGAATGAATGTGGTAATGCTCTCATTTATGGGTTATAAGCGTAAAATAACACCTTGACGGAAAATCATAACTGAATGGATACGAAAAATAAATTGATCGAGTTAAATGGGCCGAAAGGGGTAAGCAGGATAAAAGTATAATTAATAAATTAGTAAGTGCCGTAATTTAAAACGTGCGCAACTAATAATTAATTAATACTTATAGTGAAATACGGGAGATGATTACATGATCTGCCTCAATAATGAAAATCCGAATGATACTGTGGTTTGGAGGCGACTATGATCCCAAACACATTAAAACACCAACACATTAATAAAACAATAATAATTTTCTTAAATTAGTTTACTTCTTTTTATTTTTAATCTTTCTTTTAAGTTTTCTAGTTTTAATTTATTTTAAACTATTTTTCTAATTTATGAAATATAATGTTAAATATATATACATAGATAATAAAAGTAATTGATAAGAATAGTAATTAGGATATAATGAATATATATTAGTATATATATATATATATGTTATATATATATTAATCAATTTCTCTATTTTTAGATTTAAAAGAATATTAGAGATTAAAAAATATATATAATAAAACAATATATATTAATTAAATATTTTGTTTTGGAATAAACAAAAGAATATTAGAATTTAGTATTATATATAAGATATAATATATATAAATCAATTTCTCTACTTTTAAAATAAATAAATGAATATTAAAATATAATATTATCTATGTATAATATATATTAATTAATTCCTCTATTTTTAATATAAATAAGATATTATTAAAATATAATATTATATTTATATAAAATAGATATTAATCAATTTCTCTATTTTAATAATTGAATGATATTAATTAATATATATAAATAACTATTAATCAATTTTCTCTATTTAATAATAGAATAATATAAATAAATATATAAATACATAAATATATATTAATCAATTTCTCTATTTTTAATAAGAACAATATTAATTATATAATATTATATATTAATCAATTTCTCTATTTTTAATTAATTGATTATCCTAATTAAAATTAAATTAAGTAAGGGATAACATTAAAACTTATTTAATTTAAATAAATTAAATCGATTTACGTTAATCAAAATAAATATAATCTTGAAACATGAACATAAATAATAATGCTTCCGTCTCCGAGTCCGGTATACCATGACCTAACCAGACCCAACACGAATAGGATACTCGCCAATTTAATTTACTTTGACTTTATAGGTTTTCGAAAATATCTCGACGACCTGACAATCAAGTACACTCAAGATGAGACGGTTGACGAGATCATGAGCGTCACCGGAGACTGAACAAATTGACGCTACCGACCTGATCAAATTATTCTCAGGTACGGTTTCCTGGGATTTGATTTTCTCTCTTTAGAATTAGGAATCCAAACCGAAATTAAAACTGTTTTTAAAATAAATCTGAATTGCGGTACTTTCGACCAAACTTTGATTAGAGACCAAAATTGACTTGTCATCCGCATCAGGTAAATTGACAAAGATATTCGAGACATACCCGCATTCGCATGTCATATCATGTCATATTGCACGTAGATAGGATAGGAGTAGGATTCGGGAAATAGTCCCGAGATAGGATCTAGGATAGAATTAAATAATTCAAGTTGTAGATTATATTTATTAGGAAAATATTATTATTATTACTAATTATTAATTAAGCTAGGTAGTTAATCATGCATAAAATGCATGGGAGTCTTGAGAGGCGGCCGGGTAATTCTCGATCTAAGTTGCCTTGCATAACCGCACCGTTGTGGTTACGTACGGTGACCCATAGGCCGTGGGACCCACCCGAGTGCAGTATATATGCTGCGCATCGTGCTGTCGGATTATCCACCGATCCCGTCATTTGGCGGGTTCGGCTGTGTCGGAGTGTTTTTCTTTGATCAATATTATATTTTTATTACTCTTAATATGATTAAATTTTTAATCCAAATTTGAGCGTTTTTAGGATACCGTGTACTTCAGTGTTTAGTGTGAGCGGCCATATCCGAGACTGGAATCTAATTCGTGATAATATATTATTATATTTATCCGGCGTATTTAGGATCCTAATATTGTCCGAAGGGCTTTCTCCTTTGGCCCGTAGTTGGTACGAGAGAAAGTCGGGATGCGGTCCACCTGGCCTTAGTAGGTACAGTGTAGGCTCCCCTTTGTTATATTTCGTTTTGATACTGTTTACCCTTGAAAAATTTCAAGGATGAGTAGATGAATAAATGAAATAAATTGATGATAAATCATAAGAAAGGGGAAGAAGAGAGAGAGAAAGTGGAAAGGTGGCCCACCGATCGGGAAAGGTCGTCGCATAACCCGGAACAAATCCATTAGTCCCACAATGGAATGTGGGCATGAAGTGAAGAGTATAAATACCCCGCTATTCTCTATCCATTCAAAGCATGAGTGACACCCAAGAAGATCGAGGGAGAGAGGAGACCTCTTGGGTGTCACCATGTGATTTTATCTTTTCTGACAAGTGGGACCCACATGGCAGTCCCTTATGAGCAGCTCCAATGACATGGACCTAGCCTATTTTGCTAAGAAAGCTAACCAACCCGGAACAGAGGTTAAGCATTAATCCCACAATGAAATAATAGGGTGAATGACGAGGATATAAATACCCCACCACCTCCTACTCATTCGAGGTGGCTGACCCTCGGGAGATTTAGGAGAGAGAAAATCTCTTGATGGGTCAGCCATTTGATTACATTTTCTCTGACAAGTGGGACCCACCTGCAAGTCCCTTGCGAGATGAATCTAACAAACATAGCCTATCCGATGAGTCACCATGTGACCATTTTCACCGACAAAGTGGGCCCCACACCTCAATGACCTATCAAGGGGTCGAATTGAACCCTAAAAATCGCCTTTGAAGCTAACCCTAGAAAGGAGTCAAGCAAAGATAATCCCTATGCCACATGAAATGATGTCAATGCCAAGCTAGCATTTTGATGCAACTAGTCGTGAGAAATTCCAAATGTGATTTTGCTTTCAAGGTCGACTCGGTGCCAAAGTCTGCGAGCAACCACCTAACCATGCTTTGATTTGTGTCAATTACCGATAAGTAGTCAGTTCTTTGACCAAGTCACCCTCATGTTAAGGGATTGAAAGTCAATTTCACAAGACCGATCAAAGTGCAAAGTCGGGAGCAACCACTGATCAAGTCTAGATTTGTATTAATTGCTGATAAGTAGTCAGCATTTGATCAAATCAAAGCCCTAATGAATATCAATATAAGTCTAATTGATATTTAGTTAGGGTGGTTTCTGCAAGAGAGAGATAATTGGCAGAGACATTGAGCTACAATTGAGATCAGGGATTAATTCGTAAAGAATAATAGGGTTTTATGAATAAAAGAATTTTTAATCCAGAGAAGGAGGGGTAAAAATGGAATTAAAAATTACAGGGATGATCATCATGAATTTAGGGATTTTTGGTGAAATTTTCATGATTTTTGGATAAGTGGAGCTATTAAAATAAATTCAGGGAAAATAAAAGCAGAATAAATGGATTAATCAAGGGCTGAGATTTGATCAGAGCAATCCTGGGTGCAAGTTGGGGATAACAGCAGCTCTGGGTACAAACTGGGTACAAGAAACACAGGAGGTATAAAATAATCGAAGAGAGAGGGTGTGCCACGCGTGGCGCCTCTCATCGGGCCATGTCGCAGTGGGCCCCACCTGGTATGAGTCACCGACAGCGGGCCCCACCTTAGTGCCACGTGGCGCATGCCAAACATGGGCCACCTCATCACCCTTGTGCCACATGGCATCACACGAGAGGTCCACTTAACCCAACCCCGTGCCACATGGCACGCCCTGCAGGAGGCCACCTCACTACCCCAAAGTGCCACGGCTCTACCCGATGTGCCCACCTCATCCCTACACTTACCACATGGCAAAGACCACAAAGAAGACACCTCACTCCTCATATGCCACATGGCAATCTGCTAGCAAAACACCTCAAGATCAGGCTACACTACAACTATTAACACATGGTCGTATCTCGGGTCCAATTAGGCAATATGGGCCCTGGGGTGACACATGGCCCTTATTAATAAGCCACCTCAGCATGGATTAACACTATAACGAGATGATTAATAGATTGATTAAACAAGTGGACCTATCAGATGCGCCAAGTCGACCAATTAAACCTAAGCAAAGGATTAACTAATCCATAACTAGACTAATGGGCCGAGGCTCGATGCTTACACATGGGGCCCATATGTCGTTTATGAGAGTATAGCACACACTAGCGTACATACACCATGTCTATGCACATTCACAATCGAAATTTAAATCTAACGAAGAATGAAGTGTGTACCGGCCCATGCGTCTCCTCTCTCGACTTTGCACCGCCGGGAGTGTTGGCTCACATGCACGCGCGCGCCGAAGACGATCCTCCCTCGTCCCATTCTCTTCTTCCTCTCTTCCTCTTCCTCCCGCCCGACCGTGAAGGTGCCATCAATGGGAGACGAGTCTACACGATGCCTTACTCCGATCCTTCTTCACAGAGGCTTCCGACACTATTGAGATCTCATTCAAGCAATAATGAAGGAATTAGCAAGAGAAGAGATAGATCGATTTAAGCAATTGATCGGCTTAAAAATGGAAATTACCTTTACAAATGCTTGTGAGTTCAATTGATCATGCAAGCTCACTTCTTTTACATACACGACGCTAAGGCAAGAGCCGGGTGAATGTTTGAAGCCTCTAGGTCGATGTTCCACCAATTCACAAACCTACTGTGGGCATGGGTGCTTGAACTCGTGGAATAATGCTCAATTGACAGGCAGGGATGCTAGATCGACTCTGTGGGGTAAGGAGAGGTTGAACAAGTCGTCAATTGGAAGGTCGATGAAAGAAAGGTGATGATTGAATGGATAGGCCGATTATGGGGCTCGAGAGAAGAAATGAACTTTCAAATCGATTAATTGAGATTACAAGGACTTGGAGGTTATATAGGGAGTATACCGGGAGTGATCAAGTGCTTAGAATGTTCTAGAAGGCTCGGAAACATGGGAGACCCGAGTGATAAGGGTGAGTGGCAAGGGAGTAAATAGAAAGAAGATTTAATCGACTCTAACAACCTAGAATCACAAGGGTTGACTCAAGTCAATGAATTAGTGAAAAAGAAACACAATTTGATCCTAACCATTGAATAAGAAGCAATCAAGGGATGAGATTAATTGAGAAGCATAATCCGGCCACTAATCAATCTACCAATCACAATTAAGCTTCTAATCTATATAAACCCTATCCCGGCTATCAAGAGAGGTAGAAGATAACAGTAAAGAGACTGGCAGTGAAAAGCAAAGAGAGAGAGAGAAAGAACAGTTGTAAAGAGAGATTAGTTGTTCTTGATCCAATTTCTTCAACCATACAAAGCTTAGACCTTTGGCCAGCAACTAGTTCATCTCAAGAATCATCGAGATTAGGTAATCATGGTCAATCATGTACGATTCTAAAAGCATTGGTGCAAATGGTGAATTAGCAATAAGATTTTCTGATTTCTTTCATTATTTCAATTCTTTCTGTTTCTCCCTCTATCTCCTTCATCTTCTTTTACTTTCTTTTGTTTTTCTTGATACTGGTTGTGATGTGAGATGATACAGGATCGCATGAAACTTGGTTGAAGGGTTTTTGTAACCCTCCCAAGTACTATTCAATAGGATTTTGATGAATAATTGTAATTGAGGTCAGTTGAAGGGTTTGTGTAACCCTCCTGATATCATTGCAAGATTGATTGATCGATTGGGCCTCAATTGAGTGTAATTGATAATGAAATGTGATAATCCAAAGTTGAATACACTCTGGCCGCGCATCCCTTCAGACAAAGAACATGAAATTCACCATCAATTCATGATTCTAATTACCAGATAAATCAAGCAAAGCTGTACAAAGGGGTGGTGAGCATGTACAGTTCATATCCAAGGCTCAAGCAATCAAGATTGCAATTGATTCTTTAACTGGTACGAAACCGTATAAATTGCTTGAAGATACTCGTCGTAATTGGAGTTAATTACTTAAAAGCAGTGAATGAACATCTTGATTATGTCATGGCGATGGGGTATAACGCAAGAATTGCATGAATTAACGATCAATTTAATTGATAAATCCATTTAATCCAACTCTGATCGAAGTGGTGTCACTGTATCAAATCCAGACAGCTCTCTCTCTTGATTCATCGTGTGAATCCCTAATCGAAGGCACAGGTGAACTTCTCCCATATAGACGATGCTCAAACTGTTGGCCGATCACCTGACGGAGTTCTTGATCACCGGAACACCACATTGCACGGATCTCAATGTATTAGAAGGTCGGAGGTCGAAGAGACTTCCTTTGCACGATCATTGAAGCGATCACCAATCTTGAAGATTCGCTTTCGGCGGATGAGATCCATTAAAAGTTTAGAGAAATTAGAAGGAAAAGATCCGGGGCCTTAGAATCACTAAACACGTATCTTAATTAAATCAAGTGGCCCGATATGTTTAAACATTTGAATAATAACTTTGCACTAATCGGGCCGTAGATCCATTAAACACTTATCTCAAACTAATCTGGCGGCCCAAATGAAGAAGGGAATTGGAAAGATGCGCACCAATCTTGATATAGATCATGCCCGATTAAGCCCACTAATTAAATAATAACAGAATAGTAATAATATGGAGTAAATAAATGATTTGAAAATGCTATTGAACTCCAAATTGACTCAAATTTGTTTCTAAAGTTTTCTTATTTTTCATACTATTTTTCTATACAATAATATTCCAGTTTTAGAGATATAATCATGATAAAACAATTTAAAAGCAAAATACATTATATATATTGATATAGTTGACCTAGCTTTGACTTGTCATTTTAAATACTATAAAAATTCCAAAAATACAAATAAAAATCATAAATAATAACTAGATATATTTTAGTGATTTTTCAAGTGATTTTCCATGAAATAATAATGATGATAGTAATATGCTATAATAAAGTGAGATTAGCTATATTCTTTGGTAAATAAAAATATATATAATAATAGATATTATATTGATATTTTCTGTAAAAAGAATAATAAAAATAAATAGCACAAAATATACAAGATATACTACTATGGTAATAAATACATTTTCTTTTACAATAAAGAATAATAATATAGTTTTATAATATGAATTGTATTTCTTTTGTATTTCTTTATAAATATAAAAATATATACTTTTGATGAATAAAATGTAATAAAAATAATAGTTGTAATAAAAACATAATGAATTTCATCTCTTATGACTATTTTCAATTAGTAATAAAAATCTTATACTTTTCTATAGATAATAAATAGAAATAATAAAAATAGATATAATGAATAGTATAATAAATAAGATAGAATATTAGTAATGATTTCTTTTAGCTATTATAGATATTAAAAATAAAAAAAAATAATAACAATAATAAAAAATAATAATAGTAAGATAGTATAGCTAACCATCTTTTAATTTTGTAAATGATTCTTATATAATGAATAGTATTACAATATAATAGAATATAATAACAAAATTCTATTACTTTAGCTATTATAAACATTTTAAAAATACTAATAAAAAAATCATAGCCATTTTACTTTCTATTATTTTTGTAAGTGATTTTCTACAAAATAATTAGAGTTTAGAAATAATAAAAAATAAAATTCTACTATTTTAGCCATTATAAAAATCTCAAAAATACTAATAGCTACCCCTTTTCCTATTATTTTTGTAAATAATTTTCTACATAGATAAATAGAGTTTAAGAAATAAAAAAAATAATAATAATAAAAAATAATAATAGTAGTAAGAATATAATAATAATAATAATAATAATAATAATAATAATAATAATAATAATAATAAATAAATGCATCTTTATAATAGAAATAATAATGGAAGATATTATAATAGACTTTGTGCATTTTAAAAATGAATAAATATGCTCACATAAGGAGTGTAGAGCCATGTAGAAATATTCGCACATATGTTATAACATTTAGAACGATTAGTCAAGACGAGAACATCATTGACACTTGATGAAGAATAACAAGATACGTCGAGACAGGAACATCTTGACGTGAGGCTTTGATAGCAGCATGAAGAAGTATGTCGAGATAGGAACATCTTGACGTTTGATGAAGAATAACCAGAGCTACGATACTAACATGAAGATATACGTCGACTCTGAAGAAGAAGAACATTACGATGTCCTAGAGAGGTGACATCTTAATGACTACGCCATGAGCAAGTAACTCATGATTGAATACGCTCACACAAGGGGTGTAGGGCTACATAGTAATTTTGCACAAGTAATGCAACACGTAGGATAATTAGTCGAGACAAGAACATCTTGACGTTCGTTGAAGAATGACCAGAGCCACGACATCAGCATGGAGAGATATGTCGACTTTGAAGAAGAAGAACATTAAGATGTCCGAGCGGAGCAACATCTTAATGACTCGGTGTCATGAACAAGTAATTCATGACCATTTGAGCTGGCAAGACTGAACTCGTCCGTCGATGAGTTTGTCTCCTGGCTCATTTCCCGAGAATGTGAGATTGAATCGGTCTGTTGGTAGATTCATCCACAAAATAGTGAATGTGAACCGTTCTGTAGGTAGGTTCCTTCACTAACACATGCCTCAATGTTGAACTAGCTCAGCGCTTCAGGTTTGACATTGTGTGCAATTGTGTTTCCTAGGTTTATGAATCGGCTTAGTGCTTCGAATTCATGATCTAGAAGATCGGTGAGAAGAAATACGTGGGCCATATCCACCCTTCTCCTGATTCACCAACCTCAAGATCAACCGGCTCAGTGCTTCGAGTTGTATTTTGTGTGATTGGTTGTTGACTAGTTAAGATTGAACCGGTCTGTTTGTAGGTTTATCTTCTAGATCAACGGAGGTCGAGTCGGCCCGTATGTAGACTCACCTCAAGCCCCCTATGAAGAGATTAACTGGTCTCCGTGGTAAGGTTACATCTCGAGGAGGCATGGACCGAACCCGGTCTGTTTGTAGGTTCGTCCCCCATAGGATAAAACCGATCCGTTTGTAGGTTTTGTCCCCCCTAGATTGAACCGATCCGTTTGTAGGTTCATCTTCCGTAGATCCCTTTTTATAAACTTAGACGACCACTTGCCCATCTCTTAACTATACTATTTGCTTCTCTCTTTCAAAGATCCAGAGGTGCCTCGAGGTTCGTAGCCTAGTGGTAATTAATGTGGGGGCTTGCGCCCACCGGAATCTACAAGAACTCACAATCACTAAAAACCCCCGAATGTGCATCCCAATATCTCTAAACGGCAGAATCGGCCGACACCCATCGATGCACGCTCGGGAGGGATCTCCGTGTCCTTCTTCCGCAACCCATCGCCCGGCGGCGGTGCGGAGCGCGCGAAAAAGGGTCGCACAGGATCTGGCACGCCCGGTGGGACCTAGATTCTCCTCTTATCTCTGAAATAGAGAGGCAAATAGAATAGTTAAGAGATACAAGTGGTCTTCTATGTGCTAAAATGACTAATGATTTTCAAGTATTTTTGTTTTTGCAGGAAATGGCATACTTCGGCAACTTCAACCTCGCTCCCTACACTGTCACTCCTGCACAGAGCCCAGAGGGCAAACTATTCATGTTCTTTGGGACCATCCCGCAAGAACTCACCATCTACGGCCCAACTCCAGTGGCCACGATCACTCCCGCGACCGTCCAGATCTCTATTCCGGACGAGGAGGAAGAGTCGATCACCCTGACTCCCAAGGGGATCTCAAACAACGTCATGGCCTCTCCTACTACCTCCCCAAAGAGGAGAAGGCGACCGTCCAAGAGGACAGCCCCGAAGGCAGCAGCCCAAATTGTCCGTAACTCTCAAGCGTCCAGGAAGAGGGCCCTGGATGCATACCACCGAATCGGTGGTGGCTAGGCCGGCCTATCCCGATCTCCAATAAATTCACAGCCTCTCCGAATAGTGGCTAAGAACTCGGCCACGGAGCCGCCTCCGCTGGCATGGGAGGTGCCTAAGCCCACACCTTGCCCATCTCAAAGGCCTCGGCGCGCCGCCAGATAAGTCTCAAACCCCCGCGTAAGCCATCTATAAGGCTCACGGTGGCCCTCGCAGCAGAGGAAGAGCGTCAAGAACGCTAAGTCGAGACGATACGTCTTCCGCCCCAATCAATCTCAAGGCATGGGTCAGCCGCAAGCCATTGCCTCCACTCCGAACCCGAGGAGGTTTACACCAAAGGCAACACCTAGCACCCAGCAGGTGTGGGTCCCAAAGGGTTCCCAGCCAACAAGATCCCAATCTCAAGCCCAGCCCAACAAGGCCGGCAGGTCCAACGCTCCGTCCGAGAGCGTATTCAACCGCTTAGGTCAAAAGAGTGTGTTCAGCCGATTAGGCTCGAGAATACCACTCAATAGTTTGAAAGTAACTGCCCCTGACCAAACAAAGAAGAAGAGAAGAACCGCTCGCTATGAAGAGCACTTCTCAGTCAACACCATCAGCATAAGCTACGATACTGATCCGGACACCGACGCCGAGGTGAATATGACCCAGATGACCATCCCCCGCCTAATCAAGCTCACGTCACCAATACCAACAAAAATAATGGTAGAAAAGGAGACCTCCCAAGAGAGTCAACCCGAGGGCAATAGCAGGGAAGGGGAAGATCACAACGAAAACCCTGATCTCTTCGACAATGAAGATGACGTTGAAACACGTCCCGAGATGCCTATCGATGAAATAGAAATACTAAAAGGCCACATCGAGGCACGGGACGAAGAACTGATTAGGCAACGGGAGCTAATCGCTACCATGCTGAAACAAAATGAAGAATTGATTAAGGCGGTCAAGTCATTGCAAGAATCACAAGACGCCAATTTCAAAGCTGGTAGCTCCCGTCAAGAAGGGGTCCACAGTACCAAAAGCAATCATAAAGAAAAACAACCCGTCAATTCTAAACCTCATCCACATAGAACCATAGAAGTGGAGGCTGAACCAACGGGAATATCCCGGAAAGAGATTCAATCCCGGAAAGAGATTCAAGCCATGATTGCCCAGCAAATGCAAATAGCTGGAGGTGGATACGCTATCCCTCCCGTTAAAAACTGTGGACATCCATACCCTGCCATATATGATTTAGAAGAATATCCTAAAGGGTATGTGATCCCCGTTTCAGACCTTCTCCGGGAAGGCAACAAAGACCTGAACCCCGAACAACACCTGGCCCACTTTGTAGCCTCATGCGGCAACACGGGCGGCAATGATGCACTGTTGTTAAGACAATTCCCTCAGAGCTTAGTGGGAACCGCCTTCCAATGGTATTATTCGCTGGAAAACAACAGCATCAGGACCTGGGACGAGATGGCAGACTCGTTCAGAGCACGTTTTGTTATGGTGTCTGACAAAATAAACATAGCCGATCTGGCAAGCACTAAACCTAAGAAAGGGGAGTCAATGACAGATTTTATCAATAGATGGCGGAACCTCAGCATCAAATGCGACCGCACATTAACCGAAGATGAGGCCGTCAACCTAATCATGAAGAACATTGACGGGTGGATGGGCATGCTTCTTGGTGTGACAAAGGTCAACACATTCAAAGACTTGCTCAGATCGGTATCCAATATGGAAAGGATGTCACCGCACACCGTGCCAGGCTTTATGAATAATAGGCCGCAACGAGGAGCCCGAGCCGAGACTAAAGTGGCATTCACCTCGCTAAAAGACAAGATGGTTGCCAACGCAGACACCCAAGGCGGCAGCAGTAGCACAAATGGCAACAATTATAATAAGGGACCCTGGCCCAACCCTGGGAGGGAGTTCACGGAGTTTTGAGTCTCTCAAACAAAAGAAATCTAAACCGTATTCCTTCGAAAAGATAAAGTTGCCCAAATCTCGAGAGGGCATCGAAGAATGGTCTAACCCGCCACGCCAAGAACGCCGGAAGATGCCGATAAATCGGACGAACCCAACTTTTGCCCATACCACAGAATAATAGGGCACTCAATTGAAGATTGCTGGGTCTTCAAAGATTGGGTCGAGAAGGCGTATAAAAATGGTGAAATTACTTTACCTAAAGGGTTCCTGCAAAGCCCATCAGCCCATGAACAGGCCAATATGATCTCTCACGAGGAAGAGAAGATCTCGGACCAGTTAAGTGAAGATCAGGAAGAACAATGGACTACGCATTTATCGAAGAAGTCGATTAAAATGCTTAAAACTCTTAAGAAAGAACCCGGCATGAAATGGAAAGACGACATCACGCCAGTGGTCCCACCAAAACCCAGGGTATATTATAAGGTGGACCAGAGCCAAGACCAGGTTCTTAAGAAGAAAAAGAAGCATAGAAGCAGTAAGTCCAAAAAGAACAAAATTGAAGAATACGAACAGGGCAGTCCCGAGGCGATTACCCTCCAACACTTCATCTCCAAAGAAGACTGGGAGAAACTAACCCTATGTCAAAAGGAAGAAAATATAAATGAAGAAATAAATAAAGAAGAAAGCGAAGAGATCTGGGGTGCTTCGTGCAATATGGTATATTCTTCTCACGACGAAGATATGCCAACATTAGAGGAGATGTTCTTCCCGAATGACGAAGGGGAGGCAAGCACCTCTGGGACCAAAAATGAAGAATGCAAAGCCGTGCTCCGGTCCGGGACTTACGTACCTGAGAGACAAGCTCCCAAGGATTCCGATAAAGGAAAGGACAAGGTCCAGAATAAAGGTAAAGAGGTCGAGAATCCAAGCAAGAACCCGAGAAAGGACCGGTCGACGGCGAAGAATATAATGTGTTGGCACATCGCGTAAGATTCCAGCGCTATTAAGCATATTTGACGCGTTGATGATGTCACAAGACCTAAGAGAGGTGCTAATCCAGGCCTTGCAAGATCCCGAGAAGTACAAGTCATACTTCGTAGAGCAAAATATGCAGAAGCCCTATTCACCGCCAAGCGGGCCGCCCGCATAAATTTTACGAGACGATGACCTCTTAATAGGCACCGTCGACCATAACCGCCCGTTATACATCACCGGAAACCGCGGAGGGCAAAAGGTTGGTCGCATCCCGGTTGACGCAGGGGTCTTCAATCAATATCATGCCGCTTAAAACTCGAAGACCATCACCTTAGACGTAAAGAACCTATCCGACGAAAAGGTGATCATTCATGGCTTCAATCAAAACTCCCAAAAGGCCCGGGAGCTATAACTCGAACCCGCAATGCGGAAGCCTAAGAGCGCCTACTAAATTCTATGTCATCGACGCTGAAACTTCTTATCGGGCGTTCTTTGGTCGCCCGTGGCTTCATAGTAATCGGGTCATACCTCTACTCGCACCAATGCCCGAAATACATTGAGAATGGTAAGCAAAAGAGAATCGACGGAGATGTCAAACCATTCGGGGTGCATGAGATTAAATTCAATGACGCCCAATATACTTTCGCCTAAGTCCGCCGTAGCACCGAGCCGGCCAATGACAAAAGCAGGTCAGAAACCCTTCAACAAAGGCCCTAAATTTGATACCTCATCTGGAGAAGAAGAAGAGGTCAAATTTAACATTAAACCCCGAGGTGCTCGAGCCCAAAGACCCGGAAGAAAGTCGGGTGAAGAAGCAACTTTCCGCTTCAAAAAGGTGGCTGCGTACAAGGCCCAAATAACACCGAGTGAAATAAATGCAAGTGATTCTGAAGAGGAGGTCATTTTCAATTTTAAACCTGCCAACACCCCTCAAATTCAGATCATAGAGGCAACTTCGGGAGAAGACTCCGAAGATTCTAACAACTCGGGCGATACCGCCTCGGAAGAAGAATCTGGCCATGATCGTCAACCTTGGGAAGAGGAGTCTGACGAAGAGATCATCTATCACATCCTCAAGAAGCCATATAAGGGCCCGAAACAGATAATGAAAGTGAGGAGTCATATATGATCAATACGGGACCCGGTAGTGGAAGGGATAACCCGGTTAGGCCGAGGCCTATAAATGATGAACGCTCATGGCGGGAAAATTTCGAAGGTCGCGTCTGGAATGCGATCGACGAAATAAGGCACCAAGTTGAAAATGAGAGAGAGGTGTCGAACAATGGGAAGTGATGCAGGATATCAAGACGCAACACAATGAAATCATGGTAATGATTGAAAACCTGCAAACCGCGATCTATAACTCCGAGCTACTCAAGGAAGTGACGAGCGAACCCCGTTCCGGGAACCCCGAAAGACAAACACCCGATAGCGGCAAACGGGTAATTGTCATAGTAGATGAATCAAAGGGGGAAGAAACGAGAGCTAAGCAACCGACCGTCATGCAAACTCTCAAGGTCAAGAAGAGTAAACCATACTCTTTTCTGAGAAATAAAACAGCTCGGATATTTGAACAGGCCCTAAAGAACGGATTAACACTTCCCGTCTGTAAAAGACCCGCTGACATAGAAAGAGCCGCGAAGGCGACCTCGCCCTTATCATCGCATATTGGGCCATACAATTGAAGAATGTTGGGTATTCAAAGACCTAATAGAAGAAGGGCATAGAAACGGGACGATCCAACTCCCGAAGAGTTTTCAACAAGACCCAGCTCCGCATAATTTGAATAACAAGGGCAAAGGGGTGGCTTATACGATCTCGCACACTCCCGTACCTAGCAAACCTAAGGCGACGAGACGTAAGCCGATCAAGGAAATCTACCGCTCCAACTCAGTCATGAATATTGAAATAGAAGAGGAGATGGCAGCGCTAGAGATTACTGTGGTTCCCGAAAGGCATTTTAAAGATCTTATACCAAGGGAGGTGAACCACATCCAAACCCTAAAGACCTTTGTTGTGCCGGCAAAGGTAGAGCGCCTCAAAGGGAAGACTATCATCCACAAGGCCATAATTTTCTATCAGAGCGATTCAACCCAGTCTCTGAAGAACCCTGATCACAACACTTGGAAGAAGTGGGTGATAGAACAAGAATCGGAAAATGCAACGAGCGGTGACGCTGCATCTCATCCCTTTGGAAAGGAGCTATATAAATTGGCGAAAAGGGCAAGATGTCTGAGAGACATATCCAAGGCCGAGGCCAAGCGCTTTGATGAACTCGGAATGGCGGCCCAGAATAAAGTCCTGGGCCTGGATGGTAAAATAAAATACACCCGGGGATTAGGGTATAACTGCGATGACGCAGCATGTTTCGAAGGGTCTCTCAACGAATACCGTATGAAAGAGAGCTGCTGTATGACTTCTGTTGAGATGCCGGACAATGAAACAGAAGAGGACAATACCCCGGTCCTGAAAAATGCTTTGAAGCAGCTAGAAAAGGAGCCTAACACGGTCGATGAGTTAGCTGAAATTAATCTGGGGACAGAAGAAGACCCACGACCAACCTTCATAAGCGCGTCCTTGCCGGAAGAGGTGGCTGACAGGTTGAAGACATTCCTTAGAAGCTATATGGACTGCTTCGCTTGGAGTTATAAAGAGATGCCTGGATTAGATCCCAACGTGGCGGTCCATTACTTGAAAATTGATCCAACCTTCAAGCCGATTAAACAAGCGCCGAGGCGAATGAGAATAGAACTCGAAGAGAAGGTCGTGGAGGAGACAAAGAAACTCATCGACGCGCTTTATACGGGAAGAAGAGACGCGAGAATGGGTGGCTAGCATTGTCCGGTTAAGAAGAAAAATGGGCAAATCCGCATTTGCGTGGACTTTCGGGACTTAAACAAGGCGTGCCCTAAGGATGATTTCCCGCTCCCAGTAACCGAAATCATAATCGACCATACATCCTCCTATGAAGTCTTCTCCTTCATGGACGGTTACGCGGGCTATAATCAAATTAAGATGGCGCCAGAAGATGAGAGGCACACGGCATTCCGCACGCCGATTGGCATATATTGTTACAAAGTCATGCCGTTTGGGCTCAAAAACGCGGGAGCCACCTACCAACGGGCAATGACGAAAATATTCGACGATCTGATCCACAAGATAATAGAGTGCTATGTGGATGACCTAGTCATCAAAGCCATGTCATATGAAGAACACCTCCAATACCTTGAGGTCGTTTTCAACCGCCTGAGAGAACATGCGCTCAAATTGAACCCGTTGAAATGCGCATTTATGGTATCATCTGGTAAATTTCTGGGGTTTGTGGTACGCCACAGGGGCATTGAGATAGACCGGGCAAGATCAAAGCAATAACCGAACTATCCCCGCCAAAGAATTTAAAACAGTTGCGATCTTTGCAAGGGCAATTGGCGTACATCAAAGCGATTCATAGCCAACCTATCGGGTAAAATCCAACCCTTCACCCGCCGACTAAGAAGAATATCCCGTTTAAGTGGGATGGCGAGTGCCGGCCGAGCCTTTGAAGAAATCAAGGCCTATCTACTCAACCCTCCGGTGTTGGCGGCACCCATACCCGGAAGGAACTTATCCTATATACGACCGCCTTGGATGGATCCTTGGGAGCCCTATTGGCCCAAGAAAACCAGGATGGTAATCAAAATGCGCTATATTACTTAAGTCGCATGATGGTAAAGGCGAACATGGGTATTCACCGATCGAGAAGCATTGCCTAGCCCTAATCTTCGCGGTGAAGAAATTGAGGCATTACATGCTAGCCCACAAAATCATATTAATATCCAAGGTGGACCCTCTCAAATATCTGATGACTCGGCCAATGCTAACGGGGAGGCTGGCCAAGTGGGCTATCATTCTTACCGAGTTCGACATCACCTATACACCGCAAAAGGCGATAAAGGGGCGGCGCTATGATTTCTGAGTCGCACACCCGATCCAAGATGACTCCCCATTAAAATGTGACTTCCCTGATGAGGAAACCCTACATGTTGAAGAAGGAAGTCCTATATGGGAGATGTACTTTGATGGTGCCTCGTCAATCAAGCCGATCGCGGGCCCGGGAGTCCCAACTGTGCGAGCTGGCGCAGGACTAGTCTTCGTAACCCCGGAAGGCGGGATAATACGACATTCTCTGGCTTTAACTGAACCATGTACAAATAATGAAGCAGAGTATGAGGCACTCATCGCCGGACTAGAGCTATCATTGGAGCTAGAAGTCAAGGCTGTGCGTATCTTTGGGGATTCACAGCTGATTATAAATCAAATAATTGGCGAATATAAGGTTTTGAAGCCGGAACTAATACAATATCACCGAAAGGCCGTGGAATTAATGAAGAAGATCCCATACGTGTCCATCGAGAAGGTCACGAGGCGATGAACGGTGAAGCGAGATGCGTTGGCCAAACTCGTCAAGGAGCTGGGTGAACCAACGAGCGAAATCCACATCATCGTCCATGATAGGAGGCCATTATCATTGTGTCAAACAACAGAGATAATGCGAATAATGAAAATACTGGGCTAGAAAGGATAGAATGCCAAGAGACAATGATAACTGAAGACGATGATTGGAGACAGCCGTTCATCGAATATTTCCGGCATGGCACCCTCCCCAAAGACAAAAGAGTCGCTGATCAACTAAGAAAAAGGGTACTACGGTATGCATATGTGGGCAATACGCTATACCGTAGATCTTATGATCAGTTATGGCTAAGGTGTGTATCAGGACATGAAGCCAAGCAGGTTATGAAAGAAGTTCATTCTGGACTATGCGGAGCACATCAGTCTGGGCCGAAAATGAAGTTAAAAATCAAGCGAATGGGGTATTATTGGCCTACGATGGTGGCTGATTGTGAAGAGCACGCAAAGAAGTGCCGCATGTGCCAGATACATGGCCCTTTTATACATCAAGCGCCAAACCCGTTGCACCCCACGGTAGCATCCTGGCCATTTAATATGTGGGGCACAGACATAGTAGGGCCCATAGACCCTCCTACGTCGAGAGGTCACCGGTTCATCCTGGCGGCGACAGATTACTTTACAAAATGGGCCGAGGCCGTTCCGCTTAAAGAAGTTAAAGCATCCGATGTGGTTAAATTCTTTAAGACGCACATCCTCTACCGATTCGGTACACCGCAACGAATAATATCTGATAACGGGACGGCCTTCAAGAACTCTAAAGTCTATGCCCTGGCGGAGCAATTTAACATCGACTGGAGATTCTCGTCCATTTACAACCCGAGAGCCAACGGCCTGGCCGAAGCCTTTAATAAAACCCTAATAAATATCATGAAGAAGACCGTGGACGGCAACCAACGAGACTGGGATAATCGTCTACAGGAGGCATTATGGGCTTATCGGACCACGTACCGAACGCCTACGCAAGCTACCCCGTATTCTTTGGCTTTTGGGGTTGAAGCTGTCCTCCCTCTTGAGGTGGAACTACCGTCATTGCGGGTGGCTATGCAAAATAATATGACCATGGATGAATGCCAACAACTTAGACTGGACGAGTTGGATGCCATGGACGAGAAGAGATTAATAGCCCAACAGAATCTCGAGATATATCAGGCAAAAATGGCAAGGGCATATGACAAAATGGCGCGAGTCAGGGCATTTCAACAAGGGGAGCTTGTTCTTGTCCTTAAGAGGCCGATTATTGGCCGGCACATCGGCCCAAAATTCTCTCCGAATTGGGAAGGGCCATATGTAATTGAAAAGGTATACGAAGGCGGCGCATACCAACTCATAGACCATGAAGGTGAAAGGCCCATGCCACCAATTAATGGGCGATATCTGAAGAAGTACTACACATAGCCCGGAGCGGGGCCGACCGAGTAGTATCTATTGTAAATAAATAAGGAGGGAATAAGTGTTCGCTTACACACACGTGCACGAAACACAAACCCATGTCTAACCTCCACTTTTGCATAAAATCCCAAAAACCCTACTTGTGCATATGTAAATAGAATGCATCCAAAAATCCAAAAACCACACAAACACATTTAGCCCTATAAAAATAAAAATATAGAATAAGAGAATTCAACGCCAAAACCACGCGAGAATGTAAGGCGAGAGCTTTGGTGTTTGGGCTCATAATACAAATACCACTGGGTTTGTCCATTTGATACAGAATAAACACAAAAATGGGCAGGGTTTGCAGTTTGTCCCTCAAACTATCTGTTGCCCAATGACGAAAGTTGCTCATATTGGTCGCTCGCGGCGCAAGCCAAGAGATAGGTCGAGCAAATTGGTGGCTAGCAAATAGTCGCTTCTGAGGGCATGTAAATAAATAACTCTCGTATTATTAGTAGCATGTATCACTAATAACAAAAATTTGCCCTCTTCTGATAAAATAAAAGGATATATATGTAAAACAATAAAAACCTACTTTCCTGCTCATAAAAAATAAAAAAAATAATAAAAATAAATAAAAATAATAAAACATTTTCAATAAGGGGTTGCCACCTTTGTCCCCGACACCACGAGTGTTATACAAAGCCAGGTTGGGTGCATTCATCCGTAAAAGCACCACACGCCCGAAGAGATGGTGTGTCATAATCCCACGACATATCATGGAGGGGTCAGATTAAGGGTTTACGCTTGTACCCGACATTTCATGTTAAACAAAGCGGCTCGCTTAAAGAAGTGACTCAGGTCATGGAGAGCGGACCTACCCGATGAAAGCCTGTCTCGCGCGGGGATGCGTGATGGATGTTTGAGGGTAGCTAAAATATAAAAAACTAGGTTGGGTACATTCATCCGCAAAAGTACCACACGCCCAAGGAGGTGATCTCGTTTCTAATCCCAAAATAGGTCATGGAGGGGTCGACTAAGGGTTTATGCTTTTGCCCGACATTCGGTGTCAAATAAAGTAATTCGCTTAAAGAAGTGACTCAGTCATGGAGAGCGGACCTACCCGATGAAAGCCTGTCTCGCAGGATGCGTGATGGATGTTTGAGGGTAGTACCCCCACAAAACAAATTGAGTGGAGATGAGTGAAGGTGAGTTTCCACTTCGCACGCAACGGTGCACAAATGAGGGGAGAGTGGGTGAGCTTCCACAACTAAATGTCAACTAAATATACAAGGAGCATCCACAAAATGGTGTTATCGTTGCATCCATAATCCAATTGATACCGGTAAGTTTATCCATCGAGTAATAAAGGGATAAACGGGTTTATTCTCAGTGCTACGCCTAGAGGTCAATACAGATGAGTTCGGTATCCGTAAAATACCACTAAGTTACTTGAGTTTTGTATTGCCATAAATAAAGAGAAATGATGTATAGAATCAATGTAATAGGATGTTGTAAGATTTTCCTTTTATTATGATTAGACGCTGCGAAGCAGTTGTAATAGGGCGCTTTTACAAATAAGATTGGAGGTGCACAGTATGAGATAAATGAAATACTTCCTCGCGCTGCAGAGGAAGCGATGAAAGGACAATGATAGAAGTAAGCATCATCCACAACAAGAGATCAAAATGATAAATGTCAAGGCATCCTATATCAAGTATAGTAAAAGAAAAGGAGAAAGTAAAAAAAAATGAAAAGTGCAGTCTATGGGCCCAAAAAGCGGGACTCCAACTCTAATAGCACAGTACTAATAGTCTCTAAATGAGTATGGAGGGAGTGCCTATCCCCCTCCGAAGCTGCCTCGAAGTCTAAGAACTGAGCGAAGGCACTATCCCGACGCCGTGTGAATCGCGGCTACGGGAGACGTCCCGCTAGATGTCGGGAGAAGCCCTCCACCGACAATCTATGGTCCTCTAGCTCCTGCACGAGCAGTCGAGCAGGCCCACCACTGACTCCCATGGAGCGGAGAGTGGCACAAGAAGAGAGCCGCCGAAGGTAGTGGAGTCGAGCGGCCTCCAAATGCCCGCGTAGCTCATGAATCTCCAACTCGTGCCGATAAACGAGAGAGCTCGCATCCCTGGTAAGCCCCGAGCGCTCCTCACACCTCCTAGAAATGAAAGTGCTCTCGAGACGAGGTGCAATGAGTAGAGCCGGCGCGATGGTATCCCGCATCGCCCATACCGTCAAAAGAGAAACCACCGGCGAGAGAGTCCAAGATCTCGAAATCTAGCGGATAGCCTCCGAAGAAGGTATCCCGGAGTGCATCCGCCGGCCGCGGCCAAGGCGAGCCGCACATCCCTCGATGAAACATCTCGCAAGTAAAATAAATGGGTTAGACGAATTGTTATAACCAAAGAAGAAATAGAAGGAAGAAAAGATCTAACCTATCGCCTCGTCGCCCGAGACAAAGTGCGGATCGAGTCGGGGAATAGGGATGTCGGTCGCCTCGGAGGACCGCAGTGCACCGAGACTCGGCTACAAAATAAAATGAAGAAGCATAAGTACATGAAAAGTAAAAATACGGCAAATGATGAAGGAAATGTAAGGTACGGGAGAAGCATGAGGCTCGGCGAGACCCTCGCTAACCGGAACCTCGTCTCTCGGGCCGTGGAATAGCCGCTCCACCGCCCGCCTCTCATCCAACTCGAGTCATAATCGACCGCAACTCGCTCGCCCGAGACTCGCTATCCGTGGCCATGAGAGGCTGCCCGTCGGGAGATGGAGAAGCATGAGATGGCCCCTCCTCGATCGCAATGGCTCATCGCCCGCGGCTCGACAAACCAATGGACTCCCC